>CAKKXW010000004.1:59845732-59969863 GCA_920937365.1 Sphaerophoria rueppellii | reverse complement strand
TCAATTGTGCTTAAGAACCTACCATATCGAGATCATTCTTGAATTTTTGTAATAAATTAAGAGCAACGAAAATTGTTGTCTCATTATCAATTTCAATTATAATGATCAAAAGAAAAGAAAAATGTAACCTCAAAGATTTTTTTTTTTCTTGTTTGATAATCAACCAAACCTAACTAAAAAGCGTTTTTGGATGATTTCAACTATTTTTAACTATTTCAACTATGACACATCAACCATATTTTTTTTGACATGAAAACTATAGTCAACTATCGTCAGCGCAAAAACGCACTTAAGCTACATATGTTATATCTACAATAAAAGTATCTTTTAGGCATTTTTCCAGACGTTTAAAGCAAGCTGAAGTGATCCCTTTATTTAAAAAAGGTGATTAACCATCGCTCAATAATTAAAGGCCATTCTCTTTGTTATCTACTTTTTCAAAAATTTCCAAAAAAGCTATTAAGAATCGAATGGTAACTTTTCTTAATTATACGATTTTTTTTTAATGAGTGCCAATTTGGTTATCTTAATGGTTTGTCGACTGAGACCGCGCTCGTCAGTTTTCGTGAAAGAATCTATAAAAGCCTTAACAACAGGAATCACGCTGCAGCTCTTTTTATTGACATAACAAAAGCATTCGATACTGTTGATCATGCAATTCTTTTGGATAATCTCTACAAATGCAGTTTTCGTGGTAATATTCACTGTTGGTTCAACTCTTATCTAAGAGGCAGATCACAAAGATTAAAATTTAATGATCAATTGAGTGATCGTATGACCGTGTCCTTGGGGAACTCAAAGATCTGTGGTTGGGCCGACTCTCTTTCATATCTTTATAAATTCAATTTTTACAACATTTCGTAGCAAAGGTATTGCATTTGCTGATTTGAGAGTAATTCAATTCTAAATGTCTCGGCCGATATAAATCATGACTTAGAAGTTCTTAGTCATTAGGTTAGGTTAGGTTATATGGGCTGACAGTTGATATTATTACCGTCACACTTAGATCAATGTAGATCCTTGTGATACCCTGAAGTGTTGTAACTTCTGAAAGTGGTTTAACCTATGAATTCTATGGTTAATCGAGCCATTTGGTGGACTTGATAAAGTTCAATAGGCGATTGCCTGGGAGTTCAGATAGGTCTTCTAGTTCATTGAAGAAATAGTTGCCTAGGAATTTTGATCTAGCACGGCAGAGTGCTGGACAGTGGCATAGGAAGTGAGCTGTATTTTCGTGCTCTTCTTCGTCGCCACAGCCTCTGCATATGTCGTCCGTACTAAGCCCCAACTTCTTTTTGTGGTAGCCAAGTAGGTTATGTCCCGTTATGACACCTATGAGGCATCTTAGGGACGGTTTATTGAGAAGTAAAATCTTATTTGATTTTATCTTGTCATAATGAGGCCAGAGTTTCCTGGTGTTACCGCAGGTTTCTAGTAGGTTCCATCTATCATTTGCTTTTTGAATGATGTTATTACTAATGTTTCTTTTTAGTTCGCATTGAGGGATTCTAATATTATGGTCTATGAGAGAGGGATCAAGTACCGAGCCTTCTCTTGCGAGCTCATCCGCTTTTTCATTTCCTGGCACACCACTGTGACCGGGAACCCAGCAGAGTCTTACGTTATGCTGCATACCAAGAACCCTTAGCTCTTCGCGACAGCAAGAAACAAGCTTTGACTTGATTTGCGTGGCAGAGATCGCTTTTATTGCTGCTTGGCTATCAATGAAAAAGGTGATATCAGCGTGTGGTATCGCCATCATGGATATTTGATTAGCAGCGTTTTTCACTGCCAAGATCTCAGCTTGGAAGACGCTGCTATGGTCAGGAAGTCTGAATGAACTGGCAAGGCTAAGATTTTCTGAGTAGAAACCTGCCCCTACCCCAGTAGTCATTTTCGAACCATCGGTAAAGATGGTGAAGTTCGATTCGTTTGTGTAGGGTACATTGTTTTCCCAATCTTCTCTATTAGGGAAGCTGGTAGTAAAGTTCTTATTGAAGTCTAGATAAGGGGTCATGTAATCAGTACAAACGTTATTGCCAACGTATTTTGTAAGGATCGTGGTATGGCCATATTGACTAGATCTCCAAATATTGGTCTGACTAAGTCTTAGAGCGCTGTTTGCTGCTGATTCCTGTGCAAATAAGTCTATGGGGGTGAGATTTAGGATCGTTTCGAGACCCGCTGTTGGGGTGGTCCTCATGTAGTGCTAATGCATGCCATTCTTTGTACTTTGGTAAGGGTTTTAAAGTTCGTGGATTTCTCCAGAGCTTGCCACCAAACCAGACTACCATAAGTTAGAATGGGTCTAACTATGGCTGTGTACATCCACATGATTATCTTAGGATTTGGTCCCCAATTTCTTCCAAGAATCCTATTACACGAGTAGAGTGCAATCGTGGCCTTCTTGTATCTTTCTTGTATGTTAGGACCCCAGTTGAGTTTCTTATCCAAGATAACTCCAAGATATCTCGCTTTTTCTGAGAGTTTAAGTGGGGTGTTTTCAATTTTAGGCAGTTCGAAAGAAGGGATTTTCCTTCTATTGGTGAAAAGTACCAGTTCTGTTTTCTGGGGGTTTACTTTAAGACCGCATTTCTTGGTCCAGTTATTGACCGTAGTTAATGCGTTTTCTAATTGTTCGCTTACTGTGGTTAGGTATTTTCCTGTCGCCAGAAGCGCTAAATCATCGGCATATGCTACAACTCTAACACCACTGTTCTTGAGTTTGATGAGAACCTCATTCATCACCAAGGTCCAGAGAAGAGGTGAGAGTATCCCACCCTGTGGGGTTCCTCTAGATGTGAACATTTTTATATCGGAGTTACCTAATTTAGAATGGATTTGTCTGTTTTTCAACATACACGTAATCCATCTTATAAGTGGGGGTTCTATTTTAAGGTCAGTGAGTGCTTTTTCTATGGCACTGTTGTGGACATTCTTAGTCATTGGTTCTGGTTCCAAACACACAAAATGGTTTTAAGCGATAAGACGAAAATCATGTTTTTTAATCCAGTGTAATAAATTCAAATACTGTAAGGAAATTTGTAGATCTAACATAAACTGTTCGCTAACTTTTAATGAAACGGGTATATGCTCCAAGAACTGTTTCTGTATTGAAAATATTAAAAAAAATAGAGTGGCGCGACAGCTCTTGAAGAGCCAAGGCCTAAGTGGCTTACTCTCATCAACAATTCTCTAGGTGCGTGTGAAGAATTGAGGGGACCTACAATTTTACGCCGATTCCGAACGGCAAAGTTGAGAAGCACTTTTTCATGACAGATGATACTCTTGGAAGTTTTGTCAGTTCTTCGTAAGAGGCAGTGTCCGTGAAAGATGAAATAAAAACTTTGGGCCGGAGTAGGATTCGAACCCACGACGTTCTGCTTAGCAGCCAACGCACCTAACCACTAAGCTACGGACACTACTTGAAAATATTAACAATTGTAAAAACCTAAGAGTATTGCTTGATTCAAAACTGAATCGGTCCATCCATACCCATGCCCTTAAAGTATTTAATGGCTGCCACAAGGCAGTTGTACTTTTTAAGACCGTATTGCCCTCAAAGTCTTCTTAACATTCAATTTCTTGACAAAGTTCTAGCCCTTAAAACTGGTCAAAGTCAATTCTTCACCAAGTTCTAAAGCGTTAGAACTCCGATTTGGAACTTAGAACTTCGATAAAATTTGATCCTTGAATTCGAGGGTCTGGTGCCTTAGAACTTGCTTTTATTAGAATTTCGTTTTTTCAACGAGCGAAATGAAATTGCTGATTTCATCCATATCTATACATATTATAAACATCTAGCGCCGTTCGTTTGCTTTATATAGGCATAAAAATGGTCCAACAGATATTTGTGAAATTTTCATGGTTGATACCGTTGTATTCCGTGGTGGTTTCTGTGAAAAAAAAATGTGCACGACTGGGTCGTACGAACTAGCTCCTGCATGCTAAAACTAAATATGTATGACTACTTAAATTGCAAAAAGTAGAGAGATATACTTAAAGTAATTCTGATTACACTCTTACTTACAGCTTACACTTAACTCACAAAAAAAAAATGTACCTCGTAAATACATTTCATTCCAAAAATTTAAATGCCAAACAAATTCAAACCTTATTCTTGATTTGTTGAATTTTTGGTTTGAAAATCGTCGGAGCCGTTTTTTTTTAAATTAATTTTTTATGTATACAATTTTTCAAAAATGTCTTAAAATAATTTGGGTATGCAGTTTTTAAGACCATGTAAATATACATATTATACTCGAATTTGGATTTTTAAAATTGATCCATTTTTGAGATAAAGAATTTTGAAAAAAAATATTATTTGAACAATATATACATACTTTGGAAAAAAAACTTATGCTGATCGGACTTTCAGTTTTCGAGAAAATCTAATAACAAAAGAACGGTTCTATGGGAGGCACCGTTTTGGAGCAATACAAATTTTTTTTTTACATAAAATACATGAATGTTTAAAAAAATTAAACTCGAGGAAGTTTAAAAAAAATCGTAGGAGCCGTTTTGGAGCTCAGAGAGGAAATTGGCATCTATTCCTCTCACTTAATATTGACGTCAGATAGGTTTCTGCGACTGTGAAGCGGAATTCGGGCCGCAGAGAATCTTTTGGTTAGACTTAGTCAGGCAATATTTAAACAATGTAACCCAGGTTTGGGGCTTGTAGCAAAGATCCCTCACTCACCGATGAGCTAGCGGGAGTTGGATTAAGCCTGAGCTGCAAGTGCCTAGACACCCTCTCGTCTAGTTGCCCGGTTTGGCCTAAGAGTCCTGTGGCTTAGGTCAGAAGGGTGAATAGAGAGGACGGGAGGTTTACGAAATCGGCTTTTGAGAAAATTACAACTACGGTCGAGGACGTTCGTTACAAAAAAAAAGTTTTGGTTTTTGGCTAAAAAAATTGTATGGTGGCTGCCCTAAATTTTGATCTTAAAACAAAAATAAAAAAAAATGGAGTATGGGTTTTTGCTCAAACCTCTAATTTTCAAATTTGAAGTCAATCGGACCAGTAGTTAAGGCTGTAGAATGTAGATGCCTGTAAACTTTCCGACAGACAGACAGACGGAATCGCCGGACCCACTTTTTTCGACTTCTCTATCATCGTAATGTCATATCTGATACTTGCCATATATTCTATATGTCGCAAGTAAAAAATCTCATAGAAGAGTGGAAAAAATGCATTGGTTTTCAAATGGTTTTCGAATGGAACATAGCCAAGATTTTCGACAGCAATTCTTGACGCTTCAAACATTTAAAGCTTATGTGGATATCCATCCGTTCCTCTCGAAAGAAGACATGGTGGTTCATTTAAGGTGAAATGCGTCGATTACTTCCTTTTGATCAAAGAGAATCCCTGTTTAGTCTTTGCCATTTTGCATGCAAGAACACTGAATGCTTAACCCTGATTATAAAGAGATAACTTTGAAAAGTAATTTCATCTTCAAAGCTACTCCGAACTGGTGGAAAGAGCTTTTGGTCAAAACCTGAGAGGTTTTGTGACTTTTCATATACTCAATTATGAGCTTCTAAGCGTCCGAACTCCTACATAAAAGGACTATAAGCCCAAGTAAGGATTGGAAAGACATTCCAACAAGTATTTGAAAAATAACAGTTGCAGTAGCTAAAGCTGTCTGCCGTAAGAAGATGTTTTGGAGGTATTAATTACAAAGAAATTATCATGACATTGTGAAGCTTAAACAACTCGAAAGAAGATCTTTTTCTCGAAGCGAATAAAACCCCAAGTGCCCCAGCAAGAAGACGTTTTACCTAATATATAAAAATTCTTATATCACAGTTTTAGTGTTTATACTCCTTCGAAACGGCTTGACCGATTTTGATAAAATTTCGTTGGTATAATCAGTAGATATGAGAAAAGGTTCATAACTAATTTTTACACACCTAAGTGTTAAGGGTAGTTCACCCAAACATTTGTTACATTTTTTTACATTTACTCCTACATTTTTACCCTCCTACCACAGACTTCTATGTACCTAATTTTAAGGGAATGTTGGGTTTTAAGTATTTTTTTTTACAAAATCGACGAAGCTTTTCATGAGATATGGCCAAGGTAGCGGGTAGTGGTTTAAGGGGTAGCGCGGATACAGCATAGCAGGGAGCAGTGCAGTGTAGCATGTAGCGGGTAGCAGATTGTGGGTAGTGGGTAGCCGGCAAAGAGTACCGGGTACAGTGGTAACGTTGTTGCTGGTAACGGGATAGCGGGTAGCGGGAAGAAATTACGGACAGCTGGGTAGCGGAGAAAGACTACTGGCGTAGGGGGTAGTGGGATAATGCTGTAGGGGGCAGTGTTTGTTTAGCGGGGTTCAAAAGTATGGGTCTTATGTTTGAAGCAGTACGAAGATTGACGGGTCAGTTAGTTAATTTATATTTTTTGGTAATGAATTATTGTTGGTGTGTTCAGGCACCGTTGTTTCGGTGGACAAACCTGAAGACACATGAGCTGTCGGTAGAATATTGACGGTTTGACACGGGGTCATTAGAGTTGTTGTAACTTTTCTTTCAACCAGGGAGCATGGAAATCGTCTGTGCAGGAGTCATTTTTAGAAGTCGGAATCTGGTGGCATTGCATCAGAATCAATTCTAATCGTGTTAGCAAATGGTAAAATGAAGTTTACTTCGGCGGTGGGGACAGCTAAAAGAAAGCACGCAATCGTTGAACAAAAAACAAAAAAAACACATTAACCGAATTTACTTGAGTTAGCGAAGTGAGTTGACACAGTACTAGTTTGTAAAGCTTTTCAAGATCATGCTCAAATTGGCAAAAAACTGAGGACTTTCATTCAGCATTAACCTTTTTTCAGTTTCTTTAAAATGAGATATTTTACCATCACTTATGTATTTATAACATCAAAGTTTATGTAGATTATTACCTTCTTCCAATTAAACAAACCTACAATTTTAAAAGTCAGGCTGGAAATAAAACCCTAACCCACCCTTAACAAATTCTAGGGAACAAAAAATGGAATACAAAATTTCCATCCTCACATGGGAAAGATAAAAAACCTTAAAATAAAACGACCAACAAGCAACATAAGAAAAATCTCCCCAAGGATATATAACATCCACCCCAACAGAATTAACAAAAGACTTAAACAACAAACACTTTCACAAAACCTCTACTACACCAAGATTAAAATAAAAAAATTAAATATTCAAGACCTTTTTTCTTCAAACCTATTCGGGGTTGTCAGCATTCAACACAGAAAGCAAAAATAAATAAATGAAACGAGAATAAACGAAATTCACATCATATACAAATTTAATTCGGGCCCTGAAATTAATTAGCTCCTTTAGATACTATACTAGAAAAGCCTCAATTAATTGATATTGACGCTTAATATAATCGTGAAACGGAACCTACTGCCAAAATCGAGTTCTTTTTACCACATCGCAACCTTATTAACGAAATTACACCTTTGAAAGCGACCAGTCACTTCATATCGCAAACAAAGCAACCCTCATCACAGCAGAATTACCACCCCCTTCCAAGTACTTCCTCACTTTTTTCCAATTAAGCAATCAAAAATGAATAAATTTCTGATTTCGCAGCATTTCTTCGATTACGAAAATAAAATACACTCGAAGAACTAATGGAAATGGGCGAAGTGGGAGGAAAAAAAAACATTAAAGGGCCCACCTTGGTTGTTAATAAAAGAAAATACAAAAATTAAGGATGTCGTACGTTGCTGGTACTTAAAAGTGCGCGAACAAAATTGAATGGCTTCGCGTCTGTATTTTCCAGTTGGTGTAATGAATTTGACCTGGCTCAAGATTTTTACCCAATCTGACGTTATGGTTTTATAAAAATTTTTGAACTCTTCCAGTTTAACTCTGAGAATTTCTTTTCATCAAAATTTGAAGAAAACGTTTTGAGAAAAGTTCGCAAGTTTACTGTAAAAACGGTAAGTAGACTGTCAAAACGTATAATTAACTCGTAAGATGTTGAGATACATTTCTAACATGACGATGTCGATTTTAATCACTCAGGTCTCCCGCTAAGTGTTAAAAACAAATTTCCACGAAGTCATCTAGGCCTTCAATTTTTTTACAAAATCCTTTACTCGTCCCCTGCTTAAAGAACACGTTTCACAAGTTAAATAAGGTAACATAAAAAAAACCCATAAGGATACCCTCCGATACGCTTCAGCTTGGAAAACCCCCAAAAACGGGAGGTGTGCTATCGGAGGAAAAGGAACTACATAGACTCCCCCATTTTCGGATGAGTCATGAAGGTCATGACGACACAACCAAACACTCACAACAAGGCAGAAAATTCCCTCACATACAGTGTCATGTGCTCATTCGCTCACATCTACAAAAACAAAAAACAAAAAACCTTAGGAAGGATTCCCCTACACACGACGACGACAGCACCTACACTATCATAAAATTTCGAACCGAATGACTCACCCACTTAAATATTAATAGCTACACTACAGCTACAGAAGAAGCAAAAGAGAATCGAGGAGCAAAAAACGCAGAAGGATGTGGAGGGAATTGCGAGGAGGCAATGTGATAACTTACCCTTTTCCGGACAAAATTTGTGAATACGTAGTAAAAATGTCAAAAATCAATTTCACCAACTTATATGCAGGTATATGAGAAAAATGAGAAATTGTCAACAACAACAAAATAATTGCACATTTTAATGGGCTGGCCGCACTTTAATCACATTTCTTTATTATTTTTATTTTCGTCAAAACAAAAGGACAAACACTTGCGATGTGTGTTTATAGATAGGACAATGACACTTGAGTTAATCGATGTCCTGTGACAAAAAAAAGCAATAAAGCAACAGAACAACAATTTTAATCGAGATTGCGATTTTGTATGTATTCACAAAATTTATTAAGTTTTCATTTTCTTAACTCAAAATAACGCAAAATTTCCCGAAAATCTCCAACACGATACAAATGGACCAAAAGCCACGAATGGGCGAATAAAAAAGTCCTTTTTTTGCCACTGACGGATGATGACACTTTTTTAACAATTTTCTTTAGATTAATCGAAACGCAAATTGCACAAAAACCTTTGATATGTTTTTCTGAAAATCTATTTGATTAGTTTTTGAAATTTTGGAAAAAAAATCAAAACAATCTGTGCCACAAAAAATGGCCGTATAACGAATGTTATGAATTTATATAAATGTGTGTGTGTATTTCTTTAAAGTGTATGTTGCGGTACAAGAGTATATAATTAATCCTGCACTGGATGGCCCGAATTACTGTAATGGTCACGACGAAGTCTCGATGAGAACTGCGGAAAACCAGCCAGAAAATAAGGTTTTTCCTTTTTTCTGAAGAATATCGGTATTAGAACTTACACAACACCACATAGCATGCCGGGAAATTTTCTTTCCAAGCAACACGAAAAAGAGGGTTGGCTTGATATAGAAAATAGAAAAGAAGAGGCAAAAATACGCAACATAATACACAACATTTGCAAGTCGAGGAAATTCGTTAAGCCCGATATGGTAATGGTAACAAGCAAGAAACCTAAGGGATGAACATGGGAGAAAGAGACGGATAATGTTCGTAGAAGGCGCGGGAGCGATAAAACTTTGGCAAAAATAACTTTTCTCTCTTGTGGTATTTTTCCATCATAAATTTCTTTGATTATTTCTGTTTAGGGAAATTTTCGTCAGTGAAAAGTCCCAGATCCCAGTGAGAGAAAGAGAGACTTTTTTTGACATTTTGTTTTGACTGAAGACATGCGTATTTCCGCCGGATATGCAAAAGCTCTGGGGAGCTTTCTCTCACACTTGAAAACCCTACAACAAAATTTATTCAGGAAGAGGTTTGAGGAAAATTTGATGAATTTTACTAAGAAGGATTTAGATTACACTGGATTTTCTTTGTAAAGAATTGACAAAATCCACAAACTCAGCTGGGGTGAGAGTTGATTTGAGTTTGAGAAGCTATGAAAATAATCTCAGTGAGTATTGTTGTTTTGCAAAGCAGTTTAGAAGAAGAGGAAACTGCCGAAGACTTGTTTGCACTTGGTTCGGCTGGTCCTTGAAGTTATTTTTTGGATTGGAGGATTGGAACATAATGTTATTTTAAGGGAATTTTGTGTTCTGTTTTCTGTTAGTTTTACTGATATTTTAAAGCTTGAGCTTGGAATACTCAAGTCTTAAACTTGAGGCAACTCCCATAGATTCGAATTAAGTTTTCGTGTTTAGTTTAGTAATGAAATAGTTGACACGAAAAACTTTCCAGTTTAAGGGCAGCTAAATAGATTATTAGCGACAAAATTGATAGCGGCTTTCATATCTCCAAAGTACAGATTCATTTTTCTCTCTTCAACAATTATTTGAGTTCGTCTCCTTACGACTTTCTAACGGCTGAGTTAAGAAGCACTTTTCCACAAGATAAGATATTTTTGCCATATCTTCGAAATAGAAACAATTCCGGTACCAGTAAGAAGAAAAATATGCATATCATACGAGACCCACACTACTACGTTTTTTATTCAACTTGGTTTTAATCTAAGGCCCTCCGCACACGAAGCAACTGCTTTGCGTCTAAAATATGAAGCTCTATAGGAGTGCCCCACAGTTGACTGAAATAAAACCGGTTTGCAATCGGTTTCCAACTAGTCGCACGCAACTTTTTTGTAGGTAGAATTTGAGTTGCTTAAAGCCTAGTATACAGTTCTTCAAAAAAAAAAGAAGGAATGTATTTCTTATGGGAGAGATTTTTGCCAAAAAAAAAATATTTTTTCATTTCACCACTGTGATCCAAACTGTAAACCAAAATCGAAGGAATAAAAATATACTCACCTCAATTTTGTTTCACACAAAACAATGTGATTCTCATTGTTTTGGCAGAAAAATTTAAAATATTCTCAGAAATTTTTTCATGAAAAAAAAAAATTTTGTTTCACCACTTATTCTTTTTTTTTGTCACAACGAACTATATATATACTAGGCTTAACCAACTTTTTTAGTTTTTGTAATTAAAACTATAATTTTTTATATAAAAACTAGCTTACCCGCCAAATTTCGTACTGCCTCAAACATAAAACCTATACTTTTGTACTCCGCTAAACAACCTCTACCCGCTACCGCATTATCCCACTACCCCCTACCCCCATAATTTTTTCCCGCTACCCACCACCCTATTACCTGATATCCCGTTACAAGTTATAACGTTACAACTCTACCCGGTACCCTTTTCCCCCTCTACCCACTACCCGAGATCTGCTACCCACTGCATGCTACACTGCACTGCTCCATACTATCCTGTATCCGTGCTATCCCCTAAAGCACTACCCGCTACCCTGGCCATATCTCATGAACAGCTTCGTCGATCTTGTAAAAAATACTTAAAACCCATCTACAGCACTAGCAGCATTCCCTTAAAATTAGGTACATAGGGGTCTGTGAGAGGAGAGTAAAATTTTAGGAGTAAATGTAATGATGAGACTCAGATGGCTCGGTCATTTAGAGCGAATGGACAACAATGCTCCGGCCCGGAAAGCCTTCGACACTATTCCCGAGGGACGTAGGAGGAGAGGAAGACCGCGGCTCAGGTGGCGCACTCAAGTGGAAGAGGACCTCAATCAACTCGGAGTGCAAAACTGGAGACGACTAGCTAAGGATCGAGCTAGCTGGCGGAGCCTGTTGATTGAGGCCCAAGTCCACAACGGACTGTAGCGCCACCTTAAGTAAGTAAGTAAGTAAGTAAGTAAGTAAGTAAATGTAATGTAAATGTAAAAATGTAAATGTAATGTAATGTGTAAGAATTAGTTATGAACCTGTTCTCATATGTATGTATAGAATATACAAAATCGATCAAGCCGTTTTGGAGGAATAGCTATAAGCACTTAAACTGTGACATAAGAATTTTATATCTATCTATACATATCTAGCACCGTTCGTTTGCTTTATAAAGGCTTAAATTCGGCCCAACAGAAAGTGAAATTTTCATCGTTAATACTGTTGTGTTCCGTGGTGGTTTCTGTGAAAAAAAAAAAAAATGGAAAAACCTCATGGAAGAAAGGAACAAGTGCACTAATTTTCAAATGGACAACTGGAAAATTTCAAATTGGTTTTCGAAAGGAAAAGAGAATAACTCGGAAAACACCTTGGTTTTCAAAAGCAAAATTGCATGTAATTGTAGGTGCATTGATTTCGAAATGTAAAACTGGAAAATTTGGTTTTCAAATGGAAAAGTGGAAAATTTCAAAATGGGTTTTCAAATGGAACATAGCCAAGATTTTCGACAGCAATTCTTGACGCTTCAGCCATTTAAAGCTTATCTGGAAATCCATCAGTTTCTCTCGAAAGAAGACATGGTGATTCATTTAAGGTGAAAGGCATCGATTACTTCATTCCGATCAAAGAGATTCCCTGTTTACTCTTTTCTAATGGATGACTGTTTCCTCAACGATTAATTTATAATATTTTGCATGCAGGAACACAAATTACTTAACCCTGATTGTAAAAAGATAACTTTGAAAAGTAATTTCATCTTCAAGGCTACTCCGGATTGGTGGAAAGAGTTTTTGGTTTTGAGGATTTATTATTTCAAGGTCATCGATACCGAACAAACAGGCGAACACCTGAGAGGTTTTGTAACTTTTCATACACTCAATTATGAGCTTCTAAGCCTGCGAACTCTTACATGATAGAGCTATAATAAGCCTAAGTAAGGCTGGGAAAAACATACCTACGAGTATTTGAAAAATGGCAGTTGCAGAAGCTAAGGCTGTATGCCGTAAGAAGATGCTTTGGAGGTATTAATTACAAAGAAATTATCATGACATTGTGAAGCTTAAACAACTCGAAAGAAGATCTTTTTCTCGAAGCGAATAAAACCCCAAGTTCCCCAGCAAGGAGACTTTTATCTAACATATAAAATTCTTATGTCACAGTTTAAGTGTTTATATCTATTCCTCCAAAACGGCTTGAACGATTTTGTATATTCTGTACATACATATGAGAACAGGTTCATAACTAATTTTTGCACATTACATTACATTTACATTTACACTACATTTACTCCTAAAATTTTACTCTCCTCTCACAGTAAGGGTCTGATTTTAGATGGATTTAAAGTATTTTTTACAAGATCGACGAAACTGTTCCTCAGATATGGCCAGTGTAGCGGGTAGTGGTTTAGGGGATAGCGCGGATACAGGATAGCGGGGAGCAGTGCAGTAAAGCATGTATTGGGTTGCTGATTGCGGGAAGTGGGTAGCGGGCAAAGGATACCGGGTAGAGTGGTAACTTTGTAGCTGGAAACGGGATATAATGTAATAGGGTAGTGGGTTGCGGGAAGAAATTGCGGACAGCTGGGTAGCGGGCAAAAATTATGTGGGAAGGGGGTAGTGGGATAAAGCGGAAGCGGGTAAAGGTTGTTTGGCGGGGTACAAAAGTATAGGTTGTATGTTTGAAGCAGTACGAAATTTGGCGAGTCAGCTAGCCTTACATAAAAACGATCATTTGTGATTTTATTTTTACAAATACTGGGTGAATTTGATTTGTAAAAGGGAGAATTTGCAGTAAAATAAACTGTAAGTCATGATAATCTATGTTTTGCATAGAAAACGGCTAATCCTGGAATTTCGTCCTTTTTTATAAACTGGCAAGTGATAAACAAGGGAACATCATATTAGAATCGCAGTCAACGCTGGGGATTTGGAAAGACCACTTCTGTAGATTGTATAACGGCGACGACGAACAAAACACCACGCGCCGTCAGACAAGAGCCTTTTATCGGAGACGATGATAGCCAACAATTCCGTGACCCCGACCTAGAAAAAGTGAAAACCGCAATATCACGGCTGAAATCCAACAAAGCCGCTGGAGCAGATGGACTAGCTGCTGAGTTGTTCAAAGCAGCAGGCGACGAGCTAGATAGGAGCATGCACCAAATCATCTGTAAGATATGGTCAGAGGAATGCATGCCCGATGAATGGAACCTCAGCATTGTTGGCCCGATCCTGAAAAAAGGAGATCCTCTAAACTGCGCCAACTTTAGAGGAATAAGTCTACTAAACATCGCCTACAAGATCTTCTCTGCCGTAATATGTGAACGTCTGAAGCCTTTCGTCAACAATCTGATTGGTCCTTATCGATGTGGCTTCAGGCCAGGAAAGTCAACCATCGACCAAATTTTCACGTTGCGGCAGATCCTGGAAAAGACCTATGAACTCCAAATCGATACCCACCACCTTTTCATCGATTTTAAGGCCGCGTATGACAGCATCTACAGAGACGAACTGCATAAAGCTTTGTCTAGTTTTGGCATCCCTGCCAAGCTCGTTCCTTGTGCAAAATGACGATGGAGAACTCACGCTGCTCCATCAAGGTTGGCAACGAGCTTACGGAATCTTTCGACGTCAACAAAGGATTCAGACAAGGCGATGCACTGGCAAGCGATTTCTTTAACATCGTTCTTGTGAAGATAGTGCAGAACTCCAACGTCAACACCAGAGGCACTATCTTCCAAAAATCTGTTCAACTTCTCGCGTACGCCGATGATATTGATATAATGGGAAGAACACAGCGTGATGTCAATGGCGCCTTTGTGAGAATTGAGACAGAAGCGGCAAAAATGTGTTTAGCGGTAAATGAGGGAAAAACGAAGTATATGCTGTCTTCGAGGAAGGACATCCAACAACGACGGCTCGAGCAGAACGTCACAATAGACGCATACTTACTTCGAGGTAGTAGAGGAGTTTGTCTAGCTAGGCTCCGCTATAAACACGGGCAATAACACCAGCGCCAAGATCAGACGAAGAATAACTCTTGCTAATCGCTGTTTCTTTGGGCTAAGAAAGCAATTGAGTGGAAAAGCCCTCTCTCGAGCAACTAAGGTAAAAATGTACAACACACTCATCATCCCAGTCCTGCTGTGTGGAACTATGGACCTTGACAGAATCGGATGAAAGTGCCTTAAGCTTTTTCGTTCAACAAATTATTGTTATCTGACAATGGAAGCGATTGACCTGTTCCATTCGATTTCAGAATGAGTGAATTCTTGAGTGAAACCAATCGAAAACGATATTATTTTCAGTATCAACAAAAAATATAAAATGTCAGTGAAGAAAAATATTGTATATTTGTCAAATATTGTTTTTCATCGACAATAAAAAACGTACAATTGACATTTTTCGTTGTCGACTGTTTTCTTTTTTTTTAGATTTGTTGCTTAATTCGACTCACTACTTTTGTATCAGTTGTTCGGGTAGTGGCGTAAAAAGTATGTTTTACAAAATCGACCAAGTCGTTTATGATATACTAGCAGTTGCTCGCGACTTCGCCCGCCTCTACCTCATCCACCGGCCAGAGGTACATCTTCGACTTGTGCATCATGCCGCATGGAAATTTTGTTGCGATGTTATTTTAAAACAGTGGACTCTCTCTAAATCGAAGTTATTCTTAACTCGATATAATAACAATAAAATTATAATTTTCCCCGTTTTAGCTACACTTTTCACTGATGCTTTGATCTTATTATTCGTAAATTATAAGCGTTACGTTGTATAGCTTAAACCCTTCCTCGATAAATGGACTATTCAACAGAAAAGGAATTGTTCGATTTGATTCAGTAGATTCTGAGATCAGCACGTTCAAGCAATCAACGCCTTCAGAAGTGAACATTTTTGTCAAATTATTAATGTTAATATTAAATAGCTTTAAGCATTTTACGATAAATGGACCATTCAATATTAAAAGAATTGTTCAATTTGATTCTGCAGTTCCTGAGATAAGCGCGTTAAAACTCAGAAAAATTAACATTTTTGCCGTTTTTTCCACATTTTCCACTGATTCTTCGCTTCTATTGGTCACAGCTTAATGTTAAGTAGCCTAAAACCTTACTCGTTTAATGGACTATTCAACACAAAAAGAATTATACAATTCGAACCAATGTTTCCAGAGATTACCGTGTTCAAACAAAAAAACTTTTCAGCTTTATATATTAGTATAGATGAGGAGGGTAGTTGAGTAGCGGGTTAGCGTGTCAGATAGCGGGAGTATGTAGAGGTTTACGGGGTAGCAGTTAACGTGTAGGGTAGGACAACGAGTAACGGAAAACCGGGGAAGCGGGTAGCGGATAGCAGTTGAGGTCTTTTATTTTAGATGCGGATTGTTTTCACATAGACAACAGTATGTTGAGTGTTTCCGAGTCGGCAAACTAGATAGTCTTTATATCTACGCAGATAGAGGAAAAACAAAATAAAAATATATCCACAAGTATTGCCAAATTAAACTTATATGAAATGTATTCTTTGTTTTGTTTCTCATTTCTCAACTATTCAATCACAAGGTGCCACTGCGAAGCGTTGCAGGGTACAGCTAGTCTTATATATAAAATTCTCGTGTCACGGGGTGCGTAATTGAGTTCCTACGAAAAGTCCTGTGAAGTTAGCAAAATGATTGTTGAAAATTAAATAAAAAATGAGAGTTCCCGGTAGCAAACCAAGAGTTCTAGAGTTCCTCATACTTTTTTTCAATAGTTCTGGCGAATTAAGGCTAAAATTCGAAAAAAAAGTTTTTTGTGCTAACTTCACGCAGCAAGGACTTTTTTCAGAAAATGAGTTCTGATGATGTATTTCAACTTAAAATCAAGAGTTCTAGAGTTCCTGATGATTTTTAGAAAGAGTTCTGCAAAATTGGAAAAGATAGGGTTACCTTAGGTTCTCATTGACTTAGAACAAAATTTTGAAAAATCCAAAAAACATCAAAATCAAGGAGTTCTGATTAGAGTTCCCGATAGACAACCAAAAGTTCTAAACATTTCATTAGTAACTTTTTTTTCTAAAACGAATAATTCCTCGCAAATTAAGGTGTCCATTGACTTAGAGCAAAATTTTGAACAATCCAAAAAACATCAAAATCAAGGAGTTCGATTAGAGTTTCCCAGTAACAGCCTGATATATTCCTAGAGAACATTCTTGCCGGCCGGCGGAGCAGACTATTATGTCAGCACAGCAATATAATATGTGTTTCATATGAAGAGGTATCTGTCTTCTTTTTTCTCCTTGATACACCAGAAGTTCTTTCTTTAATACGGAATATTTTTTACGTTTTTTTTTCTGATATCTATTGTTTCTCTAGACATCTCAAGGAAGGCAAATATATAAGTAGATGTGTTTTTTCTTGCAAATAACAATAATCTATTGTTTCGTACAAATTAAAAAGGAAATAATGCATTTGATATTATCTTTAATAATTCTGGTGTATTCATGTTGAACTGGATGTCATGAGATATTATACAACTGAAAAAAGTTGATGTTGGAGTTTGGATGGTATAATACATAAAATACAAATAGTTACACCAAACCGATACAAATGAAATTAAAACCGTTCAGTTCATTTCATCTTATAAATATTAAATATAATACCTAAACCTACTTGAACTTGAATTGGATCACATACTTATGCATATAATTTTTTTTTTGTGAATACGTTCACTGTGAAAGTATGATGATATTGGTAGGTATAACACACTACATGTGGATGACATCAGCACAGCATTGTGCAAAAGTGCCCAATCGTTCCATCTGATTTTAATTTCTATAATACAGCTGGATGAAAAGCAGGTTAAAATGAATACACAAGAATTATAAAAGAAAAATACAAATGAATTATTTCCTTTTTAATTTGTACAAAAAATAGATTATCTGTTTTTGAAAAAAAAAAACACTTTTATTCTCTAATCAAAACATGTTTAAGACTTTTGGCTGTCTACTGGGAACTCTAATCAGAACTCCTTGATTTTGATGTTTTTTGGATTTTTCAAAATTTTGCTCTAAGTCAATGGACACCTTAATTTGCGAGAACTCTTGAATTATTCGTTTTAGAAAAAAAAGTTACTAATGAAATGTTTAGAACTTTTGGTTGTCTATCGGGAACTCTAATCAGAACTCCTTGATTTTGATGTTTTTTGGATTTTTCAAAATTTTGCTCTAAGTCAATGGACACCTTAATTTGCGAGAACTCTTGAATTATTCGTTTTAGAAAAAAAAGTTACTAATGAAATGTTTAGAACTTTTGGTTGTCTATCGGGAACTCTAATCAGAACTCCTTGATTTTGATGTTTTTTGGATTTTTCAAAATTTTGCTCTAAGTCAATGGACACCTTAATTTGCGAGAACTCTTGAATTATTCGTTTTAGAAAAAAAAGTTACTAATGAAATGTTTAGAACTTTTGGTTGTCTATCGGGAACTCTAATCAGAACTCCTTGATTTTGATGTTTTTTGGATTTTTCAAAATTTTGCTCTAAGTCAATGAGAACCTAAGGTAACCCTATCTTTTCCAATTTTGCAGAACTCTTTCTAAAAATCATCAGGAACTCTAGAACTCTTGATTTTAAGTTGAAATACATCATCAGAACTCATTTTCTGAAAAAAGTCCTTGCTGCGTGAAGTTAGCACAAAAAACTTTTTTTTCGAATTTTAGCCTTAATTCGCCAGAACTATTGAAAAAAAGTATGAGGAACTCTAGAACTCTTGGTTTGCTACCGGGAACTCTCATTTTTTATTTAATTTTCAACAATCATTTTGCTAACTTCACAGGACTCCTACGAAACGGCTCGACCGATTTTCGTGAATCTTTGCGAGGATATCGGCTAGGGTGGAGAATCGGAAAACATTTTTTTTCATTTCCCTAAATGTTAAGTTAAATTTAAATATAAATATTTAAATAAATTTTATGTTAATTTTTTTTTAAATTTTTTGGGAAACATTTTTTGTTTTTATTTGTTTATGATACATCATGCTTAAATACATACCAACCCTCTATGATCAACCCTTATTTTTTAACTTTTTAGCAAGAATTTGTTTAATTTTTATTTTGTCATGACTTGGAATAAAAAATATCCAAGAGGGTAGCTGGGTATAACGAGATAGCGTGACGAGGGTAGTGGGGTAGCCGGTAGTAGGTAGCGATTACCGGTTAAGTGGGTAGCGTGTGTAATAATTGGGTAGCGGGTAGTGCAAAACTGGGTATAACGGGCTAGCGGGTAGACAGTAATGGAGAAGCGGGTAAAGGGTAGCGGGTGGCATGGTAGCGGGCTAAAAAAGTCGATTGAGGCAATACGAAGTATGTTGGGTCAGCTAGTGATACTATAATTATGATACCAATAATTTAAAATGCAATGGTTTTATTTTTGTGCAATTTTCAACCATGTTTTTTTTAATATAAAATACTAAATAATAATAATAAAATACTAATTAAAATACTACTATAAAAAGAACTGTTCTTTGTATAGTGTTGCCATACATTAGTTGTTAAATATTGTGATACTAGTGTTGTCTATATTTAATTTCTTTTGCATTTTTGTGCAATTTTCAACCATGTTTTTTTAATATAAAATACTAAATAAAAATCCCCTGAAGAAGCTGGAAAACAACTGGCGAAACGTAGGGTAATCCAAGATGGATTAGTTTTATTTTACTACTAATCGCATCCAACTCTAAGATCATAAAAGCCCAAAAATCAAAAATTCTCAAGATAGTTTAGTTTTTGTCTGTCAATTTTGATTATTTGCTAATTCGAAAGTCAATTGAATAAAAACAAACACATTACTTTGTTTTTAATTCTTCAAACACATGGGAAAATTAATTTTCCTCATAACTTCTGAATAGGTGAATTCGTAGAGAATGTCTAACCGTTTAAACCTTCCCTGAACTTCCAAAAACATTTCAAGACCAAAATATGCCAAATTCGTTCATCCTTTCTCGAGTTTAAGCGAGACTTACAGCAATTCATTTTTATTTATACAGATAAAAGAAGAATATCGAGGGCCAATGAAGACCCAGTCCCAGCCCCCATAGCAGCAGAGCTAGAAAGAGTCATCCAAAAGCTAAAAAATTACAAGTCTGCCGGATAAGATGGCATACCTGCGGAACTCTTTAAATATGGAGGAGGTGTTTTGATAAACCGCATGCACCAGGTCGTCAACAAAGTGTGGGAGGAAGAAAGCATGCCCACTGACTGGTCGATAAGCTCCATATGCTCCATCTACAAAAAAGGCTATCCGATGTCATGCAAAAACTACCGCGGCATTATACCTGCTTAATGTTCCATACAAAATCCTATCCAGCGTCTTAAATCGTTCTGCAACACAATAATCGGTACGTACCAGCGTGGCTTTAGGCCAGACAGATAGACCAAATATTCACACTGAGGCAGATCCTGGAAAAGACCAACGAATTTCGGTGCAGGGAACTAACTTCACTGGGAACTACGTTCACATGTGGATTAACTTCACCTCAAGTAGGAAATATCTTCAGTTTTGTGTGGTAAAGTTATATCCCAACTATGATGGGAAACTACTTCATCAGAAATTTGTGTGAAGTTAATTTCCACCCTTTTTCAAAGATTTTAAGGGAAATAACCAGAGGAATGAAAAAAAAAAATGAAATAATGATTTTAAAAATGCCATGTTTTTGAAAATAAGCAGCCAGAGTAGACTAGACAAAGGGCTTAAGTTCATAGTTTGAGCTTCAGCTTCTAATGTTCTAATAAATCGAACGCTCTTTGTATATTATTTGGACTAAATAATGGTCAAACCAGTAGTTTTTTCTATCATTTAGAAAGATTGTGATTGGTCCTCAGCATTGGTTTAGTATCGTAGATTTTGGACTCTCTTTTGCGAAATGCCCGCGTATAATGGAACCAACATTCTTTGAGGTCTACTTCGGAAAATACAATATACAAAGCGAGCCGAATTTTTTTTTGCTTAGCAGAGAAACAATTTGAGGTGTGAAAATAAAAAAATTCGCGAAAATTCGGTGAAGGTAGTTCCCAGTGAAGTTAGTTCCCTGCACCCGAATTTCAAGTCGAAACCCACCATCTTTTCATCGACTTCAAGGCTGCTTAAGATAGCAT
Organism: Sphaerophoria rueppellii; assembly: GCA_920937365.1. Lineage (NCBI taxonomy): Eukaryota > Metazoa > Arthropoda > Insecta > Diptera > Syrphidae > Sphaerophoria > Sphaerophoria rueppellii. Next base: position 59,948,987 of record CAKKXW010000004.1, on the reverse strand, counting down.
CCACAGCCTAAAGGTTATGATGGCGATGTCTGAATTCGGGATCCCGAACAAACTGATCCAGCTGTGCCTCATGACGCTAAACAATACGCAATAAAGCGTGCAAATGGGTAACAGCTCATCCGAGTTGTTTCAAACATGCGCAGGGTTAGACAAGAAGAGACGACTTCTTCAACATTGTCCTGGAGCAGATAGTGTGCAAGGCAGGTATGAGCACGGAAAACACTATCGTGAACAAATCCATCCAGCTTCTAGGCTATGCGGACGACATTGACATCATGCATCGGTCGATCCAAGAAGGCTGTTTTTGAGGCCTCCACAGCGATTGAAGAACAGACGAAACTCGTTGGTCTTCAAATGAATGAGGACAAAACAAAATACATGCTATCAACAAACAAAGCAAAATCTGTCAGTATTGGTAGCAGCAATTTCGAGGTAGTTAAAGAGTTCACCTACCTTGGAACAAACATCAATCCCACAAACAACACCTTAGTGGAAATCCGAAGAAGAATTACGCTAGCGAACCGCTGCTGCTTCAGTTTGGCAAAACAACTGTGTTCAAAACTCCTCACTCGAAAGACAAAGTTTCTGCTATACAAAACTTTGATTTTACCGGTCCTACTCTACCGCGCCGAGTGCTGGACGATAAGAAAAGAAAGGGAATTGATACTGGGCACTTTCGAAAGAAAAATTCTTCGACGGATTTTCGGTCCGGTATGCGACGATGGCAAATGCAGAAGAATGTTCAACCGAGAACTGTACGAGCTGTAACAAGATGTGGATGTAGTCCAGAAGGCCAAGAAAGGACGACTACATTGGCTCAGCCACATCGAGCGAATGGACGACAACGCTCCAGCCAAGAAAGTCTTCTCATCCCAGCCACCAGGTTCGAGACGGCAAGGAACACCGAACCTACTACGGTACAAAGACTAAGTGACTACAATATCTCAGGCTGAAATCGTTGTGAACCGGATAAGGAAGTAAGTAGATAGAAGAAGAAGATAGATAGATATGGCAATTATCGAATTCGTAAAAAGAGATGAGATTTTGATCAAATATGACATTGCGATGATAGAGAAGTGAAAAAAGTGGGTCCGGCGATTACGTCCGTCCGTCCGTATGTCTGTCTGTAAACGCACCTTCAGCCATAAACAGTGGGCCGATTGACTTCAAACTTGAAAATAAGAGGTCAGAGAGAATATGCGTAGGTCGTTTTTTTGCTCTTTTTATCAAAATTTAGGAATGCCACCATACAATTTTTATTGGCCATAAACCAAAACTTTCTTCTTTTTTTTTTCAAAAACCGCTTCTACGATTTTCAAAACCCTGATGTATTTTCGGTAAAAAAAAATGTTTGTATTGCTCCAAAATGGTATCACTCATAGAACAGTTTCTTTGTTATAAGATTTTCTCAGAAAATAAGAGTCCGATCAGCGTCTTTTTTTTAAAGAACGTATGTATATATTGCCCAACTAGTATTTTGTATTCAAACAATTTTCAAAAATTTTTTTCAATTGTTAAAAAATATTTAGATACTAGCCGACCCTGCGACCCTCGTCTCGCAAGGTCCTTACAGAGCAACCTTAGAATTATTATTATTATCTTCGTGCTCTCGCTGAATTTTGCGAATTCGCAATACAAAATTAATAATTTTTTCTATGAAAAGCAATGAGGTTTCCGAGATTTTCATCAAGAACTTTCTATTTTCCATTCGAAAACCCATTTTGAAAGTTTCCAGTTTTCCATTTGAAAACCAATGCACCTGCAATTACATGCAATTTTCCCGTTAAAAACCAATGAGGTTTCCGAGTTTTTCATAAAGATCTTTCTATTTTCAATTCGAAAACCGATTTTGAAATTTTCCAGTTTTCCATTTGAAAACCAATGCACCTACAATTACATGCAATTTTCTCTTTAAAAACCAATGAGTTTCCGAGTTTTTCATCAAGAACTTTCTATTTTCCATACGAAAACCCATTTTGAAATTTTCCAGTTGTCCGTGAACAGTCCTTAACTCTACTTTTGATTTTGACCGAGACCGAAAATGAACGAATCAATCCCGAACGACACAGGCCTAATTTTGACCGAGACCGAAATGTATGTACCTAATATTCAAAATGCGAAATGTACATGCACAGAGATTTGAAACTAAAATCTATGCTTTTTTTCATATCGATGTTAAAATTTTCTTTTGTACAGAAAATCTTACCCAAGAATTCGCGTGTAAACATTGCCTTGGTGTAAAAGCATAAGTAGGAGTTCAGCCTTAAATACAAAACAAAAGAATTAATAGGAAATGAAATGAAATGAAATGAAAATGGAGAGACATTTCAAAAAACTGATGTCGGCTGTCAGTTGCCTGAATTTAAAAACAAAATTTCGGAGTAAGTAAATTGAAATCAAAGTTTTTTGCTCTAAATAATTGTTTCTTTTATTTTCAGAACCTCCTACTGCACAATCAGTGCATAGAAGAGCAATTGTCCATCATTTATAAAGTGAGATTTTTGTTTGTTTGTTAGTTTATCGACTACAAACATACAACCGACAAACAAACAAAAGTCTCACTTTATATATTACTAGCCGAAAATACCCTGCGTTGCCGGGTTTGAGAATTTCTGCGAGAGAGCCAGAAAATTCATCATTCGTCATTGTTTGATGTTTATAAGTTCATCTATGTGGTGAAAAGCAAAGAAAAACTATCACTTAACAGATGATAGAGAAGTCGAAAAAAGTTGGTCCGGCGATTCCGTCCATCTTTCTGTCTGTAAACGCACCTACATCCTTAACCACTGGTCCGGTTGACTTCAAACTTGAAAATTAAAGGTTTGAACGAATTCGCATTTGACGTTTCTTTATTATTTTTTTAAGATCAAAATTTAGTGTAGTCTACATTGGGGAACAATGAAAATCTTAAATTTTCTCAGAAACGATACCTTCCATAAAACCGTTTTTTGTTATAAGATTTTCTTCAAAAGTAAATATCCGATCAATGTATTTTTTCTCTGAAAGTACGTACATAATTATGTTGCCCCAATATTTTGCTTTCAAAAGTAATTTGAAAATTTTTAAATTTTTTTTTTCAAAATTTACTTATCTATATTAATATATAAAGTAAGACTTTTGTTTGTTTGTCGGCTGTATGTTTGTAGTCGATAAACTGATAAACAAACAAAAGTATTACCTTATAAATGATGGACAATTGTTCTTCTACGCACTGACTAAGGGGCCACTTATAGCGATCATTAAAAACTATCATTAAAAAATTTCATTTGGATAATGTGGTGTGCTGTACTTTGATTTTATATATCAATCTCATACCAATCGATGGCAAATCCATTGACATTTTTTCTGGTAAAAAATAGTCCAACAAAAGGTATTTTTGATGAAAAATGCATTCATTTATTTTAATGATGAAAATTCATTTTAATGACAAGCTAATTAATTAAATTTCAAAAAATGAAACACTTTGTTCCAGTGTTTTGTTTCCTTTTTTTAATGTTCCATCTTTCATTAAAAAATTTAATGAAGCATTTTTCATCATTAAAATAAATATTTGGTGTCAAAAATAAAAATAAATGCTTGATTTACATAAAAGTAATTACATTTTTTTAATGATCGCTATAATCACACGTAAGTAAAAAAAATCAAATTTTCATGTATTCAAACTTTTAATGATGGTTTTTAATGATCGCTATAACTGGCCTCTAAGCAATAAAATAAAATAAACAATTATTAATAGTAAAAAAGTTGAATTTAATTTACTCACCCGCAAATTTTGTTTTTAAATTCATTAAACTGACAGCCGACATCAATTTTTTGAAATGTCTCTCTATTTTTCATTTCATTTCCAGTTCATTCTTCAAAATTATAATCAAGGCTGAACTCCTACTTAAGCTTTTGGACCAAGACAATGTTTACACCGAACATGCACGATTTTCTGTGCATAAACATTTTCGCTTAATAAATATTAGGTACATTTCGGTCTCAGTCAAAATTAGTTATAACTAACAACATTTTAGTAAGATTTCAATGTGACTTTGACAAAATCATTTAGTGGAACATAATTCTAAGTCCTCAGTGAGATAGTTACGGTGACCTCACAAATGGAATTGAATTGAATCCAAAATATTTTCATCTCCGAAATCTCAGGAAAAAAAATTCAGTTAGGGATGCATCAGACCAAAGTGCAAATACATAATAGGGTCAACAATGGACACTATGACGGAAACGTAACAATTTTTTTTGGATTGGGTTATGGTGAAAATAGAAAGTTTTTCACGAAAAACTCGGAAATCTCATCGGTTTTTAAAAGGAAAATTGCATGTTATTGCAGGTTCATTGGTTTTCAAATGGAAAACTGCAAAATTCCAAAATGCGTTTTCGATGAAAAACTCGAAAAACTCTTTGGTTTACAAAGGGAATTTTGCATGTAATTGAAGGTGCATTAGTTTTCAAATAAAAAACTGGAAAATTTCAAAACGGGTTTTCGAATTGAAAAATAGAAAGACATTTTATGAATGAAGTCATAAACATTTTTAAACAAAGCAATTTTGTGGTAGTGCTTTGCACTGGTTTTCAAATGGAGACCTGAACCCATTTTGACATTTTTCAGTTTTTCATTTGAAAACCAATGCACCTACAGTAAACATGCAATTTTCCCTTTTAAACCAATAAGTATTTCGAGTTTTTCATGAAAAATATTCTATTTTCCATTCGAAAACCCATTTTGAAATTTTCCAGTTTTCCATTTGAAAACCAATGCACCTACAGATACATGCAATTTTCCCTTTTAAAACCAATGAGTTTTCCGAGTTTTTCATTAAGAACTTTCTATTTTCCATTCCAAAACCCATTTTGAAATTTTCCAATTTTCCATTTGAAACCCAATGCACCTACAGATACATGCAATTTTCCCTTTTAAAACCAATTACTTTTCCGAGTTTTTCATGAAAAATTTTCTATCTTGCATTCGAAAACGCATTTTGAAATTTTCCAGTTTTCCATTTGAAAACCAATGCAACTACAGTTACATGCAATTTTCCCTTTTAAACCAATTAGTTTTCCGAGTTTTTCATTAAGAACTTTCTATTCCATTCGAAAACCCATTTTGAAATTTTCCAGTTTTCCATTTGAAAACCAATGCACCTACAGATACATGCAATTTTCCCTTTTAAAACCAATGAGTTTTCCGAGTTTTTCATGAAGAACTTTCTATTTTCCATTCGAAAACGCATTTTGAAATTTTACAGTTTTCCATTTGAAAACCAATGCACCTACGGTTACATGCAATTTTCCCTTTTAAAACCAATTAGTTTTCCGAGTTTTTCATGAAAAACTTTCTATTTTGCATTCGAAAACCCATTTTGAAATTTTCCAGTTTTCCATTTGAAAACCAATGCACCTACAGTTACATGCAATTTTCCCTTTTAAAACAAATTAGTTTTTCGAGTTTTTCATGAAAAATATTCTATTTTCCATTCGAAAACCCGTTTTGAAATTTTCCAATTTTCCATTTGAAAACCAATGCACCTACAGTTACATGCAATTTTCCCTTTTAAAACCAATTAGTTTTCCGAGTTTTTCATGAAAAATTTTCTATTTTGCATTCGAAAACGCATTTTGAAATTTTCCAGTTTTCCATTTGAAAACCAATGCAACTACAGTTACATGCAATTTTCCCTTTTAAAACCAATTAGTTTTCCGAGTTTTTCATGAAAAATTTTCTATTTGCATTCGAAAACGCATTTTGAAATTTTCCAGTTTTCCATTTGAAAACCAATGCACCTACAGTTACATGCAATTTTCCCTTTTCAAACCAATTAGTTTTCCGAGTTTTTCATGAAAAATGTTCTATTTTACATTCGAAAACGCATTTTGAAATTTTCCAGTTTTCCTTTGAAAACCACTTTTCATAATGCGAAATTTTCATGCACAGAGATTGGAAAATAAAATCCATGCTTTTTTTGAACATTGATGTTAACATTTTCTTTTGTATAGAAAGTCGTGCCCAAGAGATCGCATGTAAACATTGTCTTGCTCCAAAAGCTTAAGTAGGAGTTCAGCCTTAAATATAATTTAGAAGAATGAACTGGAAATGAAATGAATTTATGAGTTCCGACAAACTGGTGTAATAAATGGGGTGAAAGAAAAAAACTTTGGAGCTACAAAGTTTGAAGACTATTGATCCAATTCGTTGAGTCTGTTTTGCAGGTAATTGATATACAAAGAATTACATTTTTTCAAACACCAATCCTTAGAAAGACCAGGAAATGCTTTTACCTTTAAAATGCATTTGACAACTCAAATAAAATTTATTTGAGCCGCGCCAGTTAGAAAGCCATAACAGAATAAAATAAAGTACTTCCCACCCTAATAAGATAATCACCGCCACCTCAACATTCCACCATCCACCGCACAGTTGCTACTCCATTCCCTTTAATCCCGTTTAATTTATCGTTAATTTCAGACATACACCAACTTGGGTGGTGGTTTTTTTCACCGTGCGGCTGTATGTCGGTTCGTGTACTTCTTCATCTACATCTTCTATCTTTCAAAACCTATTCCCCCCTTCACAAAAACAAAACAAAAAAAATCTAATAATAATAACCTTAAGTAGTAATTACACTCCAACGAGATTAATTTGTACGGGATTACAACAAGTATTATTTTTATAGGATCTACTCCACTTGGAGAGCGTTCCATAAAACATTTAAAAAAAGACTTAAATCCCCCCGCAAAAAGAAAAACAATGTTATCTCGTCTCTTCAATCACATTTATTATTTTTATTTTATTTTATTTTTTTATGAATCATTTCAAACATCGTAAAGAAGAATAAACAATGGCCTTGATCTTGTGTCTAATTCGTGAAACAATAATAAAATTGCATTTACTTTGATTAATTTTGGATTAATTTTTAAGTCGCTTCTCCCCTCAGTTCGCCACATAAACATCGTCAAAAAGTCGGCTTGTCTATTGTTACCATTTGAGTTCGAGAGACCACCTTAACTCTTCAACAACTGTTCTTTAGACGCCACCACAACTTTGACACACAGCAGAAGCACAATAGTTGAATAGACAAACAAACACACGATTGTAGGAACAAAAAGCAAAAGCAGATGATGAAGCGATGAAGAAATCCCATTGAAGATTTTGCTTATAAATTAGAAGATTCCTTCAATTTGAACCATCAGTCGCGTTCTACCTTCGGGCTGTTGAAGACAAGACAACTAGCTCTTGACAACTCGCACTATCCAAACATGGAATTGGTTCGTACTCTATACACGCATCTTGTCGCGGATATTGATTTAAATCTCCCGCCTTCTCGTTCAATTCAATTAAATCTAGAAACTCATCTTCACCTTGACTTTTATTGGATTATCGACGGCTGGAAAGCTGTCGAATAACTACCTGCCGCCGCCACACAGTGCTGCCACAGCTGGAGGATATGGCGGCTTCTTGCAGACTCCTAATCGACCTTCTAATCAGTATATTCCACCTCAGGCAGGAGCAGCAGCAGCAGTAAGACAGCCGACTTCTCATTACAATGCCTTCGCAGGCAAGTCACCCCATAGACAGTCATCGTCTTCGTCTCACCAGATTGCAGCCGGCAGCTATTCTACTGGTTCTGGCGCTGGATCCTTTAGGCAATCGCATCATCAGCAACAAGCTGAACCAATTGCAATTTTACGTTCCGAAAATGTCAATAACGGCGATGGGTCTTACAATTTCGCGTAGGTTAAAGTAAAACTCCGCAGCTAGTGCCAAAATGAGAAAAATTGCTCTTCCCTTTCAGTTTTGAAACAGCCAACGGGATTCGCCGCCAGGAAGACGGTCACTTAAGGAATCCTAACTCAGCTCATCCCGAACAGGTCGTCAAGGGCTCCTATTCGTACACCGGCGATGATGGCAAACTCTATACAGTCCACTACACAGCCGACAGCGGTGGCTTCCAGGTTCAAGGGGATCATCTACCAACACCACCACCAGTGCCCTACGAGATCAAACAGTCTGGATATGCTTTTCTTTGCTAAAAGAACACAAAGGTGAACATCTAAATGGTGTGTTGTTTTCCAATTTCAGGTCCTTGGCCCTTCACCACAAGACAGCACAACTCAATCAACAGCACTCGGTGGCGTCTCCAGCATCATCCTACTCATCGTCTGGTTATGTTCGAGGAGCAGCTACCTCCAGTCAATATCTACCGCCACACCAGCAGCAGCAGCATCAACAAGGACAAGGATACTCATACAATCAACCAGGTGGCAGGAAATACAAATGAAACTTTGTAGCCGTGTTCTAGCGAATTAATAAAGAAATTTAATGAAATAATCTCTTTTGAGATTGCCTTCTCTCTAATATATTTAAATCCTTTCGCCCCTATAGCACCGATTGTCCTCATTTTAAGTAACATTTTGTAGATTTACTAACTCAGTCGATGGTTGGAGTGTTGGGGTGCGTTGTCGAGTTTATAAAACTTTATTTACATCTCCTTTTTCGAAAATGAGGAGGGGAGTAGGACTGTTTCCTTGTTTATGCACTACGCCTGTAAATTTCCCATTTTTCGTTCGAAACAGGATTTAATAAACAAAACGGTTTCGTATGTTTGTTTAGTAGCAAAGATTTTTGTTGGCGTTGAATTTTTTAAAGGACGTAGCAACAGGAATTAAGGTTGGATATGGCTTTTACACAAGGTTGATTTTGACAAGGACAAGTGATGAAATCATTATGTCGAGACTTAAGTTACTTTGTGTTCTTTGGATGCTAATAGATGGGGTTTAGTGAAGGGTGGATCGTTATTTAATGAAGTCTTTTGCGGCATATTGGTTAAGGGTTTTGCATGTATTTCGACAACGACGAGATACTTTGTCGTGATAATTTCAAAGTCAAAGAGTTATTTTTTGAGTTTGGCTAAGTGCATGGAATCGTCTGACAATTATTTTGTTTTCAAAACCTTCATCGATGGAATAGGAAAGAGAATAGTTTTAAGAAAGCTGATAAAAAGAATCCAATTACATTAACGATGAAAGATAAGTTTGAAGAATAGGTATTGGAATATTTAGCAGAAATGCAACAGTCTTGTGCCCCCGATCCCAAAAGAGCTTAGTCCTGCAGTGTTGAGTGCTGGCCTGTTTAAACCTCCTTTGATAAGTTGCAATAGCGTCATTGAACCTACTGTTCTACCAGGGCTTCAACCTGCTGTGTTGAGTTCTATAAGGGTAGTTGTAGATTTTTTTTTATAATCAACGAGCACTCGAGAGCTTTTTTTCATTTTATATGCCGAGAGCGAATCTTCTTCTCAATAAAATTTTCGTCCGATTGCATTGACGTCCCTTCTGTCTAAGGTCATGGAAACGCTAATAAACTATCAGCTCAAGAAATATCTCGGAGACCGAAAGCTTCTTAATGACCGGCAATATGGCTTTCGCAGCAACAGATCCACTGGTGATCTGATGGTTTATCTCACCGAACAGTGGAACAAATCTTTATATCGTTTTGGAGAAAGTCAAATTGTTGCACTTGATATTTCAAAGGCATTTGATACAGTCTGGCATCTTGCTCTTTTATCGAAAATGCGTGCCTTCGGTATCGATGAATCCCTTCTTCGTTGTATTAGAAACTTTCCTTCAAACCGTTCAATACAAGTTGTATTGGACGGATTCAAGTCTGAACTCACAATATAAATACTGGTGTCCCCAGGGCTCCGTTTTGTGTCCGACCCTCTTTCTCATTATCATTAATAATCTCTTGTCTGTTACTTCTAATCCAATAAATTGTTTCGCTGACCATAGTACCCTTAGCTTCTCGCATTCGTTTCCAGACTCACATCCCTCCTCTTCGGATGTGGAACTGGAACGGCAAAATATGATAAGCTCATTAAACTCTGACCTAACCAGCATTGTACAATGGGGAATTAAAAACCGTGAAGAGTTTAATGCTTCGAAAACTCAATGCTGTCTTTTATCGTTGAAGCGAGATATACCCCATTGCCACTCTCCATGAGTGGCACTTGCATCAATGAGACCAAACATCTCCAATTTCTCGGTATGTGCCACTTCTTTGTGGGCCGAGGACATGCGCGATGTCGCCAAAAATGCCGCAAGATGTCAGATGCATTCCTGCCCTTAAACAATTCAACCGCAATAACCGCGCTTCCAGGAATGCCCCGAGCCCAACTTCGGACATACTCTCAAGTATAGAGAATCAGTTTTTTAGCCGTACTACGCGAATGTGGAACTCTCTTCCACACTCTGTCTTTCTCAGTCATTACAATGTTCAAGAATTCATTCCTTGCTTCCTAATGTATTCACTGTGTCTCTGGCATAAAAGGGTATAAAAAATCCCTTGAGTAGGTGCAATATATATAAAAAAGAGCATAGTGCGAGTATTAGGGAAAGGTTAGTGGATGTAAAAGGAGGTGTCGATGAACATTGAATTCTTGAATATTACGATGACTGGGGAAGACAGAGTGGAAGAGAGTTCCACATTCCCGTAGTACGGCTAAAGAACGATTCTTTGTACATGACAGTACGCCCAAAGTTGGGCTCGAGGTGAACTGATGGGTGTTCCTGGAGGAGCGGGTTGTAGGTGCAGATTCTCCAGAATCGAAAGCCAATGGCGATAAATGCCGTAGGTAAATTGAGTGGCTTAAAATAGAAGTGATCGTTATTTTTGCTTTCGCAATAAAAATATAAGAACTCGTATGTCATTTTTTTGGAACTCTATTGAAGCTTGCCTTAAGTATTTCTTGGCACTACCGCTATTTACTACACAGCTTTTTGGGTGGTTTATTACTTAAACCAACTAAGTTCATTATATCAAACTGCAAAAAAGCAGTGGGCAAGTTTGCCACAAATCATAGCCTTAAGATTTGCTAAGAGGTCATTTAAACTAATTGGGATTCATGAACAACACAATGTTTTGTTATGATTAGAAGTTTGCAGACCTTTAACCTTGACTTCTATATTTAACATTTTTTGCACAAATTCATATTCAATGATTAATGTAGAACAGTTGATATCAAAATCAATAAATAGGAAGAAATGCCCACAAGCACCTCACACCCTTTGATTTGATTGATTGGCTAGATTGACCAGATACAGTCTGCTAACTAACAAATTTTCAGATCATTAAATTCTTGTATTTCTGTTGTCTTTTTTTTTCTTATTTCTAATCGGCCCTGAAAATCAAACATTTGATCGAAATGACTATCAAAACCTACAAAAATCATTAATAAATCATCTGGCAATAGTTTTTTTTTTGTATTTTTGTGTAGTTATTTTAATGCGGATGTTAAGGCACTTGAACGGGTTTGATGTGAAGATATCAATCTAAAATTGATGGAAGGGTATTATTAACAGATACTTCATCAATGGTCTTTTAAGGAGTGAATTTTGAAGTTCAAATTCTTGTTTTTTAATTAATTGATTGCGATTTTTTTAAAGCTCAAGTTTGGATGACCTAATTTTTAATAATAACAGACTTGCTACAACTAATAAGGTTTAATTTTTTTTTTGCGATGTGGGGTTCCAGAGTATACTTTGATTTACAAGATTTGCGCAATTTATTTAACCTTGAAATGAATGGCTAATAAAGAAAAGCTATATGCATGCCAATATTACGAAGTTCGCCAGTTTTAAGAAAACTAGGAGTTTTTCGTATCGACTTTGTTCGTGGTTTAGTTTGAACTTAATGTTTAAAAAAGAAAGCACAGGTTTAATTCATATTTACGAATAGTAAATAGTTACAATAACAATATATCTGATGAAAATGCTTTGAAAAAAAAAAACTTAAAAAAACAAAACGTATACGCCGTAGTGTTCAAAATGTTGAAATTGCTTTATTAGGGACACTTCAAATTCTTTTTTAATATGAAATATTAAGGAACCATTTCTTGATAGAGCATTATTTTTATTACATTAACAGGGGAGGTGTAAGATTGTTTCCTTTACATATTCGCCTGTGCTCTTTCTACAGAAGTTATTTGAAAAAAAAAAACTGCTTTTATTCATGTATTCTTTTGAATCAATGTTCAGATATGACATAATTTATGCAGCTGGGATTTCAGACTTTTGTCAGCGGTTCCGATCATCGGCTGTTTAGCTGGGTTAGATGGCAGAGATGTTTACACTTCCTCTCTCTTGCCACCGAATATAATTACTTACTTACTTACTTACTTAAGGTGGCGCTACAGTCCGTTGTGGACTTGGGTCTCAATCAACAGTCTCCGCCAGCCAGCTTGGTCCCTAGCTAGCTGTCTCCAGTTTTGCACTCCAAGTTGATTGAGGTCCTCTTCCACTTGTGTGCGCCACCTGAGTCGCGGTCTTCCTCTCCTTCTACGTTCTTCGGGAATAGTGTTGAAGGCTTTCCGGGCCGGAGCATTGGTGTCCATCCGCTCTAAATGACCGTGCCATCTGAGTCTCTGGACTTTGACCCTTCTGGCTAGGTCCATGTCATTGTACAACCCGTAACCCGCTGTTATACCTTCTTCGCCATTCCGCTTAATTGCACACGAAGCCAAAGACGACCCGAAGAACTTTCCTCTCGAAAAAGCCTAAGGCACATTCATCCGATTTTGTCAAGATCCATACCTCTGCATTATACAGCAGGGTTGGGATGATAAGGATGTTGTACAATTTTACCTTAGTTGCTCGAGAGAGGGCTTTTCCACTCAATTGCTTTCTTAGCCCAAAGAAACAGCGATTAGCAAGAGTTATTCTTCGTCTGATCTCGGCGCTGGTGTTATTGTCCGTGTTTATAGCAGAGCCTAGGTAGACAAACTCCTCTACTACTTGAAGTTGTATGCGGCTATTGTGACGTTCTGTCCGAGCCGTTGGTGTTGGGTGCCCTTCCTCGAAGACAGCATATACTTCGTTTTTCCCTCATTTACCGCTAAACCCAATTTTGCCGCTTCTGTCTCAATTCTCACAAAGGCGCCTTTGGCATCACGCTGTGTTCTTCCCATTAAATCAATATCATCGGCGTACGCGAGAAGTTGAATAGATTTTTGGAAGATAGTGCCTCTGGTGTTGACTGTGGAGTTCTTCATTATCCTCTCAAGAACGATGCGCATCACCTTGTCTGAATCCTTTTTTGACGTCGAAAGATTCCGTAAGCTCGTTGCCAACCTTGATGGAGCAGCGTGAGTTCTCCATCGTCATTTTGCACAAGCGAACGAGCTTGGCAGGGACGCCAAAACTAGACATAGCTTTGTACAGTTCGTCTCTGTAGATGCTGTCATACGCGGCCTTAAATTCGATGAAAAGGTGGTGGGTATCGATTTGGAGTTCATAGGTCTTTTCCAGGATCTGCCGCAACGTGAAAATTTGGTCGATGGTTGACTTTCCTCACCTGAAGCCACATTGATAAGGACCAATCAGATTGTTGACGAAAGGCTTCAGACGTTTACATATTACGGAACAGTGGATCTTGTAGGCGATGTTAAGTAGACTGATTCCTCTGTATTTGGCGCAGTTTAAGGGATCTCCCTTTTTCGGGATCGGGCAAACAATGCTGAGGTTCCATTCATCGGGTATGCATTCCTCTGACCATATCTTATAGATGATTTGGTGCATACTCCTATTTAGCTCTCGTCGCCTGCTGTTTTGAACAGCTTGGCAGTTAGACAATCTGCTCCAGCTGCTTTGTTGGATTTCAGCCGTGATATTGCCGTTTTTACCCAAAATAATTATTCTCTCCAAAAGTGACGAGACACAATTTAGAGCTATTTAGAGGCATTGAAGACTCAAACAAGAAATTTAATTGCTTCTTGGCTGCCTGGGCAGACTCGTGTATTTACCGGAGGAATTCAGCGGCGGCGTTTCAAGCAGTTCGTGTTTTACGGTTTACCGTAAGTTTATTGGGAAGTAGTGTAATCGGTGTGATTTGCCTGTTGCGTCATGTCAGTAATGCGTTTATAGAGATGGGAGCCAAAATGAAGTCTGCTTTAACGATTAATGATGGCAAGAACAAGACAATGCTCTTTCAACTTTGATGTAGTTGTGAATATCTAGGATCCGTTTCGGCATTTTTAACTCAAAAAAATATCAAACCGATTTTTGAATGAAATAAAAAGGATTAAAACATCTCACACATCCTCCAAGAAATGTAGTTGACGAGATAATTTTAGCCCTTGACAGAGACAAAATCCAAATCACTATTCGTATTAGGTTTTTTTTCTTTATTATTTAACTAGCCGACCCTGTCTCGCCACCCTTCAGAACAACTCCAGAATAATTATATGATTTCCACAGCTATTGTTTAAAATGCAATGTGATTTGCTTGAATCCAATTAAAATAGAAAACTACTTACTTATCCGGCTCACAACCCATGAAGGATCTCAGCCTGAGATATTGCAGCCTTCCATCGTGGTCGATCCCTCGAATGCAATCTCCAGTCGCTGAAACCAAGCGCTCTGACATCCACTTGTTATTTTTTAGCTTTTGGATGGCTCTTCTGCGCTGGGGGCTGGGACTGGGTCTTCATTGACTGGTCTTGCTTCTCTTTTATCAGCTCGCTCGTCGTTTTGCGCATTCAGCAGCTGTTGGATGTGCTGCTTGAAACATCCTTTCCTTCACTGTTTCGAAGAGCCTGTATCCCAGTTCTGAACCCAGAAGCTAATTGCTCGCCGGGTGTTGTACTGGGCCCGAGACTCATCTCGATCTTTGAGCTGAGAATTTGCGGATGCTCTTTTCTTCCTTTGCAGGGTCTTTTTCTCATTTCTCCTTTTTGTTCGGTACTCTTCTCTTGCTGGTCATATTTTCCGTTGCAGCATCTGCAAACGTGCTTTTTCCATCTTTCATTTCAATAACGCGCACTCATCATCATATCATACCACGGGTTCTTTTTCGAGGGTGGCTGGTGGTTTCGGCTACATTTTTTTATTATTTCGCGATATTGGTTCCACAAGGAACCAATCTTGGAAACCTTGGCAATTTTCCATTTTCCATTGGAAAACCAATGCACCTACAATTCTTTGCAATTTTCCCTTTGAAAACCAATGATTTTTCTGAGTTTTCCATCAAGAACTTTCTATTTTTCCATTCGAAAACCCATTTTGAAAAATTGTTTGTTTTTTTTTCAATTTTCCCACTCCTCATCCATTTTTTTTTCACAGTAACTATCACTGAATACCATTCGGCCATTTCGGAGTCCATTAACAACATGCAAACATACATCCTTTTTTATATACAGTACGGCCTCGGTAAAAGCAACCCTCGATAAACGCGAAACCTCGATTAAAGCAAGATCGAATTTTTGACCATTAAGTGACTCAATAATCGCAACTTTTCAAAAAAGTGTGACTCATCAAACGCAACTTTCTGACTTCGATTTTTTTTTATTTGTTCTGATTGTATGTATACTTACATTTTTGAATTTTGTAACCGTCTTAATCGTAGGTGCATTGCATTTTAAATTTTGAATTTAGTAAGCGTCTTGATCGTAGGTGCATTGCTTTTTGATATTGTTTTTTTTCCTCAGTTTTTGCTTAATTTTCTCGTGTTCGCTCGGTAGGTTTTGTAAGTCATGGTGATTGTTAAAAAAGTCCCAAAACTGTCAACTCAGCAAAAGGCTGAAATTTTAACTAAATTGTATAATGGTGAATATGCAACATCGTTCAGTAAAAGTTATGAATGCAACAAGTCAACATTTTGCAAAATTAAAAAAATCAAAGGGTGCTGAAAAAACGCAACACTTTAACAAAATGTGAATATCCAAAAATGGAAAAAGCATTTTATCTTGTTTTAAGCAATTTTAAATGAACGAGATAACATTTTTGTGACTCGGTTATTTCAACAAACTCAATAAACGCAACCGCCAAAATTTCTAATTAGTTTGCAAAACCTGTCAACTCAGCAAAAGGCTGAAATTTTTACTAGAATTGTAATAATGGTGACTATGCAACATCGTTCAGTAATAGTTATGAATGCAACTCAGTCAACTTATGTGCAAAATTAAATAACTCAAAGAGGTGCTGAAAAAAAAGCGCAACACTTTGACCAAAACTGTGAATATCCAAAAATCGAAAAAAAAGCAAGCATGTTATCTTGTTTTTTATAAAGCAATTTATAATTGTTACGAGATAACATTTTTGTGACTCGGTTATTTCAACAAACTCAATAAACGCAACCGCCAAAATTTCTATTAGTTGCTTTTATCGACGGTGTACTGTATATAGAGGAGAACTAGCAGGTAGAACCAAAACAGTTCTTAAAAACATAAATATTAAAGACTGTAACTAACCTTGATTTTTCACAGAGGCATTGTCATTTTTTTACTAAGGTACTATATTTTTTAACAGCCGGCATAGTCAAAGGTCATACAATAACTGACACATAACAAAATAATTCTACGCATGTTGTACGTATGCTGAAATAAGATTGACAAGAAGATACCAGACTCTGCTAATTATAACTTAAATCTTTGCAACTTCTTTTGCGATAATTGTGACAAATGAATGTTAAATTTAAAATTTAAGCTAAAGCTGTTCAACTTTAAAACACAAATACGAACGAATGATTACAATCACAAATCAATCATAATTATGCCACTACTGCCACCGGGGTATTATTTTCAATCCAAGTGACATGCAAACATTAATGAAAAATTCATCATCACGAATGCGAAACCTATCATGTACTTGTACCGTTCATAGTCATACACACATTTTAAAATCTATTTCACATCAAATAGTAGGCAATTTAATTGACACATTTGATGAAATGAAAGCGACAGATTAAAAACCGCCAGCAAAACGTGTGACAATGAAAACAATAATGACACAACAAATAATTTCTGAAATTGAAGATCTGTTGACAGTCGGAATGATTCCTTTAATGGTTTGGTGTGTATATAATTATTTGAAAGAGAATGCTTCGAGATCCATAAACTTATGAATAACCCCTTAAGAGATGGCGAGCTTCAGGAATATAAAATGTGTTATACCACTTTAAGCCATGACACCAAATCATAACCACTGCATGTGGGTGTGTGGTGTAAAAGCACGAATGCAATTCTTCACATCCACCTGCAATATTAGCTAAGTCAAGTTCATAGATTCACCTTAAAAAAGCGAAACGAGATCAAATCAGTCAACCAGTAAACTGGCCCATACAATGCATCTACATAAAATCATGTATAAAAGCTGCAATTACTCCCAGGGCTCATTAAAATCAACTTTTTGTATGAAAATCATTTTTTTTTTTCATAATTTCTAGTGGTTTTCATTTTCCAACCAACAAACAAACCAAATAAGGAAAAGACGCAATATTACTACCGACCCTCAATTGGACCCAACTACTTACTGACGTCTTAGGCAATTGCCTTACTTTTGAATTTTTCGTGGGGTTATTACTTATGCCTTGTGTGAAGTTGGGGCTTGGTTCGAAATACAGTTGCCACGGAAGGCTGCACAATCGCATTGATACGATCTGTTGCTTCCTTTTCTTCTTCTTCTTTATCATCTTCTGTTTGTACAATAACTGCACTATGATGTGTTTCATGTGCCGCAAGCATAATGCGTCGTTTAATGTCAGAACTTAACGTCAGAGTACCTACATCATCATCATTTGACGTATGTATTGTCTGCTGCCTAATTGGCAGTATTGCAATGGCGTTTTGACACTTGAATCAATTCCTCTTGTTGCACAGATTGTTAGTTACGTGTGTTGTGTAATATTTCGGATAAATTTGAATCCACAAAATATCGTTAAGATAGACAACAGTTATTTGTATATCGTTTGGATGTCCCTGCAACATTTGCAAGGAAGGTGATATCAACCCTCTGCACATGATTCAAGCAATTAACTGAGTTCTAAGATATTGACTTCACTTAGGATAAGATACCAATATTACGACAGTTGTGTTGACATGTCACAAACGATGAAGATGTGTAGATTAGATAGATGTGTTTATAAGTAACCAACATTCAAGTAAAAAACAAAAACTAAATTCATATCCTAGCATAAAACCAGCAGCCAGCACCAATTTGCAAAACTTATTTCCACACAAAACATTGTGAATGATTTAAACATAATCATGGAATCTTGGGATTTCGTTTGGCGTTATTCCTTTATTCGTGCAGAGGGTTACCCTCTCCAAGGGATTGTGGTGCTCATAAATATTGACTGAATTGTTTTTGTAACATTTTAATACTGGCCAAATAAGAACAACAAACTGTGAGTGTTCATGTTTGGTGCATGGTGAGGTGAACGAAACGAAGATTGTATGGTCATTGAATGTGTAGGTAGGTGTTTTTTGGGTGGTTATGTGTTGGAAGGTATCGAGAAAGTATTCATCCGCACGCAGATGCAATGATTTATTGCCAAATCTTATTAAGCGTACACGAAACACTTGAGGAAGTAAGGCTGCCGTATTGCGTAGGTAGTTCAAGGTGACCATATGTGTGAGAATGACAATCAGAGAAATTGTTCGGCCATTCATAAAATGTTATGCATTTTTTTTTTCAGAATCAGAAATGCTGATCGAATTTTGATCAAATACATCAAACACAAATATTCCTTTCAAAATATTTGATAGCTGGAACTCTCTTGTTTTTTGAGGAAAATTAAGAGCAGTTGTTTTTGTTTGAAAACTGGTGGTTTGGAATTTGAAAAAAAGGAAAATGGAATAATATTTACTTTTGCAATTGCAGACCCGAAACTGAATTCTTTTTCACCAAATTTGGATATTAACTGATTTTAAATCATCGCTTAGCACTGGTTTAAATAATGTTTACAAATTTTTCGTTGAAAAATCAAAATAAAATTGCAGAAAAAGGGTGGTTATAAAGCTACAATTAAAGGCGATATTCACATACATGAAAACCTTCGGAAGCCAAACATAAAAACGCTTAAGGTCCAAACTGCGATATTTTATTGAGACTTTGTGTTATCCGTTCATATGATCTTATGTCTTTTGGACTGCTTAATATTTTTTTTCTAATAAAATTGCGCCGCACTGGTCTTAAGTATAGTTTTAATTAATATTTATTAACAAGTAGGCCGACAAGATGGATTACAACTCAAGAGTTTACTCATTTTTGAGTCAAGGTCCCGAGCATTCCATAAATGGTGCTTTATCTAGCGCTTCATTAAAATCTAGGAGGCAAAGGTGATAGCCTCCTTCTGTATTTAAAATAAAATAACAAGTCAGGTGTCGCGTGACGACTGTAATATTTTTATGAAAGAAAACAATGTCATCGTTGGTCCTTCTTTGAGACAACGCAACGTTTGTAAATCCTCGTAAAAACATCATCCTCTTGAATCTTTCTAACCGAAGAACGAGTAAAATTACGTTGCACCGATTCTAACCCAATCGATGTGTCTAAACCTGCGTATAATATTCAAGACTAGCACTTGCCCGCGACTTCGTCCGCCTCTACCTTATCCACCGGCCAGAGGTGCATCTTCGACTTGTGCATCATGCCCGCATGGGAATTTTGTTGCGAACTTGTTTTAAAACAGTGAACTCCTCTAAATCGAAATTGTTCTTAACTCTAAGCCTTCATATACGTATAATTTTCTCCGTTTTAGCCTCAATTTTAACTGATGCTTTGCTCTTGTTATTCGTAACTTATAAGCTTGAACCCTTCCTCGATAAATGGATTAATTGTATTCACTATTGACTATTGACATCACAGTACTCCGCACATAAATGCGACGAACTACAGACACATACAGCACTGGCGACTGAGGGCATAAGCTGAGACAGAATAAGACATTAATACAACAGGGAGAGACAGATAGACACATAGAAGGAAAGAACACGGCACAAAGGAGGAGACATAGATTTATATTGTCTCATATTATCGCCTCAGATAAGCTGGCGATTTTTGTAGAAAAAGAATGCTTACTAACGAAGCTGGGGCTTGAACCCGCAGCGTTTGGCTTAGCAATCAACTACTCTATCCTCTGAACCGTGGCCACCTATAGGATAAATTTTATTAAGCAGTTGCTAGGATAAGTGCGTTTAAACAATCAGAAAAATTAAATTTGCTGCCGTTTTTTAAACATTTTACACTGATTCCTATTGTTAGATAGCCTAAGTCCTTCCTTAATTAATGAACTACTCAACACAAAAAGAATTGTTCAATTTGATTTAGTAGTTCCTGAGATCAGCACGCTCAAGCAAACAACAGAAGCCTTCAAAAATGAATATTTTTTCCCATTTTTTCCACATTTTTCACTGACGCTTCGCTCTTATTGGTCGCAGCGTAATATTATATAGCTTCAAGTCTTCTACGATAAATGAACCATTCAGCATTAAAATAATTGTTCAATTTGAGATAAGCGCGTTAAAACGAACAAACTCTTCAGATTTATATATTAGTACTAGCTGACCCGACGGACTTCGTACTGCCACAATCAATATAAAAAAGACCTAGACTTTTGAAGCCCGCTTCAATACCACACGTTACTCTCTCCCCGTATAAGATAGATACAGATATAGATAAGGACGGATAAATCAATTATAAATAGATTAAAGTTGAGAAAGAAGGGAATAAGCTGCGATATAACATTGTAATGTACGGATTTTCTTGCTTCGTACATCCACACTGCTTCTAACAGGCCAGCTGTTTTGGTGCTTAGTGAAACCCAAATAGGTCAGAATTCCGATCCTGCTGAATTTCTCAGTAATGGGTTTAGTTTAGCGCTATTATTCTTCCTCCACCATGGTCTCGCCGTTTACATTAGGAATGATGTCGCTCATCAATTCCTTCCACAATATGGACGCTGCTCCAACCCTGTTTTCAATTTTATGTGGTTTAAGTTCTCTCTAAATAAGCACATCATTCACTATTGTTTTCTTTATCGAATCCACACACTGACATCGTTATTACGGGCGATTTCAATGTACATGAAATAGCCAGTTGCATTCCACCCCGTAAAAAAATTAACTGTAATAAACGCGCTTCCAAGAATGCCAATCAGTTTACCTTCGAGCCCAAGTTCGGGCGTGCTCTTTAAGTATAGGGAATCATTTTTTAGCCGTACTATGCGAATGTGGAACTTTC
Organism: Sphaerophoria rueppellii; assembly: GCA_920937365.1. Lineage (NCBI taxonomy): Eukaryota > Metazoa > Arthropoda > Insecta > Diptera > Syrphidae > Sphaerophoria > Sphaerophoria rueppellii. Next base: position 59,927,978 of record CAKKXW010000004.1, on the reverse strand, counting down.
TTCCAAACTCAGTCTTTCCCAATCATTTCAATGTTCAAGAATTGAAGACCAATGTACACCGACATCTCCTTTCCTACCCCTTCCTTTCTTCCTAATGCACTTACTGTGTCTCTGGCATAAAAAGGGTATAAAAAATCCCTTGAGTGGGTGCAAATTATAAAAAAAAAATGTGGAGACAAAAAAACAATATAAAATCATTACAATTCTAATAGCTTAATTTTTGTAAGTTTAAGTAAAAAGGGAGTATATTTAAAATACCAATTTAAGCACAGATTAAAACAAAAATATTCCTTTTCTGGAAATACTTGGATCGATATGCAGTTCAGTGCAATACGCGTAGCACTTAACGATGATATCTTCAATTTCAACTAAATTTCAAAAGTAACCAAAATGTAAACGCCAAAGGTTATATCTGTGTCGCCGCCGCCGTATCAACACAGGAGATTCATGGTTTTGGTACACCGTCATTTAGAACGTCATTTAATATCCTTCAATATTATGTTACCAGTTATTATTTTGAAACTAAAAATTAAGAAAAAAGACAATGAAATACTCTTTAACATTCAAGGATATGTTTCCAAATCTTTTAGTATTAAATTCCCTTTGCTTGCAAATTCACTTTGTTTACAACACAAGGCAACCTACACACATATCTTGAAAAGAAATATTCTCCATTGTCTTAACTTTTTCTTCTCAAAAATATGGTAACCATAACACACATACTAAAAGTTGCATCGTTTTGTCCATTGAGCGTTGGCTCAAGGCTCCGGAGACTAAAGAGTATATCATGGACACAACATTGTATGAGAAGTTAATTAAAGACGATAGAATTTTGGTCTTTGTCGTCGTGATGTTTTTTTTTTTTCTAGAAAACCTCACTGACATCTTGTAGAGATATTAGAACTCGACACGAACATCCTTTTTTCTTACTTCCTTTCTTTTGGACTTACATTGAGTCATCATATACGACGTATATGTTTGCTTATCTGTACAATTCATTTCATTCGATTCAACTTTTGTGAGTTTTTTTTCAGTTTTTGGCAAAAGTCCTTTTGAATCCTTGTATTTATGATTATTTTCCCCGAGAAGATTGTCACATTTTTGCTATTTGGTAACCTTTATTTTTTTTTTTTATTCTAAATTGAATGATGGGATTTGTGGTTATTTAATTGGTATTATATGGCATTGAGCCATGATTTCGAAAAAAGTAATAACCGCAACTAGATAAAGGTGCAATTTGTGAGTACGTTCTATAGATGACCTTATGTGTTGATTCGAAATACCCTCATGATTTTGAACAAGTCGACGGACGGTTTCAAAATAAAAACAAAACGAAGAAGGAATTTTTGTGTAGTAAGCATCTCGTTTGTTGCCAAATTATATAAATTAAACCTGTCACAGATAAAAAGCAGAATTCGCTTTCCTAAAAGATGTGATGACATAAAGATCAGAACAAGAACATACAATTTAAAAAAATGAGCCAAGTGCTCTTAAGAGCGAACAACACTGTATAAAAAGTCAGCCACCAAAAGTAATGAGATCTACAACAACCCCAAGTTCTTAACAAGTAAAAGTGTTTACTGAATATCTTAAATCATAGAAGATAATAAAACAATATTAAACGAAAATAGAAACGGAGCCAAAAGGTAGTTTGTATGAAAATGTTCAAGTTACCGGGGCAAGGCAGAAATATGACGGACCTTACCACGGCGGCGTCCGAAAGAGCTCGTTAATAGTTTCGTACAAAGTACGCTCACACTACCACTGAAATAAGGAACCTCTAAACTATGATTAAATTGGCTTTCCGAAAACTTCGATCTTTTTTCACATTTTATGTTTTTGTCCTAATTTTACATCTTTTTGCAAATTTTTTACGGCGAGTTTTGAATTCGTAAAAAAAAATTGAGATGGTGATGAGATATGACATTGCGATGATATAGAAGTCGAAAAAAGTGGGTCCAGCGATTCCGTCTGTCTGTCTGTCTGAAAGTTTAGAGGCATCTACAGCCTTAACTACTGGTCCGATAGACTTTAAATTTGAAAATTAGAGGTTTGAGCAAAAACTCATATCCTAATGCGCGACTGGGCGTATTTTCTAATGATTTCTGCAGAAGCTGCATGGATGAGGAGGAGGAGGAAACAGTTCTTCACCTCTTCTGTACCTGTCCTGTTCTGGCTCATAAACGTATGATTCACTTAGGAGAATACTTCTACAATGATCTAAACGATCTCGTACATATTAATATAATTAATCTTTTACGTTTCGTAAGGAACTCTAATTGGTTTCAATGAGCTTTCGAAGAAAAGCCTTTCTAGATTCATGTGTGTCTTTTAACATCCATGACAGACACTTTAACCTAATCTAACCTAAGTGTAAGCTGCAAGTAAGAGTGTAATCAGAATTGCTTAAAGTATATCTCTTATTTTAACACTACATTTTGCATTTTTTGGAACATAAAAGTAATCATAAATATTTAGTTTTAGCATGCAGGAGCAAGTTCGTACGACTCAGTCGTGCAAATTTTTTTTTTGGAAGCGTGAACCTCGAAATACACTAAATCAGCAAGCAATTTAAACGAATTGATCTGCCAATTGAAAAGTAAATAATAGGTAGTTTAGATGTTGTTAGGTCACTTAGACAAAAAGGGTCCATTGTGAAACCACTAAAGAAAGTCACTCATGTTATTAACTTAAACAAACCAGAATTCAACATCCTACGACCATTTTAGGCAATCAATTATAAAGGGTTTTCCAATAAGAGGTGTTATTTTGAATAGCCCGCTATTTCGGTAGCTGTCACTTTTGAAGCTTTCTTTTTTTTTGACATTTGAGAAGTACTACGCCATTAATAAAAATGGAACAAAACACGCTTCAACAACGCATTGCAATTATTAAAATTCACTATAAAAATGGTGAACATTTGGCAGAGACGGTTCATAAAACTAAAACATTTTTGGGTCGCGTTGAGGCACCTCTTCGGACGGCAATACAGAAATTGGTGGACAAATTCGAGCTGTTGGGAAAAGTTTAGTGATGTGAAAAATAAAACCCGTGCACGTCGCTCAAGAACAACTGAGAATATGCTGTTGTAGCCCAAAGTGTTGAAGAAAACCCAGGTTTGTCCATTCCTTGTCGTTCTATGGAATTAGGCATTTCACAAACATCATTACACCGTATTTTGCATAAAGACTTGGGTCTTAAGGCATTTAACACAAAAACTCAAGCCGGCTGATCATCAACAACGTTGTGTCTTTGCTGATTGCGTCCTTGAAATGCATGAAAATGATCCGGAATTTCATCGAAAAACCATCTTGTCTTATGAGCCCCATTTCCACCTCGGAGGCTACGTCAACAAGCAAAACTGACGCATCTGGGGCTCGGAAAACCCTAAAGTTATTGTTCAAAAGCTTCTCCATACTCAACGTGTGACTGTTTGGTTCAGTTTATGGCCCGGCGGGGTCATTGGACATTACTTTTTCGAAAATGAGGCTGGAGTGCAACAGTTATGGTCAATGGATTGCGCTATCGAGAGATCATTAATGATTTTTTATGGCCGGAATTGCATGGTATTGATCTGGAGAACGTTTACTTTCAACAAGATGGCGCTACATGCCACACAAGCAATGAAACCATCGATCTTTTACGGGAAAAGTTTCCGGACCGTGTTATCTCTCGAAGAGGTGATCACAATTGGCCACCGAAATCTTGTGATTTAACACCTTGAGACTTCTTCATTTGGGGCCACGTGAAAGATAAGGTCTACGCCAACAGCCCAGCGTCGATTCAAGACCTCAAAGATGGAATTCGTGAGGCTATCGATGACATAGGGCAGCCACTTTGTGATTTGGAAAATTTCATGAAAAGTATTTGGTCCTGTAAGCGTGGTCGTGGCGGTCATTTGCCTGATGTGGTGTTCCATTATTAACGGCATACCTTCCTCTTTATAATGAAGTAAACATCCGATCATTTATCTCAAAAATTGACATTTTTTTTTTAATATCAAAATAACACCACTTGTTGAAAACCCCTTTATTTTCTTTTAAACGTTTTGACCATTTCGATAAAATGGGTGGACACACACCCCTAAATGGAAATAGAATTTTGTTTCATGTCATTCAACCAAAACCTTACAAGAATGCCGAATTTCAACATCCTACTACCATTTTATGAAAGTGGGCGGATACCACGCCCTCCGAATGAAAAAATTGAAATTTTCGATTTTCGAAAACGGTCCATTGTACCAAATTTCAATATTCTGATATTGATAGAAGTGCTTCATAATTTTGATGATCAGTCAGTCAATTACGGTTTTTGAAATTTTTACTGTTCAATATCTCAGGAAGTAGTGGTTCCACAGAATTATTTTAATTACAGGGCCTCTGTCTCCATGAAGTCAATACGTAATTCAAATTTGAAGGATCTAACTCTATGAATTCAAAAGTTATGGGGGTTAAGAATGTTCTTGAGTTCGATCCTGTAAAAAGGGGGTAGTTCTAGAACTTGGCTGGGCACTACCGTGCCCTTTGATTTTTAATTAAAAATATTAAATAATTTTACATACAATTCTTAGAAATTTAATTTATGTTTTGAATTTTATATTTTGAAGTATAAATGTCAACTGATTCCAAAAGTCCGAATAATTGATTTGTATGTGGAAATGCATTTTTTGATTTCGTTTAGGCCTTATGATTTGAATTTTTAAAAATACCCCACCCAGGACTACCTATTGTGAAATGTCAATTGAAGCCACCAAAACTGTTTCTCCTGCGTCACACTATCAATGCGGTCCTGTTCGGACACAGACCTACTCAACCGAAGCAGCTCCGCTCCATTAAGAGCGAGGATGCCTCGTTCATACAGGAATTGCCGCGCCGGTCTACAGTTTTTCGCCTGACGTGGTAGATAAACGGTACTGCCAATCTATTCTGTATCATGCCGCACCGTTCAAGCGTGCATTCTCGAAGTAGTTATCGTTCGGATAGAACGGCCCGAAAATCAAATTGTTGGTCGAAGTCATACGAGGAGCTCTCGCAATATGGCTCCAAACAAGTTTTATCACGAAGTTGTCAATTCTATTGATACGAGCCTCGTTGTATAGAACCTCGTTTGAATAATAATGTAAATAAGAGGATGCCGGTGTCTGATCTCCGATACCAAACGAGACAGCACCGAAGAAACTACCTCTCAAACACTCGAAAATGGTCCATTTGGGAAGGGGCAATGTTGAACCACACTGGACAACCATAAACGATCATTGGCCGTATGAGGACCATGCAACAAATTATCTCACTCTGGGGTCAAGCCAACTGCTTAAAACAGCCGTTTCGTCAGAGCGAAGGCTCCTGTGACTTTAGTCAGAGCAGAATCCATATGTCTGTCGACATACAGATACTAGTCCAACCGGAACAAAATTGTCCTTTGGACATTTATTTTCAGTTTCCAGTCATCGCAATCATCGCTGAATCTTCTCGAAGTCACTCTGCAAGGGAATTCTATTAACTTCAACCCTTCGAGCCGTTCTGTACGCAATCAGGTCGTCGGCATACGCAATTGCGTTAGTTAAGCTACCTATAAGATCGCTGGTGTAAATGCTGAAGAGGATCGACGAATTAACCGCTCCCTGTTGAAGACCATTTTTAATTTCAAAGGTGGTGGTAGAAGTTATTTTCTACCGTTGAGCATATCATAAAGCATATACATTAATGGTTTACTGATGCCATACGGTGTCGAAGGCCTTCTCTAAATCCAACAGAACAGCACCCGTGCATTGTTTCTTTGACTTGTTCCATTGGATGTCAGAAACGAGCTTATACGCGGCATGAATAGTGTCAGCCAGAGCCCTATTGATTACCTTTTTGCATACCTTGCTGATGCTTGGAAGAAGACTTACTGACCAAAGATTTGAACGATGGGAATTGTCCTTTCCCTTTTTCGGGAGAGGATGCACCACAACTGTATATGCATTATTCAGCGCGTTATTGAACAGTGTGGTATAAATGTCGATGGCCTCAATCGGTAAGTGTCTTAGTACAATGTTGGATATACTTTCGACACCTGCTGACTTCTTATTCTTTATTGAATCGAAGATGAGCTGGAGCTCTACCTTCGTGATGAGCATGAGTGTGATGACTTGGACCCGTTCGTTCGGCGATTATAGTATTTGCTAAGAAGTCGTCATCAAACCGGGTAAAACGACGGTTCTCCTCGGATCGCCAGTTCGTAATATCATTCCTTAGGTAGAAGTAGAAGTGATGAAGTAAGGCTCTGGTTTCCAGGTCGTGGTTCGGGCGAGTGCAAGCATTCACCTTATACACTTGCTGGAAAGCAGCACCAACTCTCTCCACATTCTCTTCAATCAAAAGAAGTCATCCTCCAAGACGGCTTCCTCAGGATCATTTTGCGCTGTCAGAAGTACGTCTCTGTTCTCTACTGTCCTCTGGAGCTTCAGACAGGGAAGGTCGTTCCGATTCTTGGACCTAAATATCTTATTTGTTTGAGAGAATATATACTCTGGTCGCTAAGGAATTAACGGCTCGAATTTTCTTGTCACAACAAATTAATAGATAACCTGTAGTTTTCCTTGATCAGGGTGTTGACCTTCTTAATCGACGACTTCAGTATCCTAAAATCTCCAGGTCGTTCGAGTCTGTAAAATAAATAGAGTGGCGCGACAGCTCTCGAAGAGCCAAGGCCTGAGTGGCTTACTCTCATCAACAATTCTCTAGGTGCGTGTGACGAATTGAGGGGACCTACAATTTAGATTCCGAACGGCAAAGTTGAGAAGCACTTTTTCATAACAGATGATACTCTTGGAAGTTTTGTCAGTTCGTCGCAAGAGGCAGTGCCCGTGAAAGATGAAATAAAAACTATGGGCACGAGTAGGACTCGAACCCACGACGTTCTGCTTAGCAGCCAACGCACCTAACCACTAAGCTACGGACACTAAATCGTCTGTACAAGTTTTTAAGTCTTGTCAGTAGTCCGCTTTTCTGATAAACTGGATTATGGAACGAGAAAAATCATGCTTTGTTAATCAAGGTGAAAAAAAGTGAACAAACGTTCTTTGATTATCATGGATTCTTAATTCCGAATAAATTGGCCCTAAATATTTAAATCTGTTTGCATATAAATGAAATAATATGCCCCAAGAACGACAAATCAAAAACAAATGAACGTCGTCGCCAGACATTAGGAACTTTCCATCAAACTCAACCTTGTAGGTACTAATCATTCACTTAAATGAATAAATTGTGAGTTGCATACAATTATCCACTTAAGAACCCGCTTTTGCTTTTTATTTGTTTAATTTTGATGCACAAAAATTTGAATTCATTGCCAGCATAATAAATGCTATGCAATTCGTTTAATTGCTCAACTCATCTTTTCTGCTATCCTGCAACAAATGCGCACAACAACGTCTTTAACTAAATGGAGTTTTCCCAAGGAGTGATAATGACATTTGCAAGATTTTTTTATTTTTTTATAAAAGTAGGTATAAATATTCAGAGGAATTGTAACAACTGAGCAACCACATAAGAGGACATAAAATTTTAACATATCAAAGAATAAAATACCCCTTTAAACATGCTTGGTCACAAAATAATTTAAAAGTCTTTAGAAATAGCCCGAAGCAGCTTCAAGGATAACAGAATTCCTCAACTCTCAGCTAGACAGAAAAAAGGATTGACGACGCCAATGATTATCACTTCTTCAGGAACAATCTCGGCAACTGTGGGTGGTCGAATTATTACCGTCACTAAGTCTTGCTCTTTAGTGCAAAAAAAAAAAGAAATAATAAAAAAAAAACTGTAATTTAAATGAAAAAAAAATCGACATACCACCTGCAGTTCGGAGTGCTTTTGGCAGACTTCCCTTGGAACCAGAAAAAGGGACAGACAGAGACAATAACAACAGCAACGTGTAGACAAAATGCCAAACGACAACAAAGACGACAAATGATGAAACTGCAACCCAGGACCGACAGACACCGTACGTACGTGAATCTAAACAAGAAAATTCAGCTCATAAATATTTTATGAAAACATCATACTTAGCAAAAGAAAATCCTTCAACATTTCACTCCTTCGACAAAAAGAAGACAAAAAGGCAAACAAAAATCTCCCAAAAACGAGATTTCTAAATTATTATTCAACTTTTAGTTTCTCAATCAATTCTTACCCTCGACTTACGGGTAAAGGAAGGGTTAAGTTGTCCCAAAAAAGGGATATGCACAACAATCCTAAATGAAATACACCACGGTGTCGTTCTTTTTTTGTTTTTTTTTGAAACGGTCTATTGTCGAGACATACAGTAATGAAAAGGAAGTTTCAAGGATGTCACGGGATACGGATAGGTTTGGTGTTTTGGTACTAAAGTCTTGAATGGAGACAATATTTTATTTAATACCAACTACAAAGCTCTATAGTAAGGTTATATCTTGTTTCGAAAAGTTTCGATGCATTCATGGGGAACAACGAGGATATGGAAAAGTTTAGTGGAGGAACATCCTCTCGACTGTGATGAAAAGTTTTCTATCTAATGCAACCCTTGATATTAAAAATGTTACTTACTTGTACCTAACAAAGGATATTGAGAGATGTGTAGAATGGAGAGCCAAGGCTAAGCGAAACGAGAACTTGAATTATTATGGTGGAAAAATGAAATTTAATGGATGTTCTAATGTCATGTCGTAAAATTAAAAAAAAGGAGCTCTTTGATAGCAAGAAAATATTTTGTTGCAAACAAATTTTTAGAAAATGTTGCAAACGTCCATATAAGATCAAGCTTTAACCAAGGACACAGACACAGGAATAGAATTATACCTGAGATCACCAAATAGGCATAACAGTCTGAGTTTGATCAGGTGTGAAATAATTTATGGCTATCTTTGCCCAAAAAGAACATTTTTACGGAGGGTCAGTGATGCCTGTTTTGGGATAAATTATCTTAAAGATGAAAAACCGAGTTTTGCATAGTGAAAAGAACAGTCAAATCTATCTGCTAATATTCGGGTAGTTACTTCCTGCTGGTTGCAAGGTCTTTTTTTTGCCAGACCAAATTTCACGGATTCAAGTCTGAAACGCACAATATAAATGCTGGTGTCCCCCAGGGTTCCGTCTTGTCTTCGACCCTCTTTATCATTTTCATTAATGATCTCTTTTCTGTTACTTCTCATCCAATAAATTGTTTCACTCACGAAAGGACTTTTAGCGTTTCATGTTCGTTTCCAGATTCAAATCCCTCCACTTCATATGTGGAACTGCAACGGTAAAATATGATAAGCTCATTAAACTCTGACTTAAACAGGATTGTACAATGGGGATTTAAAACCACGTAGAGTTTAATGCTTCGAAAACTCAATGCTGTCTTGTATCGTTGAAGCGAGACCCCCCTTGTCACTGTCCATGCGTGGCACTTGCATCAATGAGGCCGAACATCTCGAGATGTGGAACGAGCACATACGCGATGTCGCCAAAAATGCCGCAAGATGTTTGGGTTTCTTAAAACGGTGCAAGAAATTTTTCTAGCCGTCTGATCTGGCTATTATCTATTAGACTTATATCCGTCCGAAGCTTGAGTACAATTCCCATATTTGGTCTGGTGCTCCAGTAACATACTTAAGCCTCTTGGATGGTATACCATCCGTAAGAATGATCGGTGATAGAGACATCACTGATTCATTCACTCCTTTAGACCATCGTCGCATCGTTACGTTTCGTGTCTCTCTCTCTCTTTTTTATCGTTGGCCAGTTACATTCCTCCTCTTAAACAATTCAACCGTAATACCTTCGCTTTCAGGAATGGCCATCAGTTTACCCTCGAGCCCAACTTCGGACGTACTCTCAAATATAGAGAATCATTTTTTAGCCGTACTACGCAAATGTGGAACTCTCTTCCACACTCTGTCTTTCTTTCCCAATCATTACATTGTTTAAGAATTCAAGACCAATGTACACCGACACCTCCTTTGCTATCCCGTCCTTTCTTCCTAATGCACTCACTGTGTCTCTGGCATAAAAAGGGTATAAAAAATCCCTTGAGTGGGTGCAAAATATATAAGAAAAAAATCCTTCTTGGACTTTATTATATTGCAACTGCAAAATGTTATAAAATACTCATTCATTGCTATGGAGCAAGATTTTCTAAGAACAGTTCGGTAAGGCTGAACTAATCGACCCAAAAACAATGAAGAAAAAGCCAGTGGTTCAACTAAAACTGATAAGAAGAATGAAAGCGCAGTAGTGCTTTGGAACGAGAAGTCAATTGTTACAATATTGATGGTCCAACCAATAAGGTAGGCAAGAGAAAAAAGAGGAGTCGACAATCCAATGTCGAATGGAAACTAGCAGAACCTAGAATAACGCAATGGGTGGAGTTGACTTATTTCACAAAACATCGAGCCACTATCGGATAAAGGTTCGATGAAAAAAATGGTACTGGCCGTTTCTATCTTATGAATTGGATGCAGCTATATAGCAAACGCATGGAAGCTACATTGCATTTTCAAAAGAAAGTCAAATGCCACAGCTGAATCTTATATGGTTTCTTGTTACTTTGTTGCAAAAAAGTTCGTTTCCATGGCATCACACTCTTTTATTGACTCAAAAGACTCAAAAGCAGAAAAACGGCTCCGATGTAGTTCCAAACAATTCTTGTTTTGATGCACGAAGAGTAATATCCCGTTCATTCAAAATGCATACGCAAACCATTCAAGATAATTTCTTATAAACAAATTATTAATGTATACTATAAATTATGATTATTTTTAATGTTAATTTTAAATGTTTGTTAACTAAAGTCCTTCATCGTATAACAAGTATTAATTTATTTCTCATGATATGTAAGAGTTAAGTCTGCTTAAATTTCTCATACAAGTAGATATCGTTTACTACTGTTTTGGACGAATGTTTCGAAAACGCAATATTCATTTTCCAGAAAACTAAGAAGCTTTTCCAAAAATGTTTGTTCAGATTTTATCCAGTTAGACCAAAATCAGTGTTCAAAATTTTAAGTTTCTATCTTAACTGGAACTAGTTGTAGCCAACAGAAATGGATTACAATAGGTACGCTTTTTTCTAAGTATTTGTTTATTATAATGAAAAGTTTATGAAAAATGTAACATTCATGAAAATGTAATGATTCACTTTTGCTGTTTTATTTTTTTGTTTTTTAATATAAATAAAGAATAAAAATTGGTGGTTGGGTGTTGTAGAATCTGGGGCATATGTTGTATCTAAGTGGTAACCACCGGGTACAGGTTATATCACTAGACATAACTTGGGAAACTTGTAAGCGCGAGTGCTAAACGAAGAAACAGAAGCACTTAACCAACGGCCCTACAAATTTGGAGGTTAGTGCAAGGGGCTAACAACCCCCCCCCCACACACAGTAATAAACTAAGAATTATGAGAGAGATAGAAGCCTTGGATAATGACCCCACTCTTATGGGAATCAGACCTGGAACGACAACGGACTATGCATTGAGAGTTTGTACCTCGATTTTAAGAACACTCTACACTCCAGGTGCAACTCAAAAACTTGAATCTGTTCTGACGCAGTATAAGGCAGACCCTACTGCGATCCAGGAAATACGATGCTTAGGATCAGGGACAATGATGTCGAGGAGTCTAACAAGGAGGATTTTTACGACCTCCTGGATGGAGACTACGAAACCTGTCCAGAGTACGACGTCAAAATCGTACTCGGTGTTTCCAATGCCAAAATATCGCGAAATAATAAAACATGTAGCCGAGACCACCATAGGTTACCAGCCAACCCCGAAAAAGAAATCGTGGTATGATCATGAGTGCGCGTTTGCAGACGCTACAACGGAAAACAAGAGCAGCAAAAGAAGATACCGATTAAAAAGGAGAAATGAGAAAAAGACCCTGCAATGGAAGAAAAGAGCATCCGCGGTTTCTCAGCTCAAAGATCTAGAACAGTCTCGGGCCAAGAACAACACTTTAAAAGGTCGAAGCAATTAGCTTCTCGTTTTAGAATCAGGACACAGGCTCTTCGAAACAGTGAAGGAAACCTAGTCACCGAAGCACAGGGAATTGTAGATGTTTTCAAGCAGCACTTCCAACAGCTGCTGAATGCGCAAAATGTCGAGCGAGCTAATGAAATAGGAGCAAGACCAATCAATGAAGACCCAGTCCCAGCCCCCAAAGCAGAAGAGGTAGAAAGAGATGGCATACCTGCGGAACTTTTTAAATATGGAGGAGGTGTTTTGATGAACCGCATGCACCAGGCCATACCAGTACCAGTGTGGCACGTACCAGTGTGGCTATCGGCCAGGCAGAACAACGATAGACCAAATATGCACACTGAGGCAGATTCTGGAAAAGACCAACGAGTTTCAAGTCAAAACCCACCATCTTTTCATCGACTTCAAAGCTGCTTATGATAGCATCCACCGCCAAGAGCTTATGATGGCGATGTCTGAATTCGGGATTCCGAACAAACTGATCCAGCTGTGCCGCATGACGCTTAACAATACGCAGTGCAGTGTGGAAATGGGTAACAGATCATCTGATTTGTTTCAAACAAAGTACATGCTATCTACAAATAAAGCAACCTCTGTCCATCGCCTAGGACGAAACGTCACTGTTTGTAGCAGCAATTTCGATGTATGGTTAAGGAGTTGACCTAACCATGGAAGGAACATCAATCCCACAAACGACACCTTAGTGGAAATCCGAAGAAGAATTACCTTAGCGAACTGCTGCTGCTTTGGTTTGGCAAAACAACTGGGTTCAAAACTACTCACTCGAAAGACAAAGTGCATCTTTTTCTTAATTCCAAATTTTAGAAGGGTTTTATCTTTAACAAATCCAACAAATTTAAAGACGATTCCCCTCTCGTTATAAGAATAATCATCAAAGCATTTTTATATGCAACTTCTAAGGACAGCAAATATTCTCATTTCATTAGAAAACATATCCCGCCTGTCACTTTTCGCTTTTAATTAACTCACGACATCTCCATTACGGAAAATTACTCAACTTCTTTTTTCACTTTAGGCAGCCCTGCCCCTCACAGCCCGACTGTCCTGCTGAGCGTTGTGTCATTTTCCAGTCAATCTCATAGCTCACTTTACGAACAAGAAACAAATGGATTCAATTAATTGACAACGATGTAATCAAGGAAAGCATTGGCCATCAATTTGGAAAAAAAAAGTATACCAACGTTTTCGTTCATTCCTTTATCCCAGAACTTAACATAGACGGAGAAGAGGAGGAATTCTTTCTGTCGAATATTCTCTTGTATTGTCAAGGGATTCACAAGGACCTGCTTACAACTCTCGTAGGTATATGAGTTGATGAAACAGGTCACGGAATAATTTGCGTGCAAAGACAATATCAATTAAAATTACTAGCATAGAAAGCGAGCTGACTTTCGATGGAGTTCGACGTGCGCCGACATTAATTTAATGAAATTATTACCGTTAAGTGCTAGTTTAATTGAAGCCACGCACTAAAACACCTTGTAAATGATGTTCTACTTGTCGCATGACTTTTTGTGTCCTTCGTTGATGTCATAAGCCTACCTACTTCAGTACATTTTGACAAAAAAATGCTAATTTTTTGAAAATCTTCAAAGACTAAACCAAATCCTCGATGTTGCTGTAGAACAAATCGAATACCGGTTAAATGGATAAAACAGTGAACCACAGGACTTTTTAAAATTCATCGACAAATGGCACATCGCACATCCATACATCAATTGAACAGGATTCCCATGGCGGGGTTCGTCTCAAATTTCCATATAAATCGGAATTTAACAGGAGCAGGAATGAACGTAGACGTTTGTAAACGTGCATGGCGGGTCGTGTCGTTGTCCTTATTCTTTCTTTGGAATTTGTGGTTTTCGTACATAGTTATATGACATAAGAAAAAAAGGATACATAATTCGCAACTCAAATTTGCTTTAAAGAGTAAAGAAACAAGTTTTTGACGATGACAATTTGGATTTTTTTAAAGTGGGATGTAATCGAACAAGGGAACATTCATAGTAGAATCACAGTCAATGCTTGGGATTAGGAAAGACCACTTCTGAAGACTGGATAACGGCGACAAAACCCCGCCGTCAGACAGGAACCTTTCATCGGACACGATGATAGTCAACAATTCCGTGAACCCGAACCAGAACAAAAACAAAAAAAAAAAATATGGTCAGAAGAATGCATGCCAGATGGAACCTCAGCATTGTACAACTACAGAGGAATCAGTCTACTTAGTAATGCCTACATGATCCTCTCTGCCGTAATATGTGAACGTCTGAAGCCTTTCGTCGACAATCCAATTGGTCCTTATCAATGTGGCTTCAGGCCACTGATCACTTATACCAAGATTGGAAACCTTGATGTCAAAATGACATTTGCCTACAAGCTAGGGGAGCAGGTTAGCTGTAAGAGTATGCGTGTAATACAAACTTAAAGACACAGGTTAAAGTATGTAAGAGTATGCGTTTTATTGTAATAATGATACAATTGCCTACATAATAAAGCAAGTTTGTTGCAAATGTATGTGTGTATGAAAAAAAATAACTTTTGCGGTATTTGGAGGGTAAAACGTAGGTAGGTTTCCAATCTTGTTATAAAGTGATCACTGCTTCAGGCCAGGAAAGTCAACCATAGACCAAATTTTCACGTTGTGTCAGATCCTGGAAAAAACCTATGAACTCCAAATCGATACCCACCACCTTTTCATCGATTTTAAAGCCACGTATGACACAGAGACAAACTGTATAAAGCTATGTCTAGTTTTGGCATCCCTGCCAAGCTCGTTCGCTTGTGCAAAATGACGATGCAGAATTCACGCTGCTCCATCAAGGTGGGCAACGAAGCGATGCGCTGTCGTGCGATTTCTTTAACATTCTTAAGAAGATAGTGTATCCACACCAGACGTACTATCTTCCCAAAATCTGTTCAACTGCTCGCGTACGCCAATGATGTTGATATAATGGGAAGAACAAAGCGCGATGTCAATGGCGCCTTTGTGAGAATTGAGACAGAAGCGGCAAAAATGGGTTTAGCGGTATATGAGGGAAAAACGAAATACATGCTGTCTTCGAGGAAGGACACCCAACACAGACGCACGGCTCGCACAGACCGTCACAATAGACGCATACAACTTCGAGGTAGTAGAGGAGTTTGTCTACCTGGGCTCCACTATAAACACGGGCGCCGGAATCACCCGAAGAATAACTCTTGCTATAATCGCTTTTTCTTTGGGCTAAGAAAGTAATTGAG
Organism: Sphaerophoria rueppellii; assembly: GCA_920937365.1. Lineage (NCBI taxonomy): Eukaryota > Metazoa > Arthropoda > Insecta > Diptera > Syrphidae > Sphaerophoria > Sphaerophoria rueppellii. The sequence continues at coordinate 59,912,725 of CAKKXW010000004.1, read as the reverse complement.
TGGAAAAGCCCTGTCTCGACCAGCTAATGTAAGATTGTACAACATCCTCATCATCCCAGTCCTGCTGTATGATGCAGAAGCATGGACCTTGACAATTAAAGGGGAATGGCGGAGACGATATAACAGCAAAGTTTACGGGTTGTACAACGACATGGACCTAGCCAGAAGGGTCAAGGTCCAGAGAATTATATGGCTCCGTCATTTAGAGCGGATGGACACCAATGCTCCGGCCCGGAAAGCCTTCGAAACTATTCCCGAGGGAAAACCGCGACTTAACTCAGGTGGCGCACACAAGTGGAAGAGGACCTCAATCAACTAGGAGTGCAAAACTGGAGACAGCTAGCTAGGAACCGAGTAGTAAGTGACCGAAATAGCACATTTGAAAATTTGGTTTAAATTTAATTTAGATGAATTTAGAGTGGTTTAAGATGAGATTTGAATTTGAAAAGTCAATTTCTTAAATATTTTAAGAAGAAAGTGGAGGCGTTGTTAAAGTCATAAAAAACTTTCTAACAACCGCCTCAAGAGGTTCGTCTCTTTGTTCATAATTCGTGTTTAAAATTGACAATTCGCAAACTTAAAAAAAAAAATTCTTTCTCATCCTAGAATCCAATTTGCTTCATTTAGTTTAGTCTTTTTAATGTGTCATCATCAATTTCGAATAATAAGACATAAAAAAGGTCAAGAAATCACCTTTCATCTTATTACAAATTTCATACCCAATTAGGCCTCAAGCCACAACAACGACAACGACACATAGCCCTATTATGGAAAACTTTTCATCGGACAAAAAATTATCGAAAATGTATTTTGTCAACGATGTCGAAATGTCTTCGGCCATTTTATCGTCTTTTCAATTCATGTCATGAAGTGGTAAATTGCTTCTGCCTATAAAGTCCATCACATTAAATTCACCTCTGCCCCTGGAAAAGAGAAGACATAGCAGAAATAATATAAAAAAAGAGTATTTCACACCCCGCGCGACATTTTTGAGATTGCCATTCAAACTAATTCCTTGCGTCGCCACACACAATAAGCCAGTCTATTCAGAAAGTGTTTGATCAAATTCTGAAAGAGGAAGAAGTTGAAGAAGAATGGTGTCCTCTTTGTTCTGAAATTACAGCTTTCCCCATTCGCGCAGCAAGCGATGGGGTTGTAATTTCCATTTCAAGTTCCATTATTATAAATTTCATTCCCTCAACTCACCATCAGCCAAACAACACGACAAATAAAGGGACATTTTTTGTCTATAATTTCGTTTCTTTTTTATTGTCAAAAGGAGAAGAGGAGCAAAATGGGAAGCCGAGAATGAGATTTTCCGAATTGAATATATAAAATTCACCAGCACCCAGCACCACACTTGTCGCAAGTGAAATTATATTAATGCCCGAGCTTTGTTGGGTCATTGCGGAGTCATTGAAAAAGGCCAAGCCACAACAATGGCAGAGAGTCATTGCCAACACATCATCTGGTTTCGAAACACCAAGCTACTTGTCCAGCAAATAATATTTAAACAAAAAAAAAAAGGATCTCAAAATCCCTGACAATCCATAAAAAGCAACATTCCAACTCTCTGTCTCTGCCGTCAACCAACAACGTGGAGGACGATGCACAGGTCGACCGACCATGGAGCGAGAAAGCTACGGGAATGGCTAGGAGTAGAATGATTCTAAATGTTTTGTCATTTTTTATATTCAATTCTACGCTGCGTCATGTTGTATGTAACTCCGTTCCTTTCTCTGGTATTGTTGGTGCAGGAGTTGAAGCCAGTCGGAAAGTAGTTTAAATAAAATTCCACTAAATAACCAGATTTTTGGTAGATGATGGACCAAAAATAGAATTACCGGTGCATAAATTCAATAAATCACATTCTCAGTTGTTTTTTTTATTATGTTCGAAACAGCCAAAGTTTTACCCCAGTTTGATCTGTTTTTTTTATTATTATTGTTTAGTGAGGGAAGGGTCCGAAACTGGTTCGGGTGTGATATAGTGTCGTTTCATGAGGATACTGTGTTTGGCCACCGTTGGGATTATGATTGCCATTTATTGTTATTGGCATATCAATTGAGTTGTTTTCTTTTTTTTTGTTAGTTAAGGGAATTGCTTTGAAAAAGTCATGATGGTAGATTTTGGTTACTTTTAAATTGAGTGTCGAAAATTCAAATCGAAGGGGGGTTGTTGTATATTTTGACAAGAAAAGAAGGGGAGTCAAATCAAAGTCCAAGGAAGAAATTGTAAAAATAATGGCATTGTTCATTTGTGGGGACAGAAACTCAACAATTTCTGCAAAGTTATTATTAGAATAGCGACTACATATAAAACAAGCACAAGAAAAGAGATTGAGCATTTTGGTTCAGTATGCGTCCTTAAATGAATACACCGTTGTTAAGGTTAGCCTAAGCAGATAGGTTTTGTTATGAGGGTCAAATCTGTATACAATAGGGTTTGATCAGTCATCAGTGCATAATTTGAATATACCCAGGCAGAAAGGGTCATTAACAAGCGGTTTTAACATAGTACAAGACATAACGGGTGTTGTAGGATCTGGGGTCATATGCTGTATCTTTTCCTAGTGCTTATTTTACCTCCAAGTGGTAACCACCGGGTACTGGTTATATCACTAGATATACCCCCCTTGCCACTGCTCATGAATGGCACTTGCATCAATGACACCGAACATTTCGAGATTCTCGGTATGTGCATCACTGACCACCTCTTGTGGTGTGTGATGTTTGGGTTTCTTAAGGCGGTGCAAGAAATTTTTCTCCGTCCAAAGCATGAGTACTTACTGAAGCCTCCTGGATGGAATACAAAAAAGAGGTGTAAGAATGATTGGTGATAGAGAGATGACTGACGCATTCATCCTTTAGACCACCGCCGTAATGTAGCGTGTCTCTCCTTGTTCTATCGCTACTTCTACGCGTAATTGCTCTAGTGAAATAGCCAGTTGCATTCCTCCCCTCAAACTATTCGCCTGTAATACTCGCGCTTCTAGGAATGCCCATCAGTTTACCCTCGAGCCCAACTTCGGACGTACTCTCAAGTATACAGAATCATTTTTTAGCCGTACTAAGCGAATGTGGAACTCTCTTCCACACTCTGTCTTTCCTAGTCATTGCAATGTTCAACAATTTAAGACCAATGTACACCGACACCTCCTTTTCAACCCCTTCTCTTCTTCTTAATGCACTCACTGTGTCTCTGGCATAAAAAGGGTATAGAAATCCCTTGAGTGGGTGCAAATTATAAAAAAAAAAGATATAACTTGCGAAACTTGAGAAACAGAAAATAAGTTAAAAGAAAGAACGGCTTCTGACTAGCCCACTTTGCTGCAGCTCGTAATACGGTGATAAAGAGCACTTGGTTTCCAAGACGAAAGATCTACACAGCCACCTGGCGACCATGTGCTAATCGGCGCAAGACACGCATCCAACATCTTGAACGTGCGTACTTTCCGAGGAGCAAATGCCGACTCCGACCACCAGAAAGTGGCTAAGTTCAGAGCTCGATCATCAAACGACAAAAAGAATACGTGCGGCTCCAAGAAAGAAGTTCAACATCGGTTGTCTTGGCACACCGGATGATGCCGGAGACTACAGTGAGTGCCTGAGTGAGTGACACTCCGCCGTCCTCCCAAATACTACAGACAGATTTCAAGCCAACCTCGGAAAAGAACCCGTGGTATGATGTTGAATGCGCGTTGTTGAAAAGAGAGACGGAAAATGGACGTTTGCAGACGCTACAACGGAAAACAAGAGCAGCAAGAGATCTCGACCGAACAAAAAGGAGAAATGAGAAAAAGACCCTGCGAGGGAAGAAAAGAGCATCCGCAGTTTCTCAGCTCAAAGGTCTAGAAGAGTCTCTGGCCAAAAACAACACCCGGCGTTTATTTAAAAGGTCGGAGCAATTGGCTTCTGGTTTCAGAACCGGGGCAAGACCAGTCAATAAAGACCCAATCCCAGCATCCAGCGCAGAAGCGGTACGAAGGCCATCCAAAAGCTTAGAAAATACAAGTCCGCCGGGTAAGATGGCATACCTGCGGAACGGTTTAAATATGGAAGAGGTGTGTTGATGAACCGCATGCACCAGGTCATCACCAAAGTGTGGCAGAAAGAATGCATGCCCACTGACTGGTCGATGAGCTCCATATGCCCCATCTACAAAAAAGGCGATCCTATGTCATGCAAAAACTACTGCGGCATATCCCTGCTTAATGGTGCATACAAAAACCTATCCAACGTATTGTGTGACGCTCACACCGTTCTGCAACACAATAATCGGCACGTACTAGTGTGGCTTTAGGCCAGGCAGAACAACGATAGACCAAATATTCACACTGAGGCAGATTCTGGAAAAGACCAAACCCACCATCTTTTCATCGACTTCAAAGCTGCTTATGATAGCATCCACCGCCAAGAGCTTATGATGGCGATGTCTGAATTCGGGATTCCGAACAAACTGATCCAGCTGTGCCGCATGACCCTTAATAATACGCAGTGCAGTGTGGAAATGGGAAACAGCTCATCTGACAAAAGTAGCACACCTCCTGTCAATTTAAAAACAAACGAAAAATCCATCCTCATTCCAAATGCGTGGGCTCCGGGCATTAGAAAAAAATATTTATGAACTCACATGTAGGTACACATTCGTGTTCTATTTTTATCTGTCAATTGTCAGAATTCTCAAGAAGATGTTCCACGGACTTGGGAATACAGACAGTTTTTTTTGTTCATTCTTTCATCCGTGTCCTGCCACTTTTGTTGGTAATACTGATGCTGATGGCTTTCACAAAACTGGCAGGTAGCCATTTATCACACGAATAGGTATGTGGAAAAGAATTGTCTGGTGTGTACTTCCTTCTTTGCAAGATGGTTGTGTAGGAGTAAGCACATTTTCTTTGCTCTATGAATACATTCGATTTTTTTTATTTTTTGATAAAAGTATGTTCTCATTCCAATTGGGAATAGAATGGGGAAAACATGTTCATGCTCCTCTAGGTGAGCAGAACAATATAATATGTAATATTTAGCTAAGCGAAGCATATAACAATTCAACTCCAATTAGACTCTGGGAATTAGACTGGTCGAAGGGAGAGTTCCTACTTGATATTTCTGATACGCAGATACATTACTCTCCAAGGATGAGTGCATGTTTTTTGTTTGGCAACAAGTTACAATACGAGTCAAATGAACAATGTCGGGGAAAATAAAATTCTGAAGGTAAGTCAAGGATATCCAGAAAGACTCTTCTTTTTCCAAAAACAAAAATTTAATAACATGGATGGAACACTATTAACTTGAATTGCAGATTTTACAACAGCAACGGAAACGGCAATAAGTTGATTTACCGATTCTGCCGGCACGGAGTGTCTGAATCACCCAAAGCACTTTGTTCTTCACTTTTTAGGTACAATTTGACAGAAGACATTTTTAGTAATTTTCCAAAAAAATCATGCCTTTCATTATGCGTGTCATGTTTGCTAATGCCGACGACGTTCTTCATCAATTTAAGATAGATGTCGTCTCATGCGGGACTACAATAGTTCATTTCATATTTCGAAACACTACAACAAGCATTAGGTACTTTAAGAAACTTCAGTTGCGCGAATGGCGAAATGAAAATAAAAAAACAACCCTTATACTACTTTAGAACAGGTGTCCAAGATCCCAAGAAGGGTTTTTCTGATTTTCGGCAGTGAGATGTAATTTTCTTGATGGAGGGAGCAATGTGCTACATTTCAAGTTGTTATCCTCTGCTGCTGCTTGATAATATCTATGATGTTAGACTCGGATACACGAATAAGTAAAGTTCGTACTTTCCTTATAGTTGCTTCCCCGCCATCATCTTCTTTTCTACAAGGTTAATCTGGGAATATGATGGGTTATACACTATTGTATCATTTGGATAATACTGTGTTTCAGGATATTTGAAAGCATCATCACGCCAGCACAACGATTGGGGAGGTGTCAGCAAATAGCAATAATAACGAGAACGGCTGTGGTGGGGGCTAGGGGCGTTCTGTTGTTTAATGAGGAACTTGGTGTTGTTAATTTTCTCTTAAAATTATATAGAAAAATGGAGATTTGTAGTTTTTAAATAGATGCTTAGAGCGAGGTTATGTAGGCCAAACTATCCTTAAAAGTATACCAGCGAGATATTGATTTTTTTTAACCAGTAAAGAAGAGAGCACTTCTGAGAAACTTCTTAATTTTTGTAAAAAGCATTAGGGTTATAGAAGACATTGCGTTTAAAGTGTTCAATATCTGTCAAGAAACAAGGGAAATGTTGATGGTTGGAGATTGTGTCTTACACTGTGTTAGATTAAGATTGTAATGTGGTATGGAGAGTGGAAGTGGAGTACATTTATTTTATCTACAAATTGTTGAAGTTTTGTACACCTTAATTTTCGTTCAGTTAGAAGCTATAAAGTATTAGTTGGTGAAGGTATCACTATGACTATAACTTCTAGTTATTTCCTTGTTTTCGACTCTGCCAACTTTGAGAGGAAATCTCTTGCATTAAACAAATTTGGTAGCAGCTGCAGGTGAAACAAACCTTCAGGACTTATACACCCCGAACTGAAGCCTGTAGAGACCATCATGGGAACATCGTAGTGGAACCGCAGTCGTTGCTGAGGTTATGGAAAGACCACTTTTCGAAGCTGCATAATGGCAATACAGCAATACAGAACCATTCAATTTGAGTGCAGAACAATTCCACCCACACGACCTTGACGAAGTGAAGATAGCGATATCTAAACATAAGTCGAACAAAGCCGCTGGAGCAGACGGGCTAGCCGCCGAACTGTACAAAGCAGCTGGAGATGATTTGGTAAGGAGCATGCACAAGCTCATCTGCAAAATTTGGTGGGAGGAAAGCATGCCCGATGAATGGAACCTCAGCATCGTATGCCTGATCAGTTGCTTATTCAAAGGGATGCCACGAAGATCCAGACTTCCGAATTTCGTGGTCGAACGAGCCGCCTCTTTTAAGTTTAGGGTTAGATTTTGACGGAAGATCGCTGTGTCTGCGGACGAGATAAAGTAAAATACATATACATATAAAAAACTTATCAGGTTCTCCTTCTATAACCAGAACGTAAGAGGACTTCGTAGTAAGACTACTACAGTTTTTAAAAATTCTCAAACATTTTCTTATGATCTTTTTGCAGTTACCGAAACGTGGCTTAACGCCTCAATATTGGACGCAGAATTTTTTGACAAAAATTTCATAGTTTATCGAAAAGATCGTCATGAAAATGAATTGAATTCAGTTGGTGGTGGGGTCCTTATTGTTGTTCGTAATAGCTTGTACTCGTCCCACGGTTATATGCTTTTATTATTAACGTTTTTATTCCACCTAAAAGTCCTATTTCTCTTTTCTCTGAACTATCTTCAGTTCTTGACTATATCATTAGCTGTTCAGGCATTGAGAGTGAGATAATCTTGTTGGGTGATTTTAATCTTCCTAACATTAACTGGGTTCCTTCTGAGGATGATTCCCATTTAGAAGCTTCCCAAGTTCTTCTCAAATGGAACTCCAAATGTTAGATAATATAATCTCAGCGGATTTACAACAAGTAAGCTCTATTCTAAATTCGTTAAATCGGTCACTTGACTTGGTTTTCTCATCTAATGCGGCCTGTACAGTGGTGGTTAAATCGGCTTCTGCAATATCTAATATTGATAGTTATCACCCTTCTTAAGATATTATTCTTGACTTGAGTGGTCATTTACTAGAAAATAGTAATTCCCATGACTGCTCATATAAATACGACTTTCGTAGAGCCAATTTTCAACAGCTTTCGGACAGTCTATTAAATTATGGTATTGAAAACTTACCATTTTCCAATAACATTGACGAAACTGTCTCTAATTTCTATTCTGTGCTCATGAGATGTATATACGAAACTGTACCTAAGAAAAAAATCAGTCAAACCAACACCTTTTGTCATCCTTGGTACACAAAAGAGTTAAAAAGCCTCCGTAATAAGAGAAATAGGGCGTGGAAAAATTATATTAGATCTATGTCCTTAGAGAACCAAGTGGTTTATATATCTCTTGTGGAAGAGTTTAAAAGATTGTCATATGATCTTTTTAATGATTATATTGTTACTTTGGGTGATTCCTTGAAAGAAGACCCTAAGCTTTTTTGGAATTTCGTAAGCTCTAAGAGAAAATGTGATGTTTACCCAGTCAATCTCACTTACAATAATCTAATTCTAAGCTCTACTACTGAGATCTGCGATGCATTTGCCAATAATTTCAGTCAATCTTTCATAGATACTCCCGTTGATGTAGACATTGATTTTTTCAACTATTTGAAAAATAGCAAACAAGTCACGTTTAATGATGTCCCGATCGGGATTGATCAACTCCTTAGATTTATGTCCATTCTGAAAGAAGACTATTCTTCTGGTCCTGACGGTATTCCTCCCATATTATTGAAAAAATGCAATACCGTTCTAGCTAAACCTCTTAGTAATATATTCCAACTATCCTTGCGACTTGGTAAATTCCCTTGTGCCTGGAAGATTGCTTACATCACGCCTGTTTTTAAAAAGGGAGATAAGTCGCATATTGTTAATTATAGGCCTATTTCTAAACGTTCGTGTATCCCTAAACTGTTTGAACAAATAGTGTGTGACAGTTTATCCTTTTACTGTAAAAACATCATATGCAGTGAGCAACATGGCTTTATGCAAAGGAGATCAACTGTCACAAACCTTCTTGCCTCTACGCATAATTGTCTGAACAGTTTAGAACATGGATTGGAAACTGATTGTGTATACACTGATTTTTCAAAAGCTTTTGATCAACTGTCTCACTCAGTTATCAAGTTGAAACTACAGTTATTAGGCTTTCCCCCTGGGCTGGTTTCATGGATTTCTTCTTACCTTGAGGATAGAACTTATCAAGTTAAATTCAGAGACATGTTTTCGAAGACATTTACTGCTAAATCTGGTGTTCCACAGGGTAGTCATTTAGGACCTCTTCTCTTTATCATATCAATAAATGATGCACCGTTATGTGTTCGTGACAGTGAAATTCTTATTTTTGCAGATGACATGAAGATATTTAAGAAAATTACATCTAACGATGATCGCATTCTTCTGCAAAATGATATAAATAGGTTTTCTGTATGGTGTTATAAGAACAGATTAAATCTAAACCCGTCAAAATGCCAGACAATGACATTCTCAAAAAAATGAGCATCTTCGACTTATGAGTATTATATATCTCAGCAGATTCTTTCTCGTGTTTTTAAAGTAAGGGACCTAGGGGTTCTTTTTACACCGAATCTTGATTTTACAGAGCACATTAACAACATTGTTAATAAAGCTAATTCTATGTTGGGGTTTGTTAAGCGTTGGTCAAAAGAATTTCTTGATCCTAACGTCACCCTTTCTCTTTATAATTGCCTTGTTCGTCCGCATCTTGAATATGCTTCACAGATTTGGAGTCCTTATTATGACGTTCATATTCACTGAACCAAAAACGGTGGTCTAATTGACAATTTTGTGCTTCAAATTGATTATTTTGTTGTCAATTTACAACCAATGACCGACGTAGTCAATATGATAATTTAAGATTTTCAATTTAATGGCGTCATCAAGAAATCGTTGATTCGAAAACCGGGGTTGTCACATTGATGATTTGCGTTATGAAAAGGAAAACTATAGTCGTCATATTTAACATGGTAGTAGTCATCTTGAAAACCCAAGTTATCGAATTGAAAACCACGGTAATCCTAAAGAGAACTACAGTTATCAAATTGAAAATGGTTGTTGGAAAATGAAAATCGTTGTTGTTAACTTGAAAACGAAGGTTGCCAATATGAAAACTATGATTGTCTGTGGTTTTCGATATTACAACCACTTTTAAATTGAGTTTTTTTATTTGATTACCGTGGTTTTAAATTCTAAGAATGCTGCTGCGGTTGCGAAACATATAACAAGTATCATTTTCCCTTATGTTTTCAATCCAAAGGATATGCTCGTGTCCAAGAAACCATGATGCACTCCTATACTTACTTCACCAAAGTTTATGAGTCATTCCTTTCATTCTGAAATATAATCTTTAAGAACTGTTTAAAACTAAATATTTTGGAAAAATTTTATTTATGTAAATAAATGTTAGATTTAAATTCATAACAAAAAGTTAAGTTAAGTTCCTAAATTATAATATAGTTTAATATATGAACAAAAAGTAAAAAGTTGATTGCTGATAGTCCATTGTCATTTATCCAATTTAAATTATTTCTGTTCATCGCCGCCGGCCGATTTGCACATCTTTCAAGAGCTGTCAATACCAATTCTTCATCCTGTTAATGAAAATTAAGGCAAAAAATGTAAACTTAAGGATACAGAAGCAAAAATACAATATAAAGATAACCTAACGCTAAGACGAATTCTCTATCTACATTGTTTGTATTATAATATGCTTATACTACATACCTTCAAATATCGGAGAGAAATGTTTTTGACTCCAACTCCTTGCAAAGACTTTTATTTCATTAAGTACACAGCACACCACTTTTGAGCCTTTTTATTTTATATACTAAAAGTTAAAATTTTTCAATTAATGGATCAAAGTGTAAAAAATATTATATTTTCATCTATTTTAACTTTCTTTGAATTAAAATGTAATTTTTTTTTTTTTGAGTTAATCTCACACAGAACTTTAAACTTCCGATTGAATTATCACGTTACTACTGACTGCTAACTCATGACATCATGTTTATTCGAAAATAACATTTGTTATTAAATTGACAACACTATTGTTGTATTTGATTACCATAGTTTTCAATGTGATAACTTTAAATTAACAATCATCGTATTGACAACCAAAATATTCTATTTGATTATTCTGGTTTTTAAAACGACAACTCTGATTTTCAAACTAGATACAAGAAATTGAAAATTTCAAATTGTCGCATTTACTATCAAGTTGTAAAATTTCGAGACGACTTCTGAACATTTACATCATATTGACAATTTTTTTCATCAATATGAGAATTTACGGTTAACAACCAGTAATTTTCAATATGACAACGGTTATTTTTTTTCAGTGTTGACAGGTTAGAATCGGTGCAACGTAATTTTACTCGTTTCGCATTAAAAGGTATTCAATGGCATGATCCTCAAAATATTCCTTCTTATGAGGATCGATTATCACTTCTTCAAATGCAAACGTTGTCTCAAAGAAGGACTAACAATGATTTAGTTTTCCTTCATCAACTCATAACAGGCGTCACAGATGCACCAGACCTTCTTAGTGCTATCCTTTTTTATTATCGGGGAGGAGGTTATCACCTTCGCAGTATCGATCTGATTAAAGTCCCAAGACATAGGACCAATTACAGAATGCATGAGCCCTTGACAAGGATGAGTAGGCTTTTGAATTATAATACGGATCTTATTGACTTTCATATTAATAAGAATAAATTAAAGACTATGCTTAAAACCAGTGTAGCACGCTCTTAATTGTTTTAATTGTTGTCTAATCATGTATTGTTTTTTATTTGTTTGTATTTGTATAATTTTGTCATTTCTTGTGTAAGTGTTCGTTTGTTTTAGATTGCCTACTAACAACTAACACTGCACTAAGTGCTGAGCCGGTCTGTTAACACAGTTTTCTGGGTTAATGACTAATGGTTGTTAGATGTTGCATGCTTTAAGCTCGCTTCGACTTTATCTGACAGTGTAAAAAAAAAAAATATACATTGTTTAAAGTTTATTTTTTGTTCTATTCTATTTTTTGTTTATGTTAGTTTTTTTATTATTTTGTAATTTTAACAGGTGAGATTTCCATGTAGTTAGTGACTTTTGAATACGTATGTATTTGAATTAAAAATAAAAAACGATACAAATTACCGCAGTGTCCGTAATATATAAAAGTAAAATTAGAAAAAAAACCGCCTGTTTCACTATGATCACGTTGCGTTCGACGAAAGGCACTTGTCCAGCATTTTAGATCTTAAAACTTTCAAAGGAGCCAACATCGACTCGGACCACTACCTCATCGTAACCAAGGTAGTGCCTCCTCTAATGTGCTGGGTTTCATACAGCCACCAAAACGAAATCCCTGGTTTGACGAAGAATGCAGGCAAGCCCATGCAGCCAAGCGGGAGGCATAATACAAAGCGGCGCTGCATAAAAGGACAAGAGCTGCTCGTGAGCTCTACGAGCGAAAGAGGAGAGAGGAACGCCACGCCGCCGTCGTTTTCTCAGGAGAAAAAAAAGAGAGCATGAGAAGCGTCAGATCGAGGACGTTGAGAGAACCAACAGCAGGAAAAAGTTCGGAGATTTTATCGGAAGGTCAAACAGCTGGCTCAAGGTCATCGAGCAAGAACCGATGCCTGCAGAGAAAAACGAACAAAAATCCGCGGTCACATAAGAGCCTTTCATCGGACACGATGATAGTCAACAATTCCGTGAACCTGACCTAGAAGAAGTAAAAACGGCAATATCACGGCTGAAATCCAAGAAAGCTGTCTAGCTGCCGAGCTGTTCAAAACAGCAGACGATTTGCTAGATAGGAGCATGCACCAAATCATCTGTAAGATATGGTCAGAGGAACGCATGCCCGATGAATGGAACCTCAGCATTGTTTTCCCGATCCTGAAAAAGGGATATCCTCTAAAATGCGCTAACACAGAGGAATCAGTTTACTTAACATCGCCTACAAGATCCTCTCTGCCGTAATATGTGAACATCTCAAGCCTTTCGTCAACAATCTGATTGGTCCTTATCAATGTGGCTTCAGGCCAGGAAAGTCAACCATCGACCAAATTTTCATGTTGCTGCAAATCCTGGAAAAGACCATCGACCAAATTTTCATGTTGCTGCAAATCCTGGAAAAGACCTATGAACTCCAAATCGATACCAACCACCTTTTCATCGATTTTAAAGCCGCGTATGACAGCATCTACTGAGACGAACCGTACAAAGCTATGTCTAGTTTTGGCGTCCCAAGCTCGTTCGCTTGTGCAAAATGACGATGGAGAACTCACGCTGCTTCATCAAGGTTGGCAACGAGCTTACGGAATCTTTCGACGTCAAAAAAGAATTCAGACAAGGCGATGCACTGTCATGCGATTTCTTTAACATCGTTTTTGAGAAGATTCTCCAACGTCAACACCATAGGCACTACCTTCCAAAAATCTGTTCAACTTCTCGCGTACGCCGATGATATTGATATAATGGGAAGAACACAGCGTGATGTCAATGGCGCCTTTGTGAGAATTGATACAGATACAGAAGCGACAAAAATTGGGTTTAGTGGTAAATGAGGGAAAAACGAAGTATATGCTGTCTTCGAGGAAGGACACCCAACACCGACGCACGGCTCGGACAGAACATCACAATAGACGTATGCAACTTCGAGGTAGTAGAGGAGTTTGTCTACCTAGGCTCCGTTATAAACACGGGCAATAACACCAGCGCCGAGATCAGACGAAGAATAACTCTTGCTAATCGCTGTTTCTTTGGGCTAAGAAAGCAATTGAGTGGAAAAGCCTTCGCTCGATCAACTAAGCTAAAACTATGTAACACCCTTATTATCTTAGTTCTGCTTTTTGGTGCCGAAGCATATACCCTAACAAAATCGCATGAATGTGCCCTAGACTGTTTCAGGAGGTAAGTTCGTCGCGTAAGCTATGGCCCCGTGTGCATTGTATGGAGAAGAAGATTCAACAGCAAATTTTACGGGTTGTACAACGACACGGACCTAGCCAGAAGGGTCACGGTCCAGAGACTCAGATGGCTTGGACATTTAGAGCGGACGGATAGCAATGCTCCGGCCCAGGGGGAAGGGAAGACCGCGACTCAGACATCAAGGGTCGTGGAGCCCAAAACTGTAGACAGCTAGCTAGCTAGGGACCGAGCTGGCTGGCGGAGACTGTTGGTTGAGGCCCAAATTCACAGCGCACTCTAGCGCCAACTTAAGAAAGTAATTTAGTAGAAGAGAATTTATTGTTATAAGGATTCAAGATTGACATGGGTTTTAATTACTTTAAACATAAACTTTGTTCCCTTCAAATTTAAATCTCTTAGTTATTTCGAGTTCTTACTCAATAGCCATTTACCTTCTTCATGAATCAATCCTTGGCAGCGCCATCACACGCACAAATCACTTTTCACTAAGTGAACTCAATTGTTACTTACTTACTTACTTACTTAAGGTGGCGCTACAGTCCGTTGTGGACTTGGGCCTCAATCAACAGGCTCCGCCAGCTAGCTCGATCCTTGGCTAGTCGTCTCCAGTTTTGCACTCCGAGTTGATTGAGGTCCTCTTCCACTTGAGTACGCCACCTGAGTCGCGGTCTTCCTCTCCTCCTACGTCCCTCGGGAATAGTGTCGAAGGCTTTCCGGGCCGGAGCATTGGTGTCCATTCGCTCTAAATGACCGAGCCATCTGAGTCTCTGGACCTTGACCCTTCTGGCTAAGTCCATGTCGTTGTACAACCCGTAAAGTTCGCTGTTGTATCTTCTTCGCCATTCGCCATCAATGCACACGGGGCCAAAGATAACCCGAAGAACTTTCCTCTCGAAACAGCCTAAGGCACTTTCATCCGATTTTGTCAGGGTCCATGCTTCTGCACCATACAGCAGGACTGGGATGATGAGTGTGTTGTACAGTTTTACCTTAGTTGCTCGAGAGAGGGCTTTTCCACTCAATTGCTTTCTAAGCCCAAAGAAACAGCGATTAGCAAGAGTTATTCTTCGTCTGATCTCGGCGATGGTGTTATTGCCCGTGTTTATAGCGGAGCCTAGGTAGACAAACTCCTCTACTACCTCGAAGTTATACGCGTCTATTGTGACGTTTTGCCCGAGCCGTCGGTGTTGGGTGTCCTTCCTCGAAGACAGCATATACTTCGTTTTTCCCTCATTTACCGCTAAACCCATTTTTTGCCGCTTCTGTCTCAATTCTCACAAAGGCGCCATTGACATCACGCTGTGTTCTTCCCATTATATCAATATCATCGGCGTACGCGAGAAGTTGAACAGATTTTTGGAAGATAGTGCCTCTGGTGTTGACGGTGGAGTTCTGCACTATCTTCTCAAGAACGATGTTAAAAGAAATCGCATGACAGTGCATCGCCTTGTCTGAATCCTTTTTTGACGTCGAAAGATTCCGTGAGCTCGTTGCCAACCTTGATGGAGCAGCGTGAGTTCTCCATCGTCATTTTGCACAAGCGAACGAGCTTGGCAGGGACGCCAAAACTAGACATAGCTTTGTACAGTTCGTCTCTGTAGATGCTGTCATACGCGGCCTTAAAATCGATGAAAAGGTGGTGGGTATCGATTTGGAGTTCATAGGTCTTTTCCAGGATCTGCCGCAACGTGAAGATTTGGTCGATGGTTGACTTTCCTGGCCTGAAGCCACATTGATAAGGACCAATCAGATTGTTGACGAAAGGCTTCAGACGTTCACATATTACGGCAGAGAGGATCTTGTAGGCGATGTTTAGTAGACTTATTCCTCTATAGTTGGCGCAGTTGAGAGGATCTCCCTTTTTCAGGATCGGGCAAACAATGCTGAGGTTCCATTCATCGGGCATGCTCAATTGTGGTTATGGTAATTGCTGCATCTCCTGAAGAAGGGAGGCAAACTTATCCTTCGAACTCGGGAGTAATCTGAAGAGCCATTAGAGCATTCTACACGACGACGAGGTGTGTTCTGCGAGTGGAATATGTATTAAGAAATCTCAAAGTGTATGCACTGCACATTCCTTTTCCAACTTTGATTAGCCTCTACTCGAAGTTATTCAATAAAACTCAACTAAACAATGCGGACGCCTCAGTCCTCCTCAATCAAACAAAAAGTTTATTTACAAATAAGGGCAGGATTTATTTTCATTCAATTTGATCCAGGTCCACCAGGTGTTGAATTGATTAAATTTGAACTCACATTGTGTTGAGAGGAAGTTGGGCCAAACAAAGCTCATCAGGGGAGTGATCAATCTCATTCCATAATTGCACAAAGACTGTCCTGCCCTGCCTGGCTGGTCAATGGCATTGATGAAAGTCTCTGAACAACATGTGTGTTAGTGTAATGAAGGCATTAAAAAGGCTCATTCCTTTCTGTGTCAACTTTCTTTTGTTTTTATTTATAAAACCTTTATACTCAAATACGAACTTGGTTTGACTTTGGGTTTCCTTGTATCGTAGAGTGTGGACAAATGTTGATTTATCCTATTCCGCACAATACAATTGAAAAAAAACTTCGGCCAAGCAGGAAACTGTTTGCAGAAATGCCCATGTCATCATTATGGAGCACTAATTCAATTGAAGTTTAATTACTAAATTGCTCTTGTGTAACAAAGAAACATAATAATTGAAGAGAACTTTGAAATGAATAAGAGAGCGATAAGTCGGTTTTCGTTTCAATTGCGCCACGAGTACATCTAATAGTGTCTCTAAATGTGGAGTGAATGGATGCCCGTAAATAATGACACAATTGAGATGACAGACAGTCTAGGCTTAGTGTGCATACAGATGTGTCAAGATGACACTCAACTAAGCCTGCAGATGGTCATATCATTAGTAATGATTACAAACCAGGTATCTTATGGCATTGGAATCATATTAGAACACCTGTAATAAAGGAAATTGCTTGATCACTTTGGAAGAGTAAATTTAAAGAATCTTCTATGATAGCTTTACTTCTTGATTAAAAGGTCTCAATATTTATTTCTTAACAAACAGCTGTACTACTGACTACAGATAAAGAAATTGTGTTTAGTTTTAATACAGATGCATGTTTAAAGTTTTTTGAAAACTAAATCAACTGAAATTCATTTCCGCAAAGCTTATTTTTAAATTCCGTTAATTGATGGTCTAAAGAGAAAAATCGAACAATTCTTTCAGAAAAGCTTGAAAATTTACCGACAGTTTTATATAAATTTGAGACAGAAAGGTATTTCAGATTTCCATTTCCGTGTAGGACACAAGTAGCGCTGAGTGCATCCTATTGTCTCATAGTGCCATCTAGTTTAGGAGAGATAAGGGGGGGCGCTAAAGCCAGTTTGTGTTATTGAGGTGCCATGACATTTGGCCATGTGCCATATGGCCATATTTCAAAATATGGCCATTTGACACTTTTCAATTGTGTCACATGGCCAAATGGCCATTTGTCGCTTTGGCAATGTGTCATTTGACCATTATGGCCAAATGACACTTTGAAACTTGTTCTTAAAGTGCAAAAATTCAAAAAATAAAAAATTGCAATTTTTAATTGAACTCAAAAACTTTATTATGTTGTTAATTAATATGAACAAAATTTTACAAGTAAAATAATTATTTATTTTTTCGCACAGTAACTATTTTGGGACAAGTGCAGAAATAAAACTCGGGGTGCCTAACCTTCGTGATTAGTATTAAAAATCTTGTAAAATAATAGATCAAGTGGACAGTTTGAACGTATTTTCAAGGTTTACATACCGCATGCTCTAAGTCCATGTGACCTAAAGGAAACTCTTCCCAGCGCAAATGTTCTTCTGAACTTTGGTGTAGAGTGAGAGTAGGACATTCTACAAGCACACTGCACTTGAATCCAGTTTCATCTTATTGCATCTTATTGTCACCTAAAATAACTGAGCTGTTTCAATTACATTTACATTAACAGGTCCATCAGAGACATGTTTGTTTTGATGGAGTGTTAAGTTTTCTTGCATCATGTGTTTGCAGACGAAAGTACTATTTTTGCAATACTTAGCCTTAACTCAGTCTCACATGTCTTCAAATATTATTTCAATAAAGGATTTTTAGCTTGAACAAAAAAAATGAACCAGGTACAGTAATTGCTAGCGAGCGAAGCGAGCGGAAAAAATTTTGCCCAAAAGAGAATCAATTTGGGGTGTGAAAATAAAAAAATTCGCGCGAATTTTTTTATTTTCACACCCCAAATTGATTCTCTTTTGGGCAAAATTTTTTCCGCTCTTTACGCTCCCAGTCAAACCAAATCGATTTTAAATGTTCCAGATCGTCATCATCCTCAGCCGAAAGCTTTAAATGAATCATTGCAATGCAGCACGTGCATTCCAGACTCAAGCGTGCATTACAAAGGTGAGTGGTGGTTCCTTTTCCAAATTAAAGGAAACGGTAGCAGCTTTGAAAAATGAATTGCTCTGATGTCAATTTTGTCGACAAATAGTATAAACAAAAATGGTCCTTTTTATCTATAAGTTTTTTTTTTATATGTATATTTTTAGTTATGTGTACCGTACCGTACACGTCTTTTTGTTTTATTTTTACGATGAAAAATATTTGTTTCCATATAATAGTGACGAATACAAATAAATAAATTGATTTTCACAAAACTCATTTTTGTTTCATTTGGGACTTTTGTCCGATAGAAAATAAAATAAACTTAGGACTACTGACCTATAATAGTGACCCACATAAAGAGGACTTCTGACTTCGCGACTTAATACTACATTACTTCCAAGCGAAATACTGCCAAATTGGTATTATTTCGTTTTCTTAATCGAAATAAAGCCAAATTTTCCGAATTCGGCCTTATTTGGTTTGGCGATATTTCACGTCACATATTCTAATATATGGCCATTTGTCACTTTAAAAAGCGTCATTTGGCCATTTGGCTAAATGACACAAAAAAATATGGTCAAATGACACATTGCCAAATCGACAAGTGGCCATTTGGCCATGTGACACAATTGAAAAGTGTCATATGACCATATTTTGAAATATGGCCATATGGCACATGGCCAAATGTCATGGCACCGTTATTGAGGTATGAGATCAAATCTTTGATCTTAAATTCTGAGAGTTGCTCAATACCGTTGAAGAATTCTTTACCTAAGTGAAGTGCTCTTTTCCTAGCCTAGAAAGTGTGGGACTGTTTCCTTTTCATCCCGGTCCTCACAGCTACGGCAGAAGGAGTTATGTGGTTTACCTAATTTTGTTGCATGCTTCCTTATGGGCCAATGCCTTGTGCAGGTAGCAGCAATCTTGACTATGTCATGCCTTGGTTTGGAAATTAAATTGATTGATTTTGGTTTGTTATAGGCGGGCCAGATTTTCCTGGATATAACGCAACTCGCTAAACAAGTCCACTTAAGATTTGCTTCTGATGTGTATTTGGTCAGGATATAGCCGTTTACAAAGAGGAGCATATACTCTCGCTTCCAATGAGTTGTGAAGGGCTGATCCTTGCCTAGCTAGCTCATCTGCCTTCTCATTTCCCTCGTAGCCCCTATGGCCCGGTATCAAGATTAGAGTGACGCTCAAATCGAGTTCCTTGAGGGCCTATTTGAATTGCTGGACCAGTTTAGAGGATGATAAAGCTGAATCAATGGCTTTAATAGCTGCCTGACTGTCTATTAGTATAGCTACATTTTGGTTCTCTCAGATATTTTTAAGGGCTTTACAATCTTCCCTCATCGCAAACAAAATCGGGAGAGATTCACAAAAGACACCTGCACCAACACCTCATTCCATCTTCGAACCATCCGCGAAGATAGTTGTGTCGGAGTCTTTCGTCACATGGCCTTCCTCCCAGTCGATTTATTGACGGGAACAAGAATCTAAATTTCTTTGAGGTGTTAAGGGTTGTAACGATGTAACGAACCGTCACACTTAACCCCTCCTACCCCGACCAACCAACCATCGTAAATAAAAACAAAAAAGGAAAATAGAACTATGCGCCCAGACTATAAGAAAAAGGAAACAACTGTATCGCCCGGACTATAGGGCAACAAGCAACCGTACCACCCCGACTATAAATAACATCGACGCTCATCAATAAAAGCAACACCATGAATTACTATGTATTTTTAGAAGTTAAGTTCGTTTATAATGTTATAATTCACAACCAGTTTTGACCATAGAATTGTGAAGTATAAGTTAAGATTCATAGGTAATTCGAGAAGCACAATAGTTTTTCTCCCACCGCTACTAATTGGCTAGCAACAGGTTATGGTGTAAAGGGGAATTCGTATTGTTCCTATTTTTTGGCATTAAATATTGTGTTTGAGCTTTTATTGAGTTTAGTTTCCCTCCTTCCGATAATCCCCTTCACTTCGAGGCCATGGCGATAGATTATATTTTCCTTCCTTCCAAGAATCCCCCTCATTCTCAGGCCGTGGCAAATTACCTACTTCTGAGAATCCCCCTCACTTCGAGACCGTGGCGATAGGTTATATTTTTTCTCCTTCCGAGATTTCCCCTCCCTTCGAGACCGTGGGACTATCGTATTTATAAGGCTAATTTTAAGAGTATGTATAAGAAGTAATATATACATCTCGAATCTCGATTTGATTTAGATTATTTGAACAAAGAAGAATTAAAGACTAATTGGAGAGAATATGGTGTTTTTCTTTTCTGAGTTTTTGTGCTTTCCTCAGACAGACCATAGACTCCGGCGAATATACCCCAGCCTGAGTAAATTAAGCATCACAGGTTAGGTATGCAGTAATCGGTGATTGTAGATGGTCTGATATCAGGCTGTTTTGGTTGCAGTGCCCGTAGGATCAGGTTTTCCAGCAGCCTATTTCTTTGAGTCTCAAGATACTGCAGGACACCTGATATTTAATAAAGAGGTCAATCAGAAGAAGGTCTAAGATGACGTTAAGTGCATCTGTTGGGCAGGACCTGATTGCCGCTGATATCCCTACGCAAACAGTTCTCTGCACCTTTGTAAGCTTGTTTACTATGTAAGCTTTGCTGAGAGCAGGCCACCAAACAATGGAACCATAAACAAGTATCGGCCTTAGAACCGTTGTTTATGTCCATTTTATAATTTTTGACATGGAGGCCCCACTTTTTGCCGAAGGTTTTGTAGCAGGCGTAGAAGGCTACGGACGCCTTTCTCACACATTCTTCGATGTTGAGCTTCCAGGTTAATTTGGTGTCTAGTATTACGCCCAGATATTTGGCACTGGAAGACAGTGTTAATGATTGACCGTTTAGCCAAGGTAGAGTGAAGGGTGGTACCTTGATTTTGGTGGTGAAAAGCTTCAACTCGATTTTGTTGTTGTTAACACCTAGTCCACAGCTCGCGGCCCAGGTGCTTACTTTCTTCAAAGCCATATTAGTGATTTCGCTAATCCTGAAACTAGTACGTGAGATTCTACGATTCTCTCCAGGTCCAGGTCTGTAATCTTTAGTAGATTCATGTCCTCTTTTACCAATTTTAAGCAAGAAAGCCACTTTTACCTGTCTCCAAGACAAAGGGACATGGTTTAGTAAAAAGCAACCTTTAAAGATACTCACAAGCCGTGGTACTACTAAATTCAAGCCGATTTTGCAGCATTATAGGCAGTATTCCATCAGGGCCTGGAGATTTGTATGGCGAGAAAGTTTTAATAGTCCAGAATATATTTTCTCTGGTTATAAGGGCATTAACATGCTCTATGGAGTTTGGCTATGGTATATAAGTAGCTGTTTCTTTACCAAATCTATTCTCCTAGGAGGCGAATTGCTGCAGGAAGAATTTCTTCGATGGAATGGCCATCAAGCTTGGAAAGCATACAATTTCCGATGAAAATATTTTAAACCATAATTAGCTCGACACGACCTTGATAAAAAGATTCAGATGGATTTTATTGTGGGCGAGAGTTGATCACAGCGTTTTCATAGTTCAAGACACAAAACACTGTTTCAATGTCTTTGATGCTCAAACTTTTTTTAATCAGTCTCTTTGTCGAATCTTCATACACGGATATAGCGTTAAAAAAAAACATACAGAAACAAAAACATACAGAAACAAAAACATACAAAAACAAAAACATACAAAAACAAACACAAAAAAAGGACCCATGGGACCCTGCCAAACATTTTTCAGGGATCTTACACTAACGTGCTGGATTACTACGCTCAGCCGCCACAGGAAAACCCCTCGTTTGACGATAAATTGATAATAGAACAAAGATGAACGATGAACTTCGACGAATCGCAGGCTTGTCAAGAAAAAAAATAAAAATAAAAGAGATGGTGGATTAAGAAGAATGCTTTACCAAAAAATTTTAAAAGCCTCAAAAGGGTTTGATCTGATCGTTTTTAAAGGAATTGTGGTCACTTAATTTTAATTGCTCGTCTACAAAAGTGGACATCACTGATAATGAGTTTGAGAACAAAAGGAAGATGCGGTAATCTTGGAAGACTGAAATCGAAGAAGGAAGAGCTATGTTATCTTGCCAATCGCGTTTTTTTAGGCTCAGAGGACTATTGGGGCAGCAGATAATTCAAAAATAACCAAACTTTCTCTATAAAAGAATTTAATCAACATCGGTGAATTCCTTTCAACGACAGCACAGCTTACGAGCGTTAAAAGATCATGTACCTAGCCGTCAAAGTAGAAATTTAAGAATAAGATGACTATAGAAAAATATTCAATTCCAAACCGCGAAGGACTCTTTCGTCTACGGCAGCAATCACAAGGCAGGGAGACCTGAATAAAGAAGGGGAGTGAAGAAGGAAGCTATCTATGGTAAGAGCTCGATCTGGAGCCATATTGGATGAGACTAAGTAAGTACTTTCCTTCTTAAAACATTGGAAAGATCGATTGAAATTCATTCAGACATATGAAACCATGTCTTTTTTTCACAGCTGAACATGCGTACCCTAAGGGAAAATCAGTACAAACAACACTTCATTCGCTGGTACGTAGTATTGAATATTCCCTTAAATACAGAGAATATAACCTAGCAGCTTTCCTAAAGATATCAAAGGAGCTTTCCACAACGTCAGCTACCAGGCGATCACAACAATGGAAAAGCTGATATTAGAGAAATCACTCAGACCTCATAAATCGCATGCTTATGAATGTGACTGAATCGAGGTACCCCCCAAGGCGGGGTCCTTTCACCTCTTTTATGGAACATGGTAGTAAACGACCTCCTAACTTCAATGGAAGGAGAGGGTTTCAAGGTGATTGCCTATGCGGACGGAGTTGCAATATCTGTATTTGGGAAACATCTCAAAGTTCTCTCGGAACTCCTACAAAATGCCTTAAACAGGCTAACAAATTGGTACTCTTAACGAGAAGGTAAAAACTTCCTCAGATTAACCCACCCACGATTAAAGGAATACCCTTAAGCTTTTCCGACCAAGCAAAATATTTAGGCCTCATTTTAGACAAAAAACTAAATTGGAAGGCAAATATTGATGAAAGAGTGAAAAAGGCTACTGTAGCGCTTTTTTACTTGTAAAAAGGCCATAGGCACAAAATGGGGCTTCTCCCTAAAAATTACCCGATGGCTATACACTTCGGTAATCAGACCCGATACTCATTTATGGAGTTGTCGTATGGTGGACCGCACTGTAGAAGATGGTAAATCTAAATAAACTTATCAAAGCCCAGCGGTCAGCAGGTATGTGCATCACAGGAGCACTTCGCCCAACACCAACAGCAGCCTTGGAAGTGCTTTTAAACCTAACACCTCTTGACATCTTCTCCAAAATGGTGGCAGCTAACTCATGCGTAAGCCTCAGAGCCACATCTCAATGGATCAGTAACAACATTTGTCATACTACTATCTTAGTCAACTTCAGATCTATCCCAGATCGCTTAGACTATATACCACCCCAAAAATGGTATCGATAATAAATTCCAAGTTTCAATCCCTTCAATATCTTCTTGGGAAGAAGAGAGACCCCTGGAAGACAATACGTTACACTTCTATGCAGACAGTTCAAAGACGGACTACGGCGTTGGAAGTGGTATCTGCATCACATTCCCAATCAATGTAGTGTGTTCCAGGCAGTCAGTCCAAGTAATAGCGATGAAAGAATTAAGAGGCACTATCCTGGCTCAAAGAAAACTTTATAAATTATCGTCCGATTGCACTTACGTCCCTTCTTTCTATGGTCATGGAAACGCTGATAAACTATCAGCTCAAGAAATATCTCGAAGACCGAAAGCTTCTTAATGACCGGCAGTACGGCTTTCGCAGCAACATGTCCACTGGTGATTTGATTGTTTATCTCACCGAACAGTGGAACAAATCTTTACATCGTTTTGGAGAAAGTAAGACTGGTGCACTTAATATTTCAAAGGTATTTGATAAAGTCTGGCATCTTGCTCTTTTATCGAAAATGCTTGCTTTCGGTATCGATGAATCCATACTTCGTTGGATTAGAAACTTTCTTTCGAATCGTTCAATACAAGTTGTATTGGACGGATTCAAGTCTGAAACCCACAATATAAGAGCTCCGTTTAGTCTCCGACCGTCTTTACCTCATTTTCATTAATGATCTCTTGTCTGTTACTTCTAATCCAATAAATTGTTTGGCTACGATAGTACCCTTAGCTTCTCATATTCGTTTCCAGATTCACATACCTCCTCTTCGGATGTGGAACTGCAACGGCAAAAAATGACTAGCTCATTAAACTCTGACTTAAACAGCATTATTCAATGGGGAATTAAAAAACCGTGTAGAGATTAATGCTTCGTAAACTCAATGCTGTCTTGTATCGTCAAAGCGAGACATACCCCCCTTGCCACTGTCCATGAGTGGCACTTGCATCAATGAGACCGAACATCTCGAGATTCTCGGTATGTGGTATGTGCATCACTGACCACCTCTTGTGGTCCGAGCACATACGCGATGTCGCCGAAAATGCCGCAAGATGTTTGGGTTTCTTAAGACGGTGCAAGAAATTTTTCTCCCCGTCTGATCCGGCTATTATCTATAAAACCTATATCCGTCTAAGGCTTGAGTAAAATTCACATCTCTGGGCTGGTGCTCCTGCTACTTACTTAAGAATGATTGGTGATAGAGAGATCACTAATGCATTCACCCATTTAGACCACCGTCGTAATGTAGCGTGTCTCTCCTTGTTCTATCGCTACTTTTACGGTAATTGCTCTAGTGAAATAGCCAGTTGCATTCCTCCCCTCAAACAATACGCCCGTAATACTCACGCTTCTAGGAATGCCGATCAGTTTACCCCCGAGCCCAACTTCGGACGTACTCTCAAGTATAGGGAATCTTTCTTTAGCCGTACTACGCGAATGTGGAATTCTCTTCCACACTCTGTCTTTCCCAGTCATTACAATGTTCAAGAATTTAAGACGAATGTACACCGACACCTCTTTTCCGACCCATTCCCTTTTTCCTAATGCACTCACTGTGTCTCTTGCATAAAAAGGGTATACAAATCCCTTGAGTGGGTGCAAAAATTGGAGTCATAACAGGACACTTCCACATAGGTAGACAGGTGCAGTGCATTAACGCCCATGGTATTAACACCCGCGGGTGTTAATTCAAAAAACAAAAGGAACTAACCCCCGCGGGTAGTAATTCCTTTTTTAAATGGTACTAACACCCGCGGGGGTTAATTCCTTTTTTTGGCGGGCTTTAATTCCAATTTTAATTGGAAATAAAACCCACACGTGAAACAAATTTTAAAAATACTCAATAACTTAATATGGTGACATTAAATAACGCATAGGGCCTTATTTCCATTTCTTAATAAACAAAAAATTAAGTTCCTGTATGTGTACACATTGAACGCAACTTCAAAAAAATCGTATAAATAAATAGGACCACGTTACTTTATTAGCCGTCGGAGCAATCAATTTTTCAAAGCTGTTGAGGTTTCCTTTTATTTGGAAAATCACACTACACATCCTGTTATGTAAATAAAGATTCATTTTCAACATCTTATTGAATTTCGACTGAGAATGAGGCCGATATGTAAAATTCATGATCGATTTGATTTTATTGCGATCGAAGCGAGCGGAAAAAATTTTGGCCAAAAGAGAATCAATTTGGGGTGTGAAAATAAAAAAATTCGCGCGAATTGTTTTATTTTCACACCCCAAATTTTGGCCAAAAGAGAATCAATTTGGGGTGTGAAAATAAAAAAATTCGCGCGAATTGGCCAAAATTTTTTCCGCTTGTGTCCATCCATATTTCTGATGCAGCTTTTAATGGAATTGAAATAGCTCTGTTATTTTAAGTGACAAATAGTTGCAATAAGACGATATTGGCTTCAATAATTATAGTGTGCTTGTAGAATACCGTACAGTTACCGAACTTTGACATCCCAGAGTGCAGAAGAACGTTTGCATTGGAAAATGTTGTCTTAACACTTAACGTCACATAGATTTAGAACATGCTGTATGTTTCAGCCGATATGCACAGAAAAAACACCTTGAAAATATGTTAAAACTGTCCACTTATTTTATTATTCTACAAAGTTTATAAAGTTAATTGCGAAGGTCGGAAGCCTTGAATTTGATTTCTGGACTAATGACCCATCATAGTGGGTTAGTAGTCTAAAAATGAAATTCGCGCAAGTGTTCATGTTCACACCTGAGGGTGAAATGATCACTTCCAAAAAATAATAACACTCGCGGGTCTTATTGCCACTTCCAAATGGCATTTGCACCCGCGGGCGTTAATTCTTTTTTATGGTGGGCTTTAATGCCAATTCAAAAAGGAATTAACAGCCGCGGGGGTAAATTCCGTTTGTTTTTGGAATTAACACCCGCGGGCGTTAATGCCATGGGCGTTAATTCACTGCACTGCTTTGAGGCTAGGGGTCTACGCAAACGACTTCTGTAAAAGACAACACCCGAAGGAATGTGTGCTGAGATCTTTGCTGAGTTTAACCACCTAACTCAGCTTGTCACCGAGCCCACTCGAATATCGGACATTAATGGCCAAGCAGAAAACACTCTTGACTTGTTTCTTACGTCTGACCCTGATAAATACACTATCAGTGTATTAACGCCTCTAGGCAGATCAGATCATAGTATTATATCTGCAAATTTCTCGTGTCAAGCTAATCCAGTTACTTTTTCCGGATCTTTAACTGGTCACTATGCTTCCTCGATAGTGACGTAGACTCCAGCGCAGATATGATTACTAATATGATTATTTTGGGAATGAAAACTTTTATCCCGAATAGGGTTAAAAGCATCAAACCCAAGGAAAAGTCATGGTTTGATTCAAGCTGTAAAGAGGTTATCAGGGAAAAAGAAGTAAAGTTCCGGTGTTTTAGAGCCAACCCAACTGAGGAAAACCGAAACAAGTTTAAACAAGCCAGGAAGCCCTGCAATGCTCATATTCGTCGGACCAAATTTTTACATGACCAAAAATTAAGGCAAAAAATACTGCAATGTCCCAAAGGCAGTAAGAATTTTTGGTCATTTGTAAAAAATATGAAGAATTCTTCTTCTTCCTCGGTCCCTACGCTCGTTGACAATGACACTCCAGTTGTTAGCTCTCTCGCGAAAGCTAACCTTTTTGCTAGGCATTTCGCCGCCAACTCTTCGCTGCCAGAGAGTGTCATGACTCCTCCAGTTCTTGAGCGCGTCAATGATTCCATGGGACAAATCTTCTTCCGCACTCGTGCTGTAGCGAGAGTCCTAAAGGATCTTAACATACATAAATCCGCTGGCCCGGATGGTATCCCCGCTATTGTTCTGAAGAGGTGTTCTTCAACGCTGGCAAAACCCTTGCGTAAGCTTTTCCATCTATCCTATTCTTCTGGGCTCGTTCCGAGCAGTTGGAAAACAGCATTTGTCCAGCCAATCCCAAAAAAAGGCGAATCTTCTTCTCCCTCCAATTATCGTCCGATTGCACTTACGTCCCTTCTTTCTAAGGTCATGGAAACGCTGATAAACTATCAGCTCAAGAAATATCTCGAAGACCGAAAGCTTCTTAATGACCGGCAGTACGGCTTTCGCAGCAACAGGTCCACTGGTGATTTGATGGTTTATCTCACCGAACAGTGGAACAAATCTTTACATCGTTTTGGAGAAAGTAAGATTGTTGCACTTGATATTTCAAAGGCATTTGATAAAGTCTGGCATCTTGCTCTTTTATCGAAAATGCGTGCCTTCGGTATCGACGAATCCCTTCTTCGTTGGATTAGAAACTTTCTTTCGAATCGCTCAATACAAGTTGTATTGGACGGATTCAAGTCTGAATCCCACAATATAAATGCTGGTGTGCCCCAGGGCTCCGTTTTGTCTCCGACCCTCTTTCTCATTTTTATTAATGATCTCTTGTCTGTTACTTCTAATCCAATAAATTGTTTCGCTGACGATAGTACCCTTAGCTTCTCATATTCGTTCCCAGATTCACATCCCTCCTCTTCGGATGTGGAACTGCAACGGCAAAATATGATAAGCTCATTAAACTCTGATTTAAACAGCATTGTACAATGGGGAATTAAAAACCGTGTAGAGTTTAATGCTTCGAAAACACAATGCTGTCTTGTATCGTCAAAGCGAGACATACCCCCCTTGCAACTGTCCATGAGTGGCACTTGCATCAATGAGACCGAACATCTCGAGATTCTCGGTATGTGCATCACTGACCACCTCTTGTGGAGCGAGCACGTATGCGATGTCGCCAAAAATGCCGCAAGATGTTTAGGTTTCTTAAGGCGGTGCAAGAAATTTTTTTCCCCTTCTGATCTGGCTATCATCTACAAAACCTTCATACGTCCAAAGCTTGAGTATAACTCCCATGTCTGGGCTGGTGCTCCAGTGACATACTTAAGTCTTCTGGACAGTATCCAAAAAAGAGCATTCAAGATGATTGGTGATCATACCATCGTTGAGTCATTTACGTCTCTCCAACATCGCCGTAATGTCTCATGCCTCACCCTATTCTACCGTTACTTCAACGGTATTTGCTCTAGTGAAATAGCCAGTTGCATTCCTCCCCTAAAGATATTCAACCGTAATACCCGCGCCTCCAGGAATGCCCATCAGTTCACCCTTGAGCCCAACTTCGGTCGTACCCTCAAGTATAGAGAATCGTTCTTTAGCCGTACTACGCGAATGTGGAACTCCCTTCCACACTCTGTCTTTCCAAATCATTGCAATGTTCAGGAATTTAAGACCAATGTTCACCGGCACCTCCTCTCCAACCCCTTTCCTATTTCCTAAAGCACTCACTGTGTCTATGGCATAATAAGGGCATAAAAAACCCCTTGAGTGTGTGCTAATTATAAAAATAAAAAAAAAGCTGCATGGACGAGGAGGAAGAGGAAACAGTCCAACACCTTCTGTATGTAAATGTCCGGCACTCTTCAATATAAGTTACCAGTGAACTGGCAACGATCGACACAATATTTCTCTCTAACTTTATTAAAAGTACAAAATGGTTCATTTAAGTTCATTACTCACCTATGAGTAACTTCTTTAGTTATACCTTAATGTTGAGGTCTAAGTGCGTCAGTAACATCTAGTCAGCCACTCCTACCTTACCAAACCTAACCTAAGTAAGTACTTTTGACGTTCCAAGCAGCACATATTTGTATGGCATCTAAGGTGGCAAGGGCAAGTCAAAGAAACCTGATGAAACAAGGGAAGCTTAAGGAACTAGATATAGAAAGAGTTGCTTTCAGGGACTATTAGATAAGACAAGGACAGGAACTTTTCCAGTTCCAGTTTTTCGTTCAGTTACTGTTGCCGAAAAATCAAAAATCACTTATTCGACTTCGCCAAACAAAACCAACGTTTTATGTAAAGCAGCAGAATTTTTTTCGTTTTAAGAGCCATCTATCGTGAAATTAAGAAAATTACCAACCAAAAACATTCACCACACTTTTTTTCTAAAGCTAGTGGTGGAAAGCTCTAAACTCTTCGTTAAGTTACTTTCCCTCTAAGTCGAAAATGACTTCGAATATCGACACTCTCTCTTTCTCTTTCTCTTTCTCTCTCTCCCTCTCGCTCTCTCTCTTTCATGTTCTCATTTAGAGATGATTTATTCTCACTTTTTTTTTCTTATTTACCTCTCTATAAGATTATTAATCAATCAACAAAAAACAAAAAAAAAAATCTCACTCACCTTCTTTTGTAGAGTATCTGCGAACTCCTCGTTGCATTCCTTTCTTTCGAAACGTTCAAACTTGAAACTATTTGAGCGATACAATTCGTTGTCCTCTCGACGGCGATTCCTGCACAATCGGCGAGTGATTATGTTCCCACCTCCCGAACGGGGTCTACATGAGATGAAAACCGATATTTGAATCTTAAATGTAATTATTGCGGTAGGACGAAGGACAGTGGAAGGATCAAATGTAAAGACAAGGAAGAAGGAACTCTCAAAGAACATTTTGTTACTTAACTACTTCAAAATAATTTTACTCAAGTTGACTGAAATAAGAAAATTAAGACAAAACAAGAATAAAATAAAAGAGTATCCTTTTCATTCACGTCAATTCTCTCGTGCTAGATTTAATTGCATTTATGTAGTTTATATTGGAGATGTTCGAAAAAAGGACGACGACGACGACGACGACGCTGACTAGGAGAACGAGAGCAAAAAGAGGGACGAGTATGAATAATTACAAGCACCACTTGAGATGTAAATTTGTATTGCAAAACAATGATAAAGGTGAATCAAAAGGTGCAAACAAAAAGTAAACAAAATGGGCTACATTTCCCACAACAATCGCAGAATCCTCCGTTAGGTCTATAGATATGTTACGTTCATACATATATGAGTATGTTAAGGAATACACAGGTACGTAACCTGAGATCAAATGAATGGAATGTGGGCCAAAAGCCTAAGGCAAAAATAAACCGGGTGGAAGATGAGAAGGATATTGGGGAAACTTTATTTCTGTTCTTTTTAAAGTGTAACAAGGATCAAGAGCCAGAGGATGAGTTCCGAGTTGAGTGGATAAAAAAATGTACACATACATGAAAGAGGACGATTGAATGAATACAAGTTGGTTGGATGGTTCAAAATACTACTTAACTTACCCGCACGGTTTGCACTGAGTCATATGGAGGTCCCAGTTCAGATGGAAGTTGAACATTCGAAGCTTAGCAACAGCACGTTGTCGCAATGATACGTCTTGTTGTTGAATAGTGGGCGCCACAATCGGGGGGTAACATTCACTATTGCCACTAGTGCTCACACCCATCATAAGTGCACTCGAAGACGTCGTCGACTGTTGCTGCTGTTGTTGTTGTTGGGGCTGGAGTTGAGATTGTGACTGTGATGGCAGCGGCGGGGGTGGCAGTGGGGGCGGTAGCGGCGGTTCTTGGTCATGTGACTGGTATATCTGCTGCTGCTGCTGATGGTGATGTTTATGTTGCTGGTTCGTTGATTCCATTATTTGCTGGTGGCCAAATCCGCCCGAGGTCCTGTGTGCGAATGAAAACGACAAAATTGAG
Organism: Sphaerophoria rueppellii; assembly: GCA_920937365.1. Classification (NCBI taxonomy): domain Eukaryota; kingdom Metazoa; phylum Arthropoda; class Insecta; order Diptera; family Syrphidae; genus Sphaerophoria; species Sphaerophoria rueppellii. The sequence continues at coordinate 59,881,607 of CAKKXW010000004.1, read as the reverse complement.
CATATAAGTGTTGTGTTCTTTTTCTTCTTCTTCAGCTGTTTCTGGTTCTTCTTCAATTGCAAGGACAATGCTTTCGGAGTGTAGCTAGCGCCTTGGGGTTTTATTGATTTTCTACCCCCGACCGCGACCCTAGGGCCCTCCAAAGCAACCATATCAACTCCAGAAGCATTTCAAAACAGCACCAAAAACAAAAGGAAATGAGAATAAAAAAAAATATTTTAAGCTGATTAAGTTTTGTGTTCGGTTCGGTTGGGTTTCAAAAATGTGCATTCTGCAGCGCATCAGGATTTTCTGTTAATGGTAGGAACAGCTATATGGGACGATAAACAAGGCTGGGGACGCCACCCATGCAAGAAACCATGGCCGCGGTCTTTTCTTAAACTTCTATTTGAAATCCGAATGATCTCTTTTCTTATATAAGAACGTGGGAGAAAGGTGCATTGGCATTTGGGTTTTGGAATTTTTTATTTTGGTTGGTTCAAAGTTGGTAGAAATTTGCTTTCGATGATGACATAAGTGACGTTCCGTTAGTGTAAAACTTGAAGAAAATAGGCAAAGTCGTTACTAGAAGTTTGAGTTTGATTTTTAATTTTGCAGAAAGGTTTGTAGTTGTTTTTTGTTTTTGTTTTTGGACGGTGGGGGAGATGCACATGTTGCATAACCAATTAAAATGGCTTCCAATATTTGTCGGAATTTCACCAGTATGCTACTCAGTTTCTAACTTATTATGCCATAACTGAGTGAGCCAAAAGCCAAAATACTGAAGACGAATGTACTCTGAAGAAGGAGAGCAACTCGAGAATTATCTAATCCTGTCTGAGAGTTTTACTTAGCCTTCTTTCATTTAAAAAATGTTTCAGTTAAAAGAGATTAAATATTTCATATGGAACAAAAGACCTTTTTTAAAAACGGTGTGTATACAGTCAACTATATAATTGTCAAACAAGTATTCTGATAGTTACATGACTATGGGAAAAAACTACCTACTAGAATCTTCTGTGCACGCTAACCCGCAGCAGACATCAACAGTCTGTGAGACCAGTGTTCCGTTTTTATTAAACAAGAAGAGGTAGGTGAATTAATAGCTTCGAAAAAGGATCCGTGGTATAAATAAGAAAGAAAGAGTATTGAACAAAGAAGAAACAGTTTCCTAACTTCGAATGCTCGAGGGTTCTTCAAAAGAGTCAACTCTAATGGGGCATATCACAACTTAATGTTTCATGTTTTCATATAATCTGTGGGCGCCTTTAGCTGTTTTGCAATGCGAACTACCAGCGGCGTGATGTTTGAACATCAGGCAGATCTACGATTGATCAAAGAAATATTCAGTATTCATCGCCAGGAGCTTTAATGGTGATATTTCGGGATCCCAGAAATAACAAAACTAACTCTCCCCACTTAACAAAATATGCAGTGCAGTGAGCAGTTGGGAAGGCAAATTTATCCGAGCTATTCTACAAGTTCGAAGGGTAGACATGTGCATTCAAGAGGACACAAACGTCCACAGAAACCTCTTTCTATCAACTTCTACTCTCCACCTCCCCGTGGTGAACATCGGGTGCCCAGTACCTTCAACCGAAGATTGGGTTCCAACCCCAGTGGGAAGTTGTTAGCAGCAGCATGCGTCCACTAAGGCATGCCTCCTTTGCAACAGGCACCAGCGGAAGAACTCCCAAGATGGAATCAACAGTGGCGTCTCGTCTACAGTTCTAGTCAGGATGAACTACTAAGAGTTAAACAAAAGACCAGGCCCTCGAGGTTGGGGGTCGTGCATCAGGGTGACTGCCCGGCCACATAAAGGAGACATGGTTCCGAAACACAAACAAGACTCGGGTACGGACGGATTTAAGGATTTCGGTTTTGCACTTGCACAGATTTTAATGCTAAGCTGGGTAGAGAAGAAATCTTTGATAGAATAATCGGACGATATAGCCTACACAACACCACGTTGTTGTAGCCAAGGTACGAATGCGGATATCCCGATCAAGGACAACTGGCGAAAATGCTAGGAGGAAATTAGACGTCAAACGGCTAAAATCGCAAGAGATTGCTAGATCCTTTTCCGATCGTGTCTCCGAAAATCTCCTCAGAAGTCCTATGCTGCCAGCACAAAATATAGAGAACCAGTGGCAACACTGCTCTGATGGCTGCTTATCAGAGATGCCGCCTCTTAAGTGCCACCACAACGAAATCCCTGGTTTGACGATGAGTACCGACGAGCACATGCAGCTTAACAAGAAGCATACAAAGCGGGGCTGCAAAAAAGGAAACGAGCAGCTCGTGAGCTCTACGAGCAGAAAAGGAGAGAGGAGCATAAACTTCTCAGAAAGAAAAAAAGGGAGCATGAGAAGCGCGATCAAGGAGATAGAGGGAAGTCACACCAGAAACGAGGTTCGAAAGTTCTACAAAAAGGTGAAACAAACCTCCAGGGCTTATACACCCCGAACAGAAGCCTGTAGAGACCATCATTGGAACATCGTAGTGGAACCGCAGTCAGTGCTGAGGATATGGAAAGACCACCTTTCCAAGCTGTATAATGGTGATGACGACCAAAACTCCACCAGCAATACGGAACCATTCAATTTTGGTGCAGAAGGCCAACAATTCCACCCATCCGACATGTATGAAGTGAAGATAGCGATATCTAAACTTAAGCCAAAGAAAGCCGCTGGAGCAGACGGGCTAGCCGCCGAACTATACAAAGCAGCTGGAGATGATTTGTTTAGGAGCATGCACCTGCTCATCTGCAAAATTTGGTCGGTGGAAAGCATGCCCGATGAATGGAACCTCAACATCGTATGCCCGATCCTCAAAAAAGGAGATCCCCTTATCTGTAACAACTTCCTCTTTACATCGCCTATAAGATCTTGTCTACCGTGCTGTGTGAACTTTTGAAGCCCTTCGTCAACAACCTGATAGGTCCTTATCAGTGTGGCTTCAGACCCGGAAAGTCCACCATCGATCAAATATTCACCCTACGGCAGATCTTGGAGAAGACGCAGGAGCTTAAACTCGATACCTAGCACCTTTTCATCGATTTCAAGGCCGCGTAAGACAGCGTCTGTAGAGACCAAATGTATAGAGCAATGTCTTTGTTTTGGCATCCCAGAAAACTCGTCCGTCTGCGTAAGATGACAATGGAAAATTCACGCTGTTCCATCATGGTCGGGAAAAGGCTAACGGACGCATTTGATTTCAAAGAAAGGTTTTAGACAAAGCGATGCGTTGTCATGCGATTTCTTCAACATCATTCTTGAAAAGATTGTGCAAAGCTCCAACGTCAACACCAGAGGCACAATCTTTCAAAAGTCCATCCAGCTACTAGGATACGCAGACGACATTGACATAATTGGAAGAACACAGCGTGATGTCAGTGGAACGTTTGTGAGTCATAAGACGGAGGCCAGCAAGATGGGTCTAGCGGTTAACGGGGGCAAGACCAAGTTAATGCTGTCGACAAGAAAGGACTACCAACATCGACGTCGACGTCTTGGAGCAAACGTCAACTTAGCCCGATTTAACTTCGAGGTAGTTAAGGACTTTTTCTACCTGGGACCCGCTATCAACTCAGACAACAACACCAGCGCTGAAATCAAACGAAGTAAGTAAGTAAGTAAGTAAGTAACTCTCTTCACTTAACAAAATATGCAGTGCAGTGAGCAGTTGAGAAGGCAAATTATCCGAGCTTCTCCACAGGTTTCATATCAAGGGATGAAAGCTGACAATTGAAATCTTGATCAACAAGATAAATTATCTTTAGTATTTTCCAGCGGTTCAAGGAGCATGAAGAACAGAAGAAACGCGTTGCATTTGAAATTGCTCAGAACATGCTTTAATAAACAAACATTGTCTGTCTGCCTGCAGCAATCGTTGTTCAGTTATGATTTTGTAGAATGTAAGGAGTTCACCCATAGCGCTCGGAATCACTTTATTAACCCCATATCAATAACATCTAAGTTAATAATCGAGCGAAAAATTACTTAAGCGAACCGTTGCGTTGCTACTTGGCTTTTGCCCAACAAAGAAAGACAAGTCCTGCGTTTTACCACCCTTGCTCCACGGGGCCGAGCGTGAGACAATTAGTAAAAAAAGATGTTTGGTTACCTACGCGAGAAAAGCGAACGGAGAAAAAAATGTCCTGAAAGCCAAACGCGACGACTTCATTGGCTTGGCCATATCGACTGTGTGAGCGTCTTTAACCGTACTACAACACAGTAATCGGCGCAGTCTAGTGTGGCTGACGCAGATCCTGGAAAAGACCAAAGAATTTCAAATCGAAACCCACCATCTTTTCATCGACTTCAAAGCTGCTTATGATAGCATCCACAGCCAAGAACTTATGATGGCGATGTTTGAATTCGGGATCCCGAACAAACTGATCCAGCTGTTCTGTTTGGCCTAAAGCCACACTGGTACGTGGCAAATATTGTGTTGCAGAACGGTTGAATACGTTGTATGCAGCATTAAGCAGGGATATGCCGCGGAAGTTTTTGCATGATATAGGATCGCCTTTTTTGTAGATGAGGAATATGGAGCTTATCGACCAATCAGTGGCAGTGGGCATGCATTCTTTCTCCCACACTTTGTTGATGACCTGGAGCATGCGGTTCATCAACACATCTCCTCCATATTTAAAGAGTTTCGCAAGTATGCCATCCGACCCGGCGGACTTGTTATTTTTTAGCTTTTGGATGGCTCTACCTTCTTTGCTGAGGGCGTGGACATGCTTCTCTTTCGTTGTTAGCTCGCTCGACATTTTGCGCATTCAGCAGCTGTTGGAAGTGCTGCTTGAAAACATCTACAATTTCGTGTGCTTCGGTGAATAGGTTTCCTTTACTGTTTCGAAGAGCCTGTGTCCCTGTTCTGAAACCAGAAGCTAGTTGCTTCGACCTTTTAAAAAAAACGCCGCGTGTTGTTCTTGGCCCGAGGCGATTCTAGATCTTTGAGCTGAGAAACTGCGGATGCTCTTTTTCTCATTTCTCCTTTTTGTTCGGTACTCTTCTCTTGCTGCTATTGTTTTCCGTTGCAGCATCTGCAAACGTGCATTTTCCCTCTCTCTTTTCAATAACGCGCACTCATGATCATGCCACGGGTTCTTTTTCGAGGGTGGCTGGTAATTTCGGGATATTTGTTACACAAGTTGTTGACATCTGTGTCGCTCACTCAGGCGCTCATTGTAGTCTCTGACATTATCCGGAGTGCCACGGCAACCGATGTTGAACTTCTTCCTTGGGGCCGCACGTGTTTTTTTGTCGTTTGATAGTCGAGCTCTTAACTTAGCCACTACCAGAAAGTGGTGAGAGTAGACATTTGCTCCTCGGAATATGGGCACCTTCAAGATGTTGGATGCGTGCTTTGCGCCGATTCTAGATCTTTCGTCTTGGAAACAAAGTGCTCTTTATCACCGTATTACGAACTGCAGCAAAGTGGATTAGTCAGAAGCTGTTATCTGTTGTTGCTTCGTGGAGGTTGTGCTTTCCAACTAATCCGTAAAAGATGTCTTCCTTCCCGATTTTTGCATTGAAATTTCAGAGTACGATTTTGAAGTCGTACTCTGGACAGGCTCCGTCCGCTCTTAAAAATCCTCCTTGCTAGACTCCTCAGCATCATCGGTAGGGGCGTTTGCACATATTATACTGATGTCTTGAAGTGTGGCCTTGATGCGGATTACAGCCAGTCGACTAATTGGCTTGAAATCCATTACTTTCGATCTGAGCCAATTTCCGACGACGAATCCGTATCCAAATATGTGCATTCTTTGATGACAGCTGTAATAAAAGTCGCACTTTTTTCTTTTCATTGTCCCTGATCCTATCCATCGTATTTCCTGGATCGCAGTAATGGCAGCCTTATACTGCGTGAGGACAGATTCAAGATTTTGAGTCTCACCTGGAGTGTGAGTGTGGAGTGTTCTTTCTTTTCAGGTACAAATTCTCAATGCATAGTCCGTTGTCGTTCCGGGTCTGGTTACCATAAGAGGGGGGTTATTATCGGAGGCTACTATCTCTCTCATAACTTCTTATCTTTTTACCCCTTAGCCCTTCACACTTACCTCCTAATTTGTGGGGCCATTGATTAAGTGCTACTGTTTCTCCGTTTTGCACTCGTCTTATACGTTTTTTAGATATTTAAGCAACTCTAAGATCTTTAACAGTTAAAACAAGCGTTAAAATTTAGTATGAAATGACCTTCATCTAATGACTAGAAGGTGAACGTATTTTTGAGAAGGTCATCGTTTGGCACTTTGTGGGGTTAAGATTGAATCTGTTTTTTTAACACCATTAATGTCAAACTTTTAATATCATTTTGTAGTAAAATGCGATGATCATTTGCAGAAGTTATATTTTCATATATGTATCTTCATATCATCTGCAAAGATGAGAATTTCACTGCTATTTACACATAACGGTGGATCATTACATAATAACCCATAATAGAATGGGCCCCAAATGGCTCCCCTGCGGAACACCTGATTTGGCAAAGTATAATTTAGAGTAACAATTTCTGAATTTACCCTGATGAGACCTATTTTAATGGAAACAAACCACGTTATCAAAAAAGATGCGAAGACATTAAATTAAACTTGATAATCTTATGAGTTATGAGATAGTTGATCAAAAGTTTCGAGAAGTCCGTTTAATCACAATCGACTTCGTGGCCACATTCCAAAGTCTATAAACATTTATTAAAAAAAAAAAAAAAAAAAAATAACCAGATTTGTGACAGTGGATCGTTTTTGGATAAAGCCATGCCGTTGATTGCAATTAACATTTCTACAGATAAGTGCCAATTTGTCACACACTACTTGCTCAAACTTTGGAATACATGAGAGTTTAGAAATCGGATTATTATTACAAATAGTCAGTCGTGGGCAGGGTAACATTATCATATGTTAAGTTAGTATGGTGGCCATCAAAGCAGAACAACGAAGCAGAACAAAAAGCTTCCCATTTTAGAATGGAAGCTCCAACATTGAAGGAAGAGCCATGGTGGCGAAGGGAAGGACTTTCTGCTCAAGGAGAAAAAGGACGTGTTAAGGTATGGTCTCGGTACCGTATAGGTTAAGAGGCATGAAGGCTAAGGGAAGTCAAAGGCTGCTAGTGGTGCAAATAAACCTGCATCACGCTAAAGCAGCAACGTACGACCTTACGCTCTACATGTCTCAGGAGAACGTGGATGTGGTCTTGATCCAGAAACCATGGTTAGGAATAAACCAAATCCGTTGGTTGAGGTCAAAACACTACAACCTTTTCCATTCCACGTCAGATGAAGGTGATATAAAAAGTTGTATCCTAGTGAAAAAATCATTTAATGCTTTCTTCCTGACTAGGTACAGCAACAAAGACAACACGGCAGTCAGCGACGAATCGAATAAGGGAAACATCTTCCTAGCGTCGACATACATGCCGTACGAAGAGGAGAACCAAAAATCAAGAGCAGTCCGCGATCTTATGGTCCATGCCACAGAAAGCGATAGACCTTTGGTGGTGGGATGTGATGCCAACTCTCACCACACTCAATGGGGCTCAAGGGATATCAATAAGTGGTGAGTAAATTTTTGAAAATATTCTTTGTTCTAATTTATCGATATGTAATAGGGGCAATCACCCTACCTTTCGAAACAAAGGTATAAAATCATAGATTTGACTCTCATTAGCAATAATAGTAAAATTTCAGTTGAAGACTGGAGAGTCTCACCTAAAGAATCTTTCTCAGATCACTTTAGGAAACCCTTTTCTACAGACAGGAACTTTACTGAACGGAAACCTTATAGGAACCCAACTAGAACCAATTGGACAGAGTACGAAAATTGGCTGAAAGACTGCATTGATCTACTAGAGGACAATACAAGGCTAAGTACTTCAACCACTGACACTGTTGTCCAAAACCTGTCTAGCAAAATGAGAGTATCTTTTGAAAAACACCGCCCTTTATCTCGTTCCAGTAACTCCACTAACCCACCCTGGTGGAATGGGGTACTAAAGAAACGAAGAACAGAGGTTAGAAAACTTTTCAACAAAGCTAAACTGAGTAAATTAGAAGATGACTTAAAGTCCGCACTTAACATGTACACCAAAGAGTTAAGGAAGGCCAAAAAGAATTCGTGGGCTAAACATTGTGAATCCATTGAAAAAAAAGTGAAGCGGCAAGGCTCCGTAGAACCCTTGCCCTTAATCCCACGACCCCGGGATACATAAAACACCACGATGGATCATGGTCGAACTCGAGCCTAGAAACGCTTGAACTCTTCATGGAAACTCACTTCCCCGGTTGTAAGAACCCAGGAAGTTCTGATTACTTGCAATCGAATACGCTGGATTTTACTCACACTGAATCAAATTCAGACCTAAAACAGGTTATTACTGAGCAGAAGATTATCTGGGCAATAAACTCGTTCAAATCCTACAATTCATTTGAGTTGTTGAAGAGTGAGGTTGTGTGTTCGGAATGGCTAACTTAAAACCGAGTCTAAGGTGCTTTGGATGCTCTAATATTTTAAAAGATGAAGGTGTAAAGTGCGGCTTAATGTGCGGAAATGCCTATCATAAGTTGTGTGCTGAGATTTCCGAAGATACTTATAAAGATCTTTTAAAACCTAACTCAAAAATTCAATTCCATTGCTCTGATTGTGCTAAACTCTCACTTCGTGATCTGTTTATTCAATTTGGCGCGCTTTTTTCTGTTGTTGACTCTCTTATGGCGTTTTTAATTGGCAATCTGGAATCGAAAAAGAAGCATTCTGTTTTTGAAACCAGAAGGGAAATTCTCTTCTTTTCAGAATCAGAACTGTCACTTTTGCCCAATTGAACGCTTTCAGAATGCTTTTTTTTACTTCCAGATTGCCAATTAAAAACGCCATTAAACTAAAACTGGAAGAATTATCTGTCAATCAAAAGGTTTCCCCTGTTCCTTCCTTACCTGCAGTGATAGAAAGTGATCAAAACATTATAGTCACACCATTGCCGGTGCATTCCAAGTCGCCTTGTACATTAAATAAACACTTAAACGATAATTCGGCATCTGATCTTACGAAAAGTGGTTCTTCAAGCAATTGTACATCAAAAAAAGTAAACTCTTGCTCAAGCAAAACTAGTGATATGCAAAATATAACTAAAAATAAGAGAGATGTACTTAATAAACAGCAAAAAATTATGTTGTTGGCATTGATGAAATGGCAAGCAATATAAATGTTATCTCTCTCCCTCAACTTAAATGGTTTCATGTGTCAAAATTCTCAAATTCCACATCATGTGAATCTGTAATAGATTATGTCTCAAACAAACTTAAAATAAGTAAACCTGATATTAAGTGTTTTAAGCTTATTAAAAAAGACATTGACCCTGCATCTCTGGAATACATAACTATTAAGATTGGAGTGCCGGAAGAGTTTGCCAATGAAGTTCTTACTGCAAATAATTGGCCAAAGCAGGTTTATGTCAGAGAATTCCGTCGCCACACAAAAAACTTATTTGCAACTGGGAGCGACTTTCTAACATAGACTCAATTAAAACTGCATATTCTCCTTCCCAGCCTACAAATACCGCCGCCACCGCTGCCGCCGCCGCCACCGCTGTCATCAATAAAAATAATAATCTCTGCATTTATTATCAAAATATGGGGGGTTCTCTTCGAAACTAAGAGAGCTCTTTTTCGCAATTGATTCAAATAATGAATATGATGTATTTGTTTTTGTTGAAACTTGGCTTCATGCTCACATCGATACTAGCGAAATATTTGATGTTAACATATTTTCAATCTTTCGTCTTGATCGGTTTGACATCTCTAAAAGTCGGGGAGGAGGTATACTTGTGGCTGTTCGCCGTCCAATTCAGGCTTTTACTATTAACTTGGATGTTGTGTTGGAAGAAAATGTTGTCAACATCGAACAACTTTGTATCAGGATACATGTGGCTGGATCAAAAGACCTGCTACTTTTTTTAAGCTACATTCCACCTCAGTCATCTGCGGCTGTCTTCAACAAGCATGTCTCTAATATTGAATCTATTGTTCTTGAATATAAGGATTTAAATGTATGTGTTCTTGGTGACTTCAATTTAGGTGATATCTTTTGGGAACGAAAATTAAATGATGATAAAATGTTACCTAGTAGAATTAATTCTGAATCCGAAATAATTGTAATTGATAGTTTGTTTTCTCTTGGCCTTAAGCAAATTAATTGTATATATAATTCATTAAATAGACTTTTAGACCTTTTGTTTGTGAATGAAGATTTAAAATCTAAATTATTTGAATGTACCCCTTTATTATCAAATTCTGTTCATCACAAGGCTATGCAAATAAGTTTTAAGAACTTCAGTTTTAACAATTTTCCTAATTTTAATGATAATGAAAGTTTTATTTTTAAATTCAATTGTTTTAACTTATTTTCAGTACTTTGCTTTTTTGAATCTATTAATTGGGAATGTAAACTGAAATGTAAGACATTAAGTGAAAGTTTCAACATCTTCTTGAATATTTATTTTGAAGGTTTAAATCTATGTGTGCCTAAAATATTGAAAAGAGTAAATAATCATCCACCTTGGTATAATACACGATTATTAAAGCTCAAAAATGCGAAAACAAGAGCCCATAAAAAATTTAAAACTTCTAATTTGCTCTCGGACTATGAACTTTTCTGTCGACTTAGAAAAGAATTCCTGTTTTTATCTAAATTTTTGTATAGTTCCTATTGCCAGTCAATTGAACAAAATTTAAAACATAATCCTAAAGCTTTTTGGAGATTTGTAAATGATAAGCGAAATAGTGTTGGTTTTCCCGATCGCATGCAATATAATGGAGTTTCATCAACAAATTCAAACGAAATTGTTGAAATGTTTGCTTGTCATTTTCAAAATATTTATAGTTCGTCAAACTCGCATTCAAGTTTTTCATGTAATTTAGCACCCATAACAGATTGTTGTTCCATGTTTGTTGAAATTGATGAAGTTTTTACTGCGCTTAATGAGCTTAAGCCTACAACTTTTCCAGATTTGCTTGGGATTCACCCAATTGTTTTAAAGTCATGTGCTTCCGTCTTAAGTCTGCCCTTACAGATAATTTTTAATAAATCTCTATCAACAGGAGCTTATTTAGATGCATGGAAGACTTCTTGTATAATTCCTCTTTTCAAATCTGGATTCAAGGATTTAGTAATCAATTATAGGCCTATTTGCCATATGCCAGTCGTGCCCAAACTTTTGGACAAACTTATGCACAAAAAGTTTGTTTATATAATTGATAATTCTATTTCTAAATTTCAACATGGGTTTTATAAAGGTCGATCAACATGCACAAATTTAGTTGAGTTTACCCATTTTTGTTCATCTGTTATGGAATCCGGTGCTCAGGTTGATGTGTGCTACACAGATTTTGTAAAGGCGTTTAGCAGAACTAACTTGAATATTTTGTTAGCAAAACTTAAAGCTTATGGTTTTGATGGCCCTATTTTAAAATGGTTTGAATCTTATTTATTAGGAAGAAAACAAATTGTCTGCATAGGCAACTATCGTTCTAAGGAAATTTTTGCTTTGTCGGGTGTACCAGAAGGCAGCCATTTAGGTCCTTCCTTGTTTTTATTGTACATAAATGATCTTGTTAATGCTTTTCGTAATTGTCATGTTCTTATATTTGCTGATGATATTAAAATTTTCAATGAAATAAATTCTGTTAACGATTGTTTTTCCTTCCAAAATGAACTTAATAGATTTCATGATTGGTGTGTTACTAATGACCTTGTGCTTAATTATGACAAATGTGCTGTAATGACTTATAATCGCATTTTGCATCCAATTTTATCGGATTATTTGATGAATGACATTAAATTAACGAGGGTATTTGAAATAAAAGATCTTGGTGTAGTTTTTGATACCAAACTTTGTTTTGAGCGCCATGTTGACTGCATTGTTTCAAAAGCTAATTCCCTTTTAGGATTTATTAAAAGAAACTCTGCTGATTTTAAGGATCCTTATACGGTGAAGCAGTGGCGAGGCGTCATATTGTTCAAGTCGTGCATGAACGACTAGCATTTCCACCTTCCACGCACCGTACTCACATCTCACACATTGTTTTGTTTTGTTTTCCTATTCAAATACGATATACATACATACAATACATATCTAATGTGCCTGCGTCCTACATAAAATATATCCACTTCCAGTTCCAACTCGTGCATACCCTTAGTAAACCATATAAATAAAACAAAACGAACTAGCTACCTGCTACTGTTTTTTTTTACTCATCTGATGTGTCTCTACCAAAGTCGTTTGAACGATCTGGCAACGACTTGAACCCATAGAGAGCATGTCAGAAAAAAAAAAAAAACAAATCGCTCGTAGAAGGGATCTTGTCGTGCAGTGCAGTTGCGGACGAGTAGAGCTTTTTTTTTGAATGAATACACAGAATTTTGGAAATGAGAAAAGAGGGTAGTTTTTGAATATGATAAATGAAACAGACGGACGATCATGTTCATGATTGTGTTCATATCAGTTTGGAAAGAGGAAAGCTTTTTTTCCTGATTGAATAATGGAATAAAGGACATGAGACTAGCCCAGCATAGTTTTTTTTTTTCAAATGAAATTGAAAACAAAATAAAACAATGCAGTTTTATTTCTGTTTTTAATGGACGAAACAACTGACAACAGTAAGAAGTCGCAACTCTCTACAATGATGGTGCGGTTTGTTTTGAAAAACGGAATAATTGAAAGGCGATTTTTGGGGTTTTCCGATGTAAGTAACAACAAGAGTGCAGAAAGTCTGTCTGAACATATCATAAGTCAAATTAATTATTTGGATTGTGCCCTAAAGTTAATTTGTCAAACTTATGGTAGAGTAGCAGTACATTTTACAGTCACGCGTCGCCGCTGCGGTGAAGTCTCTTTATTGTTCGTTAGTTCGTCCGGTTCTTGAGTATTGCAGCATTATTTGGTATCCTAATACAGTAAAAAACGTTAACAGAATTGAAAGAGTGCAAAAATGTTTTTTGAAATTTGCTTTGAGAAATTTTGTTTTACCTGCAAATATCTCATTAAATTATGCTTCTAAATGTTTGTTGTTGGGTTTTGAAACTCTTGAAAAGCGAAGAAAGGTTTTCAGTGTTATTTTTATACGTGATATTTTATGTTTTTCAATCAAGTGTGATAATTTACTTTTTTTAATGAATGTTTATGCACCTTCAAGATCATTAAGATCGAGAGAATTCTTATATGCGGAGCGTCACTCTACCTTGTATGGTCAGCGGGAGCCTATTTGCCGTAGTATCAATCTGTTTAATATTGTAAATGAAGATGTTGATATATTTTGCATGTCCAGAGAAACTTTAAAAAATTCTCTAAAATATGTTAATTTTTAATTATTTATTTCTGCTTCTATATTTATTACATTATATATTTATATTTTATTATATTTTGTTACATTTTGTTTTAATTTTTCATATCTGTTGATATTTTCATATCGTAGATAAATAAATAAATAAATAAATAAATAAATAAACAGCTGGACCAGACGAGATATTTCCGGCTCTTCTTCAAAATGCTCTAAAAGTGATAACTCCTTGGCTTAGAGCAATCTTCATTAGTTGTATCAAACTTAGATACGTCCCTCCTACCTTAAGGGTAAATCAGTGGAGACTGCTCTGCATGAGGTAGTTTCACATATTGAGAAAAGCCTCGAACAGAAAGAATATACCCTGGCAGCATTTCCTGATATTGAGAGTCCGTTTAATAACGTAGAAACGGAATCAATCAAAACTGCCTTAGTTGAAGTTGGAGTTGAATCTGTCATTGTCGATTGGATCTTCATCATGTTAAAGGCAGAATTATCATCTCTCAAATGGGAGTTAGCACAATTGAGAAAACAGTTACTAGAGGCACTCCACAGGGAAGGGTCATCTCACACTTGCCCTGGATCCTCGTAGTCAACGAAATTCTCACAAAGTTTAAAGATCCGGGCATACAAATTGTAGCAAATGCAGATGACATAGTGGTTTTGGTATCAGGCAAAGTCCTTACCATCATCGAAAACATTATGGAAAACGCATTAAAGGATTTATCTTCTTGGGCAACTAAGAACGGTTTCGGGGTCAACCCCACCAAGACAAACCTAGTTTTGTTCACGAAAAAACGGAAACTGGAGGGCTTCAACCCTCCTAAAGTAAATGGTATCCCTCTAAACCTTTCTAAGGAAGCTAAATTTCTAGGTGTATTCCTAAACTATAAGCTTACATGGAAGCGTATTATTTAGGAAAGAATGAAAAAAGCACTATTTGCATTCTACACATGCAAAAGGACCTTCGGTGTACGTTGGGGTATGCGACCGCAAGTCATCCAATGGATGTACACAGCGACTGTCAGATCCATTCTTGCCTATGGCTCTATTGTATGTTGGAAAGCGGTGAAAAAATCAAGCTCTCTCAAGAACCTGAATAAGGTACAGAGACTAGCCTATATAGGAATAACAAGGGCTCAGAGATCCACACCACAAGCTAGATTGGAAATGATCTTGGATCTCCCGGCTCTGGATGAGTTCATAAGGTGTACGGCAGCCAAAACTGTAATTCGTTTAAAATAACTGAGTTTTTGGAAGCACTGCACTTATGGACACGGGTAAATCTTACAAAGATATGACACGAATCCAGGACTTATGGAGACCACCGATTACATTCCCCCTCTACTAGATTTTGATAGGAAATTTTCTATTTGTAAACAAGAAAGATAGGGTTGGGATCCTAATTCACTTTTAAATAAACAGGGTATCCCTTTCTACACTGACGGTTCAAGAATGGAATCAGGAACAGATGCTGGAGTATTTTGCCAATCTCTCAACATCACAGAGGCGTATAAACTCCCAGCTGACTCTAGTGTCTTTCAGGCCGACATCTATGCCATTGAAAAAGCAGCTATAATGGCACATCATGAAAAAGCCAAGCTTCTCGGAGATTACTTTTTTCGTGGACAGCCAAGCTGCTATCAAAGCCTTAGCCAGTGGGACCACAAAATCAAAGGCAGTTTTAAACTGTAGGAATGAATTAAATAGAAACTGCCACACTAACCAGGTTCCTGTTGGGTTCCTGGACACAGCAATATAAAAGGGAAGAGGATTTCCCTGAAAAAGTGAAATCCTCTAAACTGCGCCAACTATAGAGGAATAAGTCTACTAAGCATCGCCTACAAGATCCTCTCTGCCGTAATATGTGAACGTCTCAAGCCTTTCTTCAACAATCTGATTGGTCCTTATCAATGTGGCTTCAGGCCAGGAAAGTCAACCATCGACCAAATTTTCACGTTGCGGCAGATTCTGGAAAAGACCTATGAACTCCAAATCGATACACACCATACCTTTTCATCGATTTTAAGGCCGCGTATGACAGCATTTACAGAGACGAACTGTACAAAGCTATGACTAGTTTTGGCGTTATTGACAAGCTCGTTCGGAAACTTTCGACGTGAAAAAAGGATTCAGACAAGGCGATGCACTGTCGTGCGATTTCTTTAACATCGTTCTTGAGAAGATAGAGCAGAACTCCACCGTCAACACCAGAGACACTATCTTCCAAAAATCTGTTCAACTTCTCGCGTACGCCAATGATATTGATATAATGGGAAAAACACAGCATGATGTCAATGGCGTCTTTGTGAGAATTGAGACAGAAGCGGAAAAAATGGGTTTAGCGGTAAATGAGGGAAAAACAAAGTATATGCTGACTTCGAGGAAGGACACCCAACACCGACGGCTCAGGCAGAACGTCACAATAGACACATATAACTTCGAGGTAGTAGAGGAGTTTGTCTACCTAGGCTCCGCTATAAACATGGGCAATAACACCAGCGCCGAAATCAGACGAAGAATAACTTTTGCTAATCGCTGTTACTTTGGGCTAAGAAAGCAATTGAGTGGAAAAGCCCTCTCTTGAGCAACTAAGGTAAAACTGTACAGCACACTCATCATCCCAGTCCTGCTGTATGGTGCGGAAGCATGGACTTTGACAAAATCGGATGAAAGTTCCTTAGGCTGTTTCGAGAGGAAAGTTATTCGGGTCATCTTTGGCCCCGTGTACATTGAAGGGGAATGGCGAAGAAGATATAACAGCGAACTTTACGGGTTGTACAACGACATGGACCTAGCCAGAAGGGTCAGGGTCCAGAGACTCAGATGGCTCGGTCATTTAGAGCGGATGGACACCAATGCTCCGGCCCGGAAAGCCTTCGACACTATTCCCGAGGGACGTAGGAAGAGGGGAAGACCGCGACTCAGGTGGCGCACTCAATTGGAAGAGGACCTCTAGCTAAGGACCCAGCTAGCTGGCGGAGACTGTTGATTGAGGCCCAAGTCCACAACGGACTGTAGCGCCACCTTAAGAAGAAGAAGAAGAAGTTAGTTATTTTCCAAATGTTCTTGGGCTCTGATTTAAAGGATCCCTCATTGACTTTAGATATTCATTATTTCCGTAAGAGAGTTTCTTGAACTCTTCACACAAAGAGATACATATTAATAACTTAAATTTTCACCATCATATACTTCATGTATAACTTAACTCCGATTTATCATTTAGCCAAGCCGTCGAGTATGTTCAAGTCCAGATATTGAAAATATTCGCAATTGAACTCAATTCTTGTATCTCTGAAACTTATACTGCAAGAATAACCGCTTAATTATTGTGTTGGAGTATTTCCATCTTGTTAGTTAATATAATTATAAGAGTATTTTCTTCAATCAACTCATTTTAAGGTTATCACTTAAACAAATGTCAGTCATTGAAAGACAAGTTCTTATCAAGTATCAACACCCCTGAATGATTATAGGAAAACACGCTTTGCAGTATAAAACCTACACCCCTGGCTTAAGACATTTCAGACAGGAGATAGCCATCACTTTTTTCGCAGACAATTTGACAAAAAACATGTCAGATAACGTGCTTGCAGTAATCTCTTAAATGCAGACATTTTAAGCAGCCTCTTTGTCTTTTCAAGCTTATAAAATAAAAAGCATTACCACCCATTCTTTGCACCTATTCTTTTGATGGTCACACATGATGAGCTTTTACAAGGTTAAACAGCCTAAAGTGGGGTAACTCATCCATTCAACAATAGTCCATATCTCTTGACAATAACATTGAATAAAAAAAGACTCAAAAGAATCCCAGAGCCAGACCCATCATTCCATAACCTAGACTGAGTGTCCTTTTTTTATTTACTCTTCATTTTCTTTTTTTAAATTTCTCGCTCGTATACATATCCATTTTAAGGATTTACCATGTTTGCCTTCGCTTCGGTCTGACGAACGTCGAAGAAAACTTCGACAAAGCGAAGGGCAGAACGCAGGATTTCAAACAAAAAAAAACAAGATTGTTCCACATATATAATGGTGCAGTGAGTCAATGGCAAGACTATTGTATTAGGAACAATTTTCTGCCGCTCACACTCCATTTCAATCAAATCGATGATGCTGTCTACGAGATATAGTTTTTATAAGCACGATGTGTGCGAATGAATGTTCCAACGTTGGACCATTGCCAAGTTTTAGGATTGGGATAATACATTTTCTCAGCTAAGAAAAAAAAAAACGTTAAAATAAACAGGAAAAAGAAACATCAAAAGGTGATTCATCACTTTCGGTTTTTCTTCTGAGATTTTATTTCGAGATAAAGGTCTTGCCTTGTCATTCTCCTCTTCCTGCTTTAACCAAGTTCCAACCCAAAATTGGTGGAATATAATGAGCCAGCTTATATGCAACGCATACAAGCATATGTATTATGGTGAAGGTGATATCACGTCATAATGTTTACCTGGCCCCAATTTAAACACCACACCATATCGTATCGGGTTACAAACGACACTATGCCCAAATGCACACGGGCGAGCATAGAGCAAGCACTATGTAGCAGGTAACTCTGTCTAGCTTGTCGTTGGGTCCACGTTCACTTCAATCGAATTTCTTGCTCTACCACTCCCATCACAGTCCCTGCAAGAGCTACTGGTTTTTAATGTGCTCAAGTCATGGTCCATGGGTTGTGTATGCATTATACATTATATCAAGGTAGAGATATGTGGAATGACAGTGAAATCCCTCTAATAAGATTCATAAGCCCGAACTTGAGATAGAGAGAGACAGCTCATTTTGGGATTTACATTGGTGAAGTTCGGATGAAAAAATTAATGCAATATGAAGCTACGCTGGCTATTAATGAGCTAAGAGAGATTGATTCGGAACCGGGCCAGACTTGGTTGCAGTTAAATGCCATACAATTTTTGTTTTAAAGATTATAGCTCGTAGAAACACGGTCTTGATTGGCAACACCAACAATATTGTCAGGAAAAAAAAAATGGGATTTATGGCGCTTTGAAAAATTGTTATCTCTTGGAACTTCCTACATAAGAGATTCTACTGTTTATGTATTTTCGACTATCATTAGTGAAACGACTAAAAAGTGGTGCGGGTGACAACAGCAAAGGCGGTAGAAAAATAGTGGGTGTGTTGTGTTTTGTTTATTTGCTTTTGCTTAGAGTTCTCGTCTATGAGTGCAGATTAGAGGACTGGACAAGAACTTACAGGCAATTACGGCCAAAGGACCTTTTCGGTTATCTTCCCTCTGTGTGTGTGTTTTGTTTATATTAAGTATGTTACTGATGTTGTTGTTGTTGTTTTTTTTTAAGGAGAGTAAAAATTTAATAATATTGAGGCTAGGGGTAATGTTATTTTTAAATTACCATGAACAAGATGGGATGCTATCGATATACAGCCAACTTCACAAAAAGAAACGACAAAAGTACTGTCCGGGTGTTTTTAATGGGCCCATCTTTTTTGTGTTAAATAGTTTAATGATGCAAGGTAGAGAGAGAGAAGGTTTGAAAATTGATGAGAATGAAACACCTTTTGAATTTGTTTTGATGTTTGTCTTTTTGTGAAGCGAGAGGTAAGCAGGTAGACTTTGGGCCCAACTTTAAGGGCCAAGGCCATGGGAAAAAGCAATATGGCGATGTGGAGCTAGGATTGAAAGCAAGTTTTATTAGCGGACAGCTTTTTGGTGCTTATCTAATTATGAGCCCATACAAACCTTCACTTTTGTCAACTGTCTAATGAGACGTGGAAATAAATTTACCCTCTGTTACGATGTTTTTCAACTCTCAAACTACTTAACCGATTAAGCTATAATTTCGACTTAGACCTTGGAAAAAAAACTATCAAGACTAGATGAAATGAACAAAAAATAAAAATAAATCTTGGTCACGGCATCACGCCTGAAGGGCTGAACCGATTTCGCTAATTCTTTTTTTGTTGTTGTGTGTGTTATGTTTACGACAAGGTTCGCATGAAAGAGAAATACTTAAGAATATTTCACCAAAATACATATAATTGTTATTATTCAAATAATATTCAACAACCAAAAAAAAAATGAATTTGACATTTAAAAAAGAAAAACACACAGCAGAGGAAGGCAACGACTAACGAGGTAGTAAAGTTTTAATAAAAAAAAAAAATAAAGCCCGAACTAATTGGTGAACACCTTTATGGGCTACTTCGACTTATTTGAAGCCCAGGCCGTAAAAAGAGCGGTTTTTCCGGCTCTTGCACTTGGAGTCACATCAAGTGCCTGGTACATACTCCAAGTTAGGGGTTGTGCGTCGGGGTGACTTCCCGACTACGTAGAAAAGTACTTAGTTGCGAAGCAACAACAGGCCTTGGAAACGGACGGATACACTGATGACGACCCAAGCAAATGTATAAAGGACAACGAATTTCGGATATGCACGTGGAATGCAAGGTCCCTTAATAGACCGCGTGCTCCCGAACAATTAGCGGAGACCCTCAACTGCTACAAAGCAGACATTACCAGTATCCAGGAAATGCGATGGAATGGATCGGACAAAAGGAGGATGAGAAACTGCGACATTTACTTTGGTGATTGTTACCGAGAGCAACAACAGCGACTCTTTGGATCCGGATTCGTCGTAGAAAGCAGACTCAGGCAAAAAGTCTTCAGCTTCAAATTTGTAAGCGAACGCATCACGACAATCCGAATCAAGGCTAAATTTGGAAACATTAGACTAATATGCGCACATGCCCCCACAGAAGAGCAAAGGACGACACAAAGACGAGTTCTACGAGCTCCTCCTACAAAACGTATGAGCAATGTCCTAGCTTTGACATTAATATTGTCCTCGGCGATTTTAACGCAAAGCTGGTAAAAGAGGATATCTTTGGTGGAACAACCGGAAAGCACAGCCTGTACGACATAACTTCTGATAAGGGATTCAGGCTGATTGATTTGCTGCGGGGCGAAATGTTGTGGTAGCAAGCACCTGGTTTCCACATCTCAACATTCATAAAGGAACATATAGATCGCCTGATCAATCAACCGTCAACCAGATTGACCACATTGCGATCCACGCACGGAAGGCACTTGTCCAGCATTCTAGATGCTCGAACTTTCCGAGGAACCAACGTCGACTTGGACCACAACCTCGTCGTTGCTAAGGTAGTGCTACGAATATCCCGACAACGGCTAAAACATGGAAATGCTGCAAGAAAAATCGACGTCGGACGGCAACAATCACAAGAGATCGCCAGATCCTTCTCTGATCGAGTGTCAAGTAACCTCTTAAGGAGGTTATATCGACGACCAGTGGCAACATTGCCAGAAAGCAGTTAGAGATGCCGCCTCTAATGTGCTGGGTTTCACACATCCACCAAAACGAAATCCCTGATTTGACGAAGAATGCAGGCAGGCACATGTAGCAGGAGGCATACAAAGCGGTGCTGCATAGAAAGACAAGAGCTGCTCGTGAGCTCAACGAGCGAAAGAGAAGAGACGAACGCCGGCTTCTCAGGAGAAAAAAGAGAGAGCATGAGAAACGTCAGATCGAGGATGTTGAGAGAGCCAACAGCAGGAATGAAGTTCGGAGGTTTTACGGAAAGTTTAAACAGCTGGCTCAAAGTCATCGAGCAAGAACCGATGCCTGCAGAGATAAACAAGGGAACATCATAGTAAAATCGCTGTCAATGCTGAGGATTTTGAAAGACCACTTCTGTAGACTGTATATTGGCGACGACGAACAAAACACCGCCGTCAGACAAAAGCCCTTCATCGGACACGTTGATAGTCAACAATTCCGTGGACCCAATCTAGAAGAAGTAAAAACGACAATATTACGGCTGAAATCTAACAAAGCTGCTGGAGCAGATGGTCGAGCTGCAGAGCTGTTCAAAACAGCGGGCGACGAGCTAGATAGGAGCATGCAACCAATCGTCTGAATGATATGGTCAGAGGAATCTATGCCCGAGGAATGGAACCTCAGCATTGTTTGCCCGATTCTGAAAAAGGGAGATCCTCTAAACTGCGCCAACTTCAGAGGAATCAGTCTACTTAATATTGCCTTCAAGATCCTCTCTGCCGTAATATGTGAACGTCCTTATCAATGTGGCTTCAGGCCAGGAAAGTCAACTATCGACCGAATTTTCACGTTGCGGCAGATCCTGGAAAAAACCTATGAACTCCAAATCCACACCCACCACCTTTTCATCCATTTTAAGGCCGCGAATGACAGCATCTACCGAGACCAACTGTAGAAAGCTATGTCTAGTTTTGGCAGCCTTGCCAAGTTCAATCGCTTGTGCAAAATGACGATGCTCACGCTGCTCCATCAAGTTTGGCAACGAGTTAAGAGAATCTTTCGACGTCAAAAAAGGATTCGGGCAAGGCGATGTATTGTCGTGCGATTTCTTTAACATCGTTCTTGAGAAGATGGTGCAGAAGCGGCAAAAATGGGTATAGCGGTATATGAGGGAAAAACAAAGTATATGCTGACTTCGAGGAAGGACACAGCACCGACTGCTCGGAAAGATCGTCACAATAGACGTATACATCTTCGAGGTAGTAGAGGAGTTTGTCTACCTAGCTTCCTCTATAAACAGGGGCAATAACACCAGCGCCGAGATCAGACGAAGAATAACTCTTGCTAATCGCTTTTTCTTTGGGCTTAGAAAGCAATTGAGTGGAAAAGCCCTCTCTTCTAAGGTAAGATTGTACAACACCCTCATCATTCCAGTCCTCCTGTATGGTACAGAAGCATGGACCTTGACAAAATCGGATGAATGTGCCTTAGGCTGTTTCGAGAGGAAAGTTATTCGGGTCATCTTTGACCCCGCGTGCATTGAAGGGGAATGGCGAAGAAGATATAACAGCGAACTTTACGAGTTGTACAACGACATGGACCTAGCCAGAAGGTCAAGGTCCAGAGACTCAGATAGCTCGGTCGTTTATAGCGGAAGGGCACCAATGCTCCGGCCCGGAAAGCCTTCGACATTATTCCCGAGGGACGTAGGAGGAGAGGAAGACTGCGACTCAGGTGGCGCACTCAAGTGGAAGAGGACCTCAATCAACTTGGAGTGCAAAACTGGAGAAGAGGAAGAGGGTAGCGCCAACTTAAGTAAGTAAGTGCGAAAAACCTTTCAGCTTGACTTTATAAAATGGAACAGAGTGGAAGCCTTTTCTCTGTAATTGACTTGAAAGCCTGCATTCCAGAGAAGGCGAGAAGTTTACTTCACAGGGAAATATACTTAAAACTCCAATACGATCTGGGAAAAGGCAACTATTTCAATGACAACTTTAGCTATGAACAAATATCTTTCCTGGCAAGAGGAAAGATTGCACCGCAATAGCTTAGCTCTGAATTGCTCCATGTGCAATACCAACGAAAGCGAGAATATAGTTAATTTCATCGCAAAATGTCCAATTCTTGCAGAAATACGACGACAAATTTGGCAACAAAATATTTTAGAAGAAGTTGATCTTCTAGCGATTTTAAATGGGAAAAACTAGCAAGAATTATTACAATTTATTAATTCATTCACATTTCAAATAAAAACATATAGAAAAGCTATCATCTGCCTGACGGCCCCTTGGCCATTCCTTAAGAGATTAAGTCAATTATTGATTAAAAAATAAAATAAAAAAAAAAAACATGGAGTAGGTACAAGTATTCAGCCAAGTTCGCTAGGTTACAACAAATTTATTCAACATGTCTTAAACTTTTAAAAAGCCGTCCACCATGGTTTTCCGGATCTTATTTACAAAGAAACAACTGTGAATGAGTCTCATGCATTTTGATTTAATTTTTCCAATTTCTTAAGTTTTTGCACAAAAGCAATAGTTTTTATATCCGAAATCAAAATTACTTACATGTCTCCACTTCGTCGCGGACGACTTTTCCTCCTTCGGCGTCGCCGCCTCTCCGACGAAGCTGTACTATTCAATAAAACATGTTGACTAAGCGACTTCTGTTGATTGGGAGTAATCACTGTTTGTGATTGAACTCCACTCGCCGCCAATCGGCGTCCAGTTGCCGTACTTGAGGGCAAATTACCAGTGCCACCGCCACCCGCAGCAGTGCTATTACAATTACTATTATTATTATTATTGTTGTTGTTGGCAACGGCTACGACAATCTGACCCTCGCCAAAACCGGCCGACGAGGTTGTGTCTGTCGACTGAATTGTGGCCGTAGACTTGGACGTTCGCCCAGTGAAACTGTGATTGACTTTGCGCCACATTCGTTCCATAATATTCTGTGGGTTTGGTGATTTTTGTTATTTTAATAAATTTTTTAAAACTGTTTTTAAAGGCTGTTGAACTACAAAGAGCTCTCAATAGGAACACGGTTTACAATTTATTATTCGGAGAAAAAAATCAGTTCGGTTGTTTGTTGTTTTTTTTTTTTGTATCATTCATTTATTTTTCGGTGGTCGTGGTGATGGTCCTGCTGCTGGCGCTGCTAGTAGTGGTAGTGGTGAAAAACCGAAAATGTTGTCTTGATGGAGTAGATACTTTTCTTTATCCAAAACAGAACTGTTTTTTTTGTTTTTGTTTTTTGCCGTTGTCGTAGTTCTTAAGAACACACATTTGGGTTGCGATGAGCACCTATGAAACCAGGATAATCCTCACTTCTTTACTTTATCTTTTTTTCATTCTTGCAAGTTCTCTCTCTTGATCCAGAAAGATGATACAAGCACATCAGATATGTAGGTAGATACTTTTATTTAATTTTTTTCTTCTTGCACACAAATCACGGTTCAGAAAATATTTATAAGAAAGGATTTCACATAAGATGGAATGGGAGTGAAAAAAAAACTCCAATAGCCACCCCCTTACAATCAATGAGAAGTACAGAGGTACACACTACCCTTCCTCAGTGTAGTTTCGACATGGGGTAGGATGTAATTTTCGGTAAAGGAAATAACCGCTGCTGCCGGGGAAGAACAAATGTTTAACACACACCAAAAAAAATTGCATAAAGAATTTGTACACATTTCTCAATGGTATCAAAAAATCACTGATTAGTTTTGAGCAAAGGATTGCAATTTCTCAAGGAAAAAATCCAAAGATTTCGACACGTATATTCCGGAAAATTTCACACGAGAAATGACAAAAAATTTCTTTCGGTCGTCTAATTCAAATAACTTGATAATATGGAGACAGCGAGAAGAGTTAGCTTATATTGAGATGGGAATATCTATAGAGAGGGGTGCGCAAGAGCTTTTTGTTAGAGTGCAGCAGGAGGAGTGTTCAATTCCACCACCTGTCAGTATACGACTCCACACTTCCCGATGTCCTGGCCGTCTGTTGTACAGGATATATGATTCCCAAGTCATTCATAAAAAAAAAGAAATCGTGGGGTTAAGTTTGAAAGATTTTGGGGACATGCGCGTTTAAGATTTTCGAAACTTAACGAAAGATATTATAGCTTTGATGGTTTTTGACGTTTTACAGAGGTAAGATGAGAATGATTTGAAATAAGTTCTTGTTCAACAATTTAAATTTGTTTGTTTGAAACATTGTACTTTCTAGTACATTCAATTCATTGTAACATGTAGCACCGCGACCAATTCTGTTAACGGGGTGCACACACACAAAATCCTTCACCACGCTTGTACGAGAAGTTGACTTGTAAACAAGGTCACCAGCGCAAAAGTCGAAAATTTTAAACTTTTTGAATAAAGAGAACGTCTGGATCCGCTGGTATAAAATAGTTTGGACTATTTTATTTTATTTTATGAAAATACTGATGCTGGTGCTGTCGTTGCTGATACTGATGATTCATGATGTTAAGTCACTGTTGTTTCTTATTATTGAATTTCTTAAGCGAAGTTTCAATTTATATGTCTAATACAATATGAAACATTTTTCTATACGTTCATCTACCTCATTTAATCATACTTAGAACTTAGATGCATTATTTATTTGTTTTTTATTTGAATATTTTAATTTAATTTTAGTCGTATGTAAGGTTTTCTCTATTTGGTTGATGGTAGTGGCTGTTTTAACTTTTTATTTATTTATTTATTTAAATGGTATTTGGTGGAGATCCTGATATTATAAGGAGCGTTCTTAACGTGATGTGTGGGGCGTTTAATGGTATCAATGTATGTTGTCTTAATGCAGAAAGCTTACGTTCAAAATACTCCATATTTTATCAAATATTTAGTGCATCTAATGTGGACGTTATCATGGTCACTGAATCTTGGTTAAACGACCATGTATTGAACTCTACAGTTTTCTTGCCTGGTTTTAGCATGCACAGAAATGATCGTAGGGATAGGATTGGAGGCGGTGTTTGTATGTTTGTTCGAGAAAATATTCCCACAAAAACAGTGTACAGATCATCTGGTAATAAAATTGACTTTATTTGTGTCGAAATTAAAAATGCTGTTGAGAAATGTTTACTTGTAGTTGTTTATAGTCCACCTAATATATTTAGGGAAGAAAATCTGAATGAATTAGATGAATCATTAACTAGACTGAATACGAAATACAGTAATATTTTAATTGGGGGTGACTTTAACGTTAATTTTTTACTTGACAATAGTGTAACGAGATTGTTCAAACATTTTTGTGATGTATGGTGTCTGTCTGTTGTTAATGACCGTTGGCCTACTTGTTTCAAATCCGACTCTAACCCTTCGTTATTAGATATGTTTCTGACAAGTTCTAAACGCAAAATTATGACAGTTGACCAGATACGCCCTACTTCTGACTTCATTCATGATTTTATATTCTGTTCCTATCAATTTGATGTTTATAGGGCTAACTTCCCCCGCACAGTTACTTTTAGGTCATACCGTGGCTTTGACTATGAAAATCTTGAGTCAAATTTTAGGTTTTCGGAATGGGACAGGATTTACTACTCAGCTGATGTGAATACAAAGGTTTCGCTTTTTAACACCTTAGTGACTAGGTTATATGACAACTACATCCCAGTTGTTTCCAAAGAAATAAAAGCTTCTAGTTGTCCTTGGTTTAGCAACAGCTTAAAAGCAATGATTCGTGAACGAGAGCGTTTTTACAGGAGATTCAAAAATAATCCAACTTCATATAATAAAGCTCAATATAAACATTCACGCAACAAAGTTAGTTCTCACATACGCAAATGCAAACGCGAGTATTTATTGAAAAAGATTGACTCATCACTCACCTCCAATGATTTATGGAAAAACCTTAAAAACATGGGTGTGATAGACAACAAAAATGAACAAAAGTGTCCGTTTAGTCCACAAGTAATGTCTGATGTGTTAGTCCCACCTTTCGTTAGTTCACCTATCCCTCAAGATCTGTTTGATGTTCCTGAAAATGAAAATTCTTTTTCGTTTACTTGCATAAGTGCTGATGAGTTACTTAAATCAATCTTCTCAGTCAAATCTAATGCTATCGGCCCTGACGAAATTTCTCCTAAGTTTTTAAAATTGATTTTGCCCCTAGTGATGAATTATCTTCTTCACATTTTTAACTTTTGTCTTTATAGCAGTAAGTTTCCTGATGCATGGAAAAGTGCAAGTATCATACCTGTTCCTAAAAAATCGAATCCCTCAAACCCTCTGATTACAGGCCTATAATATAAGTATTCTTTCTTTCTTGTGCAAAGCCTCGGAAAAAGTGATTCATGATCAAATACAGGGATTCTTAAATGCTAATAATTTGCTCTCAAAATTTCAATCGGGTTTTCGTAGCAAACATAGCTGCGAGTCTGCTGTGATAAAAGATTGCTTTAGATTCTGATAATTTTGGTGTTATGGTTTTGCTTGATTTTTCTAAAGCGTTTGACTGCATCGATCATTCAATCCTGCTATGTAAACTCAAAAGAATGTATAATTTCTCAAACACATCATTGAAGCTCTTGTCCAACTTTTTGTCAAATAGAGTGCAATCTATAAAAACTGAGTCGGGTTCCTCCAATCCAATTTCAGTTAATACCGGTGTACCTCAAGGCTCTGTTCTGGGCCCGCTTTTATTTTAACTATTTATTGATATACCTAATGTAATTCATAATTGCCAAATTCATCTATATGCGGATGATGTTGTTCTATACATTTGCCGCCCAATTGGCCTGATGGATGATTGTATTGTGAGGTTAAATGAAGACTTAAACGAGATTCGAATGTGGTCAAACGACAATTGCATGAAACTAAACCCTACTAAATCTGTTGCCCTTTTATGCTCTAGAAATAAGCTTAATTTTGAACAATTTCCCTCGGTGGTAATAGGAAATGAATGTATTCCTTTCGTTAATGACGTTAAATATTTAGGTTTCAAAATTAATAGTAACTTTAGCTGTTGTAGTGCAATATCTAATTCTGTTAGACTTATCTATGCTAGACTGCGATCCTTGAGATGTTCAAGCTTGTTCCCGCCTTCTATGAAAAAGTACCTTATAAAGACTTTAGTTATGCCGTACTTTTCTTTTAATTGTACAGTCTTCCCAGTCCTTGATTGTGAGTGCAGGCGTAAGCTCAATGTTGCTTTTAATGACTGCATTCGGTTTATCCATAACATTCCTCGATTTCTAGTGTGTCCATCTCCAAAATACTCTAGTTGGGATGAATCTCGACTCGTATTTTAAGTATAGACTTGTTGATGATGTATATGATGTTGTTCACAATAGATGCCCTGACTACTTAAGTGAAAAGCTTCAATTTTCCCAATCCCAAAGAGGATTAATGTTTATCCTGTCAGGGTTTTTCACACACCAAATCTGATCGTACCCTTTATACAGGGTGATCACAGCGTTGTGCCAAAAAGCAAAGAGTGGTAGGTATGAGTTGAGACACGAAAAAAATCGTAGGGAGGGGTGTCTATTTCCCCCCCCGTTTAAGGCCGGAGGGCAATTTTCTGAAAAAATTGAACTTATTTTATAAAAAAATATTAAAAATCACGCTTCAGTTAAAACACCTTGATGTACCTTTTGAAAAGCCATAAGATCTTTCTTCATTGTTTGTTAAGTGAAATTGTTTAACGAATAGTTTTAAAAAATATTTAAATCCCAAACTCAAAATTTCAAAAAAAAAAACAAAAAATAAGAATCATTTTTGAACCAAGTTTTGTCAAAATTTTATGTACTTAGTACTAATTTTGTTTTTCAAAATTCAATGCCATGGTTAAGTTTTAGTCGAAAACAGAAAACCGATGCAAATGTCTTTCCGTTTTTTGAGAAGATAAAAAAGAAGACCAGGACCAACTTTTCTCTAAGAAAATCTTTGTTTTTATTATTACATATCGCGACCTTTAGTTTATTATGTTTATTATGACACATTAACCTATCTTTAATATTGTTTCTGTAATTGGACTTTATGAGCCTCAATAAAGTAAAAAAAGTATTGATTTTCCCTGGATTAGTCATTTTGTTGCATTGATAACCACTGAAAACTGACTTGAAATTTTTCTTATTATGTCCCTTGGGGGCCGTGGTCACCTTCGTGAAGAGTTCTACCTGCTAGGAGCTTAAGATGATAAAATTACCGCAATTTCTCTTGAATTAAAAACCAATAAACCGTAAGCAGAAGTGCATGTCCGCAAACTCTTCTCGAGATTATAGTTGGACTTTGTGATGTTTTGATGAGTCAATATTTCAATTGGAAATGGTTGTTTACTAAATATGCGATGCCTTTTATTCACCTTTATGTCTTTTCGTTCAAGAAAAATTGCGGTTTAATCATCTTAAGCCTCCTAACAGGTAGAACCCTTCACCGACAGGTGGCCCACGGCCCCCCAGGCATAATAAGAAAATTTCAAGGTCAGTTTTCAGTGGTTATCAATGAACAAAATGACTAATCCAGGGAAAATCCAATACTTTTTTACTTTATTGAGGCCTCATAAAATTCCAATTACAGAACAAATATTAAAAGAAAGGTTAATGTGTCATAATAAATTAATAAAACTAAAGGTCGAGATAGGTAATAATAAAAACAAAGATTTTCTTAGAGAAATGTGGTCCTGGTCTTTTTTTTATTTCTCAAAAACGGAAAGACATTTTGGCATCCGGTTTCTGTTTTTGACTAAAAATTAACAATGGCATTGAATTTTGAAAACAAAATTAGTACTTAATTACATAAAATTTTGAAAAAACTTGGTTCAAAAATGATTTTTTTGTTTTTTTTTTTGAAAATTTTGAGTTTGAGAATTAATATTTTTTAAACTATTCGTTTAAAACAATTTAACTTAAAAACCAAATGAAAGAAGATATTTCTGGCTTTTCAAAAAGGTACAACACGGTGTTGTAACTGAAGCCGTTGATTTTTAATATTTTTTTTATAAAATAAGTCAATTTTTCAGAAAATTGCCCCTCCCGGCTAAACGGGGGGGAATAGACCCCCCCCTCCCATACGATTTTTTTCTTGTCTCAACTCAACCTACACGCTCTAGCTTTTGGCACAACGCTCGTGAATCACCCTGTATAATTGCAGTTCGCTTGTGGAACCTTATTCCTTTCGAACTGCAAAGAACAGCCTCACCTATAACCTTCAAGAGAAAATTGTTTTTTACACTTCACTAATGATTAATTTTTATAACTTTTTTTTTTTTTTTGCTAAATTGAAATTATTGATATTAAATCATTTTAACTTTGCTTTTTCTATATAAATTAGTCCATCTTCTATTATGTTTATTTTGATTATTGTAATTATAATTGTTCATTGATTTCATATTCTTGATACTTTAAAAGATTTATATCTAAATGTATCGTTGTCAATATTCAGATGTTTTACGAATAAATAAATAAATAAATAAATATCTGATCCTGCAGTCTTCGTACTGCCTCAATCGATAATCGATACCCCTCTACCACACTACCCACAACCCTTTAAACGCTACTCGCTTGTGCTACCCAGTAAGTCTGCCCATATGTGCTACCCCGTTACGACACTACAGAGTGTGGTATTCAGATTCATATTTTTGTTCTTAGGCTAATAAACATATCTCTGTACTTGACAGTACGACCGAAGTTGGGTTCATAAGCAGTCCTGGTACCGCGAGTTTTACAGTCTAATCTCTTAAGGAGATTTTCCCATCACGAATTCTCTATTTTTCCATTGTTTAAAATCCATTCAAAATTTGACTTGGGGTTTTCTTGCTCTTCAGGAGTTTTCCATTTTATCATTTCAAAACTAATGCATTTCATTTGAAGGAGTGATTTTTGTACTCCACTTCCCCCTGTATGGTTTGTGGAAAAGATTAGCTTAGATACGAACCAGATGAACGAAATGTAGATTGGGTCGGTAATGCAGAATTAGGTGGTGATGTTGATTCTTGTTTATATTTGTGTTATTGAAGAGAATAGAGTTGAGAATATATTATTTATATTACTTGACAGAGTTACCACTGGACTCATTTGAGTCATTTTTGATTAGCTGGCTCAGGGACTCATATTATTAAATTTGACTCACTTTTTTGTAGAATTCTACCATTAGCTTCAAGTGCACGAAAAAAGAGTGTCTGCATGTTTATTAACATTTTGCTTCTAATGCAATTTATTACTTGTAAATCAGACTGATCTAATAACTAACAGATGTAGCTTCAAAAAAAGGCCGCTATCAACTGCAAAAGCTCAGAATTCTCTATTAGAAGACCCTTTGTTTGAAAAATAAAATTTATCGAACGTTCTTTTACTTCCTTCCTTTGAGGGACTCATTTTTATTCAAAATGAATCATTTTTGGTTAAGACGAGAGTACCCGTCTACTTTTGTAAGAAGACTAAATATTATTTAGGGAATGGTGCAATAACAACCGTCTTGTTTTAAATGTTGACAAATGTAAAACCATGAGTTTTACACACAAGAAAGTTCCAGTTGTCTTTGATTACATGTTTGATTCTTTTTCTTAATGTAGAGTATCCGTATTTTCTGATTTGGTGTAGTTTTAGATTCTAAACTTACTTTTAACGAACATAAAAACTGAAAATTTCTCCAACTGTTTATTTTAGTTTATTTTTTCCTTGAAACTTAAACATTGTGAACATTGAAAAAATTATCGCACTTACAACGATAAATTAATTAAATGTTTCCATTAGGTTACACCAAACGTGGTTACGGTACGGGTTGACTAATTATTGTTGTGCTAATCGTTATTTCATAGAAAAATGTGAGCAAAGCATTGTCTCTTGATAGCGAACGGGGAAACATATGCGAGCCATGCATGAGCATATTCGGCGAGCATGTTTCGAGCTTCGGGCTACAAATAGAACAAATGCAATATGTGACAATGACCACAGTGAAGAGGAAAAACATGTTCACGCAGCTCTTTTAAAAAACGGTTATTATTATAAACCACGTTTGTGGAAACCAAAAGAAAAAAAACAGTTTCATAAAATTTAACTGAAGAAAATTTAAAAAGTACTTTTTTTGCCATACAAAAAATGCGTTTATGAAGCGAATATTGTCATAATATGACATTAATCAAAATTAAAGCCACCATAAATCAGCCAACTTGTAAGACATCCAAATGATTAAATTAATTTACAAAATATATATAGATATGCATTTGTACCTACATACCTATCAAAAACAGTAATTTATTCAAAGCAGTGAATGGATATTTTGACACTTAATAGAAAAGAAGCAACTTAAACATAGCATCACCCATGTTTAAAGTTAGACCCCAGTTTAGCTCTTAATCCTAGGACTAAATGTGTTAATGAATAGCTTAAACTCCAGTTTTAGTTAGTCACAGCTTAATAGCAGTTTAAAAATGTCTATGAATATGCCCCATTAACTTTATGTTGAATGCTGCCCTTGAATATATTCGCAAACACAGCCACAGCTGTCCCAATGTCAACTGACACAAATCAACAGCCACACTTGCAATCAAACTCTTTCACAAAGTCACACAATCACCAACCATTCAGACAAGGTGATAGTAATCAATTTCAACACAACACAAATATTAACATGAGTTCGAACCATACACGCTCTCAAGCGCAATCAAACTCACGCAATCATACTCAACATAATATCGTTAACTCATTCACTCATCCAAATTCAAACAACCAAAATACAAATAGAACACAAACACATCACATAACAACGGAAATCAATCCGAACGCGCCAGCTTTTCATCCATATGATTTACCAGCATCAACTTCTTTCAACTGTTGTCATATTAATGAATTCAAAAACACCCAGATTTTACTTGCAACAGCTATCATAAAGGTAAGATCATCACAGGGTGATTTCGTCAAGTTGAGAGCTTTGATTGATCCTGGATCTTAAGCTACCTTCATAACTGAATCGGCCGCTCAGCTTTTGGGTCTTAAAAAGATTCCAACATCCTTTAACGTCTCAGTCTTAGGACAAAATAAAGCCAGCTCTTGTCAACATTTTGTAGAGTTGAACATGACATCCAATCATTCAGATTTTGTAACAACAACAAGAGGTTATGTATACAAAACACTCACAGGACTTTTACCCAACGAAGAAGTAGTCACGAGCAAGTGGAAGCATCTACAGGGATTGAAATTAGCTGATCCGACCTTTAATCGACCAGCAAATATTGACATTCTGTTGGGAAATTACGTGTACTGTACTGTGAAATAATATTGGACGAAGTAGTTCGAGATGAGCAACAAGTCGCACCAATAGCCCAAAAAACCAAGTTTGGTTGGATTGTTTTGGGGAAAGTTCCTTTTGAAAGGCGTTTTACCTTTCAAGTCTACACACAGTGTGTAGACATCGATACACAAATGCGCACATTCAGGGAAATTGAAGAAGCTCCCTACGAAAAAGCGACAAATGAAGAAGATGTTGAGTGCGAAAAGCACTTTCTACAGAATGTCAAGCGGGTGCCGGAAGAAGAATTTCATCGACCAAGACTTATGTCAACAAAACACCAGGCCAGTTGTTTTATAGACAACAAAAGAAATTATTAAACAACCCAACACTACACACACAATACAATGAGTGCCTTAAAGAATACCTTCTTCTCAATCAAATGGAAGAAGTAGATATCAACAAAGACGAAATGTTTAACTCACCATTCCACTATGTTGTACCCCATCACGCCGTCATCAAAGAGTCCAGTACTACAACGAAATTGCGAGTGGTTTCCAATGCTGCTTTTAATACTGCGGACGGCAGATCTTTGAATGATCATTTAATGACTGGACCTAAAACCAAAACGGACATTTTAGCGATCGTTTTAAGATGGAGGACATATAAATTTACCTTTTTATCTGATATCGAGAAGATGTATAAACAGATACAAGTCCATCCCGAGGATGCCTATTACCAGCTGTTTTTTTGGCGTGAAAACCCAACAACTCCAGTGAAACTTTATAAAGTAAAAGTTTTGATGTTCGGTACTGCTCCAGCCCCATACTTAGCAAATTGCACCCTGAAGAAGCTCAAATGATTAACGAAGACATGTACATCGATGATTTGGTATCAGGTGCCGATTCCGTAGAAGTCGCGAAAGAAAAGGCTCACCAAATCTCATAGTTACTATCATCCGCTGGATTTCATCTTCGCAAGTGGATGAGTAACAATGAAGAGTTTCTGAAGTCAATACCACAAGAGGATCGAGAAACGAATGTATCCCTGACATTCGGTTCTTTACTTCTTGGATCGTACCAAAACCCTTGGAATCAGCTGGTTCCCTTTAGATGATTCTTTCTCGTTTCAAAAAATCACCATCGATTCCATCGTTTCAAAAAGAACGATACTGTCCACTATTGCTCGCCTATTTGATCCACTTGGATGGATAGCACCCTGCGTCGTTAAGGCGAAGATCATAATGCAGCAATTATGGCTGAAAGGTCTTTCGTGGGACGAGACCATTCCAGTAGAGCTACAAGACGAATGGCTCTCTTTTCAAGAAGAAATGGACATCCTAGAGGACATCCGTCTTCCAAGATGGATTAACACACAAGATGGTGTTCAAAAACTTGAACTCCATGGATTCAGCGATGCTTATACTAAGGCATACGGAGCCGTTATATACCTTCAAGTTTTGGACAGTGAGAACCGCATTCACACCCATTTGCTCATATCCAAAACTAGAGTTGCTCCAGTCAATACTGTTTCTTTGCCTCGATTGGAACTTTGCGGAGCAGTCATGTTAGCAAAACTGCTCAACTACACAAAATCAGTCCTCCCATTCAACAACATATCGGCGTTCGCTTGGACAGATTCTACCATCACTCTTTGTTGGATTTCTGGATTTCCATCGAAGTGGAAAACGTTTGTTGCCAATCGCGTAACTGAAGTCCAACGCTTGACGAACATCAGCATCTGGAAACACGTTCCTACCAAACTCAACCCAGCCGATCTGGCATCTCGTGGTGTTCTTCCGTCTAAGCTGAAAACTAATATTCTTTGGTGGAATGGACCACCATTTCTGCAAGAAACCTGGGAATTCTCAATCCCAGAACAACCCACTCAATATGACATTGATGAAGAGAAACGGGAAATTAAAATTCACGTTGCCATCGATGACCCCGACGTTATTTTAGATATTGTGTCTAAACAATCTAAACTTCTAAGACTACTTAGAATTATAGCGTTTATAAAGAGATTTGTCTTCAACATTGGAAAAGATGAATCGTTTCGTAGAAAATCAGTTCTGACACCCATAGAACTCGAGAATGCTTTGCGAACTGCTATCAAAAGCGTTCAAAAATGCATGTTTCAAGACATTATCAATGACTCACACCATAAGAAATCAACAACAAAAAAAACCTCGAAAATAAAATGACAGTTGACATTGGGACAGCTGTGGCTGTGTTTGCGAATATATTCAAGGGCAGCATTCAACACTTTATAATCAAGAAAGCAAATAGAGTTCCTGGTTTGATTAAGATATTCGTTCGCGATTTCCGAAATCCATATACACCAAAATTACTTTATATCTCATTCGTGAGACCTATTCTAGAATACGCCTGTGTAGTGTGGTCACCTTACTACTACGTAGATAAAGGATTTTCCAATAAGAGTTGTTATTTTGATATTCAAAGAAAAATGGCATTTTTTGAGATAGATGATCGGATGTTTATTTCATTATAAAGAGGAAGGTATGCCGTTAATTATGGAACATGAAAAACATGAAGAATTCTTCTTCTTCCTCGGTCCCTACGCTCGTTGATGATGATACTCCAGTCGTAAGCTCTCTCGCGAAAGATAACCTTTTTGCTAGGAAGTTCGCCTGCAACTCTACTCTGCCAGAGAGTGTCATGACTCCCCCAGTTCTTGAACGCGTCAATGATTCTATGAGACAAATCTTCTTTCGCGCTCGTGCTGTGGCCCGGATGGCATCCCCGCTATTGTTCTGAAGAGGTGTTCTTCAACGCTGGCAAAACCCTTGCGTAAGCTTTTCCATCTATCCTATTCTTCTGGGCTCGTTTCGAGTTGTTGGAAAACAGCATTTGTCAAGCTTACACCAAAAAAAGGCGAATCCTCCTCTCCCTCCAATTATCGGCCGATTGCACTAACTTCCCTTCTTTCTAAGGTCATGGAAACGCTGATAAATTATCAGCTGCGAAAGCCGTACTGCCGGTCATTAAGAAGCTTTCGTTCTTATTACCGGCAGTACGGCTTTCGCAGCAACAGGTCCACTGGCGATTTGATGGCA
>CAKKXW010000004.1:59586814-59808520 GCA_920937365.1 Sphaerophoria rueppellii | reverse complement strand
TACATGGCCTAGGACGGACAAATTGTGAGAGTCACCACATTGACACTGGTGACGCAGTTCCCATTAAGCAAAGGCACTATCCTGTTTCTCCGGCGGTACAAAAGCTTCTATATGAGGAGGTAGACCGCATGTTTCAGTTGGGCGTAATTGAAGAAAGCACTAGTGCTTGGAGCTCTCCTGTGGTTTTAGTCAAGAAGTCAAACGGCAAACACAGACTCTGTCTAGACTTTAGGAAGGTCAATTCCGTTACAAAGAAATATGCAGGTCCGGTTCCAAATATAGAAGGCTTGCTAAGTCGGCTTTCAAAGTCACATTTCTTTTCGAGTGTGGATTTGAAAGACGCCTTTTGGCAAATACCGTTGGATGAAAGTTCAAAGGAAAAGACTGCTTTTACTATTCCGGGACTGCCTCTTCTCCAATTTACTGTTATGCCATTTGGTTTATGCAACGCTTCACAGCGCATGTGTAAATTAATTGACAAGGTCATACCGCATCAGTATAGAGAAAATGTTTTTCCTTACGTTGATGACCTGTTAATTGCTACCCCTACTTTTGAAGAGCATATAGGGATGCTCAAGATAGTTGCTGCGCGACTGAAACAAGCGGGGCTTACTATTAATTTAGAAAAGTCAAAGTTTTGTTTCAAAGAGTTGGATTATCTTGGGTATGTTGTGGGTGAGGGATGTTTGAAGACCAACTCAGAAAAGATTTCGGCGATCACGGAGTTTCCAGTTCCAACAAGCGTTCGTCAGGTAAGGCGATTTCTTGGGCTTTCTGGTTGGTACCGTAGATTTGTGAATAATTATTCAGGACTTGCGGCACCAATCACGAATACTTTGAAGAAAGGTGTTAAATTTGAGTTTGGTGAAGATGCACTTGTTGCATTTAACCAGCTTAAAGAGGCACTTACTACTGCTCCAGTTCTACAGACACCCGATTACACTAAACCATTCAAGATCCTTTGTGACGCCTCAAGTACCGGTGTTGGTTGTGTGCTTTGCCAGGAGGACGATGAAGGTGTGGAACGCCCTATTTACTACTACTCCCATAAACTCACAAAATCTCAACGAAATTTTTCTGTGACTGAACAGGAATGTTTGGCTGCGGTTTTGGGAGTTAAGAAATTTCGACCTTACGTAGAAGGACATACTTTTAAGATAGTAACCGATCATGCTAGCTTGAAGTGGTTGATGAACCAGAAGGACCTTCATGGTAGGTTGGCACGATGGAGTTTGAAGCTTCAAGGCTTCGATTTTGACATTGAACATCGAAAAGGATCTCAACACGTTGTTCCTGACGCACTATCGCGAGTATACGCTGTTGACGCCCTTGAAAATGTTCCTTTGTTAGAGAGTCCACATGATGTCCTTCATATTGACCTGAATGATTTAAGCTTTAAATCAGAGGAATATATGAAGTTAGTCGAGACAATCAAAGAAAACGAAGTTCAGCTCCCTGATCTTCAAATCTCTGATGGGTTTGTGTACAAAAAAGTCAAACACTGTACCGGCAACCCAGTTGAAGACGACAGGGTGTGGAAGCTTTGGGTTCCATCAATGCTAACTAAATCCTTGATTCTTCTCGCACATCAACCTCCTAAGGCTGCGCATGGTGGTATTGCTAAGACCTTGTATCGTCTTCGAAATAGATTTTACTGGCCAAATATGGCAGCTGAAGTAAATTTTATTGTATCGAATTGTGACGTGTGCAAGGTCTCGAAAGCTCCTAATACGATTTTAAGGCCGAAAATGGGAAAGGCGTATGAAGTGGAAAGGCCGTACCAACACATTTTTATCGACTTTTTGGGACCTTATCCTAGATCAACAAAGGGACATACTCACATAATTGTCTGCTTGGATCAACTGACAAAATTCGTTCATGTCCATCCGCTTCGACAGGCTACCACCGAGAATGCGGTGCGATTTCTGGAGGAAGAAATTTTCTCGGTTTTCGGTGTTCCGGAATCGTTGTTGTCTGACAATGGCAAACAATTTGTTAGCAAGGACTTTTCCAAGTTTTTGGATTCATATGGAGTCACTCATGTTAAAACAGCAGTGTATTCACCACAGGCGAACGCAAGTGAGAGAGTTAATCGGTCTATACTGAGTGCTATTCGATCCTACTTAGCGAAAGATCAAAGGCACTGGGATAAACAACTTTTCTCTATCGCTTCTGCTCTCCGGACGACGGTTCACTCTGCCATAGACATGTCTCCATATGAAGCACTATTTGGACAGTCAAAAATAGAACACGGTTCCGACTACCAATTACTGAGGAATTTGCACTCCATAAATAATCCCGAATTTGATGTGGTGCCGAAGTCGTCAAAGATGAACATGATCCATAGCCGCCTGAAAGACTCATTGGATCGTGCCCATAAAGTGTACGAACGAAAATATAATTTGAGAAGTAAGGACGTGCAATTCCAAGTAGGCGATATTGTGTTTAAACGTAACTTTGTACAAAGCGATGCTTTCAAGCGCCTGAATGCAAAGCTTTGCCCAAAGTTTGTTAAGGCCAGAGTGAGAGGTAATCGCGGAAACAGCCTTTATGAACTTGAAGACATGAAGGGTGTTTCCTTGGGTATTTTTCACGCCAAGGACATAAGGACTTGAAAACACACCCAGACAAAAATGTACACATCACAATGCACAACACTATATTTTAAACTGACACCCGACTAACGGAACAAACGGCTCCTTTTCCATTCCATCCCTGGAACGCTGGCGTTCGGCGGAATGCAATGTTTTGTAGGG
Source organism: Sphaerophoria rueppellii (assembly GCA_920937365.1). Classification (NCBI taxonomy): domain Eukaryota; kingdom Metazoa; phylum Arthropoda; class Insecta; order Diptera; family Syrphidae; genus Sphaerophoria; species Sphaerophoria rueppellii. Next base: position 59,805,764 of record CAKKXW010000004.1, on the reverse strand, counting down.
TCGCCACGGATCAAAAACATACATCAATACACATACTTACATTAAACATAATCAGACATACATATTTCACATTAATCCACTCTACATTTTTACACTTAGCATCAAATAATTAAAAAACAATCAAAAGTCTCTGAGATATTTTTTTTTGCTCGTTACCTAGGTAACAAAATAACATAGAAGAAAAAATTTTTACTGAAAATATAATTCGTTAAGAAATTTTTGAACTGACGAGAAAGAAGTTTGCTAGAGGATACTTTTTTTGGAAAAAGATATGTTTGTTGGAGAAAAACATTTTTTATTGGCGTGCATAGTGCATTTGAGTTTGCCAATTGTGTAAAGTCTATGAAAGATTTCTTTTGTGATCATTGATGTGTACCTATCCCATTTTGAGTGCGAAATAAGAAAAAATTTTCAAAAAAAAAAAAAAAAAAAAAAAAAAACAAAAAGAAAGTTCTGGGTTGATGACGAAGTCAACTTGCAAAAATTTCTTTTCTAAAATTGTGTTTGTGGATTGTGGGTGTTTAGCTGTTCCCATCTTGCTCCGGTTCTGACACCGATAAATAAACGAGAAAAGTGCCGCTACAAAAAAAAAAAAAAAAAAAAAAAAAGAACAGTTCATGTCCCTTTTCCTGTTTCTGTGTGTTATGTAGTAAGAGTGCAAAACAATACAATTGTTGTTGTCCCGTGAAAAAAGTGATAGACTGATGCATGTTTCTTGAAAACGCATTATGTACTTAATTCTTTGTGCGCCCATAGCCTTTGGCTTTTAAACTATAAACGTCATCCTACGTACCTACCTACCATCCTAATTAACTACCCCCGATTCTTACCTTCGTGATATACAGCCATACTGTCATAATATTCATCAATCAACATTTACTTTTCATATTTTTTTTTAATTACCACCCTACTGTTCAATGTTATTTTCCATTCTCTTGTGTGTTTAATATTTTGTTCTTTTTGTCATTCTTACTGCATGTCATCTTAATTTTATATTTCCCTTAGTGAGTAGTTTTTAGTTTAGTTTGCGTTTGTATTTGTACATATTTCCCCTTAATTCACATTTTTCTTGTGTGTTTTCTTTACTTTTGTTTTGTGCGTGCGTTCGTCGTTAGGAAATTCACTCGGGTTGTGTTGTTATTCTTTGCCTATTACTATTTACAATTTTACGTTCACAGATTAAACTGAATCTTCTACGTGTGCGCACAAGTGGGGATGCAGAAAAAAAAAAGAGGTATGTGAATGTGTTAGTTTTTGTTTTGTTTTGTTTGTTTTGAACATTTTATTCTCTTGTCATAAAATTATAACCCGAGGGCATTGACTCTTGATCTTGACACACTTTTTATTTTGCATGAAATTTTGTTTGACCTAATTATAAGTTTGTATTTGTATAGTTTTGCATTGCATTTATGAAAGGATTCATTTGTCGTATGTCCTCATGGAATTTATTCTTTTTTAGATCTCTAATACTAACTTATTGTTATTGCGAATCATTTTGAACAATTAAGAAAATTTATGATATTACTGAAACAAATACCTTTATTAAATGAAACTTAAAACATGAAATCGATTGTTGTCAATAATTCAAGTACGAACATGGAGAAGTTTTAAAAACATTTCAGGGGGGTGCCAAGTGGTGATTGAACCATGTCCTTGAGATCCATCGACAGGTGAGTTTCCGCAGGTGAGGTCGATGACTTTTTTTTGGGGCTGTCGCATATTTTTTTGAGCGCGCGGCAGCCAAGGTGCCTTCTCAGTTCTGGGATTGGCAATGGGGCGGGATGCTCAAGGGTGCCGTTAACACCTTAGGCACCCGTGTATCAAAAGGACTGGTAAGCAAATCAGTCCAGAAATTGTTTTTCATTATCAAACATTTTTAGATTCTTTTATTTAACGTAACGTAGCTTAATTTTATTGTTCGTATTTTGTCCGTCTTTGTCACATTATTTTGCTGTCCTAGTTTGTTTAATTTTTCTTTTTTTTTTGGTGTAAATTGTGATCTTTTTAAAATAATTTTTGAACAGGCATGATGTTAAATTACGGTAGTCCAGTCTGGCGGACCAAGAACCCACTCCCACATCCGACGAGCTCAGCTCAAATAAAGCATGCCTGGCCTGGTCGCTGCCAACTGGACACTTTTCCATCCAAGGTTTTTTGTGTAGGATCTGTACCTACAGGATGGAAAAGTTAAAGAAAATTTTATACCGTTACAATCATTTTTCTAAATTTGTTTTTTTGAAAGCCCTAAAATCCGCCACCGCAATTAGCGTGATTAAATTCCTTCGAGATGAAGTATTCAACACCTTTGGCGTTCCGAGAATCATCCATTCGGACAATGGAAAGCAATTCCTTTCCAAGGATTTCCAAAGTTTTTTAGAAAACTATGGAATTCGCCATTTCAAAACTGCTTTTTATTCCCCCCAGTCAAATGCGGCTGAAAGGGTGAATCGAACCTTGTTGGCAGCGATCCGATCGTATTTGCAGGAAGACCAACGAGACTGGGATTCCCACTTAAGTCAAATCACAGGAGCCCTAAGAAGTTCAATCCACACTTCAATCGGAGTGTCACCTTATTTTGCTCTTTTCGGGACAAACATGATTACGCACGGAAGCTGCTATGACCTCGCCCACAAATTGGATATGGCCGAAGATAACGAGCTATTAACTCTGCCTCGAAAGTTAAGGTTGCAATGCGTACACGACAAAATAAAACAGAACCTTGAATTAGCCAACGAAAGAAGTGCTAAAACGTATAACACTCGCTCACGTAAAGTACGTTTTGTTCCCGGACAAGAGATTTATAAACGTAATTTCGTTTTGAGTGACACATCTAAATGCATCAATTCGAAACTATGCCCGAAATTCGTGAAGTGTCGCGTTATCCGAGCCATAGGCAACTCACTCTACGAATTAGAAAATTTGTCCGGGAAAAGATTAGGCATTTTTCACGCGAAGGATCTTAAGCAATAAGACGATCAATTTCATCAAGACTTAGTCACCTCCCCCACAGGGAAATAAAAACCATTATGTGCAATATGCTCTAAGCAATACGCAAGAAGCGTTATACTGCCTAGCAGTTGCCTTCCAACCTAAGTACCTGATTGCTTTGCTCTGATCTGTGATATTTTGCTTATTTATCTGTTAATTTATTTATTTATTTCGTGACCGTGTCCCTTTTTTTTTTGCTTCTTTCCCACTTCACATACGTACGTGTACATTTTCATATTTATCAGCCTCAAACCTTGCTTGTGAATTTATTTATTTCTAGCCATTAATAAAAAGCTACCCTCCAAACTGAATGCAATTAAGCCTTAAAAAAAGCACCTAGACCTAATCTGTAACGTCCCTTATGATTGACCTACTGTATCTGCGTACATGAACAAAACGAGAAAAAGAAACACCATTGACTTGATTAGATCAAATAAAATATTGTCATACCGATTTGTTCTTAGCATATTGCCCGGCTTTCTTAGGGTGGGTTAACTCCCCACGTTCACCTACGCAACAGTCCGGTGTTCCGATCAACATCCTCGTCGACGTTTACCCGACTTCCGAGTATGTTGTGTTGTTATGGACACCTTGTATGTACCTGCAAGAAAGATTAAAGAGCATTAAAGCAATATATGGAAACATAATAATGTATGTTGATACTTATCTGACCCTTGATGCTGTCCTTTTGTTCCGGAAATTCCTTAGAGGTGAAAAACAGCCCAAAACCTTATAACTTTTGAGGAAATCTGGAAAAGAACGTAGGATGGGTGGAGGCAGGGATAGTTTAATGAATTACTTGTGTACTTACCTTATTTCTGTAAATTAAACAAATAAAATGTTCAATAGGATTCAAACTTTGGAAATTCAAATTTAGTTTGACATTTTGGGAGTCAGCTGTGAAGCTGTCAGAAGACTCGGAAAGGTAGTTCGCGTTTTGACAGCTCTAAGATAACGATAAGGTAGCGCACGGGTTTGGGAATAGGCTTAGATGAACAATAGGCCAGTTCCACCTAACAACATCTCACTGAGATCTCAGATATCTCAGAGATTTTTTAGGTGGAACAAAAAATCTCAGCTGAGAATTGAGATTTTTTTCTGAGATTTCTGAGATGAAAATTTTTTGGATTCGATTTCTCACTCAGCTATTTTGACGTGACTGACATATGCACAACAACAATGTGTAAGGTAACCATTTTATCTCAATGAGAACTGAGAATTTTGTTCCACCAAATGATTTTGCCTCAGTCAAAGTGACATTGAGATCTCAGCGAGATGTTGTTAGGTGGAACTGGCCTATTAGGGTTTTTGGCACTAACTATTATAGAAGAGTAGTGCTAATAGTAGTGATGATCTTAGAAAGAGCAAACAAAAATCAAGTTTAGCCAGGTCAAGGATGAAGGCACAGAGGAGGTATACCTAGAGTCGCAACTCAAGGCATTTTACTCTCTTTCGACTAAAAAAATTAAATTTGATAAAATATACTACCCAATGTAAATGTATTGGCTTTTCAATGCATTTCAAATGGGAGGCCGAACCAATACATTTGCAATGGGTAGGCCTGTGTGCTGGGCTCAATAAGGTGAAAAGCCTAGGCTCAATTTTAAAAGCCTGCGCTCAAAATTCAAAAATAAGAGTCAGTTGAATTCAAAAATTTAAAAAATAAAAAATAATTGTATGAAATTCATGTTTTAAGTATTTAAATAACGGTACAAAGTGCAGTGCATAGTGTTTTTTGCTTTTTAAATGGAATTCAATATGATTTACGAATAAATAACTAAAAAAACACATTTAAACACGTTGGCAGAGTTTATTTCACCCTTAAAAGAGTGCGGTCATGTCCTTATTGAATTTTTTTCACCTCTTTCACAGATTCACGGACACGAAAAATAAGAGTAAATTGAGAGACTCACCACAACATTTTTTGGACAGTGATTTTTTAAAAAAGAGAGCGAGTTGCGACTCTAGATAAATAGATTCTCTATGGATGAAGGGGCGAAGATACGGGTGGGGTTTAGTTGAGCTCGTATTTGAATAGAAGTGCGTACAGAAGTGCGTATAGAAGTGCGTGTCTTCATGTAACCGTGGTACCATTCTTGTGTGGGTGGTATCGGTTAAATGGGGTGACACGCACTATTATGTAATGGAAATTTTTGGGTTGGATGATGGTGGTTCGATAGAATCAAAAGAAGACATTCAGGAAGACTGTAGTTTGGTACACGATAGGGAGAAGTTGTGCGTAAGGCAGTGCGTTAAGAAGTTTTTATTATGGTACCTAGATGGTACTGAATTAGTAGAAAAACATAGAAAGACTGTAATGTAAAAAAAAACCGAAAAAGAACATAGATGGTGCTATTCGTGGCCTAAAATTCTTTTTTTTTTAGTAAAAAAAGACTTATCATACATAGTATTGCTAGTGTTGTATAAGTAAAGACCGGAAACAAAAAGACTTGCATATTTGTCCGCGCAAAAAAAAAAAACGTTGCAAAGTTAAAATTCAACGTCATTTGATCGGCTTCCGTTTTAACATCCAGAAAACCCTTGCAAGCCTTGAGAGAGACCCAAAATTCAGCCGACAGCCTAAGAAGAACCAAAGGGAAGACAGGAGCGCCCAACAAAGTGCATCCGAAGAATTTTCGGTATCGCACTGCCCAAGTAAGCGACCTACCTATGTACTTATCTTCTTAAGGACCATACGTACACCAGCATATAGTTACGTACGACATTTTTCTTTAAAAATTCAATAGAAATTGTAATAAAATTATTGCACTTAAGGTATCAAAATTTCAAAAATTTAAAATTAACGTCATTTATGTATTTTGTGTAAAAATTAGTGGCAAAAAGCGCGAGTAGTGTAAAGTAGGGTTTCCGATTTTGGTGTTAAGGTTTCGGTCAGCATACACGCCTCGCGACTCCTTTTTTATTTACGCGTATCGGTAGAGCATAATTGATGCAAGGATCAATATTAGTCGAACCCCTATAGAGAGCTCTTTCTAGGAGAAGATTTGTTGTGTTAACGCGGGCGGAAAGGTCCAAAAAGAGGGCCAATTATAGAAGGGAGACCGGTAGGCAAGCCTATGCTAGGCGAAACTTCGAACGTTGGTACTACCATTGCTCAGTACAAATTTGTTTTGCTAAGATGTTTTTTTTTTTTGCCAATAATTTCTTTTGAATTTGTTTTGATATTATCCTGTTTTTTTGTATATTTATTTTTTTTTTTGTTGCGACTCAATGAACTGTTTAACGTTAGAACATAATCGCTATTTTTGAATAAACAAATGATATGTATAGACTTAATCAGTCGAATGGTTCGGTCTTTTTGTTTCTGAAGAGAAAACGATCATGAAGATGGTTTAAGGGAATTTAAGGGGGTGGAAGGGGGTAAGTATCTTTCGGAGACAAATGTAGAGGTGAGCAAGGATGTTTCGAAGTTTCAGTAAAGGGGAGTGCCACTGGACTAGAAGGCCTCCAGGAAGGGTGGGTTGGTACTGCGAAACACCTGCAGCGCCCGAAGTGGATATCCGAGCAAGGAGAGAGAGAGACGCAAGCCGCGCGCATGTTAAGTGTTTGTTTTTGTTCTTATGTGTTTTTTTTTTTTGAGTCGGTCAATGCATGATCTTTTTTTTTTTTGGCACGATTTTTAAGTTTGCTTGCGATAACGACTGGAATACGGACAAGATCCCCCTCCGAAACCGACGAGCTGAGCCGTGCTACGCAAGCGTGCCAGTCCGTATCACCAGACGCAAACGGTCGAGAATTATCGGTATAGCAATCAGATCGCAACAAACCCAATATTTTTTCACCGACTGCGGATGATAGCATCCACCGCCAAGAGCTTATGATGGCGATGCCTAAATTCGGGATCCCAAAAAAAAAATGATTCCACTGTGCCGCATGACGCTAAACAAAACGCAGTGCAATGTGCAAATGGTTAACAGCTCATCCGAGTTATTCCAAACATGCGCAGGGCTTAGACAAGGAGATGTGCTGTCATGTAACTTCTTCAACATAGTCCAGATAGTGCGCAAGGCAGGTGTGAGCACGGAAAACACTATCTTCAACAAGTCCATCCAGCACCTAGGCTAAGCTAAAAGGGGAATTGATATTTGACACTTTAGAAAGAAAAATTCTTCGACGGTTTTTCGGTCCCGTATGTGACGATGGCGAATGGTTTAACCGAGAACAGTATGAGCTATACCAAGATGTGGATGTAGTCCAGAAGGCCAAGAAAAGGCGACTACATTGGCTCGGCCACATCGAGCGAATGGACGACAACGCTCCAGCCAAGAAAGTCTTCTCATCCCAGCCCCAAGGTTCGAGACGACAAGAAAGACAGAACGGTACGGTACAAGGATCAAGTGATTGCGATAGCCAGAACGCTTGGTTTTCAGTGACTGGAGAGTGCATGCGAGGGAACGTTCACGATGGAAGGCTGCAGTATCTCAGGCTGAGATCCTTCATGTATTGTGAGCCGGATTAGTAAAGTAGTAATTGGTAGAATCTCAATAAGGAATAAGACGTACAAACTAAGTGCTTAGTATATTTCAATCAGTTTAATATATTATCCACATTTAAGTTTATTCCTAATTAGAAAAACTTGTCAATTTCCTTAACTCTGCGAGTGTTATCTGAAATGCAAGAAAGAAAAACTTAATTAGTCGTCTGATTCACTTTAACGAAAAAAGAAGCACTCTGCAAACTTACACATAGCTTAAAGTCAAACAAAAATCCTTTTGTTTCAAAAATCCAACGAATATTAAGAACATATAGAGGGGGAAAGAGTATAGTTAGTTAAGTCAACGAAAGGTCTGAATAAACAGATTGTTAATTTGGGTATAATTCTGTTTTTGTTGATTTAGAAACTCAAGACAACACTAAAGACTAAACAAAAATTTAAATTCAATATCAGTCAACATCCTCAAGCCGTACAGGATGTGTAAATGGTATGACCGACTTCTTTTCCACGTCTCGCGACAGAGCCTTTCGCATATCTGCAAGACAAACAAGGATCATGAGATAAAGTAAAATGCATCGATTCTAAATGTTACCATATGCATCTTCATCTCGATCTCCGGAATAGTACTCGAGGACAGTTCGGTAAATTATGTAACCCAAATTCGTGTACATATTAATGGCCACCTTATTGCTCACTCGGACGAACAGATCTACAAAGTAGGCGCGTTTCCTTAAAGACGACGAGAGTTGGAAACTGTTTTTGATTTTGCTATTGGTATTGGTTTTAGAAACTCACTTTTCAGAAACATCTTCAAGAAAATTCATCAAGAGAGCAGCCAATCCCAATCGTCGGTAATCGGGTGACACAGTTAAGCAGGTGACATGACCATGCCAGTTTTCCCTCAGACCTTCGGTCTTTCCCATTACTAAAGGGAAATACTTCAATATTACAAGTTGGGGCATCTAATGTTTGCTACTTACTATAACCCATAATTTCACCACTTGGGGATTCAGCAACTTGAAAATATTCCGGCCAACGAGCTAAATATTGAGTGTAGAATGTGAGTCCATAGGTTTCTGTCAATGGATCGAAATTCCTGCAAATTGAATAGATTTCAATGAAGGACACTGGCATCTGTGGGTTATTTTATTGGGACTTACACGTTGTTAAATTTGAACATATCGTCACAGGTGAATGGGCGAAGAGTTGTCATGCTTAAAGGTTGGTTTAAATGTGATCGATGTTATGAATTTATGAAAAAATATAATTTTGTTTTAATGAAAAGAACAATAGATTAATCTTGAAGAATGGTTTGGTTGTTCTTTGCAAAATACGACTTTGATGCGGCATGAATTTATTTGACAGCAAAAGTTCCGAAAATTAATTTTCGATGAAGGAACTGTAGCTGTGCCTACACTTTGGAGTTGCATTCAGACAACCAGTGTTGATTAGGGAAAATTCTTGTTCTACACACAACGGTTTTCCAATTCCAATTGTTATTTGGTGCACTGATCAGTTATAACAAGATGGGAAAGCTTGCTGTCAAAATGACATTTGCCTACAAGCTAAGGGAACAGGTTAGCTGTAAGAGTATGCGTGTAATACAAACTAAAAGGAGCAGGTTAGCTGTAAGAGTATGCGTTTTATTGTAATAACGATACAATTGCCTACATAAGTGCCTGGCTACACAGGGATTTTTCAAGCTACTGAAAAATCACGTGCGGTGGCTACACACTGTTGTGCTTACTCACGTTCTTCTTTCCCATTTTGTTGCGGGGAACGTGAAATGTCTTTTTTGTTTGACATAATAAAAAGCAAGTTTGCTGCAAGAGTATGTGTGTATGAAAAAAATAAGTTTTGAGGTATTTGGAGGGTAAAACATAGGTAGGTTTCCAATCTTGTTATAACTGATCAGTGATTTGGTGCTTGTTGTTGAAAAGATAAATGTAGATCTTGAACTATTTATTTTAGCTGTAAACTTTAATTTTAACTTAAATGGAAAGCAAATATGCCTTTTCAAGACTTTTTCTTGTTTTGTTTTTTCCATCATTTTCTGCCTAAGCGTGATTTACACGATACGGATTTTCCATATGGACTGACTTTCAATTGTATGTCAAATTGGATTTTGCTTGTAAAATCATATAAGCATTTAGACGAATTGGATTTTTCGTGTGTAGTTTCGAAACATATTTTTCGTTCCAAATACCTACATGTGTTAAATTATTTCTTATGAAAAAGCTCTCCGTGCTTAGGCCGTGTGCGAATTGGATGAATTGTGGTTAAAAATGGATTTTTAGCCACCACTGTCATGTTTTAACCTGCTCCACAACTAGTCTATTTTTTTCAAGTTTTAACAATTTCTTATCAGGCTTTATCATTTCTGTTTTAGATTAATATCAAATCTTGACTTTTATAAGATTTAGGGTACATATTCGTAGGTCAAAACGTAGAATAATAGAACGTTTAGTGTAATACTTCGTTTTATCTACCCTTAACACTGGAAAAGTCGATATTTGTTCCCACCGACTTGATTTAGCTCATATGATTTATAAATTACGACGAGCGTTTCCACTGAACTTTTTCCTTATTTAGCTTGACACTTTTGACAATCTTGACATGAATTTTTAATTTTTCAATAAAATTTTTTAATATTTGACACAAAATTTGAATTTTGTCTGTCAAAAAAAAAAAAAAAAATACAAATGAATTTAAAATGAATTTTGTTCATTACTTGAGCATGAAATCATTCAGCTTGGAATCATCGAAGTGATGGTGAAAAGTCCTGCTTCGGTGAAATATACCTAATTAAAAATAAAACAAGTTAAATCACGTAATTATAATGGATTGTAAATGTATGGCAAATCATGCAATTAATTATGTGATAAATCAAGTGGATTGTGGATCTAGTTAAATCACGTTGGTGGGAATACACTTATGGTGGATTTACACGTATCTGCATTTTTAGTTCTGCAAAAAAGAGAGATGCAAAATATAAAAATCATTCTCATTCGATAGAGAGGCAAACTCAAAATGCAGACATCTTGTCAAGATCAAGATTATAGGAAATAATAGAAATCAAGATCAAGATTATAGTTAAGACGAACATAATATATTCATCTTTTTTATAGCATGTTCATCTGCATTTGAGGTTCCTATAACTGAGTTCAGGTCCACAGCGAATCTCCCTTTCTCACCTGAACGCTAAAAAAGCAACAAAGTCTATAATTGTCAATTTTTCCGCTCGTTTGATTATATGTGCGATTGCGAAAAGAAATAAACTCAATAAAATTACTCAATAAATTATTGATAAACTTCATTTCGTATAGATACTACAACCAGAAATTAATGGAGGAATTGATAAATAAATTTTTACCAAAAAATGGCTAAACTTCATTTGTCACTGAGCTATAAAAAATTATGGCAATTGAAAAAAGTAGGCATATAGTTTACTCTTTCACTCTTTTGTATAACGACGTATATCTCACCCGATCTATTGGTATATAATTTGCATTTCTATTCCAAAGAAAACATAGTTAATTCAAAAACTTATTGGCCCCTAGTAATAAACATACGCAAAGTCGGCGTGAAAGTCACTTTTTGTTAGATTTAGAAAAGCTGCTTTTAACATTTCGTAGTAAACAGTTCAAATTTAACAAAAGTCTAATTCTTCGCAATCATTGTAACTCTTTCGTTATTGTGAACTGACAGCTTCACTTTTGAAGTTGACAAATTCGCAAAACGTAATATTAGTCCAGTTCCAACTAACAACATCTCATTGAGATCTCAATGACACTTTGACTGAGGCAAAATCATTTGGTGGAACAAAATTCTCAGTTCTCATTGAGATAAAATGGTTACCTTACAAATTGTTGTTGTGCATATGTCAGTCACGTCATCTCAGAAATCTCGGAAAAAAATCTCAATTCTCAGCTGAGATTTTTTGTTCCACCTCTGAGATCTCTGAGATCTCAGTGAGATGTTGTTAGGTGGAACTGGCCTATTGTGACCTTTGCGCTTACGTCAGTTCTGGGCATTGAATAAGAAGTACAGGAAGGGGTCTTATGAACAAGAATTGAAGCATTTTTCTAAGTAGTGTGAGTTTCACAAACACAAACGCATTACAACAGGGCTGGTTTGCAGTTGAATAGTTAATCTCAGGGGCGCCAAGTGAAATTTGATTAAATCGAGATTTCATCGATTTTGCTTTAACTTTTTTTTTCAATCTCAATTCTTTTTTTAGGAAGCATGGTGTTTTAACACTAAAGATGCACTGCGCGGTTTTTTATGTTTAATTTTTTTATTCTCCAGTACATTTTCTTGATTTTTCATCCGTAATTCATCACGTTTATAACGCCTATTGTAATACAACCAACAAATAAAAACGTTTGGAAACACAATGGTAGAACTATTCAAAGCAACCGTGCACACTACGGGAATTCAACGAATTGCAGCGCCTTACCATCACGAACAGAAATAATACACCCCTGAACTCGACTGACAACACAGTTAAAGTTTGACAGCACATACCCTAAAAATGGACATCATCAGACATTTTTGTTGCTTCACTCACGTACACTGTACATGTAGCTAACACCGCTTCCTGTACTTCTTATTCAATGGTTCTGTTGTGATTCTATCATTTTAAATTTGACTTAGTTACAGGTGAGCTGCTTCTAAGCATATTTTTAGTTTAGAATTGAGATGTATGTTTTTGTACTACTGATTTTTTGTTAATTCTTCGACGGTTTTTCGGTCCCGTATGTGACGATGGCGAATGGTTTAACCGAGAACTGTATGAGCTATATCAAGATGTGGATGTAGTCCAGAAGGCCAAGAAAAGGCGACTACATTGGCTCGGCCACATCGAGCGAATGGACGACAACGCTCCAGCCAAGAAAGTCTTCTCATCCCAGCCCAAGGTTCGAGACGACAAGAAAGACAGAACGGTACGGTACAAGGATCAAGTGATTGCGATAGCCAGAACGCTTGGTTTTCAGTGACTGGAGAGTGCATGCGAGGGAACGTTCACGATGGAAGGCTGCAGTATCTCAGGCTGAGATCCTTCATGTATTGTGAGCCGGATTAGTAAAGTAGTAATTGGTAGAATCTCAATAAGGAATAAGACGTACAAAAACTAAGTGCTTAGTATATTTCAATCAGTTTAATATATTATCCACATTTAAGTTTATTCCTAATTAGAAAAACTTGTCAATTTCTTAACTCTGCGAGTGTTATCTGAAATGCAAGAAAGAAAAAACTTAATTAGACGTCTGATTCACTTTAACGAAAAAAGAAGCACTCTGCAAACTTACACATAGCTTAAAGTCAAACAAAAATCCTTTTGTTTCAAAAAATCCAACGAATATTAAGAACATATAGAGGGGGAAAGAGTATAGTTAGTTAAGTCAACGAAAGGTCTGAATAAACAGATTGTTAATTTGGGTTATAATTCTGTTTTTGTTGATGTTAGAAACTCAAGACACAATAAAGACTAAACAAAAATTTAAATTCAATATCAGTCAACATCCTCAAGCCGTACAGGATGTGTAAATGGTATGACCGACTTCTTTTCCACGTCTCGCGACAGAGCTTTCGCATATCTGCAAGACAAACAAGGATCATGAGATAAAGTAAAATGCATCGATTTTAAATGTTACCATATGCATCTTCATCTCGATCTCCGGAATAGTACTCGAGGACAGTTCGGTAAATTATGTAACCAAATTCGTGTACATATTATGGCCACCCTTATTGCTCACTCGGACGAACAGATCTACAAAGTAAGCATTTTTCTAAGTAGTGTGAGTTTCACAAACACAAATGCATTACAACAGGGCTGGTTTGCAGTTGAATAGTTAATCTCAGGGGCGCCAAGTGAAATTTGATTAAATCGAGATTTCATCGATTTTGCTTTAACTTTTTTTTTCAATCTCAATTCTTTTTTTAGGAAGCATGGTGTTTTAACACTAAAGATGCACTGCGCGGTTTTTTATGTTTAATTTTTTTATTCTCCAGTACATTTTCTTGATTTTTCATCCGTAATTCATCACGTTTATAACGCCTATTGTAATACAACCAACAAATAAAAACGTTTGGAAACACAATGGTAGAACTATTCAAAGCAACCGTGCACACTACGGGAATTCAACGAATTGCAGCGCCTTACCATCACGAACAGAAATAATACACCCCTGAACTCGACTGACAACACAGTCAAAGTTTGACAGCACATACCCTAAAAATGGACATCATCAGACATTTTTGTTGCTTCACTCACGTACACTGTACATGTAGCTAACACCGCTTCCTGTACTTCTTATTCAATGGTTCTGTTGTGATTCTATCATTTTAAATTTGACTTAGTTACAGGTGAGCTGCTTCTAAGCATATTTTTAGTTTAGAATTGAGATGTATGTTTTTGTACTACTGATTTTTTGTTAAAATCGAATTTTGGGTAAATTTGGTTCTATTACTAAGAGCCATTGTTTTTCCTTCTTTTTAAGCCAAAATTTTAATTTTATTGGAGGTCATCCTTGTCAAATGTGACAGTTTTTGTAATCAAGATTTTGAATGTAAGATTTAATCTATCAAAATCCAGTGGAAAAACTACTATTTTTAATCAACCGGAAAGATAATCTGTATACGAACGAATACGTTAATATAATATTTAAAATACACACAATTTTTCATGTTAACATAGCCTTAACACAATGTTGTTCAAATTGAAGCGCTGGCGCTGTGATCATTAGAGACATTTCTAAAATAAACACCGCTGTAACATTGAGAAGTCGCATCTATTTCTCTCGCTCCCTCTCGCACAATTTTGTATAGCACCTTTTCATAAAATTACTCAATTTCATTTAAAAAATGGCGTACAAAACAAGCCTTTTGTCCGCCGGGTAGTCGTTCTTTTCTAAATGGAAAAAAAAGGATTTTCTCTTCAAGTTTTTTTTACTTTTTAATTTCCTTTAAATATAATTCTCCCGTGCAACGTTTTTAATCAATTTTTATATGTGAATTAAAAATCCAATTCTCTATTTAAACTTTTAAAGTGAAAAACTGTGAACAAAAATTCTTTATAAATTAGAAAACCATTACGAATCGAATGAAAAAATTCCCCACGAATTCAACATTTTTTTTTTGTATTTCACAAATTGTGTGTGGTTGGTTCGTTCAAACGTTCATCGCTGTGTGGTGGCTCGCTCAAAGTGGGGCACAGCAGCAGTACAAGCTTCTCACTAGCGCGAACTTAAAATAGAAAACGTCACTCAATTTTATGAGATCTTAAAAAAAAAATTAAAATAAAAAATAATTCAATTTATAAAGATCGCTTATAAAACAAAGTAAATTAATCGTGTCTCGGTGAAGTTATAAAACCAATGGTGGAAATCGTGTTTTTTTATTTCTACCAGCAAAGACGGCAGCTGGCTGAGTTTTCAAAAGGCTGTAGTTAAAAACGAAGGAACAAAAAGAGTGGAAAAAGAAAGAATAAAACGACACCAGAAATTCAATCCATTTTGTGGTTAGGTTATTGCATAAAATAATAATTGTTATCGCGGTATGTTTCGAGTGCAGGATATTATCCTGGAAATTTGTGCTGAGCAAGGGAAAACTATTTAAAATTTGTTCTCGCGGGTAAGTAATTGTTTTCGGAAAAATATAATGATTTTGATCTTTCTCTCCACCTCGGATGGCTGGCAATCTAACAGCTCGCACACGAAATCGAATCGAGAACATGGTCGTTGGTTGGTTCGCTTCTCATTGTTCGTTGGTTTTGGTTGTATATAGCGCGAATTGTAGAAACTTACCCACAACTGGTTTTTTGTTTGAAATGCCTTGTTTTAGTGGGGTTTCGCTGGCATATTGAGTTCCTTGAAAAAGTACATTATTCAAGTAAATTTTCCTTGCTTATTTTTTGGGGAATTTGCATTTTCTTTTCCATTGCAAATGGCTGATGATTAAATATACAGACATCAGACACTTGGGAAGACACAATAAGAGTGAGGGAGACAAATATCTTACTCGTAAGTCCATATTACAGAAGATAGAAGAAGCTCACTGCTGAAATAAATGTGTTAAAATATTTTTTTTTATTTTTAATTTTTTTTTTATGTAGGTACCCACATATTTAATATTCGTGTCTTCGAGTAAATGGCGTGTACACTTGCAAGGTATTCTTTTATTTTATTTTAATTTATCTAAACATGTAAGAACTTGTTATTCGATGTGATTGAAAAAATGTCTTAAAGTTTCGCGCCTCTTTTTCGTTGAGTTGTTAGATCTCTTTGACTGAAGGTATCACTGGAATCTCTCAAGTCTCAATCATATCTCACTTGTAACATCTCACAATTTCCAATCCGTCGCTGACGTATCCAAAGGCATCGTCAACCGACTGTTTACCTTTTCGGAAAGGAATAAATAAAAATAAAATGTTTATAGAAGAAATAACAAGAAGAGGAGTAATGTGATGTGTGGAGTGGATTCTTATTTTCGCGCGCGCAACGATTTGTCGAAGAAAATTTAATCGTCGGTCTTGCTCTTTGTTGATCACAAGTTGTCTCCTGCCACTAGTTTCAGCGCCAGTGAGAATGGGTTCATTACACATTCGCCTTTCGAAACGAATACATCAACTTCTCAGCCAGCGTTAGGCGGCCGTTTATTTTATCCATCGCACACGCTCCAAAGATCGACGTTTGTTCTTTAATGTAGGTACATAGATGCGAGCAGTTTTTAGTATGTACTTATCGGATATTATATGTTTGGATAAGAAGGTATCTTATTTCAATATTGAAGTCGTTTTGAATATGAGAACAGCCTAGAATCAGTTTGGGAGTTTTGTTTTCCAAGAAAAATATCAGAAATCCTAAACTTGTTGAACGTAAAGAATAATGGGATTTTACATTCAACCACCACGAATCGCTACTAAAATTCAATGTTTTTTGGGTTCAATGTAATTTGTTAAGCCAAAAGTAGCAATCTCTTTTTTGAATGTGTGGGTGAAAGCCGATTTCCTTTACGGAAACCCCCCTAAAAACTTGATTTTTTTTTTACAGTGAGGTAGGCATCTCAATAGAATAGATTTAAAATATTACGGCGAGGAAACCCCGGGAAATTGATTAAAAATTGTTTTTAATTTTCCGATTTGGGCCTTTTTATTTTTCTTATTTCTACAAAAATTGCCCAAAAAGGGATATGCAAACTGTGTTATTCAATTAATACATATTTAAACTAAGCAGACAACAATTTTTTAAAACAAATTTTACTGTATTTATATTTTTAAACAATTTTTAAAGTTCGCGCTTTTCACCGAAATACAATCACGGAAAATGAACAACAAAAAATGTTTTTTTTTGTTTGTCCTTCACTTTCATTACCTTTCATCCAGTGCTCGGTGGTGGGAAATTTTTGTTCCCGACTTATTACATTTGTGTTTACTGAATTTGCACTATCAGCTTTCACAATCAAGTTTATAGTGAAAAAATCGCGCGATTTTTTGCACTATAAACTTGATTTTGAATAGCATTCAAGTTTATAGTGCAAAAATCGCGCGATTTTTTCACTATAAACTTGATTTAAAATCAGTTTATAGTGAAAAATCGCGATTTTTCACTATAACTTGAATGCTATTCAAAATCAAGTTTATAGTGCAAAAATCGCGCGATTTTTTCACTATAAACTTGATTTTGAATAGCATTCAAGTTTATAGTGCAAATTATAATATACCCTCAAGAAATAACATTTTGCTTTAAAAACTTAGCAAAATAACAAAAATTTCCCAAAATATTTCCCAAAAGAACCAATAATACACTACCCATACGAGCACTTAAGGGACGAAAATTATACACATTGCTATGTGTTTGTGTTTGGAAGAACTGTCAAAATACATCCATCTTGTTCATTTCCTTGTGTTTTCATAGGAAAAATAGAAACTTTAAAAATTAATTAAAAATAGAAAGAAGTGATTCCTCGCCTCAAATTATTTATATTTGTTTATTAAATACATACATCTTTCAAATAAAAGTGTTTTTTTTGTCAAAATTCAGGTTTCCGTAATGGAAAGTTGAAAAAATATCTCGTTGTATGTGTCAAAATTCGTGTGAGAATATGTGTAAATCTGTCTCCAAAAAGAGATTTTAGAGAAATCAATTCTTCAAGTAAAAAATTCAATACTTTTTCCAATGTAATTCATTTATGGGGAAAAAATTGCCACAGATCCGTGAAGAATCAATTTCTTGACTCAATGTAAAATTCCATAAAATAAAAGTAGAATTGTTTTACTAAGAGCCGGTTTTTCAATCATCGAATAAAAATAAAAATAAACTGGCAAATAAACTTATCTGAGTATTCATCGGTCGAATAAATTAGAGCGTTTTTTTGTCAGATAAAGTCTATCTGATGATTGAAAAATCCAATATTTGGTTATTTGTCGAATAAACACTATTTCCCTGTTTATCTGACGATTGAAAAATCGGCTCTAAGTACAACATAATTTCTCACGTAATAGAAATAAAATTCGTGCCTTAGGCCCTCCGCACACGAAGCAACTTTTTTGCAACTAGAGTCGCAAATCAGTTGCTCAAGTCTCTGTTTTACAACTAGTTTGCGATCGATTTGCGACTTCTCTCCACACACGAGTACGACTGATTTGTGACCAGCTTATAGTTGTTTGAGTAGGACGTGTGATTTAATTTTGTTTTTTCACAAATTTTTATACATGTCAAACAATAGTACTGACGGAGAGGATTTAATCGACTATTATCAGTACTGTAGACAAAGAAAACTTGTACGAAGAGACCACTGGACGCATCTGCAATAATTTAAAAAATGTTTCCCTAAGAACCATCTACAGACTAACACGAACAAAATTTTTAAAAAAGTAGCCAAATCCGTCCAACCGTTTGTGAGTTATTCGGTCATACACGAACAGGATTTCATTTTATATATATAGAAGATTAGCCGACCCCGCGAACCTCGTCTCGCGTTGAATCGCTTAAAGGTATCTATACTAGACATACAAACAAACCAAGCCCTTTTCATCCCAATTAAGCTTCTTGAATAATTAAAAACCACATATCTTTCCAATATCCTTTACCTTTACATAATAAAAATCCTAAATGTTATCAACCATCAAATCATTCACTCTTTTTTTTATTTTCCGAGTTTTCCACCACCAATTTGCCATTTTTCTATTTAAAAACAGTGCACCTAAAATTCGCGGTCTTATATCAACAATATTTCATTTGAAAACCAAAGCACCTTTAACTCTTATGAGTTTTGCGGGTTTTCCATCAAGAACTTTCTATTTTTCTATTCGGTAAGCGATTCTGGAACAAAAAGAACATGCAAGAAACCAAATTCACGTCTATGTATCATATCATATTTCATATTTCCAATTTTCCAACTCTTCCGTATGGTTTTTCCAATGCCAAAAAAATTCCAAAAATACAACATGCAAAATTCATAAATATCTGTTGGGCCGTTTCACGTTTGCTTAAGCAACTCAAATTCGACCTACAAAATCAGTTGCGTGCGACTAGTTGGAAACCGATTGCAAACCGGTTTCATTTCAGTCGAGCGCGGGGCTCTCCTATAGAGCTTCATATACAAAGTTGCTTGAGCAACTGATTTGCGATTCTAGTCGCAAAACAGTTGCTTCGTGTGCGGAGGGCCTTAGTGATATAGGTAAGTATTTTTACTATTTGCTGCTTAAGGCAGGGAGTTTTATTTGCATTCAAAAAGTAATGGAATCATTTTCATTTATGTAAATAGGTACGTCGGTTTATTGGGAAAGTGTCAATACTCTAGCTCTGGAAGAAAGCAATTTTTTTTAATTAATTGTGAGCTCAGTTAAGAAACATTTTAATACTTCTCTGAGACGAAGGGCGATAACGGAGAGGAATAAACTACATTACTTTTAATGAACATGTAAACTATCAGCCCTAAAATGAGTTTCAATTTGATAGTCGATCGATAGCTTGAGCTTCTATCAAAGAGTTGATAGTTTCGTATTATAAATATCAACTTGTTATTTTTGACCGATTGTGAATATTATTCAAAAATTCGGCTCAGATTTCTAACTTCCAAAACTGAATTTTGACAAAAAAAAAAACTTATTTGAAAGATGTGGAAAATTTCCACTTTGAGTGGAGTAAATTCCCATGTGGAGCAGATTCCCATGGAGCAATTTCCCTGCACCATACAAAAGTAGAACTTAGCAACAAATCTAAAAAAGGAAAAAAATCGACTACGTTAAATGTCAAATGTACGTTTTGTCGATGATAAATAATGGCTACGTTCAATCATATATCGGATAGGCTATCTGGGATACCCGTATCTGGGATATCTTTTTGGACGAGACAGATACCAGTATCCAGATTGCTGTCAAAACGTCTATGAAAAAAAAACAACAAATCACACGCTTGAGAACAAGAAATTGTTTATGGCCGTGAATCCGTTGGCAACTTCTTCCGTGTCATCTAAATTATAACAAGTATTGTTAAAAATCAGATCGATAGTCATCTGCTTATATTTCTTTCAATTTTCTTCTAATTTGGAAGCTGATGATGTTGCGCGCCAGAAAAGTCAAGGCAAACAAATCATATGTTGATCAGCTGAACACTCGGATACCCGAGGTATACCAAAAATTTTCAGATACCTCTGGATTTTTTTTTGACAGTAAACGGTTCATGTATTTGCTATTTTTTACTATGGTTTACAAAAACAAAAAGCTATCCGATACCTTTTGGTTACATGATTGAACGTAGCCAATATTTGACGAATATTTCTCTTCACTGACATTTTTTTTTTTTTTTGATAAAAACATTTGACGAAATTGAATATTCGTAGCTATATTGATATATTTTACTGAAGCGAGAAAAGCATTGTTTTTTTACATTTGCATCGTTTACTTACTTAAGGTGGCGCCGCAGTCCGTTGAGGACTTGGGCCTCAATCAACAGTCTCCGCCAGCCAGCTCGGTCCCTAGCTAGCTGTCTCCAGTTTTGTACTGAGAGTTGATTAAGGTGATCTTCCACCTGTGAGCGCCACCTGGTCGTCGTGATCTTCCTCTCCTTTTACGTCCTCCGGGAATAGTGTCGAAGGCTTTCCGGGCCGGAGCATTGGTGTCCATCCGCTCTAGATAACCGAGCCATCTAAGTCCCTGGCCCTTGACCCTTCGTTGTACAACCCGTAAAGTTCGCTGTTATATCTTCTTCGCCATTCCCCTTCAATGAAGAGATGACCCGAAGAACTTTCCTCTCGAAACAGCCTAAGGCACTTTCATCCGATTTTGTCAAGGTCCATGCTTCCGCACCATACAGCACGACTGGGATGATGAGTATGTTGTACAGTTTTACCTTATTTGCTCGAGAGGGCTTTTCCACTCAATTGCTTTCCTAGCTCAGGGATTAGCAAGAGTTATTTTTCGTCTGACCTCGGCGCTGGTGTTGTTGCTCGTGTTTAAAGCGGAGCCTAGGTAGACAAACTCCTCTACTACCTTGAAGTTGTTTGCGTCTATTGTGACGTTCTGTCCGAGCCGTCGGTGTTGGGTGTCTTTCCTCGAAGACAGCCCATTTTTGCCGCTTCTGTCTCAATTCTCACAAAGGCGCCGTTGACATCATGCTGTCTTCTTCCCATTATATCAATATCATCGACGTACGCGAGAAGTTGAAAAGACTTCAGGAAGAAAGTGCCTCTGGTGTTGACAGTGGCGTTCTGCACTATCTTCTCAAGAACGATGTTAAAGAAAGCGAACGACATTGCATCGCCTTGTCTGAATCCTTTTTTGACTTCGAAAGATTCCGTAAGCTTGTTACCAACCTTGTGTTTTCCGTGAGTTCTCCATCGTCATTTTGCACAAGCGAACGAGCTTGGCAGGGATTCCAAAACTAGGCCTTAAAATCGGTATAAAGGTGGTGGGTATCGATTTGGAGTTCATAGGTTCCATAGGTTCCAGGATCTGCCACAACGTGAAAATTTGGCCGATGGTTGACTTTCCTGGCCTGAAGCCACGTTGATAAGGACCTATCAGATTGTTGACGAAAGGCTTCAGACGTTCACATATTACGGCAGAGAGGATCTTGTAGTTAAGTAGACTGATTTCTCTGTAGTTGGCGCAGTTTAGAGCATCTCCCTTTTTCAGGATCGGGCAAACAATGCTGAGGTTCTATTCATCAGGCATGCATTCCTATGACCATATCCTACAGATGATTTGGTGCATGCTCCTATCTAGCTCGTCGCCTGCTGTTTTGAACAGTTCGGCAACTAGACCATCAGCTCCAGCGGCTTTGTTGGATTTCAGCCGTGATATTGCCGTTTTTTTACTTCTAGGTCTGGTTCACGGAATTATTGACTACCATCGTGTCTGATGAAAGGCTCCTGTCTGACGGCGGGGTTTTGTTCGTCATCGCCGTTATGCAGTCTACAGAAGTGGTCTTTCCAAATTCCCAGCATTGACTATGATATTCCCTTGTTTATCTCTGCAGGCATCGGTTCTTGCTCGATGACCTTGAACCAGCTGCTTAACCTTGCGCTAAAACCTCCGAACATCATTCCTGCTGTTGGCTCTCTCAACACCCTCGATCTGACGTTTCTCATGCTCTCTCTTTTTTCTCCTGAGAAGCCGAAGTTCTTCTCTCTCCTCTTTTGGTCGTAGAGCTCACGAGCAGCTCTTGTCCTTCTTTAGGTGCATCAACCCGAAAAGTGTGTCCGCCAATATGACAGTGCCCTGTAATGACACGTTTGTCTGAGTCATTATGAAGTCTATCTATATTCAAAACATTTTTAAGTTATTACTGGCCAAATTTGTTTCACGGCTCCACAAGTGGAAATATTTCGCCAAATTTGTACCGCTGACTGTGATCTACTAAATGAACTTACAAATAACAAGGTATGACTACTATTCCCAACGCGTGGTAAGATTGGCATTATAGTCGTTCCATTTTTTTTGCAAGTTCTTCGACGGTTGACATGTTTATACATTACTAGTTCAATTTATTTTAACTAAAAGTCCATCAGATAAACGAGCTCAGCCAAACAAACAAACGAAGTGATCACTTCCGTAAACATTACTTTCGATTTATTTTAGCTGCAGGGCGCGATAATCTAAAATACTTACTTACTTACTTATTGTGGCGCTACAGACCAGCTCGGACCAGGGACTCACCCAACGAACTTCTCCAGCCAGCTCAGTCCCTAGCTAGCTGTCTCCAGTTTCGCACGCCAAGTTGGTTCAGGTCCTCTACCAGCTGTGTCGCGGTCTTCCTCTTCTGCGACGTCCTTCCGGGTTGGATTCGAAGACTACGAGCCGGAGCATTATTTTCCATTCGCTCAACATGACCCAACCATCTAAGTCGTTGGACCTTACCTTTTCTGGCTAGATCAGTGTCGCTGTACAGCCTCGAACAGTTCTTGGTTGAATCTTCGTCTCCATTCTCCATTAATGCAGACAGGACCAAAAATCACTCGAAGAATTTTTCTCTCAAAGCATCCCGAAGCGTTTTCATTAGATGTTGTCATGGTCCATGTCTCTGCACCATACATGAGGACCGGAATGATGAGAGTTTTGTAGAGTGTCACTTTAGTTGTTCGGGAGAGGACTTTACTACTCAATTGCCTTCTAAGTCCAAAGAAGCAGCGATTGGCAAGAGTGATTCTTCGTTTGAATTAAGCGCTGGTGTTCTTGTCTGAGTTGATAGCGGATCCCAGGTAGACAAAGTATATAACTAAAAAAAAAAAAAAAATAAATAGAGTGGCGTGACAGCTCTTGAAGAGCCAAGGCCTAAGTGGCTTACTCTCTTCAACAATTCTCTGGGTGCGTGTGAAGAATTGAGGGGACCTACAATTTAACGCCGATTCCGAACGGCAAAGTTGAGAAGCACTTTTTCATGACAGATTGATACTCTTGGAAGTTTTGTCAATTCTTCGTAAGAGGCAGTGCCCGTGAAAGATGAAATAAAAATTATGGACACGAGTAGAACTCGAACCCACGACGTTCTGCTTAGCAGCCAACGCACCTCACCACTGAGCTACGGCCACTACAAAGTATGGACTGGCAAAGTATTTATCTACCTCCAAGTTAAATCTGTCTATGTTGACGTTTGCTCCAAAACGTCGATGTTGGTAGTCCTTTCTTGTCGACAGCATTAACTTGGTCTTGCCGTCGTTAACCGCTAGACCCATCTTCCTGGACTCTATCTTAAGACTCACAAACGCTCCACTGACATCACGCTGTGTTCGTCCAATTATGATGTCGTCTGCGTACCCTAGTAGCTGGACGGACTTTTGAGAGATTGTGCCTCTGGTTGGAGCTTGGAGCTTTGCACAATCTTTTCAAGAATGATGTTGAAGAAATCGCATCATAACGCATCGCCTTGTCTAAAACCTTTTTTTATATTAAATGCGTCCGTTAGGTTTTTTCCGACCATGATGGAAGAGCGTGAGTTTTCCATATTAGCCGCGTTTTATTATCCTCACTAACCCATATGGGTTACCCCGTGATAATAAAACGATCTGGGTTATGAAGGTTGAAGTTCAAGCTATGTTTTTATCCGAGACGCAACCCTGATACATTTTATTTTGCTTTTCCACAAACAACTTGTTTTTATTAATTCTAATTGAATTGACTCTTATCCTATGGCTTCATAAAACTGTGGTTAAGAGTGGAATACGTGTTATTTTTTATTAATATGGCTGATATTAATAAATCTTTCTACAACAACTTCTTCCTTGCATCACTCTCGCCATCTATCTGCCATAATAAGAACTTATTTTTGTGTTACAAAATAAACCCCGATAGTTATCGGGGTTTCAGGTTGTTGTTGTGTTGTGTGCAAAAAATTAATCCATATGGGTTTGTGAGGATAATAAAACGCGCCTATTGTCATCTTACACAGACGGACGAGTTTTTTTGGGATGCCAAAACTAGACATTGCTCTATATAATTGATCTCTATAGACGCTGTCATACGCGGCCTTGAAATCAATGAAAATATTTATTTAAAATTTCTCGGAATTTTTCTTATTTCAATATTCAATTACACCCTAGCCAAAAAACTGTCTTCCAGTACCGACACAAACAACAACATTGGTCGTTGTTCCAGTGCGGTTCATAATGTTTCTGTGTACTGGTCTGGTGGTAGTTTTCCAGTTACCTTATGTATGCATATACAAAACTGTCGAACTATAAAAAAAAAAAAAAAACAGAACTACCCTTATTAAGGAGAGTTATGTTTTCTCAACTCGCTATTGTTGTCTGTGAACAGTGAGCTGTTACTGTGAGCCTAAATCCAAAGGAAACACGGATTTTGTTAAAAAAAAAGGCTATCACTTATGCTGTAGTATGTGGGTTCTTTTAATTATATTATTGATTTCATTTGATATAATTTCTTGCTTAACTTATTATCCAATAATTTATACTCGCTTAAGGTAAATGACTTGCAGTTAAAAGATTATTTCCATCGATTTGTCACCCTTAAAACATACATTTTAAGTAAATACATTTGGATGCATTATGTTGCTGCGTTGGGAATGGCCTCGATAAATGGCGAAACTATAAAATTCTTCAGTTTGTGTTTTTATGGCAAACAGATGAAAGATTAAGTTTTATTCTCGGTTAGTACGTCATCCTTCATTTATTCATTTGAAATTTGAAATGCGATTAAGGAAAGTTGGAATTGGGAAAATACCTTTAGAGCCATTTTCTTCACTAGAAGTTGAACTCAACTTGAGGATTTTTATACTCAACTTGTCATTTTCGCATTCTTCACTCACATTCGACAATTTCGATTCTGAACTTTCAAATAAATCAACTTCCGATTATCTCAACTTTCGAAACAAGTAGAAGTTAAAAGGCAAATTTCTCTCAAAATCAAATTTTAATAAAACAAAAAAAAATATTTTCAATATCACAACGGAAAATCATCCGTCGTTTGCTCCCGAAAACGAAGATGAAGAAGAAGAAATGTGGTTTGGACGACCACGATTTTATACACATATTCCTACGATTTCTAAGCGTATAATTTTCATTATTGAAAAGTGGAGATTGCTTCGGAACTTGAAAAGCGTCTGCCACAAGCCTAGTCAGTTTTTCTCCTTTGGAATAAACCACTTTTGGAACTTAAATTCGTATGGATAGTAAAATAGTTTTTTAATGGATTTTTAATTGCAATTCTATTTTCGTGAACTTGTAAAGCTCTCTATTGTCTATTTGGCTTTCCAAAACAAAACGTCCTCGATTTGGGACTAGTGCAAAATCTTGCACGTAACCTAGTACAATGCGTCGATTACATTGAATACCTCCATGGAGCCAATCCATTCGAGTGAGCCGAAAAACTCAGAGGGTTTGTCACCGATGTCGACCAACAGTTGCTCGATCTCGAAAATCGATTACACCACCGACTCACGGCCATCCATTAGCTTGTCTTCGATACACGAGCAGACAGCGTACGATAAGCAAAATCCCAGCCGATATCGTTGTGGCTGTCGAAGTATTTAATTTTGCCATGCATCAGGGAAGTACGTCAACGGTGCTTATCACTTGACATTCCGTTAAGTTGTCTTGTCGTCGTTGTTACTTACTTACTTAAGGTGGCGCTACAGTCCGTTGTGGACTTGGGCCTCGATCAACAGTCTCCGCCAGCCAGCTCGGTCTCTAGTTTGCACTGCAAGTTGATTGAAGTTCTCTTCCACTTGAGTGCGCCACCTGAGTTGCGGTCTTCCTCTCTTCCTACATCTCTCGGGAATAGTGTCAAAGGCTTTTCGGGCCGGAGCAATTGTTTCCATCTGCTCTAAATTACCGAACCATCTGAGTCTCTGGACCTTGACCCTTCTGGCTAGGTCCACGTCGTTGCACAACCCATAAAGTTCGCTTTCATATCTTCTTCGCCATTCCCCTTCAATGCACACGAGGCCAAAGATGACCCTAAGAACTTTCCTATCGAAACAGCCTAAGGCACATTCATCCGAATTTTTCAAGCTCCATACTTCTGCACCATATAGCAGGACTGGGATGATAAGGGTGTTCTACAATTTAACCTTAGTTGCTCGACAGAGGGCTTCTCCACTCAATTGCTTTTTTAGCCCAAAGAAACAGCGATTAGCAAGAGTTATTCTTCATCTGATCTCGGCGCTGGTGTTATTGCCCGTGTTTACAGTGGAGCTTAGGTAGACAAACTCCTCTACTTCTTCGAAGTTGTATGCGTATATTGTGACGTTCTGCCCGAGCCGTCGGTGTTGAGTGTCCTTCCTCGAAGACAGCATATATATACTTCGTTTTTCCCTCATTTACCGCTAAACCCATTTTTGCCGCTTCTGTCTCGATTCTCATAAAGGCGCCATTGACATCACGCTGTGTTCTTCCTATTATATCAAAATCATCGGCGTACGCGAAAAGTTGAACAGATTTTTTGGAAGATAGTGTCGCTGGTGTTGACGGTGGAGTTCTGCACTATCTTCTCAAGAACGATGTTATTCAATGCATATATTCTTGGACGAAAATGTTGGGTGTTTGGGATTGCGATTTTCGAATTTTCTTGCGGTCAAATAAGTTTCACACACCAAATATTTAAAAAAAAGACAATTTAAGACGTACGAGAAAACATGAAAGTAGGTAAAAAGAAAACGGCAACATTCGAAGTTGATCGATGAGCAATTTTGAAATGTGCTTCCAATTCACGTGCTTCTGCAGTAAAAATTAAACAAAAAGTTGGTGTAACTGCAGGTGTTTAAACAGTCCTCAGAATACTAAACACAATGGAGCATTTAAAACGATTGCAATTCCAAAAGAAACCACCACTAAACGAGCAATGAAAAGATATTCGTTTACAAGTTTCTAGACTCAATGTGAGTTGAAAAATAAGTGGCGCAACTTGGTTTTTTCGGATGAGGAGACTTCTAATTTTGATAGCCTGATG
Organism: Sphaerophoria rueppellii; assembly: GCA_920937365.1. Lineage (NCBI taxonomy): Eukaryota > Metazoa > Arthropoda > Insecta > Diptera > Syrphidae > Sphaerophoria > Sphaerophoria rueppellii. The sequence continues at coordinate 59,778,411 of CAKKXW010000004.1, read as the reverse complement.
GATTTAATTATTACTTTCATGATGTGAGGAAAGAAAGCGGTTTTAAGTGCGGCATCATAGTCGAAAAGGTAGAGTTATGATATGGGAAATAGTAAGCTACTATAGAACTATTGAACTTGAGTTTAAAACGTCAAAAAGGACTGCAAATCCACACCCAAATAGACGCTGATTTTGTTCCCGGTAGCAGTCGCCATAGTAGATATCACATTGGTTCATTTTACGTAGGCCCGGAGCCGGACCATCCCATCGCATTTCTTTGATGGCAGCTATATCTGCTTGATAGCAGTCAATGGCTTCCGTTAGTTGTTCGGCTGCACGTACTCTGTTAAGGAACCTTACATTCCAAGTGCAAAACCGAAATTCGTTGTCCTTAAATCGTTTGCGTGGGTCGTCATCATTAATTCCGTCCGTATCCGAGGCTTGTTGGTGGTTCGGAACTATAGTTTCCTTATGTGGCCGGGCAGTCACACCGACGCACGATCCCCAACCTGGAGAACTTGGTCTTTAGTTTAACTCTAAGACGAAGAACCGGCTAAACCGCTCCTTATAGGCCTGGGCTGCGAATATGTCGTAGTAGCCCTATAAGATGTTCACTAAGTAGTTCATCCTGACTGGAACTGTAGACGCCACCGTTGATTATATCTTGGGAGTTCTTCCGCTGCCGTCTGTTGAAAAGGAGGCATGCTTGAGTGGCGCATACCTCCTCCCCCTCTCTCTTTGCTGTCGCCAACAACTTTCACTGGGGTTAGAACCTAATCTTCGGTTGAGGTACTGGGCACCCGATGTTCACTGCGGAGAGGTGGAGAGTAGGAGTTGATAGACAGAGGTTGCTGTGGACGCTTGTGTCCTCTTGAATGCACGTCTCTACCCTTCGAACATAAAGAAAATTCCTGATATGCTTAAAAAAATAATCTACTTAAACAATTAATAACAATCAACATATCAATCAAGCCCAGTTAACCTACATTAACGTAAACAAACTTGGTACATGAAGGTACATTGAACACAAGTTTGTTACTCTTCAGCAGCTTCTACTCCAACCTCCTTGGACGTTTCATTCAATGTTGCACAAGTTGTCGCACAGTGTTTGTGTTCATACATATGAATATCCAAAAGGAGCAAATACACTAAACATAATGCACCTTAGCTACTTACTATCCGTTCAAGTGTGCTCAAGTTCCTTAAAACTTTCAAACACAAATAGGATTTTACTATTTTTCATCATCAACGTCTACAACTTACTGATGAAAGGTGGTCTATTTTATGTGACTCAATCCCCATCTGTGTGGCCCCTTAATCCTTTATTGATGGTTGTTTATGTAACTAAAACATTTCGCGGTATTTTTGTTTCGAAAGATTCACTCAATAAAAAAAAAAACTACCTGGTTCGTTGCTTGGAAAACTTTCATACATATTTGCAAACGGATACAGTTGAAAATACTTTGCTTAAACAGTTTGGCAAACCTTATATGTGAGTGCATGCATACATAATATGTAATTAAAATTTAGCTAAAAATTATTCCTTTTTGATCACGCTTTCTCACGGAACAATAAAACACAACGAGAACTCGACCGTCTCGCAATATAATTGACGTGAAAAATCTATAACGCCAAGCAAAACACGTACCACGATACCAATACATAATTTGTGTGTGTTTGTCACTCTCTCTCTCTCTCTTTTTGTTGTAATACTGTTTCCTTGGCAATAGTCAAGCTAAGAATGCATCTAATGTTTGAAATGCAACTCCGTAAGTACCTTGCACGCATCAGAATTTTTCGTTTATTTTGTATTTGCCATTCCGATTTCCCATTTTCCATCAACATGTGATTATTTTTAGAGATCAGAAATAATTTTCCACCTCCTCAATGTTGGTGACTACAGTATTGACAGCCCATTTTATTCTGGCCGCGCGTTTGTTTCTTCTTTTTGCCTTTTATTTCTCTTCTACTCTGTAAAACTCACAAACACTCGAGAACAGCACATACAAAAAATATTAATGACTTTGTGTGGTGAGTTTGTTCTTCCATACAAATTCACCAAATCGAAATGTTGTTGTTTGATGGGGTGACGGTGTAACCAGTGCGATAAGAAAGGGGAGCTCTTTTATATTTCGTTTTGTGTGCGTTGTCATCGTTGCCTGTTTAGGTTTGGCTTTTGAAGTGGAGCATTTAGTTGGCCTTGTATGCGCAGCGCAATAGCTGTTGTGTTGGTGTGGTGTTGGGGTTTGTTTTTGTTGGATTTTGTTTTTCGTGAACTGAACTGAAATACTTGAATTCGTCAAACTGAATACTGAAGCTTGTACTCACATCAAAAATTTCGGGTTTATGTGTTGAATCCAAAATATATACAACAAAAAGAACAACATGACATCGACGCACGGTCGACGACTGCCTGTTTGTATTTAATATTAGCAAAGACTATTTTTTTGTTTTTTATTTCTTTGAATGGAGGATAATGTTTTGTTTGAATTTATTTTCATAAATATACAAAAATGACTGTATTTTATTTAAGGGAATTGAAAAAAAAAATAAATAAATATAATTTTTGACATTCTTTAACAATTGGACAACATCAAATCGGGACTTTATGGCATTGTCAAATGATTTTTCACTTGTTGTGTCTCCCGTTCAAGTTTTGCATTCCTGAGAAACGATTTTTCGGGTTGTAAATTTCACATTGAGTAAAAACTTAACAAATGCTGCCGCACGCCGGTTCTGTTGGTCTATGTTTAGAAAGCTCGTTGCCAACCTTGATGGAGCAGCGTGAGTTCTCCATCGTTATTTTGCACAATCGAACGAGCTTGGCAGAGATGCGGCTTTGAAGGTGGTGGGTATCGATTTGGAGTTCATAGGTCTTTTCCAGGATCTGCCGCAACGAGGAAATTTGGTCGATGGTTGACTTTCCTGGCCTGAAGCCACATTGATAAGGACCAATCAGATTGTTTACGAAAGGTTTCAGACGTTCACATATTACGCCAGAGAGGATCATGTAGGCGATGTTAAGTAGACTGATTCCTCTGTAGTTGGCTTGGTTTAGAGGATCTCCCTTTTTCAAGATCGGGCAAAGAATGCTGAGGTTCCATTCATCGGGCATGCATTCCTCTGACCATATATTACAGATGATTTGGTGCATGCTCCTATCTAGCTCGTCGCCTGCTGTTTGAACAGTTCGGCAACTAGACCATCAGCTCCAGCGGCTTTGTTGGATTTCAGCCGTGATATTGCCGTTTTTACTACTGCTAGGTCGGGGTCACGGAATTGTTGGCTATCATCGTGTCTGATGAAGGGCTCCTGTCTGACGGCGGCGGGGTTTTGTTCGTCGTCGCCGTTATACAGTCTACAAAAGTGGTCTTTCCAAGTCCCCAGCATTGACTGCGATTCTACTATGATGTTCCCTTGTTTATCTCTACAGGCATCGGTTCTTGGTCGATGACCTTGAGCCAGCTGTTTAACCTTCCGCTAAAACCGCCGAACTTCATTCCTGCTGTTTGTTCTCTCAACATCCTCGATCTGACGCTTCTCATGCTCTCCTTTTGTCTCCTGAGAAGCTGGTGTTCCTCTCAGACAAGGCGATGCACTGTCGTGCGATTTCTTTAACATCGTTCTTAAGAAGACAGTGCAGAACTCCACCGTCAAAACCAGAGGCACTATCTTCCTAAAGTCTTTTCAACTTCTCGCGTACGTCGATGATGTTGATATAATAGGAAGAACACTGCGTGATATCAATGGCGCCTTTTTGAGAATTGAGACAGAAGCGGCAAAAATGGGCTTAGCGGTAAATGAGGGAAAAACGAAGTATATGCTGTCTTCGAGGAAGGACACCCAACACCGACGGCTCGGACAGAACGTCACAATAGACGCCTACAACTTCGAGGTAGTAAAGGAGTTTGTCTACCTAGGCTCCGCTAAAAACACGGGCAATAACACCAGCGCCGAGATCAGACGAAGAATAACTCTTGCTAATCGCTATTTCTTTGGGCTAAGAAAGCAATTGAGTGGAAAAGCCATCTCTCGAGCAACTAAGGTAAAACTGTACAACATACTCATCATCCCAGTCGTGCCTGTATGGTGCGAAAGCATGGACCTTGACAAAATCGGATGAAAGTGCCTTAGGCTGTTTCGAGAGGAAAGTTCTTCGGGTCATCTTTGCATTGAAGGGGAATGGCGAAGAAGATATAACACCGAACTTTACGGGTTGTACAACGACATGGACCTAGCCAGAAGGGTCAATGTCCACAGATTCAGATGGCTCGCTCATTTAGAGCGGATGGACACCAATATACTGGCCCGGAAAGCCTTTGACACTATTCCCGAGGGACGTAGAAGGAGAGAAAGCCGCGACTCAGGTAGCGCACACAAGTGGAAGAGGACCTCAATCAACTTGCAGTAAAAAACTGGAGACAGGTAGCTGGGGACCGAGCTGGCTGGCGGAGACTGTTGATCGAGGCCCAAGTCCACAACGGACTGTAGCGCCACCTTTAGTAAGTAAGTAATGCAAATGTGTGCTGGCCGTTGTGGTCTCAATCCGACCACCATCATATTTGTCTCAACTGAACCGTTTAGATTCGGCATACAATAATTGTAGGTGTTCACACTTCACACGTATTCAAGTAGGATGAGATAAAGACAATACCTAAGTTACTAAGGCCTTGGCCCTTCGGAGCAGTCAGCTTCTACTTCTTTGGCTCTTACAGTTAAAATGTTACTTCTATTCTATATGGTTCTTAAAAAAGGTAATTAAAAAAAAAAATAAGTTTCGTCTTGCCGAAGGATGTAAAACAGTAATTTGTAGAACAATAATTTCTATTAGAGCAAGATTATTTGCGCAACAACAGTTAATTAAAATGCTTTCTGGCAACTTTAATTTGATCGAAAAATAAATAAGATATTCTATACTTGTAAATATCGCCTAGCTTCAATTCTGCCCATAATCTAGTAAAATTTGCTGTTCACACGAACAATTACCAACGAATGAACTAATATTCGTCTTTTTTGACATTTTTTCACATGTGAGTTTTTAATTCGTTGCGATCATCGCCTACAAGATCTTGTCTGCCGTGCTGTGTGAACGTTTGAAGTCTTTCGTCAACAAGCTGATAGGTCCTTATCAGTGTGGCTTCAGACCCGGAAAGTCCAACATCGATCAAATATTGACCTTACGACAGATCTTGGAGGATCCAGGAACTTCAAATCGATACCTACCATCGATTTCAAGGCCACATATGACAGCGTCTATAGAGACTAATTATAAAGAGCAATGTCTAGTTTTGTCATCCCAGAAAAAACTCGTCCGTCTGTGTAAGATGACAATGGAAAACTCACGCTCTTTGATCATGGTCGGAAAAAACCTAACGGACACATTCGATTTCAAACAAGGTGATGCGTTGTCATGCGATTTCTTCAACATCATTCTTGACAAGATCAACGTCAACACCACAGGCACAATCTTTCAAAAGTCCGTCCAGCTACTAGGATACGCAGACGAAATTGAAATAATTGGAAGAACGAAGCGTGATATCAGTGGAGCGTTTGTGAGTCTTGAGACGGAGGCCAGGAAGATGGGTCTAGAGGTTAACGTGGGCACGACCAAGTTAATGCTGTCAACGAGAAAAGACAAATTTAACTACGAGGTAGTTAAGGACTTTGTCTACCTGGGATCCGCTATCAACTCAGACAACAACACCAGCGTGAAGAATCATTCTTGCCAATCGCTGCTTCTTTGGAAATCAATTGAGTGGTAAAGTCCTCTCCCGAGCAACTAAAGTGACACTCTAAAAAACCTTCATCATCCCGGTGCTCATGTTCTCTCTGGCTCGTAGAGTCTTGGAATCCAACCCGGGAGGACATCGCTGAAGAGGAAGACCGTGACACAGGTGGTAGAGAACCTGTACCAACTTGGCGTTCGAAATTGGAGACAGCTAGCTAGGGACCGAGCTGGCTGGAGAAGTTTGTTGGGTGATGCCTTGATCCGACATGGACTGTAGCGCTACCATAAATAAGTAAGTAAGAAGGAATCACCACCAAAACCAAACAAGAATACTGATTGAGGTTAAATACGCTCGAAGGCGAACATTTTGTTCGTTGGAAGTGTGGATTATGTGGAACGCGTATTGAGTTTTGTAACGAAGTGTTACATGCTCTTATACAGCCATATCGATTTTTCAATAAATAAACTGAATAGACGGACAACTTTGCATTTCGCATTCATATAATTCACGCTCTCTTTACAAATCACATATGCAGGCTAGCTAATTCGTGCATATATTTGCATACATCACATTTGGCCTTGAATCCATACCAGGCAAACAACAAACAAATCATCTCGTATGACTCATTAAGTCATGGCGTGTTTTGCATTCATCAATAACAGTGTTGATACATGACACAAGCAATTAAACCGGACCACATGAAAGTTTAACTTTCGCACTCATACAATTCACACTAGGTTTTAGTAGTAAAGTTCATATGAGGATCAGTAATTTCGTTGTAAAATCACCACTACCACTACCTTTCGTCACTAGTATTAGTTGTCATTTCAACTTTAGAGTTTCGATTTGAGTGTTCTTGGTCTTTTCCGCCACCGACCGCAATTTCGTTATTAAAGCTTCCCCCCCCCCCACCAGTGGTAAGGGGTTTTAATATCGAAGGAAACTGTCCCGAATACCGTCTGTGCCGCAACCGCCATTTCTTTGTTGAAGCTTCCCCCCACCGGTGGTAAGGAGCTATTGCCTACCGTGTAGTGCCACCAGGGGCCTTAAATATACCTGCTGATCCACAAGAGCTATTACCTGCCGTGTAGTGCCACCAGGGGCCTTAAATATACCTGCTGATCCACCAGAGCTATTGCCTGCCGTGTAGTGCCACCAGGGGCCTTAAATATACCTGATGATCCCCCGGACTGATTAAACTGGTCGAGTAATAACTGCCAGACGCTCAAACAAAAACAGGAACGGGAAGCCCAGTAGTGAAAGCCCTACTGCCGCGCCGGCTAAGATAGCAAGGAGGCCGGACACCCTACAGGCGGAAGCTAGATCTAGTTCCGATCGCATACCAGAAGTGACGCATTAAATTTAAGAAGAACCAAGTCAAACATATTGAATTTATTTTGATCTCAATAATTGTAGTTATTTAGTTTTTCTAATAAAGAATTTGTCATTAGGTTAGAAAGACCTATCATTGAAGTTTCGTGTTTTCTTCAATAGACCTTGTTGGGAAACAAAAAGCTCGTATTAATTAGAATTCTCTCTGCAATGAATACATTTATTTTCTCAATATTATTAAATATTTGATATTAAAACGTAACTGTATGCATAATAAATCAAACATAAACTATTTTTCTATCGGTTTGTTGAGAATTTGTAAGCAAATAGGTCTTCAAACTTGTCTAAAATCAATCTTTTTTCAATATTCGTCGTTCGGTGGTAGTGCTTGAATTGTTTACTCAATTTATAACTATCCATACATCAAATATTGTTTTGCTTTGTTTTGACACCATATTACCAAAGCAAACTCAACTTAATAAAATAATGTTCCAATATGCAATGGTATTTTAAAGCAATTTTTATGCAAGTCATACTTCCGGTATGAAATGCACACCACTATGTTGATGTTATACATATTCGATTTGTTACTATTCTACTAGCCATAAGGTTTATTTTTCGTATTTTCAAAAACAAACAAACCAATTTGTATAAATAAAATACAAATAAGTATCTTGTTAATTCTGTTCAACGTTCAACATTTCTCCATTACAACTTTACACGAGTTCCCTTGTCACTCAAATTCAGCGGAACAACTACAAAAATATTTTCCCAGCGAGCTCCACTGATTCACCTTCTTTACGATTGTGACTTGTTTTTTTTTTTGCACTCTTCAAAACTCTAGTTCAGCTCTGATATACTCGGTACTTTATGTATTCAAAATCGAGTCACAACCTTACAATAACTCACCATAGGGTCAAAGAAACGTATTATTTGCTAGATTTGCCCCGTTTTCATTAGCATTTATTTTCTTTTCTTTTCTGCTCATTCGTCAATCGTTAGTAAGTCATCACTTGACTTAAATGTTTTTTTTTTTTTGTATTAATGGTGTCTACAATATTGTTAATGCTTATTGTATTCTCTATTTACACTTTGGCCTGCATTGTGTTCCATGTCGTCATGTGGATGTATCTCTCTTTTAACCGAGTTCCCTCAGTTCTAAATGCTTTATGTTTATACGGCTATGTCGATGGAGTATAGTCATGGAGCAGTATACGCAAGAGGGAGGCATAAAACTTGAAAGGCAAGTGAATCTTTTAAGATTTAAATCAAAATACTCCTTCCTATATTTGGTATTTGCTGCTACTCTGCCTTTGTATACACATTTCTCTCCTTCTCTCTAGCTTTTTTCTCTCTTTTCTTTTTGAGCTCCACTTTCAGGAGAACCTAATGAAAAACTTCGACAACGACAACGAAACGACTGGCACTCGCACTGCCACAGTGCCGCTGGGTAATGGTTTGCCTGATGTCTTAACGATGTCGAATGACTTCTATTCGAACTCGTTTCTAGTCGTGTAAACGCGTGTGTTTATTTATTGTTTAATGTGCACTACATTTATAAATAATAATTGATAACTTTAAAGAAAAAAAAAAATGCGGATTATTCGCTGGAGGTCGCTGCAATTCAGATTTCACAAAAACTTAATACATATTGCCCTGTAGAACGTCGTCGATCGTTTGTGGGGTTTGTGATGGTGTTATGTGGGGAGGGAGTGAATGAGTGCTTCCCTGCCAGTTTCACTTACTTCAATCTGTTCCGACTACACGAACAAGACACTATCAATAAATACACGAGAAGAAAATAAAAACACACTTAAATGGTGCAATGAACAACGTAAAATGAAATAAATGAACATAACGTGTGGTGAGTTTGTCTTTTAGTCGGTTCGTTGAGATTGAGCGACCTGACACAGAGGGGACGAGGGAATTCGACTTGAAATTACATTCGGATTTTGCTTTCTTTACACAAAAAAGTTACACACACTTTTTGTCTGCAAAAAACGGATTGGAAATTTTACTATACAAAATTCATTAATTAAGTACTTTTTCTACATATTTTGTTTTTGTTTTAAGTGCTACACTCAGGTTAAATGTTGTATGTTTTGTTGATTTGTAAACGGTGTGTGGTGAGTTTAATTTGCTATTTTTTCGTTGATGAAAAGAATGAATTCTCTTCCATTCATTTTTATGTTACTTGGCAGTAGAGCTGAGCTTTTAACTAAGTTTATTTCTTCATATATTAGGATTTTGACTTTTATGTAATGATTGAAGCTGTCTTCCCGCCTTCATTCAATTAGCTATGTTTTTAATTTATTATTGACTTGACGGAGTTGCATTTTTTTTTCTAATAGATTTTCTATTATCTCTCAATAGAGTTTAAACACCTTTTGTGTTTGAAGGTTATTACTTATTAGGCATGATTATGAATTTATTATTTATTGCCTGTATGTATCTAATCACTTTTCATAATGCTTAGATAATTAATTCATTATATTTATTTATCAAACCCAACGAAAAATCATGGTTCGATTCAAGCTGTTAAGAGGTTATCAGGGAAAAAGAAGAAAAACTTCCGATGTTTTAGAGCCAACCCAACTGAGGAAAACCGGAACAAGTTTAAACAAGCCAGGAAGGCCTGCAATGCCCATATTCGGCGGATCAACTTTTTACATGATGAAAAACTAAGGCAAAAAATACTGCAATGTCCCAACACAGTAAGAATTTTTGGTAATTTATAAAAAATATGAAGAATTCTTCTTCTTCCTCGGTCCCTACGCTCGTTGACAATGACACTCCAGTTGTTGGCTCGCTCGCTAACGCGAACCTTTTTGCTAGGCAGTTCGCTGCCAGAGAGTGTCATGACTCCTCCAGGCGAATCTTCTTCTCCCTCCAATTATCGTCCGATTGCACTTACGTCCCTTCTTTCTAAGGTCATGGAAACGCTGATAAACTATCAGCTCAAGAAATATCTCGAAGACCGAAAGTCTGTTAATGACCGGCAGTACGGCTTTGGCAGCAACAGGTCCACTGGTGATTTGATGGTTTATCTCACCGAACAGTGGAACAAATTTTTACATCATTTTGGGGAAAGTAAGATTGTTGCACTTGATGTTTCTAAGGCGTTTGATAAAGCCTGGCATCTTGCTCTTTTATCGAAAATGCGTGCCTTCTGTATCGATAAATCCCTTCTACGTTGGATTAGAAAATTTCTTTCGAACCATTTTTGATTGTCATTAAAGATCTCTTGTCTGCAACTAATCCAATTCATTGTTTCGCTGACGATGATACCCTTAGCTTTTCATATTCGTTTCCGGACTCACATCCCTCCTCTTCGGATGTAGAACTGCAACGGCACAATATGATAAGCTCATTAAACTCTGACTTAAAAAGCATTGTACAATTTAGAAACCGCTTCGAAAACTCAATGCTGTCTTGTATCGTTGAAGCGAGATATACCCCACTAGCCACACTCCATGGGTGTCACTTGCATCAACGAGACCGAACATCTCGGTATGTGCATCACTGACCACCTTGTGTGGAACGAGCACATACTCGATGTCGCCAAAAATTCCGAAAGATGTTTGGGTTTCTTAAGACAGTGCAAGAAATTATTCTCCTCGTCTGATCTGGCTATTATCTATAAAACCTATATCCGTCCAAAGTTCGAATACAATTCTCATCTCTGGGCTGGTACTCCATCTTCTTACTTAAGCCTCTTAGATGGAATACAAAAAAGAGCTGTAAGAATGATTGGTGATAGATAGATCACTCACTCATTCACCCCTTAGACCACCGTCGTAACGTAGCGATAGAATACGTAACGTACCGTAAAAGTAGCGATAGAACAAGGGGAGACCCTTGTTCTATCGCTACTTTTACGGTAATTGCTCTAGTGAAATAGCCAGTTGCATTCCTCCCCTCAAACAATTCGCCCGTATCGCGCTTCTAGTATCAGTTTACCCTCGAGCCCAACTTCGGTCGTACTCTCAAGTATAGAGAATCATTTTTTTAGCCGTACTACGCGAATTTGGAACTCTCTTCCACACTCTGTCTCTCCCAGCCATTACAATGTTCAAGAATTCAAGACCAATGTACACCGACACCTCCTTTCCTACCCCTCAAGGGGTGCAAATTATATAAAAAGAAATTAATTCAATGCTAAATCAAAAAGAGGAAGGTTTTTGTAAAAAAAAAAAAAATAGAAATTTTTCATTTGTTCCATCTTTTCAAATTTGCTCCCTTAAACGCTTCCTTGTAACCCTCGTGAGAAAGGATTAACTCAAGCCTTAAATCAATTATATCAACATTTAAGTTTCGCAACAGGTACATTCAGCCCTATCGTCGTATCCGTTCGGAGAAACTCCGATCGTAACATTTTATTTGTTCATGGTATCCGTTTCGTAAAGGAAATATTGACGTGTAATAACGCATGTCGTCCCGCAAATGTTCCGACACAATTAAGAGACATTAGGCGTGTTTTTTTAGCATTGCTATCTGCAGTCAAATTCGATTTCCCAAAAAAACGTATCCGCAGTTGCCCATCCGCAGCAGTTTTATTTTATTTTTAAGTTGGTAGACTTCTCTAGCTGTTGGATAATAAAACAAAAACAAAGAAAAACCGAAATTTATTCAAGATTATTTTTGAGTTGTTTTAATGCAGGTATAATTAATTTATAAACCAAAGTAAATTGCTTAAAATGGAAGATTCACCTTCTTTTCTTATTTTCCATTTGTGCATCCATCTGCATTTGTTCAAAGTTTGATTTGTTATTTTGGTTTTACTTTCGGATAAGTTTTTGACGTGTTGGGGTATGTTCGTATAGATTTCTTCAATCATCGTTCAATAAACAAATAAATAAAACAATAACAAATGTCAAACAGAGAAGTGTGTTTGAAAGTGCGTGTGCTTGTATGTATGTGTGAATTTTGATACAAAACTAGATTCAGATTTTTGAATCTCGAATCCATTTTTTTTTTAATCTCAAGTCTCAAATAGATCATGAAATCTGAGATTTTTCCACTTTTTCCTCACTTCACCTCGACTCTAAAGGCATGACTTCAACGAGCACTTTTTGCAAAATGTCAAAAATTGAAAATTTTCAAACTCATTTTGTGACAGTTTTTCCACCCCAGAAATAAAAGAAATGATACATAAAGCTTTTTTTTATGTCAAAAACAATTTTTATAGTTTTTTTTTTTCTAAATTCAAATGGTGCTACAAAGAAACAAAAACTTTAATTTTGTAAATTTCGCACTTTTTTGCAAAAAGTGACCGTTGTAGTTATACCTTAAATATCGCAAATAGAAAACGACATTACAGAAGAAAAATATTAAACACCATAAGGCAACTATGTGTGGCTCGTTCCTTGATTTGTGCGTTCCAATTTTTATTCAGAATAAACTTAGTAAAAGAACGTGTTTTGCACTCTGCGAACACAGCCTTAGAGACTCTTTGAGTTATCCGATTATCCAAGCTACCAACCTAAGAAATTCAATTTTACTCCGATCGAGTATCGATACTCGAAAAAATTTCAGTTCCTTATCCGCAGTTAGATTTAAGTTTAAGTTTTATCCGCAGCTGCGTGTTGTATTTGTAATACATGGAAGCTCCAACTGCAGATACGGATAGCTGTGCCAAAAAACACGCATATTGGCGCTAAATTGTTAAAAATAATAATAATAATAATATAGTCCGCTATAATGAACAACTTTAGTGTGATACTAGCTTAAAATGACGTTTCAGTCATGACTCAAACGTCATTTTATGTTAGTATCACAATAAATTCTCTTAAAATTGTTCATTAGCGGACTTTAATTTTGCTCCATTATTTTTAACATGCATTGTTTTACATTGTAGTTCACGACAACAAATTTTGCGGCAAAGGGATATCCCTCAAAATAAAATTTAAAAGAAAACCGAAACAAATACACAAACACTATCAAAAATACTTTATCCACTAGTTCTTGCACAGCAATCTTTTTAGATTATTTCAATTGGGAATAATCAAAGACTTATTCTCCTCGAACACACAACCTACCCCAAAACAAAACAAGAGCGACCGGCAAGCAAAAGTACACTAAAAGATATTTCATCGATGTCATCTATGCCGATGATGACGAAACCAAAAGCAACATACCGGCAGAGGCAGCGACCAACCCAGACGTCAGAATAAACAAAAGACTGATACTGTGTTGATATTGTCGCATTAGTTAAGAAACTCTAGTCAGGGGATTCCTTTCGACTGTCTGTCGTCGTGCGTCGTCGTCGGCAGCAGTTGTTGTCGTTGTAGTCATAGTCATCTGCCTTAGAAGATACCAGACTAGTAGCGCAAGCTCAATAATAACAATAATATAAAATAATCAGCACTAACGGTGCTGCGCTAGCTTATTTTCATTCTGAGTGTGTTACCTTCCGCGTCAAAGAGCTACTCACAAATGTCGACCAGAGATTGCCGCTACAGAGTGAGAATGCAAGCGAGGCGTAGATTATAATTATTCCAAAATTGAAACAGGAGAGCCAACCAACAAGTAGAGTTTTGGACGCGCGAGAGAGACGACCCGGCAAAACCGAAATGAAGCGAGTCACTGAGAATAACATATATTTGGTATATATGTATGTATGTATGTATATTTTGCCTTCATTTCTGTAAAGTGGAGTATGAATGATAATGTTCCTCCCCCGGTCGTTGGTCGGTTGCTGCAAAATGTCTTTACTTTAATCCGTTGCACATTTATGTTGCGTATAGAAGGTTCATTGCTTTAAGAAAAAAAGTTTCTAATCCTTGACCTTTCTTACAATCAAATTGTCATAGGTGACGAATAGCTTTATTGGCACATGTTTGCCAATGGTGCCGAGTAGCGGTTGACTATTTTTTTTTTTTTTTTTTTTTTTTAATATTTTGCATTTGCATCGATATTTTCTATACGCTTTGTCTCGTTTTCTTTTTTGTTGATAGTAGAGGTATAATATGTTTCTTGGGTGGATATTTTGCCAACAGGCGGCGCCACACATTGTTTTGGTTAGATGTCATTGAACTTTAAGCTTAACCTGCTGCTTGCTTGCTGGTAATTAATAGAGGAAGAGGGAGTTGAACCACATGACTCACAATAACATTGAATAGAGGAGTATGGTTGTTGGTTTGATAACAAACAAAAGCAGCTGCTACATCGGTAGCGACTAGCGATGGCAGTGGTGACAAACTCAAAAGATTACGTTTTTTGATACAACCGGCACACACGAATGTGTTTACCAGAAGTAGTATCTACTAGAAAGGTGATACACACAAAGTTTGATTTAAGGCAAGGGTATTTTTAAGTGATGAGTTTTTAATTTACTTTCAATTTTAATTCGTATTTTTAAGGCGAACATTAACCTCTTTGCTAAATGTTTATCTCGTCATTCGTTAATCATTTATGTCGTATATTATTTTTGTAAACATTTTTCGTTATTTAACTTTATTATAATCAACTGTTTTTGCGTTTCCTCTGACCGCATTTGGGACACTTTAAGACTTATCGCTTGATGATTTGTTTATTTTTTCTTTTGTTAAAAAAAAAAAATTTAGGTCTCTTACTTACTTATTTATGGTGGCGCTACAGTCCAGGTCGGACCAGGGCCTCACCCAACAAACTTCTCCAGCCAGCTCGGTCCCTAGCTAGCTGTCTCCAGTTTCGCACGCCAAATTGGTCCAGGTTCTCTATCACCTGTGTGCTCCACCTGAGTCGCGGTCTGTCTCTTTTGAATGCCGAAGCATTATTTTCCATTAGCTCGACATGACCCAACCATCAAAATCGTTGGACCTCTACTTTTCTGGCTAGGTCAGTGTCGCTGTACAGCTCATACAGTTCTTAGTCGAATCTTCGTCTCCATTCACCATTTATGCAGACAGGACCAAAATTCACTCGAAAAATTTTTCTCTCAAAGCAGCCCAAAGCTTTTTCATCAGATGTTGTCATGGTCCATGTCTTTGCACCATACATGAGGACCGGGATTATGAGGGTTTTGTAGAGTATCACTTTAGTTGCTCGGGAGAGGATTTTACTACTCGATTGCCTTGTAAGTCCAAAGAAGCAGCGATTGGCAAGAGTGATTCTTTACGCTGGTGTTGTTGCCTGAGTTGATAGCGATTCCCAAGTAGACAAAGTCTTAACTACCTCGAAGTTAAATCTGTCTATGTTGACTTTTGCTCCAAGACGTCGATATTGGTAGTCCATTCTTGTCGACAGCATTCACTTGGTGGCGGATTAAGCGGTGAGAGCGCCGTAGGCAAGCATCTCATCGGCGGCGCCCCTATATTAGAAATAACTCGTACTATTTTTGGCCGAAACTGCTGTACCGCGTGGTTTTAAGAGTTGGCGAACCGAGTTGTCAAGTCGAATTACCAAGCTGAGTTTGCAAACCGAGTTGAATCTGTAAGTGGAATTGCTCAAAACCGATTTTTATCTCAACATAGGTCATAAGCTTTCTTCCTTAACAACCACGTATGAACTAGCATTATGAGCCACTTCATCAAATCACTGCGCCCTTTGTACTCTCACGCCCCTAGGCACATGCCTACTTTGCCTTAAAGATAATATGCCACTGGCCAGACCCATCTTCCTGGCCTCCGTCTCAAGACTCACAAACGGTCCACTGACATCAGCCTGTGTTCTTCTAATTATGTCAATGTCGTCTGCGTATCCTAGTAGCTGGACGGAGTTTTGACAGATTGTGCCTCTGGTGTTGACGTTGGAGCTTTGGTCGTCAACGCCATTATACAGCTTGGAAAAGTGGTCTTCTCATATCGATGTTCCCATTGTGGTCTCTACAGGCTTCAGTTCTAGGTGTTTAAGCCCTGGAGGTTTGTTTCACCTTGTTATAGAACTTTCGAACCTCGTACATGAGAAGTTTGTGCTCCTCTCTCCTTTGTATGCCTTTTGTTTAGCTGCATGTGCTCGCCGGCACTCATCGTCAAACCAGGGGTTTCGTTGTGGTGACCGGAAAAGGATCTAGCAGTCTTCTTCCCCCTAGCATTTTCGCCTGTTGACCTTGATCGGGATATCCGCATTCGTACCTTGGCTACAAGAAGGTAGTGGTCCGAGTCGATGTTGGCACCTCGGAATGTGCGGACATATTGCATGCTAGAGAAGTGTGCGTCGATCGCAATTTGATCAATCTGGTTGACGGTTGATTGGGCAGGAGATTTCCAAGTTTCCTTGTGGATATCGAGATGTTGGATGGTCTCTTAGTTAGAAAAAAAAGTAAAAAGCCATATCCATGACACAATAGATGTAAAATTTCGGAGTGAAACTTTGAAAGCGTCAAGAATTTCTCAATTCAATGCTTGTGAGTGAGTGAGTTTTTAAGGCCAGTAGTTCCTCGGTTCAAAGAAAGATTAAATATTATTTATGATATGATTTTTTTGTTTAATTTTGCTTTCTTTTATTTCACAGAAATTATCATAATGAGCATTGATTACCGTTTGTACCCTCATCTGTGAGAAAATTATACTTGACAAGGTCTAAACAGGAGTGCTTTTTTTTAAGAAGAAAATTAATCTATCATCCGGAAATCGTATTTGAAATCGAACGAGAATCATATTCAACGCCAAGTTAATACAACAAAGCAATGAATGATAAAAATAACTCAGCATTGCATCCACACCATCACGAGGACAATGAGGAGCCATTAGTTTCATCAACATCCAATGACACAACACCCCCATCGACAACGGTTGCCGGAGTAGCATTGCCAGCCAGCTGTAGTAATAGTAGTACAAGTAGTAGTTGTAGTAATAACAATAGTAATAATAACAATCATCCTGATAACACCACCTCTGCTGTTGCAACATCAACAATATCATCGCCAGCCAGAACCTGTGTGACTTCTAGTACGGGCAATAACAGCAATGATTCAGTGTCGACAAGGAATGCCAACCATAATGACGGCAGACTATTGACAGATGATGAATTGAGTGGTGAACCAAGTTGCAGTAATAGCAGAAGCTTCAATACTTTTTCAAACAATAATAATAATAATAATGAAGAATCAGCAGCCTCGTCTGCGAAATCTGGTGGAAGAGCGACGGCCATGCCATCAGTAGGATGCAATAAGAGTATTAATAATATAAATAAGAAGATCGTTAACTTAGAAAAATTATCATCGACAGAAGGAAAGGAGAAAGGAGGAGGAATGGTTGCATTAAGAAAAGCGGCTAGTGAGATGGTCGCAGTTGCTTCAACAAGCAATAGCAGTGCTATTGCCAATGAGGAAAATGTGACAAATTCCAGCAAGATTGATGAAGGTGGTGGTGGTGGTGGAGCTGGAGACGATAGCGGAGGAGGAAGCAGCAGCAAGAAAATGAACAATCAAAGTGAATCTCAGAAGGAGGAGAGAAAAGTTGAACCTCTGAAGATCAACCTTATTCGTCATGAGGCTGTTATACCGAAGATAACAATAAAGCCCATTGTCAAACCAGTTGAATCTGGATCATCTCAAAGTAATGATCAAGGAGGCAATACCGAAGCGGCTAGTGCACGAAATTCACCAATACCTAAGTTGACCATTAAAACGATGGTAGTTAATAGTGCAACATCGGCAGCCTCGAATACCGATGCTGTCCCGAACGAACCACATATCGTTCCGAAATTAACTATAAGAACCAATGATTCGAGTGATGCTTCAACAAGTTCGTCAAGCACCTCGCTGCATACAGTGGTTCCAAAGCTAACAATCAAAATGGACAGCGGTGGCATCAATTGCATGAACAATGAAAAGTCTCACTATATTGAGCTCTCATCGTCATCATCGTCGTCTTGTTCTTCGCCATCGCCGCCCTCAAATATCGAACAGCTGCAACCGCCTTTGCCCAAGTTGACCATAAAGACAACAATAGATGGCAGCAGTGAAGCGATGATATCAAATATCTCGACATCGCCATCGCAATGTAATTTTGTTGGCTCCTCAACATTGTCGCCATCAACATCTAATTGTTCGTCATCATCAACAGTTGTTCCAAAAATAACAATCAAAAGTATTCCCAAACCATTGGCGGAGCCATTGGTGGTGGAAGCAGCCGAAGAGGAGGCCAAAGTGCCCAAATTGACTATTAAAACAAGTCAGGAACATGCGGTGATCATTCAACACCAATCGATTCCAAAGATGACTATTAAGACCAAGTCATTAGAAATTCACGAATCCGAACCAGTTGAGAAAATCCCAAAGATCACTATCAAGACAACAAGCAATAGCAATGATAGTTTCACAATTAAAACTGTTCCCGAGAATAATTGTTCGTTATCGTCGGCGATGGCATCAAGCAGTTCCCCACTTCCAAAACTTACAATATCGACAAATGAAACGAGCACCACGTGTACAGTTGTCGAACAGACATCGGAACGATTACCCAAGTTGATGATTTCACGTCAAGAAGACCATTCATCAGTGGTGGCAGATTCTGAAAAAGTGCCTAAGCCGGATAAAATCCCAAAGCTGACAATAAAATCGATATCAGCCTCTATTGACAGCGAAAAACTACCATCTGAAAAACAAGCCATCCCCAAATTGACAATTAAAACAAATGCCAACACAAGCAGTGTAGTTAATGCCGAAGAAGGAGGAGGACAAGAAAAGATTCCAAAATTTACAATACGCGCCACAGACACAACTGGCGACAATATGAAACTCACAGTTGTTTCAGATCCGCTTCCACCAGCCGATCTGCTCAAAGATACCAACGCCACCAGTGGCGACGAAGAACCAAAAATTGTCCCTAAACTGACGATAAAAAACTTATCATCTCCAAAACTAAAAATCAAAGCAATTCCAACGGCAGCAGCAGCAGCAAAAATCGGAGTAGTAGACACAACTCCCGTCATCATCGCCGACGCCGGCGAAGGAAGACAAAAGACAAACGAAGTCAGCGAAGATAATAATTCATCATTAGCATCCGTAGTTTTGGAGAAAAAAATTGCTAGAGAAATGATGAAGAATCAAACCATTGACGTCGACGACGACGAAGACGGCGACAATGACGATGTAAATGACACGATTGAATGTGATGCTTTGCCAAAAGAAAATCACTTCTCTCAGACCTTGATGAATAATATTTCTGCGATTGCAGCATCGAAAACAGGACTTTCTTCGTCATCGTCAACAGCATCAGTAGAAACAGGTGTCGATTCTGAACGAAAAAATTCGTCAGATATGGACATTGATAAGACACTGAATCACGATCCCCAGTCTTTTAGCAATAATGCAAGTTTAAAATTCTCACAAAACATTCCTATAATATCCAATGTCCAGTCCTTTGACACAGTTGATTTGACATCATCGCCATCGCCCGGTGCATCTCCGCTGCACAATTTTGATGAACTTACATCGAAAAATATCAGTAATCTTTCAACTGTCAATTTGCTGATGGAAAGACTACAGCGAATGGATGAAGTAATAAAAAAACAACAGGCCTTAAACGCCGCTGCCGCTGCCGCTGTTATTCCTCAAGCTCAAGCAAAAACAATTTCTTCGCATCCCTACGAATTGCCAATACCTAACGGGCAGCATCAACAAAATAATTCAGAGCACCTCCTAGAATCGATAGAGATCCTGGATTCTCCGGAAGAAAGTCAGAGTTCATTGAAGGATGAGAATGTTCAAACGGGAGGAGTGTTGGTAACCAAGCCCTTAACAATGACAATAGACCCACGTCCAAATTCCCCAAATTCACTTATTCCATCATTTGTTTTCAAGCAACAACTCAAGCCGAAGGAAAACAATCGTATTACTTTGAATAACCATCAGATCAATCATACATCCAAGATCCACCATAACTCGTTGAACAACAACAAAGATGAGCAATTACAATTGCAGGTGCGCATTAAAAATAACCTTAAAAGGCAAGCCGCCACCGCATCCATGGCTGAAGTGTTCTCACCCGATGGTCACAAAATGCCAAAACTCCACAGCTTTGTCGAAAATATAACACAGAATCATCCGCTTCCGAATTTGAATCACATCGATTTGCCAGTAAACAATCATGTTCTTGTGCCTAAGAAGCTAGCTGCTGATCCTCTAGCGATTCCATTGGAAATCGATTCCACAGTGAACAATATAGAGGTGGTGGAAAATAATTGTACAGTACCTGATGTGCCTACGGCTTCTAGTGACAAACGAAAACGCGGCCGACCAAAGAAGTCCGACAAGTTGTCAACACCTGTGGTTAGTCCTCCGAAAAATAATGTCGCTGTTAGTTCGACAACAACACCGAATATCCAACAACAATCGGCTCTGAACGATGTCTCATCCAAGACTCTGGATGATGCGGTCAAGGCAAAGCGTGTCCTTCTCTTGAAAAAACGCCTAGCCATTGACTTTGTTGGGTCGGAGTCTGTTGATGATGGTTCACTGAATGATAACAAACGTTCACAACGAACTCCGTTGAGGAACTCTCGACGCAGTGGCACCCCGGTCTTGGTCAAAACTAATTCATCGTCTTCGATTGAAATGAATTCGTTCAACGAAAGACTACAGCCAACTGTGAAGCTTAGTAAACGTCCCTCTTTGTCGCTGTCATCATCACAGTCGTCGCAGGATCAACCAGCCGCCAATCATAATAGTGCGTCTGTTTATCCCATCGGAACATCATCGTCGTCTTCATCGGTTTCATCAGCATCCGCGTCGGTTTCAATGGCAAATCAGCTGTTAAATGAAACAGTGGCGAACAGGCAGACGACAGAGCAAGAAAACGATTTTATAAACGTTGATGAGCCGCCGAAAACACCGCCGCCAACACAAAATTTTGCATTTCCCGATGAGTTATTCATGACTCCAAAGACTGAGGACAGACGGCGGACAGATTCCTTTGATGGCTCTAGTGGTAAGTTAAAATTTAAAGTTTTCTTTAATTGGTTTTTTCTAATCCATATTTGTTTTCGTAGAAGAAATAACTCCAACCCGAGGCCGTGGACGAGGGCGCGGTAGAGGCAGAGGCAGTCGAGGTGGTCGTGGTATGGGCAGAGGACGAGGCCGAGGCCGAGGAACTCCTAGACCAAGATGTATTGGGGGACTGAAGCACAAACCCGACCTAGAGCGGCTTAAGGGAGTTAACTTCTTAAGCCCGGTAAGTTAATTTTAAATTTGTTAATATTTTTTCGATGTCTCCATTTTTTTTTGTTTTTTTTTTTTTTTTTTTTGAAAAAGTGAAATAATTTGCCCTCTCAAGGAACCGATTTCAAAGGGTTCCTCAAAGTAAATGTCGTTTTTGAAATCTGAAGTAAAGTAAAAGAAAGCTAATGTCTGCTGGAAAACCAGATCCTACGGGCATTGCAACCAACCAGCCTGATACCATCAGACATCCTACCTACAATCACCGATTACTGCATCCCTACCCTAAACACCTCAAAAAAGTTTAGAGTCTTGTTCCCGTCAAGAATCGACTGGAAGGAAGGCGATGTGACGGAAGACACGAATGGTTCAAAGATGGAATGCGGTGTAGGTGCAGGTGTCTTCTGTGAATCTCTTATGATTTCAAAATCCTATAGACTTCCCGATTTTGCCAGTGTTTTCCAGGCAGAATTGTTAGCGATAAGGGAAGCTTGAAGCAACGTGACGTCCTTCCGGGTTAGATTCGAAGACTACGAGCCGGAGCATTATTTTCCATTCGCTAAACATGACCCAACCATCTAAGTCGTTGGACCTTTACTTTTCTTGCTAGGTCAGTGTCGCTGTACAGCTCGTACAGTTCTCGGTTGAATCTTCGTCTCCATTTTCACTCGAAGAATTTTTCTCTCAAAGCAGCCCAAAGCGTTTTCATCAGATGTTGTCATGGTCCATGTCTCTGCACCATACATGAGGACCGGGATGATGAGGGTTTTGTAGAGTGTCACTTTAGTTGCTCGGGAGAGGACTTTGCTACTCAATTGTCTTCTAGGTCCAAAGAAGCAGTGATTGGCAAGAGTGATTCTTCGTTTGATTTCAGCGCTGGTGTTGTTGTCTGAGTTGATAGCGGATCCCAGGTAGACAAAGTCCTTAACTACCTCGAAGTAAATCTGTCTATGTTGACATTTGCTCCAAGACGTCGATGTTGGTAGTGCTTTCTTGTCCACAGCATTAACTTGATATTGCCCATCTTCCTGGCCTCCGTCTCAAGACTCACAAACGGTCCACGCTGTGTTCTTCCAATTATGTCAATGTCGTCTGCGTATCCTAGTAGCTGGACGGACTTTTGAAGGATTGTGCCTCTGGTGTTGACGTTGGAGCTTTGCACAATCTTTTCAAGAATGATGTTGAAGAAATCGCATGACAACGCATCGCCTTGTCTAAAACCTTTTTTGACATCAAAAGCGTCCGTTAGGTTTTTTCCGACCATGATCGAAGAGCGTGAATTTTCCATTGTCATCTAACACAGACGGACGAGTTTTTCTGGGATGCCAAAACTAGACATTGCTCTATATAGTTGGTCTCTATAGACGCTGTTATACGCGGCCTTCAAATCGATGAAAAGGTGGTAGGTATCGATTTGAAGTTCCTGGGTCTTCTCCAAGATCTGCCGTAGGGTGAATATTTGATCGATGGTGGACTTTCCGGGTCTGAAGCCACACTGATAAGGACCTACCAGGTTGTTGACGAAGGGCTTCAAACGTTCACACAGCACGGCAGACAAGATCTTATAGGCGATGTTAAGGAGACTTTACCTCTGAAGTTGGTGTAGTTCAGGGGATCTCCTTTTTTGAAGATCGTTCATACGCTCCCCTTACCTCTCTTAAACTAGATAGCACTATGAGACAATAAGCCGCAATGTAGGGAGATTAATACTACAGTGTGTATAGGATTGTACGTGTGAAATATACATCCTTCCTAACCCATTATTTTTTTTATTATTTGGTACTTTATTAATTCATTCATAAAAAAAATTTACAATTGTTTATAAATAAGTACATTTAAGCATGGCTAAGCCATCTGCCGAGAGATGACAACAAATTTAACAAATTTTTTGTATACAATATTTCGATTTTAATAGTACCTAATTTACAATATTTATCTACCTAAGAAAAATGAACATTTGATATTTTTATTTCAGAAAGTTTCATTTATGATTCTTGATCTATAATTGAGCGCTGTGTAGCAATAAGAAGCAAGTTTCCCCGAATTTGCACTCGTCGAGTATATGCTTTACCTCTTCAATACTCATCAAATTGGCACCATAATGGTATCGCCTTATTTCTTTCAAGATGGGACAGGAACCAAGAAAGTGCATTACGTTTTCGTTTTCTCCAGTGTTGCACAGGCAGCAGATTGCTGCATTGTCTTCGCGATGGGGCAGGCATTTTAGCTTGATTAGTTCTCCTCTCACTCGGATTACCATCCAAATCTTTTTAGAATCTCATGAGATAAGGTATCAAAACGGTGCACTCAGCGCTAATTCGCTACACAATATATTTTGCAAATATCTCATCATAAAGTTGGGACCAATGTAAAAAAAATATTTATTTCGCCCGAAACATTAAATGTAACCCCTGTCAACTGTTTAATAGGAATCCAGTATCAGTCATTAGAAAATAAGCTTATACCCAACAAAAAATGTCTACTGTCTGGTAATTATCTTATTTTCTTCCCAACATTAATCTCCGAAACACCACAAAAAGTCTGAAATAGTTAAAGCTTTGAGTCAAGGTTTAAATGTATCCACAGTTACATGCTTGTTTCTCTCAACAAATGATTGTCGACCCGATGAGAACGCTCGCGAACTCACCATACTGGATATATGTTTGTCCCACAGTTTGTCGACGACAATAAGGTTCGCTCTTTTTCCGGCAAACACAAACATACAATTCTACCACTTCAAAGAAAGTCAATATCGAAGAATCCATTACCAATAAATACATTACCAATACATACACTGTCATACACAATTGTTGGGATGTGTTTTATTTTTGCGAATTCCTCTTTTATATGGTCTTCCCTATGATAAAGAAAAAAAATATGAATAAGACGAAAAGACACGACGACAGACACGATAGAGGTGGCTGGCCCCGACAAACGAAACAATGACGATGATCCAACAACAATATATCCTGTCTGATACGTTCTGGTCGCCGTGCGTATTCGTATTATCATCTTGTAATCAAATTAATTCCCTTGTGCTCTCACCAGACTACTTGCATGAACACCTTACTACTGTTGTATTTAAAATTACAATCGGTGTGTTGACTTCCGAACCACATCATTGTTTAGTTGTTTTATTTTTGGGGGGTGAAAAAGATATGGTTCTAATTGTTGTTGTGATTTACAAGCTGGAGTTTTCACCTCGGTTCAGGAAAAAATAGATTCCAAAAACTAGGACACAATTCTCTCTCGAGAAGGGCATGAAAAAAAAAAAAACACCTGTTGCTTAAAACAAAAACAATTATTACTCCTCCTTAGTTAACATGTGTTGGCTTTTCTGCGCTAGTCTCGTTGCATGAAAGCAAGTTGTGGTAAAGATGGAAAGAGAAAGGCAATTGCCATTTGAATATTACCACTTTCTTTACAAAGAGTATCTAATAAAGACTTTGTCCTTGCGGTTTTTGTGGACTTTCATAAAACTATTAACGATATTGTAGACCCCATTCTTCGATCAATTGATTGGGGTTAAAGTTACAAACAAATAAAATCTTATCGCTAGTTTTTGAGTTCTTCGACCTCTTTGTTGGGGATTAAGAATTAACTTCATTAGCATGGCTTCTTATTCTTTTTTTTCAGCTTTCCCACATTTGTCCAACAGAACGATTTAAGACCAGACTTCGTCTATTAGGCAATGCATAGTTGTTCTTTTGTTTTCAAAGGATGAGACATTGTGATGAAGAAAGTTTTCATCTTTTCTCCTATGTGAAAACTACATGCTCCATAATGAACTTCGATTTTTTTCTTTGGGTGTGTTTAGATGGCTTTGACGAATCATCGGCTTTAGTCACTCACTAGATTTCTTCCATTAGATCTTAATCCCGATTAACCTCTTCGCAGTCTTCGCAAGTTTCTCTACGTTGGCGAAATGTGTTCGTTAGCATTTGTGGCTTCGAAGAGCCAATGTACTTACTTATGGTGGTTCTACAGTCCAGTTCGGACCAGGGCCTCACCCAACAAAACTTCTCCAGCCAGCTCGGTCCCTAGCTATCTCTCTCCAGTTTCGCACGCCAAATTGGTTCAGGTCCTCTACCACCTGTGTGCTCCACTTGATTCGCGGTCTGTCTCTTCTGCGACGTCCTTCCGGGATGGATTCGAAGACTCTACGAGCCGGAGCATTATTTTCCATTAGCTCAACATGACCCAACTATCTAAATCGTTGGACCTTAACTTTTCTGGCTAGGTCAGTGTCGCTGTACAGCTCGTACAGTTCTTGGTCGAATTATCGTCTCCATTCTCCATTTATGCAGACAGAACCAAATACGCTCAAAGAATTTTTGTTGTCATGGTCCATGTCTCTTCACCATACATGAGGACCGGGATGATGAGTGTCACTTTAGTTGCTCGGGAGAGGACTTTACTACTCAATTGTCTTCTAGGTCCAAAGAAGCAGTGATTGGCAAGAGTGATTCTTCGTTTGATTTCAGCGCTGGTGTTGTTGTCTGAGTTGATAGCGGATCCCAGGTAGACAAAGTCCTTAACTACCTCGAAGTAAATCTGTCTATATTGACGTTTGCTCCAAGACGTCGATGTTGGTAGTGCTTTCTTGTCCACAGCATTAACTTGATCTTCCTCGTTAACCGCTAGACCCATCTTCCTGGCCTCCGTGTCAAGACTCACAAACGGTCCACTGACATCACGCTATGTTCTTCCAATTATGTCAATGTCGTCTGCGTATCCTAGTAAATAGCTAGACGGACTTTTGAGAGATTGTGCCTCTGCTGTTGACGTTGGAGATTTGCACAATCTTTTCAAGAATGACGTTGAAGAAATCACATGACAACGCATCGCTTTGTCTAAAACCTTTTTTGACATCAAAAGCGTCCATTAGGTTTTTCCGACCACGATGGAACAGCGTGAGTTTTGCATTGTCATCTTACACAGACGGACGAGTCTTTCTGAGATGCCAAAACTAGACATTGCTCTATATAGTTGGTCTCTATAGACGCTGTCTTACGCGGCCTTGAAATCGATGAAAAGGTGGTAGGTATCGATTTGAAGTTCCTGGGTCTTCTTCAAGATCTGCCGTAGGGTGAATATTTGATGGTAGACTTTCCGGGTGTGAAGCCATACTGATAAGGGATAAGAACCTATCAGGTCGAAGAGCCAATTTACACTTCAACAAATCTTTTGGAAAAACAGTTTTTCCATTGCTTTAGTGATGTAAAAAGCATGTGTCGGGTTTTGAACGCTTACTTTCCGTGTTACTGCGTTCAGCTTTGATAATACTACGAGTCGTTACAGATTTCTAGTTTAAGCAAATTTATTTTCATTATGACCAATTTTACAGTAATATTGTCCAAACTTGTTTTTTAAGGAACGTCGAAAGTACATTGAAGCTTGTGCCAATAGAACACCATCAGAAATTCAAATTTATGAAGAAGACACTCTTATGGGTGCCGAATTCGAAATACCCCGGTAAGTTCAACCTTAACACCTTTTCACTTAACTCACCACTAATGTAATATTTTCAACGAACAGCCCAATAGAATACATGAACAACGATGACACACAGAGTTCCATGATCAGCAATACAAGCATTTTGGATACCAGTGCAATTATTCGCAAAGTCAAAAGGAAAAAATTCGAAACTGTTGCAACGGAAAAGTAAGTTACATTATCTTCATAACTAAACAAAACACTCAAATTTCACAATTGACAGTGCGGAGTATACTGTTGACCTTATTGCCGAATATGATTGGCCACCACCAAAGGGTTGCTGTCCAGCAAAGAATCGTGACACTTTCATGATTCAAGAACAAATCGCCTTGTATTTGGGTATAAAGAGTTTCAAACGAAAGTATCCAGATTTGCCGCGACGCCAAGTCGACATGGAAGAACGAAATTGGCTGCAGGAGAAGGGTCTAGTTGCTGAGAAGATGTGTGATCTCGGGATAACGGCTGTATGGGCTTCGGATGTCCTGGACATTATGTACACGGATTTTTATGAGAAGTATGAAGAGTACAAAAATTACGTTCGTCAGAAGCACATACGCGAACTCGAGGCTAAAGCGAAGGGTGGAATGAATTTCAATGTTTCGTTTCGAGGAATGGCAACACGAGATCGGGCTCTGCACGCGACCTCAAAGTGGAATGCACATTTCAATAAATCGTAAGTTTATTCTTCTTTCTTTTTGAGTTTAGAAAAATGCATAAACAAAATTTCAAATTGCCGATAATAGTCGTAAGGAAGAACGTAGATCATGCTTGGATCTTCAAACGTTGGTCGTGAATGTACCATTGCCGGCAAAATTTTTCAACCGTCCAGCACCCGTTACGGTCAAACCTATGGAACCATCGTGCAGCTATGCAATGGCATTAGTGCCTGGTCAGTTTTGCGAGAATTATCGTCATTATACACCTTATGAGCTAAGGTATGATTAAGCTTTCGCAGCTTTGAGTACGTATTTTTAATAAAATGTTCACTTGGTTTAGATCATATCCAATCAACACTGTCCTCGAAGACTCAATCAGTTGGAAGGACAGACTCAGCAGTTCTGTGAAAGTTGAAAACGCCAATGCATCATCGGATGCGGAGACTCCTGCATCTGCAAACGACGATGATAGCGCCGACTCTAGCAGCAGTTGTTCGTCTGGTACAAGTTCTGACGATTCGGTAAGTTTCTCTTGGTTGCATTTGCCGGTCATATCTTGTCTTAAATAAAATGTTGTTTTGTTTTTTAGGACTCTGACTCGTCATCAGATGAAGAAAAACCTCCGGATGGACTGAAATGTAATGTTTGCCACCTGCCACAGAATAAAAATCAAAGAGGACTACCTGAAGTATTTATTCGATGTTTTACCTGTCGCAGGAGAAGTACGTCCATTTGATGGCCAGATCGTTCAAATTATTAATATCACATGGATTCATTTCTATCATTTCAGCACATCCTACTTGCATAGATATGCCACATCGAATGGTGGGACGAGTTCGGAACTACAATTGGCAATGTGCCGATTGCAAATGCTGCATTAAATGCAAGAGAAAACAAGATCCTACCAAGATGTTGTTCTGTGAACAGTGTGATAGGGGTTTTCATATCTATTGCCTTGGTGTTAAATCTGTCCCCGAAGGTAAGCATACATTACACGATTTGTTTGACATTTCTTTGTAATATTTTATTTATTCTTCAAAAAAAAGGTCGATGGCATTGCGAACGATGTCGTGTTTGCATGCGATGTGGTTCAACTAAACCAGAGGGTAATGTACCTCCACCACCGCCGCTTCTGTCTCCCACTGATACGTCTGCTCCCACCATCGCACCTAAATCAAGCAAGTCTAAAAAAATGAAATGGGTCAACGAATATAAAACAGATCCCATTACAAAAATGCGTGAACATAGTGCGATGTTGTGTGTTCCTTGTGCTAAAAACAAAGCCAGTTCTCGTCGTACTTGCAGTACTATCAGCATAAACAACAACACAATAATCGCTGGGACACCGGCGACGACGATGACGACGACGGCAACAGCAAACCCACACGCTTGCGGTGGCGGAAACAGCTCTCATAATAATCAACAAATGTCGCCGCCACCACCACCTCCACCAATTACACCAATTGTTACACCTGCGCCACAGAGTCTCAATACAGTGCTATCACCGCCATCATCGATACCACAAAAGCCAAAATCATCTAGGAAATCAACAAAACCATCTACAACAGCGATTCCGTCGGTGTAAGTCAGTTGTATTTTTATTTTATTTAAGACAAAACAAAAAAATATATTTTATTGTAAAAAAAAAAAACAACAAGAATCGTTTGAGAAGAGACTAATTATATTAAAAATAAAATACACACCCACACAGAGCCACACACACACACAAATTAACAATAAAACCTGCAGTCTACGTGCTCCTATTTATAATTTAAATGTAATTATCTTACCTTTATTTTGTTAATTTATTAAACAAAGCACTATCGAGATAAATAATAGTTTTTTTTTTTTAATAAAAATCGATCAAGGACATGCTATTTTGTTAGATTTATCTGACAACATTTTGTAAATACTATTTTTAAGCGGAGCAAGAAACTAGCGCTTTCAGGAAATTCACAATCGTCGAAGCTCGTACACTACCGGTCAAAAGTTTGAGACCACCTCTGAAATTTGAGAAATATCGAGTTTTAACCCCGAAACTGTAGTTTTAGGAAAAAAAAGTGAAAGGGGCATGTCTTGTTGTAAATGATAGAAAAATATAAACTTGTTTTTTTACTAAAAATAAATTATTTATTAAAAAACCAATTAAAGTCCTTAATTGAGTTTTCATCAAAAAACCCTCCTTCAATAATTTTTTTTTTAACAATTCTGGGCAATCTTCTTACAAGTTTTTGTAATTTTTCTTCTGGTATATTATTCCAGCAATTTTGTAGAGTTTCCCAAAGAGCAGATTCCGATGTTATGTGGTAATTCCAGGCATTTTTGTCCTGTCAAGCTCCTCTCATAATAGCTCAATGGTGTTAATATCTGGAAACTGTGGTGGCCATACCATTACTTTAAGAATTTCCTCGTCTTCTTTTTGTTTCAGTTATTCCCGGTAAAGTTTTGAAGTGTGTTTCGGGTCATTGTCTTGCTGGAATACAAAACCTTCACCAAATTCCTTATAATTTACAGAAAAGGATTAATATCTGGGGTTTTTTCACTTGTACTTGGTATAAGTTATCAATTCAGGTAAAAAAATCCTATTTTCATTCATAAACTCAAGCGCCAGGTACAAATAAAGCAACCCTTTGAAGGTAGTCTCAAACTTTTGACCGGAAATGTACGTCTTCTATCTTATTCATTTTGTGATGCAGTGCTCCGATAGAAGATAAAACGTTCTAAACGAACAAGCAACGCGATTTTGAGTTACAAATTAGAGCTAGTATCCTAATTCACGTATTTTTGTTCTAATTATATTCCGTTATTTATTTCTTACCTCATATTCTATATTGAGAGAGTTGTAAATTTGAAGTTCGGTTCCAAACGTATAAAAGTGTACTCAGCTACTTATTTTGATGTAAGTGGGCTCAGGTTTCGAACTCCAAATTTGGCAGAGTATTAGCGTCTCTTATTCCGAAATTAATTTTACTCTGCCCAGCTGTAGTAGTAGAAGTTGAACAGCAGCCAATTTTAACCATGCCAGCAGACGGAAAATATTCATCAGTGCTCGACATGAGGACGATTATACCCTAAAAGGATTCCACGAGAAAGTTAAACGAAGTTGTTCGTTTCGCATTCCTTATCCCTTCTTATGTTATTTTGTTTGTTTTATTTTTTTTGAGATTCAAAAGGAACGTATACTTTTGCGTTGTATACTTTTCAAACTGCCTGTTTTCTACTCTCTTTACTTTTTTTTTGATAATCAATCTGAACAAAAATGTAATGCTTATAATTTATTACTAAGAAAAACTTCAAAGAAAAAAAAAACATCCTCAAATCTCATATCTCTCATTTTTCTTATTTTGTTAAATGTTAAAAGTTCCAACTTATTATTGTTTATTTAGTAATTTCTATGCAGTGATAGAATTTAAGAATGGAATCATTTTTGTTCTCTGCAACAAGAAATCACAACATTTGTGTACATACATTATACATAAATAAATAGTATATTTTTGTACGAAATAGAATAGAGTATTTAAAACTCATCCAGCTTTTAAAAACACTCTGTATTATAAAACATTTAAATGGCTTCAATTTAGTTTTAGCAATTCTCGAAATAGAAATAAAATATGAAAATGTTTAAAAATCATTTTGTACAGGAAAACACACAACAGAGTAAAAAGAAAGAAAAACTCAGACATAAGAAATTAGAACCTAAGATTAGTCATAGTGAAAATATTTTGTGTACAACAATAAAAAACAAAAAAATATATTATTGATTACATTTACGAGGATAAAAATAGGAATATATATCTGTTTAATAGTTTAACATTTTTTTTCCAGAAAAATAAGAAAAGAAACATAAAAAAATAAAAACAATGTTTAGTTTATTTCATTTAAGTTTGCCGTAATTATATGTAAAAGTTGTATATTTTTATATTTTAAAGAACAAATTAAATGGATGGAAAGTATAATATGAATTTAAATAGGAATTAAACGAAAGATAAGAGCAAAAAACAAACATTTTTATTGAGTTGAATGCAACCCATACAAATAAAAAAGCAGAGATGATACTAAAACTAAGTAAATTCAATAAAAAATAAATACATAAATATATATTTAAAATTAAACGTTTATTGTTCAACAATGCTTTGAGATGACAAATTTTTAGTATGAAGCTTTAGTAATGAAGCTTAGGGGCTTAAGCGTATCGTCTTATACTGGCCATTAAAAGGCCTTATACTGATCTTCGCAATGGGCACAAATAAGTGGCAACTTGCTGAACAAAGGGTTGCGGGATTGAACAAGTTTTTGCTGCATGAAGGATGAAATAGGGCACGACAATGACACTCCAGTTGTTAGCTCGCTCGCTGCCAGAGAGTGACATGACTCCTCCAGTTCTTGAGCGCGTCAATGATTCCATGGGACAAATCTTCTTCCGCACTCGTGCCGTGGCGAGGGTCCTAAACATACAAAAATCCGCTGGTCCGGATGGTATCCCCGCTATTGTTCTGAAGAGGCAAAACCCATGCGTTAGCTTTTCCATCTATCCTATTCTTCTGGGCTCGTTACGATTTGCATTTGTCGAGCCTGTACCCAAAAAAGGCGAATCCTCCTCTCCTTCCAATTATCGGCCGATTGCACTAACTTCCCTTCTTTCTAAGGTCATGGAAACTCTGATAAATTATCAGGTCAAGAAATATCTTGAAGAACGAAAGTTTCTTAATGACCGGCAGAACGGCTTTTGCAGCAATAGGTCCACTGGTGATTTGGTGGCATATCTCACCGAACAGTGGAACAAATCTCTACATCGTTTTGGAGAAAGTAAGATTGTTGCACTTGAGTGCAACCAACGAGTCAGCTAGGCTCAGGAAAATCCTTTCGAAAACCTCCACTTCTGTGGGTTCTCTAAAGAAACCCGACAATGGCTGGACTGAATCAGGTCGCGAAAGTTTAGAACTCCTGGTTGAAACACACTTCCCAGGTAGCAAACCTAGCCCTGAACACGAACCAGATAACTCCTCAATCTTCGAGTATGAAATCCCTACGGATTTTATAACGGAAGAAAAGTTAAACTGGGCTATTAACTCTTTCTCCCCTTATAAATCTCCAGGCCTAGACGGCATTTTCCCAATGATGCTGCAAAAGAGCACCGAATTTATCACTCCACACCTGATAAACATCTTTCAAAGTAGCATTAAATGGGGGTATGTTCCCAAGTCATGGCGTGAGGTAAAAGTCGTCTTTATACCAAAAGCCGGCAAACCCAGCCATATTGAACCTAAGGACTTCAGACCTATAAGCCTCACGTCTTTTGTACTTAAAACACTAGAAAGACTTATCGACTTATATATCCGCAGTAATTTAAAACCGGAGACCATATCACCCTTTCAACACGCCTACACCAAAGGTAGAAGCGTAGAAACGGCACTACACTGCGTAGTTAGAACTATAGAAAAATCACTTGACGTTAAGGAATACACTCTTGCTTCATTCCTGGACATTGAAGGAGCCTTCAATAACGTCCACAGTAATGCAATCGAGAAAGCACTTAATGATCAACGTATAGAAGAAGTAGTTACCAAATGGATTATGTGTATGCTGAAAAACAGACAAATACATAGCGAGCTTGGTAACGCACACTTAGAGATGTGCGCGTCTGGAGGAACCCCACAAGGTGGAATTCTCTCACCACTATTATGGACCCTAGTGATGAACGAGATCTTGATAAAACTTAAGAGTTACGGTATAGTAGTGGTAGCCTACGCTGATGACTTGGCGCTTTTGGCGACGGGTAAATGCCTTAATACGTTACCACTATTAGTGAACAATTACAAAGCGCATTATCAAGGGTCAGCAACTGGACCAAGAAATGCGGTCTTAAGGTAAATCCCCTTAAAACGGAACTGGTTCTTTTTACAAACAAGAGGAAAATCCCTCCGTTTATAATACCAAAAATAGATGATACAACACTTAAAATCTCCGACCGAGCTAGATACCTCGGAGTTATATTGGATAAAAAGCTCAATTGGGGTCCAAATATCCAAGAAAGATATAAGAAAGCCACAATCGCACTCTACTCATGTAACAAAATTCTGGGTAGAAATTGGGGACCGAACCCCAAAATAGTCATGTGGATGTACACTGCCATTGTCAGACCGATTCTAACTTATGGCAGCTTGGTTTGGTGGAGAGCGCTGGAGAAATCCACGAATCTAAAAACACTTACCAAAGTACAGAGAATGGCTTGTATCTGTACTAGTGGTGTGATGAGGACTACCCCAACTGCGGGCTTAGAAACGGTCCTCAATCTCCCCCCAATAGACCTATTCGTCCAGGAATCAGCAGCGAACAGCGCCCTCAGGCTCAGCCAAACTAACATCTGGAAAACCAGCCAGAGCGGACACGCAGCTATTCTTGCGAAGTACGTAGATACCAATATCTGCACAGATTATATGACCCCCTACTTAGATTTCAACAAATCTTTTAGTACTAGCTACCCCAATAGACTAGATTGGGAAAATAGTGTGCCCTACACTAACGACTCAACCATTACCATCTACACTGATGGCTCTAAAATGGATACTAGAGTAGGTGCAGGCTTTTACTCTGAAAGCCTCAACCTTGCCAAATCATTCAGGCTCCCCGACCATAGCAGCGTCTTCCAAGCTGAGATCTTGGCAGTGAAAAACGCTGCTAAACATATATCCATGATGGCGATATCACACGCGGACATCACTTTTTTCATTGATAGCCAAGCAGCAATAAAAGCTATCTCTGCCACCCAAATCAAGTCGAAGCTTGTCTCTTGCTGTCGCGAAGAGCTAAAGGTTCTTGGCACACAGCATAACGTAAGACTCTGCTGGGTTCCTGGCCACAGTGACATACCAGGCAACGAAAAGGCGGATGAACTTGCTAGGGAGGGCTCCACACTGGAATACTCTCAGATAGACCAGCATATAGGGATACCGTTATGTGAACTGAAACATAACGTCAGTAAAACCATCATTCAAAAATCCAATGACAGATGGAATCTCCTAGAAACCTGTGTTTACACCAGGAAGCTATGGCCTAGATACGATAAGAAAAGATCCGATTGGATCTTAACTCTTAATAAACCCTCCCTAAGATCCCTTATCGGCATTATTACAGGACACAACCTACTCGGCTACCATAAGAAAAAGATGGGGCTCAGTACTGATGACCTTTGTAGAGGCTGCGGTGATGAAAACGAGCATGAAGACACTGCTCATTTTCTCTGCCACTGTCCTTCGCTCTGTCTTGCTAGGAAGAAAACTCTAGGCAACTTCTTCTTTAATGAACCAGAGGAACTATCAGAACTGCCAGGCAAAAGTTTACTAAACTTTGTCAAGACCTCTAAATGGTTAAACGAACCACATGATTCATAGGTTATTATCTTTTCAGGAAGTTACAACACTTCGGGGTACCACAATGGATCTACTAAGTGTGATGGTGACAACATCAACTATCAGCCCGTTCAACCTAACCTAACCTAACCTGCACTTGATATTTCAAAGGCATTTGATAGAGTTTGGCACCTGGCTCTTTTATCGAAAATGCGTGCTTTCGGTATTGATGAGTCCCTTTTCATTGGATTAGACATTTTCTTTCGAACCGTTCTATACAATTCGTATTGGACGGATTCATGTCTGAAACCCACAAAATAAATGCTGGTGTGCCCAAGGGCTCCGTTTCGTCTCCGATCCTCTTTATCATTTTCATAAATGATC
Organism: Sphaerophoria rueppellii; assembly: GCA_920937365.1. Taxonomy (NCBI): domain Eukaryota; kingdom Metazoa; phylum Arthropoda; class Insecta; order Diptera; family Syrphidae; genus Sphaerophoria; species Sphaerophoria rueppellii. The sequence continues at coordinate 59,743,406 of CAKKXW010000004.1, read as the reverse complement.
TCTTGTCTGTTACTTCTAAATCTAATCCAATAAATTGTTTCGCTGACGATAGTACCCAAAGCTTCTCATATTCGTTTCCAGATTCACATCCCTCCTCTTCGGATGTGGAACTGCGACGGCAAAATATGATAAGCTAATTAAACTCTGACTTAAACAGCATTATCCAATGGGGACTTAAAAACCGCGTAGAGTTTAATGCTTCGAAAACTCAATGCTGTCTGGTATCGTTGAAGCGAAATATAACCCCCTTGCCACTGTCCATGAGTGGCACTTGCATCAATGAGACTGAACATCTCGAGATTCTCGGTATTTGCATCACTGACCACCTCTTGTGGATCGAGCACATACGCGATGTCGCCATAAATGCCGCAAGATGTTTGGGTTTCTTAAGACGGTGCAAGAAATTCTTCTCTCCGTCTGATCCGGCTATTATCTATAAAACCTATATCCGTCCAAAGTTTGAGTACAATTCACATCTCTGGGCTCGTACTCCAGCTACTTACTTAAGCCTCTTGGATGGAATACAAAAAAAGAGCTGTAAGAATGATTGGTGATAGATAGATCACTGACTCATTCACCCCTTTAGACCACCGTCGTAACGTAGCGTGTCTCTCCTTGTTTTATCGCTACATTTACGGTAATTTCTCTAGTGAAATAGCCAGTTGCATTCCTACCCTCAAACAATTCGCCCGTAATACTCGCGCTTCTAGGAATGCCCATCAGTTTACCCTCGAGCCCAACTTCGGACGTACTCTCATATATATATAGTATAGAGAATCATTTTTTAGCCGTTCTACGTGAATGTGGAACTCTTTTCCACACTCTGTCTTTCCCAGCCATTACAATGTTCAAGAATTCAAGACCAATGTACACCGACACCTCCTTTCCAACGCCTTCCCTTCTTCGTAATGCACTCACTCTATCTCTGGCATACGGCCCAATCGAGGTAACCATCGGAGAAATCGGAGAAAATTCCGCTCCGACGGTTACCTTTATACGGCCGATAAAAAGGGTATACAAATCATTTGAGTGGGTGCAAATTATATAAAAAAAAGCCATGTTTTATTGAGAATTTTATACTCAGCCTAGTAAAATTTTACACCAAAGATATAAAAAAAGGAATACAGACTAAAAATAAGTTAGTAATTGAACTCAGTAACACTGATCAGTTATAACAAGATTGGAAACCTACCTACGTTTTACCCTCCAAATACTTATTTTTTTCATACACACATACTCTTGCAGCTAACCTGCTTTTTAGTTCGTAGGCATATGTCTTTTTGACAGTAAGCTCTCCCATCTTGTTATAACTGATCTGATCAGTGTTTAGTAAGTTCCTAAAGATAAAGTTTCGGCAATTCGAAACTTGAGTTTTTCGTTGTGTTTTTTGTATAGATCTTGGCCATTATTATGTAATGTCAAGACATTTTTGAGTCGACCTGGCATTCGACTCTAGCGTCACCTAGTTAGAAGAAGAGATAGCCATTTTTTGTTTGTATTGAGCAAAAATGTTTGAGGAAATTGAAATTATCAATCTTGATAATACAACTAATAGCCCTAGACGCCCGTCGCCAAATCATGGGCTACGGTGATTTTCTTAGTCATGCTCGCTCTAATTTATATTTTAGAGATCAAGGGGTCATACCAAAGCTTGGGCCTGATTATGGGATTCACGGCGAATTGTTATGCTAACGAGTTTAACATTTTTCAATTATTGCTTTCGCTTTCGCCTTCGCATCGTTTTGAATTCGACCAATTAACAAATTCGAAGGCGAATTTGAAATGCCATAATGTTTGCTGGCGGTTGAAATCCGACAGCTTTTTATTGGCGGATTCACAGGCGAAAGAGTGTTTATTATTTTTAACTGGAATATTGGAAGAAATAGTTAAACCAAAAGTGTTAAATCACTGGAATATTGGAAGAATTTGTTTCGCTCTGCTGCGAATTCGTTAATAAGGAAATACGAAGAGAGTCGAATTTGAATTGAAAACGATCCGCCGCGAATCCCATTTTCTGGACCCTTTTTTACCAACATTAACGCTCCAAAGTAAAACAAGCTTGTAAATCTTTATCGTATTAAGCTTAACAATAACAAACAAAATCAGCGGAAATCATTATTAATAAGAAGTTCTTCATTCAAAATCCAGTCGACAATAGACAGTCACTTTAAACGAACCAGCAATGTGAACATTGAATACGAGTACTTCATTATCTAAAACAAAAATACGAAAGAAAAACCATTATTGTAAATCAATCTCAATCCAATGCCCTTACCAATAAAAATGTCGGAAAATCCACGGGTATATAATTCCCTGCCAAAATGACGTTATATCGATGAGCCCGCATCAAAAAAAACAACAGAGTCTTCTTGAATTTAGGCGATTGTTCTGTCCAATTGGAATCGTAGATGGCTTTCGTAAGATTCTCGTTCTCCTGTTTCAGGTTGTGACCGAAATAACAGATCAAAAAACTCTCCAAGGTAACTGCAAGAAAAAATATACCCGACAGCATCAATGCTGAAATTTGATCCTCACCCATTATAAAGAGAACGTAAATTCCAACTGTGCACTGAACTAGTCCGGAACAAATGAATTGAGCTAAACAGGCTGTAGATATAATTCCCTGAATGGTTACAAAAAGTCTATTCAAAAATCTTAATTAGTTTTTTTTTTTCAAACAGGAATATAATTTTACTCCAATATATCTTGATGGTCCTTTATGCAAGCGATAAGCTTTGTATAATTTGCCTCTAAGTTGTAGCCTTTCTTTCCGATTTCCTGCACTCTCAAACCCAATGCTCGCAGATGGCCTGTTAGGATGCACAAATACGCTGGTGGATAAGAGTCATTGGCCACGTCTTGAATTGCCTGTACAATAAGCCCGAAAAGTTGATATGACAACACAATAGCGTATTGCCTAGTTGAATTCCTCCAGTCCAATGGAAACCACGCCGGATAGAGTAAACTTCTTTCACTGGCAATAGCGATTTTGCACAAGCTTAAGAACGTCCCAAAGCTGTACAGGGCCCAGAACATTTTAAAAGTTGCCCGTGCCGTTTGCACCGATTCTTGCAGGACCTTCCTTTGATCGACTTCATTCTGGGCACGAGCATCCAGTTTATCGACAATGACCTTTATCGCGAGCAATTTCGAACGGACGAAAAACACATTCAAAAACTTGAAATTCGCTATGGTATCGGTAATGGTAATTGTCAGGTTTTCACAGACTTCTTGAAGTCCATCGGTGTCAAAGAGATTTAGGATAAGGGTCAGTGGGAATAGAATTGTCACGAAAAAGTTGATGAAGATTGTGTAGATTTTGTAGGTCCTTGGGGGAAATCCGTTGGGAGCTTTGATGCCGGTTAGTTTCCAAACCATCCAATGATGCTGGACTGCATCGGTGGTGTGAATTTGAGGCAAGTCCATGATTCATTTGTAAGAGTGCGTGCTGAGGTTTTTATATAAGAGGGTTTTTGCTATGTAAATTGGTATTGGCAGTTGAAAAGTTATAACAGCGCTAAAGTTGCGAAATGAAAGTTTAATTTCGCTATGGGAAATCATCCGGAAAAGCCAGATGGCATAGACATTTTTGTAGAGATTTGCTGAAACCAAAAATCATTTAAAATAATAACACAAAATTACTCAACATTATATTTGCTTTGATTCGTTGAAGTTGTGGAAGCATATGTAATTACTTTTTCTTTTTGGTTTTTAAATTGTTTGTTTTTCTATAACCATTGCTCTCAGCCGAAAGAAAACGTGACAATGGAACACACCTGTCCGTATGGCCGTATCTCTTTTCTGTCCGTATGGCCGTATCTCTTTTCTAAACTGGAAAGATCACTCTTTCCAACGATCGACCAAAAGCTGAATAAATTTGGAGAGTTGGTTTCAAATGGTTGGTAGATAACAGGACAACGAGATTCTCATCTGTACGTGGAATGTTAGGTCCCTTGACGTGCAGTCGAACAGCTAGTGGAGGCCCTAGACCGCTATAAGGCGGTGGGGTGGGCCGGGCAAAAGGAGGATGAAAAACTGCGATATTTCCTACGGGGACTGCTACAGAGAACAACAATAGCGTCTATTTAGATGTGACTTTGTTGTTGGAGGCAGGCTTAGGCAGCATGTCCTAAGCTTCAGAGCCGTCAACGAGCGCCTCACGACAATCCGCATAAAGGCTAAATTCGGCAATATAAGCCTTATATGCGCTCACGCCCCCACAGAAGAGAAAGATGACGCCACCAAAGACAAGTTCTACGAGATCCTCGACAAGACATACGAGCAATGCCCTAGCTTCGAAGTTAAAATCGTCTTAGGAGATTTTATTGCCAAACTAGGAAGAGAGGACATCTTTGGTGGAACAGTCGGAAAACACAGCCTGCACGACACAACATCCGATAACGGATTCAGGCTTATCGATTTTGCAGCAGAGCGAAACATAGTATTAGCAAGTACGCGTTTCCCACATGTCAACATCATCCACAAGGGGACCTAGAGGTCTCCAGATCAATCAACTGTCAACCAGATTGATCATATTGTGATCGACGCAAGACACTCTTCAAGTTTAATTGATGCCCGAACCTTCCGAGGGGCCAACTTCGACTCGGACCACTACCTCGTTGTAGCCAAGGTAGTGCAGCGGGATATCACGACGAAAGCCAAAAACAGGAAGTGCTAGAAGAAAGTATGACGTCGGACGGCTACAATCGTAAGAGATCGCCCAATCCATTTCCGATCGAGAGTCAAGTAACCTCATGAGAAGTCCGCTGCAGCCAGCATGGAGCATTGAGAACCATTGGCAGAATTGCCAGGAAGCTATTAGGGATGCTGCCTATGATGTGCTGGGTTTCACGCGGGCACCAAAACGAAACCCCTTGTTTGATGATGAATGCAGCCAGGCACATACAGCCAAGCAAGAAGCATATAAAGCAGCGCTGCACTGGAGGACGGGTCAGCTCGGGAGCTCTACGAGCAGAAGAGGAGAGAAGAACACAAGCTTTTCAGAAAGAAAAAGAGAGCATGAAAAGCGATCGGTCGAGGATGTTGAGAGACTAAAAAACAAGAGCTGAAAGACCAATAGGGAAACATCGTAATAGAGTCACAGTCAATGCTGAGGATATGGAAGGACCACTTCTGCAGACTGTACAACGGCTATGACGAATCGAATTTCACTGTCAGACAGAATGAAACATTCAATGAAGACGACAGGCAAGCCAAGATTTCCGTCTACCTGACCTTGAAGAAGTGAAGATAGCAATATTTAAGCTTAAAAACAACATGCAAACAACAACAGTGATGCCATAAGCGGGCGAGCTTATGTCATGCGACTTCTCTAACATCATATTGGAACGAATAGTGTAGTGGGTTTAGCGGTCAATGAGGGCAAAACAAAGTATATGCTATCATCGAGAAAGGACACCCAACACCGACGTCTTGGAAAAAACGTCACGATAGACGCATATAATTTCGAAGTTTTTTGGGGACTTTGTATACCTTGCCTCCCCTATCAACACGGACAACGACATCAGTGCCGAGATCAGACGAAGAATAACTCTTGCTAATCGCTGGTTGTTTCTTCGGGCTAAGAAGGCAATTGAGTAGTAAATCCCTCTCCCAAACAACAAAGGTGACACTCTATAAGACCCTCATCATCCCCGTCCTGCTATATGGTGCAAAAGCATGAACCTCGGCTTGGTCACGTGGAGAGAATGGACACAAATACTCCGGCCCGTAAAGTCTTCGAATCCACCCCAGAGGGAAGGCGCAGTAGACGAAGACCAAGGCTCTGGTGGTGCGCGCAAGTTAAAGACGACCTCAACCAACTCGGCGTGCGAAACTGGAGACAGCTAACTAGGGACGGAGCTGGCTGGAGAGGTTTGTTGGTTGAGGCCCAAGTCGACCCCGGACTGCAGCGCCACCTTAAGTAAGTAAGTAAATAGTTGGTGTCCCACGAATTTACTTCAAGCAAGTCTTATTTTTCTCCGATTTTTAACATCCATAAATACAATATGGCCGCAAAATCTGCCTGGATACTTTTTATTGGTTCTCTACTTGGTTTGATAGAAGATAGCATGCAGCTACAATACAAACTTATGTAAACAAAACTGCTTCTGTGAAAGGTCTCAAGATGGCACCACCATCGTTTTCCATCTGTATCCGTCTGGATACATAATAACGTTGGTTTTGCAAATTTGGCAGCATTGTCGACTGTATACAAGAATATCAGCATGTTCCAAAGGTATATAGTCTAGACTCTAGAGCTAGACTCTTGACACATTCATTTTTATCTTAATACTTAACGACGAAAAAAGGAAACACTTGATCAGATACGTTATCCGGTAAAATCTTCGTCTCCAATGCAAGGAAGTTTATTTCCAGCTGAGATCGATACTTTGTGAATTTTTTTTGGGTAGAGCCATTTTAAGACTAGCTTAGTTTAACAGATCTTCTGTCAATAAATATTTCTTAAATATTTCAGATTAATAAACAGCTAAATAACATTGCTATCCCAGCCCTCAAAACAAAATTCTAGCAACGGCAAAATGGTTGTAGTTCGGTTCTACCAGTTTTTATCACTTTGAAATTTAAAGAAAGTTAACTTAAACAACAGGAACTAGGTTCGAAAATTCAACAAAAAGGTGATAGAAACCTCCAGGGCATATACTATACACCCCAAACTGAAGCCTGTAGAGACCATCATGGGAACATCGTAGTAGAACCGCAGTCAGTGCTGAGGATATGGAAAGACCACTTTTCCAAGCTGTATAATGGCGATGACGACCAAAACTCCGTCAGCAATACAGAACCATTCAATTTGGGTGCAGAAGGCCAATAATTCCACCCACCCGACATGGACGAAGTGAAGATAGCGATATCTAAACTTAAGTCGAACAAAGCCGCTGGAGCAGACGGGCTAGCCGCCGAACTGTACAAAGCAGCTGGAGATGATTTGGTTAGGAGCTCATCTGCAAAATTTGGTCGGAGGAAAGCATGCCCGATGAATGGAACCTCAGCATCGTATGTCCGATCCTCAAAAAAGGAGATCCCCTGAACTGAACCAACTACAGAGGTACAAGTCTCCTTAACATCGCCTACAAGATCTTGTCTGCCGTGCTGTGTGAACGTTTGAAGCCCTTCGTCAACAACCTGGTAGGTCCTTATCAGTGTGGCTTCAGACCCGGAAAGTCCACCATCGATCAAATATTCACCATACGGCAGATCTTGAAGAAGACCCAGGAACTTCAAAAAAAAATCGGTACCTACCACCTTTTCATCGATTTCAAGGCCGCGTATGACAGCGTCTATAGAGACCAACTATATAGAGCAATGTCTAGCTTTGGCATCCCAGAAAAAGTCGTCCGTCTGTGTAAGATGACAATGGAAAATTCACGCTGTTCCATCATGGTCGGAAAAAACCTAACGGACACATTTGATTTCAAAAAAGGTTTTAGACAAGGCGATGCGTTGTTATGCGATTTCTTCAACACCATTCTTGAAAAGATTGTGCAAACCTCCAACGTCAACACCAGAGCCTCAATCTTTCTAAAGTCCGTCCAGCTACTAGGATACGCAGACGACATTAACATAATTGGAAGAACATAGCGTGATGTTAGTGGAGCGTTTGTGAGTCTTGAGGCGGAGGCCAGGAAGATGGGTCTAGAGGTTAACGAGGGCAAGATCAAGTTAATGCTGTCGAAAAAAAAGGACTACCAACATCGACGTCTTGGAGCAAACGTCAACATAGACAGATTTAACTTCGAGGTAGTTAAGGACTTTGTCTACTTGGGATCCGCTATTAACTCAGACAACAACACCAGTGCTGAAATCAAACGAAGAATCACTCTTGCAAACGCTGCTTCCTTGGACTTAGAAGGCAAATGTTTAGTAAGGCCCTCTCCCGAGCAACTAAAGTGACACTCTACAAAACCCTCATCATCCCGGTGCTCATGTTCTCTCTGGCTCGTAGAGTCTTGGAATCCAACCCGGGAGGACATCGCTGAAGAGGAAGACCGTGACACTGGTGGTAGAGAACCTGTACCAACTTGGCGTTCGAAATAGGAGACAGCTAGCTAGGGACCGAGCTGGCTGGAGAAGTTTGTTGGGTGAGGCCCTGGTCCGACCTGGACTGTAGCGCCACCATGAGTAAGTAACTGAAAATAAAATCCGTTTTCTTTAAAAGCATACATTTGTAAATTGTGAAGACAACTATATGTAATCTAGATTCGTTCATTTCACCCTTCCACTGCATCCGTTCCCAATCTAAAACGTAACTTGCTTTACTTGACGTTAGTTATCATTAAACAAAACAAATTTCTTCATACAATCAATCAACATTTCACTTTATTGAGAATACAGAAAATAATTGCACACAAGACACTAGTCATATCCTAGTTTGTTTTGCGATAATGGTGCCGATAAACCCTTGAATGTATGAGTGTCTCATCCAACTGCCTCTTCTTTCGTTTGCCAACACTCGATACTGTTCCCAATTGTAGCAGCAATGGATTACTGGCCAAAGCTGCAGCAATACCAAGAACAGCTGCACTTGCCAATGGAATTAAGAAACTCTTTGCCAATAATGCCTTGTCATAGCCATGATTTTTTCCGCTCGAATGTCCAATATCCATTGTTCCACCACCAACATGGTGTCCAGGGCTAACTGCATAGGTTGCGTATTCGCCAGCATGGCCATATCCACCATAACCTCTTGTGTATAATTCTACTGGAATTCCTTCGCCACCTCCTTCGGAATATCCATGACTATTCCCAGTTGGAGCATAGTATTCGTACTCAATTGCTTTTGGTGGTCCATAGGGATGTGCACCATAGGCGTGATTTGAGACTTCGCCATAACCCGAATGACCAGCACTTGTTCCGTAATGTTCTACGAAAAAATGTTGATTAAATGAACGATGTGTTTAAAAATACTTCTACTTTTTAACATACCGACACTTATCCTGTCATGCTGACCCTTGTGATCTTGTTGATGATTATTAGACCAACCGTTACTCGAACTTGATCCTCTGTATTCATAGTTATTATTATTATTTTCTTTTGGGAATGTAAATGGTCTAGATGAATATTCTGCAGCAACGTTGTCTCTGTTGGAATTGTATGTCGAAGGATTTGAAGATGATCCAGGACCTCTGAAAGTAAGCATTATGGTGATTTATTTAATCCTATGCCAACTTAAAAGTCCCCATGGAGAATAATTATTCTGCTCGAAATTCTAAAACAGGAATTCCCTTGCATCTTATGGAGTGGTTATGTATTATTTTCGGTAAACGGCATTTAAGTTTTACCAATTTATTTTAAACTAGCAGTTGCTCGCGACTTCTTCCGCCACTACCTCATCCACCGGCCAGAGGTGCGTCTTTGACTTGAAATTTGCGTTGAAATTTTGTTGCAAAGTTATATTAAAACAGTGGACTCTCTCTAAATCGAAATTGTTCTTAACTCGAAGCCTTCATATATTTTTAATTTTCCCGTTTTAGCTAAACTTTTCAGTGATGCTTCTTTGCCCTATTAGCGTAACGTGTACAGCTAAAACCCTTCCTCGATAAATAGACTATTCAAGACAAAAATCCTAAGAATGGGAGATACTCTAAACTGCGCAAACTATAGAGGAATAAGTCTACTAAACATGGCCTACAAGATCCTCTCTGCCGTAATATGTGAACGTCTGAAGCCTTTCGTCAACAGGCTTCAGGCCAGGAATGAGGAAAGTCAACAATCGACCAAATTTTTACGTTGCGGAAGATCCTGTAAAAGGCCTATAAACTCCAAATCGATACCCACCACCTTTTCATCGATTTTAAGGCCGCGTATGAGTATGACAGCATCGACAGAGACGAACTGTATAAAGCTATGTCTAGTTATGGCATCCCTGCCAAGCTCGTTCGCTTGTGCAAAATGACGATGGATATCTCCAGCTGCTCCATCAAGGTTTGCAACGAGCTTACGGAATCTTTCGACGTCAAAAAAGGATTCAGACAAGGCGATGCACTGTCGAGCGATTTCTTGAACATCGTTCTTGAGAAGATAGTGCAGAACTCCACCGTCAACACCAGAGACAATTTCTTCCAAAAATCTGTTCAACTTCTCGCGTACGCCGATGATATTGATATAATGTGAAGAACACAACGTGATGTCAATGGCGCCTTTGTGAGAATTGATACAGAAGCGGCAAAAATGGGTTTAGCGGTAAATGAGGGAAAAACGAAGTATAATGCTCTTTTCGAGGAAGGACACCCAACACCGACGGCTGGGACAGAACGTCATAATAGACGAATACAACTTCGAGGTAGTAGAGGAGTTTGTCTACCTAGCTTCCGGTTTAAACACGGGCAATAACACCAGCGCCGAGATCAGACAAGAATAACTCTTGCTCGCGTCTCAGGTGGCGCACTCAAGTGGAAGAGGACCTCAATCAACTTGGAGTGCATAACTGGACACAGCTAGCTAGCGACCAAGTTGGCTGACGGAGACTGTTGGTTGAGGCCCAAGTCCAAAACGGACTGTAGCGCCACCTTAAGTAAGTAAGTAATACAAAAAGAATTGCTCAGTTTTATCTAGCAGTTGCTAGGATAAGCGCGTTTAAACAATTAGAAAAATTTATAATATGTTGCCGTTTTCTTAACATTTTCCACTGATTTCTTTTGGTATATAGCCTTAGTCCTCTCATAATTTATGAACTATTCAACACAAAAAGAATTGTTCGATTTGATTTAGTAGTTCCTGAGATCATCACGTTCAAAGCATTGGCCATTTTTTCCAAATTTTTCACTGACGATTTGCTGCTATTGGTCGCAGCGTAATATTATATAGCTTCAAGCCTTCTGCGATAAATGGACCATTCAACATTAAAAGAATTATTCAATTTCCTTAAGCAATTCCTGAGATAAGCGCGTTAAAACGCGTAAAAATTAACATTTTTTGCAGTTTTGTCCACATTTTCCACTGATTCTTCGCTCCTATTTATCACAGCTTAATGTTAAGTAGCCTAAAGCCTTTCTCGATTAATGGACTATCCAACACCATTCGAACCAGTAGTTCCAGAGATTACCGCGTTCAAACGAACAAAACTCTTCAGCTTTATAGATTAGCATAGATTTAAACTTTTCGACTTTTGATGTTTAAAAGGAACAAGAACAATCAATAAAGTTATCGACGAGATATGACATCGCGTTTAGCGACACGAATTGAATTTTCGTTTGAATAAATGTTGATATCATATTTGAACTATCCTTTTCGAATCAATTTTGATTGATTTCACTCTTAAAAATATTTAACTGTGATTTCTACTTTCACTTTGTCCAAATTAAATCGATTATCGATACCTGTAAAACTCCGGGGGAGGATCATAACTTTTTCTAGATAAGTTTTCCACTGATATTCCTCTTTTAATTGTAAATCCCTCCTTAGTTGCGTTCTTTGTATATCCTTGGGATGTAATAGAATTTTGAGGAGATTCCGTACTTAGCTCCGAGCCGCAGGATATATTCAGAAAGTAAATCAAAAGAACTCCCACAACATATCGAAACATTTTACTATTTTTTCGCGCTCAGATTTATTCCAATGTTTAACGTTTATCAACCGAATTAAAACTGATTTTCCATAGCAGAATTTACATACTTTTATTAAAAAAATGAAAGTCAAGAAGGAAAAACTTTTTTCCCTCAGAGTGGGTAATTTACCATTTGGATGGTTAGCGATATTCGTTTGTCAAATGCTGCTGATGTACGGGACGGCCTATACGCTGTTACCACTTTGCTATGTTTTTAATGTGAAGTAATTTAAAAATTTGTCAATTAGTGTCTTCAACTAAGCATCAGATTTGAAATTCTTTCTTGCCTTAAAGCGTTTCACTTTTGCTTTGTATCTTGCAATAACTGATACACATATGAACATTTAGGGCAAATTATGACTCCATAAGAAAAAACAAAAGCTTGCTGAAAATTAAACGTCTGATGTGTTAAAGATTTGATTCAAAATTAAGTGTTGCGACCGTTGATTAAACTTAAATGCAATTTGACCGTAAGGACTTATGGCCATAAAAACCGTTTACAGCAGTGACTAGCTCTACATCAGCTTGTGCTAAACTATAGGTCCTTATGTGAGTTTGGGATGAATTAAAACAAAACCAAAACAAAAATGCAACTTATCAACAAGTTCGCAAGACAAAGATGAGTTACCTTTGACAAAAAGGCTTATTTTTGTTTAACGAAATTTATTTTAAAATTGGTGTCGATGTTCGCGCTTCTAATTTATTGGTGACGATGAAGACAAACATATCGTAATAATTCGTAACTACCGAGCGAAACCATTTTATTGTCGTCTTCTTGTTGTTAAGTAATACAAATTGATATGAATTCTGTGGAATTCATTGTAACGTTTATGATGCAAGAATTGAGTAGTTATAAATTCATTTCGGGACTAATTGCTCGTTTTTGGTGATATCCCCAAAATTATACAAAACGAGACGCTGTTTTCTACATTTTGAGTTCAATGCCAATCAATTTGTGTTTGGTTAGACCCTGGAGTTGAACAGATGTCTTTGAAGAAACATTTGGGAGCCACATTTTTTTCCGTGATCCTATTTTCTATTTCTATTCTCATTTCCTTGCCTTTAAATACCTTACCTATAGCAAAACGGAGAAACGGAAGCTCCTAATCAACATCCAACAAATTTGGAGGTTAGTGCGAGGGGCTAACAACTCCTCCACAGTAAAAAAAAACTTGCTTGTTATGAGAGAGACACCAGCCTCGGATAATGACTCCCCTCTTGTGGTAACCAGACCCCGGAACGACAACGGACTATGCAAGACGAACGATCTACACAGCAACCCGGCGATCTCCGGATGGTCGAACCACCAACCAAATCGACCATGTGCTTATCGGCGCAAGGCACGCATCCAACGTCTTGAACGTGCGCACTTTCCTAGGAGCAAATGTCGACTCTGACCACTTTCTGGTACTGGCTAAGTTTAGAGCTCGACTATCAAACGACAAAATAACACGTGAGGCCCCAAGGAAGAAGTACAACATCGGTTGTCTCGGCACTCCGGATAATGCCAGAGACTACAGTGAGCGCCTGAGTGAGCGACTCTCCACCGTTCTCTCAAATAACACAGACGTCAACACTCAACACCTCTTGTGGAACCAATATCGCGAAATAATGAAAAATGTAGCCGAAACCACCATAGGTTACCAGCCACCCCCGAAAAAGAACCCGTGGTATGATGATGAATGCGCGTTATTGAAAAGAGAGACAGAATATGCACGTCTGCAGATGCTGCAACGGAAATCAAGAGCAGCAAGAGAAGAGTATCGAACAAAAAGGAGAAATGAGAAAAAGACCCTGCGAAGGAAAAAAGAGCATCTGCAGTTTCTCAGCTCAAAGATCTAGAAGAGTCTCAGGCCAAGAACAAAACCCGGCGTTTCTTTAAAAGGTCGAAGCAATTAGCGTCTGGTTTCAGAACCGGGACACAGGCTCTTCGAAACAGTGAAGGAAACCTAGTCACCGAAGCACAGGGAATTGTAGATGTTTTTAGGCAGCATCTGAATGCGCAAAATGTCGAGCGAGCTAATGACGAAAGAGAAGCAAGACCTGTCAATGAAGACCTAGTCCCAGTCCCCATTACAGAAGAGGTAGAAAGAGCCATCCAAAAGCTACATACCTGCGGAACTCTTTAAATTTGGAGGAGGTGTTTTGATGAACCGCATGCACCAGGTCATCACCAAAGTGTGGGAGGAAGTATGCATGCCTACTGACTGGTCAATAAGCTCCATTATGCCCCATCTACATCATATGCCATGCCGTGGCATATCCCTGCTTAATTTTGCATACAAAATCCTATCCAACGTACTGTGTGAGCGTCTTAAACCTTTTTGAAACACAATAATCGGCACGTACCAGTGTGGCTTTAGGCCAGGCAGAACAACGATAGACCAAATATTCACACTGAGGCAGATCCTGGAAAAAACCAACGAATTTCAAGTCGAAACCCACCATCTTTGCATCGACTTTAAAACTGCATACATATATGATACCATCCACCACAAAGAGCTTATGATGGCGTTGTCTGAATTCGGGAACCCGAACAAACTGATCCAGCTGTGCCGCATGATGCTTAACAATACGCAGTGCAGTGTGCAAATGGGTAACAGCTCATCCGAGTTATTCCAAACATGCGCAGGGTTTAGACAAGGAGATGCGTTGTCATGTGACTTCTTCAACATAGTCATTTAGCAGATAGTGCGCAAGGCAGGTGTTAGCACGGAAAACACTATCTTCAACAATTCCACCCAGTTCTTAGGCTATGCGGACTACATTGACATTATCGGTCGATCCAAGAGAGCTGTGCTTGAGGCCTTCGCAGAAATAGAAGAACAGGCGAAACTCGTTGGTCTTGAAGTGTATGAGCACAAAACAAAGTACATGCTATCAACAAACAAAGCAACATCACCTTAGTGGAGATCTGAAGAAGAATTACCCTAGCGAACCGCTGCTGCTTCGGTTTGGCCAAAGAACTGGGTTCAAAACTTCTCACTCGAAAAACAAAGTGTCTGCTATACAAAACTTTGATTTTACCAGTATCTCAGCTCAGGCTGTGATCCTTTATGGATTGTGAGCCGGATAAGTAAGTAAGTAGGTATCAGAAGTCTTTTTTCCTTTGAAGGTGCCAAAATGGCTTTGTTTTTTTTTTTTAGTTGTAGAACATTTAAATGAACTTTTTGGCTTTTGACTTCCATAAATATTTTAGAGTTGATCAAATTCCATTTATTGTATTTTTGGGTATATCATTACTCAAAAGATACTATCAGTCCCGTATCTTCAATTTGTATAAGGCGGGACAAAAGTAGAAAAAAATCCGCTCCAAGTCAAAAAAATTAAGGGCTTGCTTAAATAAATTCAAGAATTGATTGTTTTTTATAAGGATTTATTTCAGTACATAGTCGTCGGATTGAGATGAAACAAAAAGTTTTTCAAAGCTCATCATTTTTACTTGCGATATATGGAACATATGGCAAGTATTGTATTGGGACTCGTAAAAAAAACTTGAAATTTTAATCAAATATGACGAATAACGATAATAGAGTAGTCGAAAAAGTTTGTCTGTCTGTAAACGCACCTACAGCCTTTACCGCACTGTTTCGACTGACTTCAAATTTTAGATATAGTGTTTTGAACAAATTTGGGTGAGTGTTTTTTTTTTTTTAATTTAATTAAAAATTTAGGGTAGCCACCGTGCAGTTTTTTCGACCAAAAACCATAAGGTTCACTTATCTCAAAAACGGCTCCTAAGATTTTTTTTAAACATCCTCGTAATTTTTTTTCGGAGCACTACACTGGTGTTTTTAATGTAAGAAAAATATTTATGTATTGCTCAAAAATAGTATCTCTCATTTGACCGTTTTATTGCCGTACAATTTACTAGAAAAATAGTAGTCCACGCAGTCTCTTTTTTTAGGGGCAAATATTTATTGCCAAAATAAAGGATTTTCCAATAAAAGGTGTTATTTTGATATGATAAGAAAAATGGCATTTTTGACATAAATTATCGGATGTTTGTTTCATTATAAAGAGGAAGGTATGTCGAATGGAACACAACATCAGCCGAATGGCCGCCACGACCACGCTTACAGGACCATATCCTTTTCATGAAATTTTCCATAACCAAATCGCAAAGTGACTGCCTTATGTCCTCGATAGCCTCACGAATTCCATCTTTGGAATTGAATCGACGCTGGGCTGTTGGCGTAGACCTTATCTTTCAGGTGGCCCCAATGGAAGAAGTCGCAAGGTGTTAAATCACAAGATCTCGGTGGCCAATTGTGATTACCTCTTCGAGAAATAACACGGTCCGGAAACTTTACCAGTTTTACGAACCGTCTCTGCCAAATTTTCACAATTTTTATAGTGCATTTTAATAATTTCAATGCGTTGTTGTGTATCGTTCCATTTTTATCAATGGCGTAGTTTCTACTTGTCAAATGTCAAAAAATGGCAGCTTCAAAAGTGACAGCTACCGAAATAGCGGGCTGTTCAAAATAACACCTCTTATTGGAAAACCCTTTAGTATCAAGTTTTCAAAAAAAAAAGAATATAAGCATTTTAAAACCTTTTTTTTCAAAATTCTGTATCTCAAAAACGGATCAACATTAAAAATTAAAATTCAAATCCGAAACGTATTTAAATAATGTTGTGGAATACTACATACCCAGATTTATTTCAATGCATTTTTGAAAAATGTAATATATAAAAAATCTATTTAAAAAAACCTGCTCTAAGGAATTAAAAAAAAAAAAAATCAAAATAAAAACATAAACAATTTTTTAAGAATTTCTTTATCAATTTTATTCAAATAAAGTGTGTTTCTGAGGTACCTACACGTTTCAATTTCAATTTTTATTTATGAATTCTAATTACATGTTTTCATTTTAACCGTTGTTGTGATTTAATTTTCGCAATAAAGGATCAAGTTCGTGAGAGATAGAGGAACATTTTTCTCACTCAGATTGGTCCCTTAATTTTGAAATAAAATGTGTTTGATCAATGTTTTTTTCAAAATGTTTTGATTACTGTGTTGAGAACAAGTACGTGCTAAAAAAAAATGAAGAGATTAAAAAAAAAATAAATAAATATCGCATCATAAGAAAAATACAAATTTTATTCATACTTTTTTAACTCTTTTTTGTTTAAAAAGTTAAATTTTTCTCCAATAGTAATACAGTTTAAATGTCGAATTTTATGCTCATTAAGAAATGTTAGCGAAAAGTGTTTTTATTTTGATGGAATTCTCTTTGAAAAAGTAGGATTTTTGGCCATTTTGGAGTTTTTGAGCCTTTACTCCCGAGTAACAAAGTACTAAATTGAAATTGTGCTCCAATTGTTTTTTAGAAACAGTTTTTGTCTACACAATGACACCATAATCATTTCAATACGACATTTAATCGCTTCACAATACCATTTGAAAAAACCGAACACTCTTAAGATCGCTACGATTTTTTTTCTTTTCGCAAAATGATTTTGACAATTTTGACCTCGACCCAATATCTCTGCTAAAAACTTGACTCACAAAAAAAATAAGGTTCGATTTTAAAAGAAAGTTTTCAACAAAAGAAAAAGTAAAAATAAGAAAAACATTGCTTTTTTCAATGTACCTATTCTATCGATTTAAAAAAAAAGGTCAAACAAATTTATTTTTCAACTTTTTCATAAACATTTTAGTTATGTTTTGGTATTTGATGATACAACTAATCTGATTTATTATTAATGCTCATACAATTTACTTGGAATAACTGAAAATTTATTTTTTAACGCAAACATTGCCTCGAAAATTTCGGTTGTTTTCATTTAAAAGCAAAATGAAAGGATACGGTGCTAGAAAATATTTAGAAATTGTACGAATCGGAGAGAATTTTGCTCCAATCAGGGACGGTGATAAGGCTGAGTAAACAACACACATATTTAATACATTGTTGATATGGCCATAAAATGTCTATACATGTATTATTATTTATTCGGTGGTCGAAGTTAGGTAGGTGATGAGTATAGACTATAGAGTAGGAATTTTGCCGTCCTCCGAACTTGCCACCTGGGGCATAGCCCCGGTCTGCCCCCCTCCCCTTTCTTAGATCCGGGGCTGGATGCTATGAACCAGCAAAAGTGTTTTTTCAGTTCCTCTAATTATAAAATTGAAGGGTTGTTTACTTTTCTTCGCTGAAGGATCATACCTAGCGAGGTTTGTAAGAGTTTTACACTAAGCCTGAAATACGCATACGCGACATTTAGATATTTCTCCATTAAATTCAGCAACATTTGCATCATCCTGAAAAAGGAAGATCCTCTACACTGCGCCAACTATAGAGGAATCAGTCTACTTAACATCGCCTAGAATATCCTCTCTGCCGTAATATGTGAAAGTCTGAAGCCTTTCGTCAACAATCTGATTGGTCCTTATCAATGTGGCTTCAGGCCAGGAAAGTCAACCATCGACCAAATTTTCACGTTGCGGCAGATCCTGGAAAAGACCTATGAACTCCAAATCGATACCCACCACCTTTTCATCGATTTTAAGGCCGCGTATGACAGCATCTACAGAGACGAACTGTACAAAGCTATGTCTAGTTTTGGCGTCCCTGCCAAGCTCGTTCGCTTGTGCAAAATGACGATGGAGAACTCACGCTGCTCCAGCTCCATCAAGGTTGGCAACGAGCTAACGGAATGTTTCGACGTCAAAAAAGGATTCAGACAAGGCGATGCACTGTCATGCGATTTCTTTAACATCGTTCTTAAAAAGATAGTGCAGAACTCCAACGTCAACACCAGAGGCACTATCTTCCAAAAATCTGTTCAACTTCTCGTGTACGCCGATGATATTGATATAATGGGAAGAACACAGCGTGATGTCAATGGCGCCTTTGTGAGAATTGATACAGAAGCGGCAAAAATGGGTTAAGCGGTAAATGAGGGAAAAGGCGAAGTATATGCTGTCTACGAGGAAGGACACCCAACACTGACGCCGATGACGGCTGGGACAGAACGTCACAATAGACGAATACAACTTCGCCATAAACATGGGCAATAACACCAGTGCCGAGATCAGACGAAGAATAACTCTTGCTAATCGCTGTTTCTTTGGGCTAAGTAAGCAATTGGGTTTAAAAGCCCTCTCTCTAGCAACTTAGGTAAAATTATACAACACACTCATCATCCCAGTCCTGTTGTATGATGCAGAAGCATGTACCTTGACAAAATCGGATGAATGTGTCTTAGGCTGTTTCGATAGGAAAGTTCTTAGGGTCATCTTTGGCCTCGTGTGCATTGAAGGGGAATGGCGGAGAAGATATAACAGCAAACCTTATGGGTTGTACAACGATATGGACCTAGCCAGAAGGGTCAAGGTCCAGAGACTCAGATGGCTCGGTCATTTAAAGTGGATGGACACCAATGCTCCGGCCCGGAGTGCAAAATTGGAGACAGCTAGCTAAGGACCGAGCCGGCTGGCGGAGTCTGTTGATTGAGGCCGAAGTCCACCTTTGTATATAAATTTAACAAGTATAATCGAACTGGAATTCGACTAAGACGCCAACTGGTTCCAAGCCGAGATAACCATTTTTGTACATAAGTTTGTATTGTGTCTTGATAATACCCCCCAATTCATATACAAAGAAGTCCACAACGAACTGTAGCGCCACCTTAGGTATGTAAGAAAGTAACTTATTACATAGTTGCTTTCGACTTATAAAATTATTATAAACCTTTTATTTATTTTCGATTGAAAATTCAAAAACTTACATTTTTCTTTATAATTCTCCAACAAATTTACGGGTAACGCTTCTACAGGAGACGAGTAAAGATGTTCCCTATTTTTGACATTAAGAGCTGAATAGAATGCATCGCCACTTCGCCAGTCGCCCGGCGACTTAAATGACAGCTGTCAAAAATGTGAAATTCGTGTGGCAGTCCCAGTCGCCCATTAGCAACACAATGCGTCGTTTCTCGCCGAACTAGTCGCCCAAAACTTTTTTCAACTTAGTCGCGCGACGAGTTTGACGTTCGTTTTTTTTTTTATATCGTGTTGTTGTTTCCTTGTATTCTTAAAGCAATTCATTTGTTGATTCAACTCAAGGAATTTGTACTGACAATTTTTTGTGTGGCTAAGAAAATACAGGAGTTTTCATAGAATTAATTAGAAGTGACGAATTATTATGGAATATATCCGATACGCACATTCATTGCATGCCCATGCTCCAAACTTAAAATATCTTCTTCATCTTCATTCATCTTTTAATTTGAATGAATAAAAAAATGAAGAAAAGAAATGTTTGATAATGTTTTGTTTTGTTTTCATGGGCATATTTGATATCCCGTCGCGCGCCTATTGTGTTCACAAATTTCTCAGCGATTTTGAAGGCGAATTCTTGACAGCTGTCACTTTCGTCGCCTGGCGACTGGCGACTGCATTCTGTTCAGCTCTTTAACCCTCTGCGACTGACGTGGTAGCTGGTAGTCTGACAGATACCACAAAATATGAAATCAGCTATTTCGCCGCAATTTTTTTAAAATTTGATCTGTGCGTTCTGAGTACCTTTCAGTCGCATGGTCAAGCAAGTGTTAATATATAGTGAACTGTTGTGGCTTGCGCATCGTTTGTTGTGTGAATGAGAGCGTCTACCACACTAGGCCAGGGCCACGCAGTAAGCGGCTGAGCGGCTAGCAGCTCTGAGTGACGTATGGCCAGGCACTGAGCGATTGCTTTTGAGCGATTAGTAGTTAAAATGCCGTTGTCAAGAACAGTTCGCCGTATTTTAGTGTCGGAAAATCGTTTGTATGTGTATAAATAACTGACTATTGACTATTGACATCACAGTACTTCGCACATAAATGCGACGAACTACAGACACATACAGCACTGGCGACTGAGGTCATCGGCTGAGACAGAACAAGACATTAATACAACAGAGAGAGACAGATAGACACATAGAAGGAAAGAACACATAACAGAAACCTACGTGGCACAGAGGAGGAGACATAGATTTATATTGTCTCATATTATCGCACAGGTGGCCTCAGATAAGCTGGCGATTTTTGTAGAAAAAGAATGCTTACTGCCGAAGCTGGGGCTTGAACCCGCAGCGTTTGGCTTAGCAATCGACTACTCTATCCTCTGAACCATGACCATCACCTGCATAAAAATAACTAAACGTATACAAAAAAGAAGATGATTTGGTGTTCATCCGATTAACCAATTAAGATCGGAGTTTGGAGAATTTAATCATTTATTTTTGAATCTACGAACATTTCCAGATAGATTCTGGCAATATCTACGTATGTGTATCGAATCTTTTGATTGAAAAAGTGCGAACTAGATTGATAAAACAAGGAATTGCTATTTCTCCAGAGCAGAGATTGGCTCTTGCCGCTCAGAACATTACTAAAAATTAAAACAGGTTTGGTTGCTGAGCGGCGCCACTTAGCCGCTCAGAATTTTGTTTCGCCGCTCGCTCATAGCGTGGCCGCTTCTATGTGATTTCATGTGTCTCATATTTTTTTCCCCTCAGCCGCTTACTGCGTGGCCGAGGCCTTAGTGTTAATGTTTTATTTTCATAGTATCTGTGAGACAATATTCAATGCATCTCATTTTCTCACATCTGCTTTCTTTTTCGCACTCATGCGAGTCGTGACTCGTGAGGCATCGTGTAATAGCAGACAAAGCAATCTTTCTCCAATGAACAAGGCCACTCTGCTTTGTTTTACCGTTGAATTGATCTCATTTTTCATTTTTTACTACTATAACTTTTAATTTTGGTAAATTTTTGATGAAGAACATTTTTATTTACATTTTTTTGATTTTTAATATTTAGTTTTTGAAGAGCTGCTATTTATGTTACATCTATAAAACTTTTTAAGCCTTACATTTGTATTTGTATGTTACATATGAATATGTGTAATTGAAAATAGTAATGGATTGTCTAAGCTTTGAAATAGAATAGAAATATCAATATGAAACAAAGTTTTGAAATACAAGCTGTCCATGCTGGACTACCACGTCAGTGGAATTGCAACAAAAAAGTCACGTCAGTCACAGAGGAACAAAATTCATGGGGATTTTTGTTTGTAAATTGTAATAAGACATTAGGGAAAAGGGAACAAATTACCGGGGAATTGAAATTTGGAGTTGGGCTGAATATCTTTGTTTGCTTAAACCCAATAAGAATATGACCACAGATAATATAGTTACATAGATATCGCACGCAGAGGAAAAAAAATTACCATTTTTCAATTCCATGGGACGAACCACTAGGTCCCAGTTCGATCAAACTAGCGTGAATCATACTCAGTCTTTATGTTGTTTCTTATTTGTATTGTATTGTCAAGTTGCTTGTTGCGTTTTCTTTATTATTTGCGACATATAGAATGGCAAGTATTGAATTTGTGCAAAAAAAAGTTGAGGTGATGATGAGATATGACATTATGATGATAGAGAAGTCGAAAAAAGTGGGTATGCCGATTCCGTCCGTCTGTCTGTAAACGCATCTACAGCCTTAAACACTGGTCCGATCGACTTCAAACTTGAAAATAAGAGGTTTGAGCGAATTCGCGTGGGTGTTTTTTTTTTTTTTTATCAAATTTTTGGGTAGCCACCATACGTTTTTTCTTTTTTTCCAAAAACCAAAACTTTCAATGTTCTCAAAAATGGCTCTTGATGAAAACTCGGAAAACTCATTGGTATTCAAATGAAAAAATTGCATAAAATTGTGGATGCATTGATGTTCAAGTGGAAATTTAAAACACTTTAGAAATTAGACTGTAGAACTCGCGCTCCAGGACTGCTTACAAACTCAAATTCGGTCGTACTACCAAGTACAGAGATATGTTTATTAGTCTACCTAACAACAAAAATATGAATCTGAATACCACACTCTTTAGTGTCGTAACGGGGTAGCGGATATGGTTAGACGTACTGGGGAGCGTTTAAAGGGTAGTGGGTAATGTGATAGAGGGGTATCGATTATCGATTGAGACAGTACGAAGTCTGCAGGGTCAGCTAGTCATTGTAAATGGCTTTTCTTCAGAAACACCTAATATTTTGTAAGCTTTTCTGTTATTCGGTCCTTGGTCGCAGACTACACCGCAAACTTTAAGACCAAGATCTTGACAGATTTTCAAATTGTTTTTTATAATTTCGCTCAAATCAAAAAATTTTTTGTGAGATTTTGACGTATCCTTATCTCATCAAATATTAACACTACATAACGTCCTCGCTGGTTTAATGAAGCGAACTTTGGTTTAAGATACGAATTGGCATTGTTTACAAACCCTGGTTGTAGTCCTTTTAGAGGAGCCCATCTATAATAAGAGGATACGTGGGGAAGCCTGAAGCCCAGACCATCTCTCAGAAATTTATAGGCGCTTTGCGACCTATAAAAATATTTTGGGAAAATTCTTTTTCGTTGTTGTTGTATTTTGTAGATTTCGACAAACCCATCAACATATCGCAAAATATTTTTGAATGGTGGGAAATATTTACCCTTGTATTTGAGACGATAAAGATAATTCTGGTTTTTTTTGTTTAAGTTTTAAAGCAGCATGGGCTCTAGTTTTTTTTTTGGAATGTTTTGATTTAAGATTTTTTATTTTAATCTTGTAACTCAATAAAGTTTTGTTTTAACATCGCATTTTTTACTCCGCTTTAACGCATCTCTCTAATAATTGATCGCAAGTTACCCACGAAATGCTCGAAGTTCTTCTTCGTTTAGTTGGAGGAGATTTAAGATCTTCTTAATTTAATTCTGAATCCAAATCAGAAGTTAAATTCAAAGAAGGAACAGCGTCCTTCTTAAGGTATTTTCTTCCCAAAAACTCCGGGCAAACATGGTCTCCAAAAACAAAAGCACAAGTCTGCCTCCACAAATTACGTAAATTTTCATGTTTTTTATTTTTTTTTGTAAAGGCATTGAAAAATTTTCAAATTAGGATATTCTCTTTTTGTTTTCTTACAAATGGAACAAGAAATTCCAGATTCTTATCAGCCATTGCATTAAAAAAAAAAAAAAAAACACTGAAAAATAAATCGCATACAAACATCCAAATCGCTCTTAAGTCGAGGGTAAAAAAAGAAGAGACCACAACAACCGATCGTGCGAGTACAACGCAGCCCACAACACAACACAACCCATCGATCCATTCTTGGCTATCCGTAGCAAAAGTTGTATAGACAAAAAAAACTACCTGCACGTGAACAGTTCAACGTTGTGTTGGCACAGGAAAAACAATGGCAAAAGAAAATGTTTGTATCTTTCGAATGCAAGATGCAACTTGCTAGCTAACCAACGTTTGTGGTTGGAAGCTGGATTTTGTTCTTGTTGTTTGATTTTGTTCTGTTGATTTTGGTTGCAAGGTTTGACTATAACAAATCTCTTGAAAATAAGGGACAAAAAAGTGGTTATTTTTTTTGCACTGGGTGCGATATCTATGTAACTTTATTATCTGTGATATGACTCAATTAAGAAAAAGTAGGTCAATAATTTTCTTTTTGCAACTTATAAACAATGTAAAATATTAACTTCCGTTACAATGCCGTAAAGATCATCCCTTCCGCTAATAACAGACCCCACCAGGGCACCAGCAAGATAACAACAACACCTTTACAGAAACAGAGCTGTTTGTGGTGCACATACATACCTAATGTATATCTACATTTTCTGTATACATACCTCAATTTTATAATGCGTTATTTTTTCAACGGTTTTCTGTGTATGTTAATGTTATCCAATTACCAATTCGCTCTGTTACAGGCAACCGCAACACCATCGTATCGGAGCCTGGCAAGAGACTATGATATCGTTAGTTATTTGGAAAACGAAAGGATACAAATATACACACATACATAGTTATACACTGTCAAAAAAGATACACAAAAACTGCTCTTCGTGTTCAGAGCGCCAATGTGCGGCCGGGGCCGATGCGATGGCGAATGTTGTCGTCACTAACGTCATCATCGTTCGTCGACTCGTCGTTTAGTACGATGGGGAAGGGGATTGGTGGCTGATACAGTCTAATTTTGTTTATTTTGTATACATATTTGTATCTAGAATTCTAGATATGTAGATATAGGTAAATATTCGAGGTAGACAAAAAAAAAAAAAAAAAAAACAGTTTTCTCGACCCCACCGCACATCAGAAGAAGAATAATACCAAGAACATGATGAAATTATGGTTTTAAATTTGTTTTGGTACGCAAAAAACAGGAAGGTGTTATCGTTATGGGAATATGAAACGTTTAATTAACTGTCCATTCACATAGGACGTCAAATGTTTTAACATGCATATTATGTAAGAATACTGTATGGAATATGGATAGATACGTAGGTACATAATAGGTTAAAAGCACCAGTCCCCGCACAGATAACTTTGTTTTTACTTTCAATGCAAATATCTATATTTCTAAGTGTTTCATTCAAATCTTAATATTTTGCTTAGACTATAGATTTTTCTCAGTAGTTTTGTGTACGAATGAATTGAAAGTTATTTTAAACATTGATTAAATACGATGAATTCTAAAATAAGGCGCTTTTCTGGAGTCTCCGGACAATTTTTCTAGTCTCCGGACGATCATGGAATCTCCGAACAGTTCCACTTAATAATCTTTTTTCTCTTAAGTGTTGAGTAGAGAGCAATTTATTTTCTCTATTGATAATTATTTCCTGAGTGTTTGGCATCTAATTAATTAAAAACATATTGCCTAGTTATTGTTATTTTAGACGAATCATATAAAAAAAAAAAACGGTACCAGTCTCCGGACTATGAAAACAGAGTCTCCGTATGATTTTGAACCTACTTCGCCATACGTGATTTCTGCTTAAAACACTTAATTTGAGTTTGAACTTAAAAAATAGAAAAAAAATATAAAATCTTGGAGCAGTCCGGAGACTAGATTTTGACTTTTTTTTTGGTACCAGTGTCCGGACACTTTAAAAAAAATTGATTATAAAAAACGCAAAACTCATTTTTTCTTTAGTTATTGGAAGTTCATTACATTTTCATTGAAATTAACTCCATTTGATTACAAGATCTCACAAAATCAACTATTCTATATAGTATATTTGTCCAAGGTCTGCCACTATTTTTTTTGCTAAGAAAACAGCAGAACATCAGCGGTTGCTGCTTAAAACACCCATAACTTTTCCGTTATGCATG
This sequence comes from Sphaerophoria rueppellii, assembly GCA_920937365.1. NCBI lineage: Eukaryota > Metazoa > Arthropoda > Insecta > Diptera > Syrphidae > Sphaerophoria > Sphaerophoria rueppellii. The sequence goes on along the minus strand of CAKKXW010000004.1, from coordinate 59,717,698 downwards.
CGATCGGCATGAAACTCCGTATGTGTATATGGAAAATGTTACTTATGTTGTATTTTGTTTTTGTAAATTCTGTGTTTAGTTTAACTTCACAAAAAGGCAAAATCGTCCGGACACAGGGGGCTGCCTGGAGACTGGTGCAGTCCAGTTACCCTATAGGTTGTTTTTTTTCTTTTTAGATGGCTCACTCAAATAACAACAAAGAGTCCTCATAAAATTTAAAGGAAGACTGTTTTACAATATAGTTTTTTTAACCGATTAATTGATCTCTTTTTTTCATTTTTTACTACCACAACTTTTTAATTTGATGAATTAATAATTTTAATGACGAAAATATATACTTTTTTTAATCGTTAGTTTTTGAAAAGCTATTTTTATTGCATCAATAAAACTTGTTAAGCCCTACATGTGTATCTGTATGTAACATACAGTGCCTTGCATAAGTATAACCGCACCAGAAAAAATGCATTTAAAAGAAAACCTACAATAGGAGTGACTCCTTACTATTTTTTTATTGAGTTGCATCACTGATCAAGCAGATTGAGAAGAAAATAAAGTACCGTTATTTCCTCTCCTGTTGTATAAAGATTAAAAACAGATTTTGATGTATTGCAAAAATATAACCGCACAATGCAAATCTCTTTGAAACTGCATTCAGTCAAGTGCTTTCAAATAAAAAAACAAACAATGCCACGCGGTACGCATTTACCTAAGCGAAATTGAAAAAGGCAAAATCTTGGCTTTTCGGTCAAGTGGCCTAAGTCTTAGGGCTATTGAAAGACGAGTTTCACAATCGGATCGAGTCGTTCGAAATTTTTCAAAACATCCAGAATCTTATGGGACAAAAATAAGACCCGGGCGTCCGCAGAAGATGACACGTCGCGACAAGAGGCGTTTAATCAATGCTGCATCCAATTCAGTGCATTCTTTTTCGGAATTTCGTAACGAATGGGGTTTAGGAGTTTCTCGTGCAGTTGAGTGATTGTTCGGGGAAAAATGGTGCCAGCTCCAAATTTAACAGCAGCCCACAAACAAAAAAGATTGGAATTTGCACGCCAAAACATAAATCGGAATTGGAAAACCGTAAGTGACTTTCTATTAATCTACATACTGGAATGAATGTTTTTTATAAGGTTATTTTTAGTGATGAAAAAAAGTTTAATCTCGATGGACCAGATGGTTTTAGCGGATATTGGCACGATTTGAGGAAAGAGAAAAAGTTTTTTTCCAAGAGGAACTTTGGTGGTGGCAGCTGTATGGTTTGGGTGGCCTTCTGCGAGCGTGGTAAGGTTGCACTTGCCTTCACCTCTACCAGAATGAACAGAACTGACTACACTTTGGTCCTTGAGGAGAATTTGGTACCTTATTTAAGACGATTTCACCGAGTTGAGCATGTCTTCCAGCAAGATAATGCCCCAATTCATATAAGTCGTCAAAGTTTGAATTGGCGCGAATTGAAAACATTAATTTGATGGAGTGGCCGTCACATTCTCCAGATTGCAACCCCATCGAAAATCTTTGGGGAATTTTAACTCGCAAAATTTATGCCCATAATAAGCAATTTGCTAGCGTTGCTGAGCTGCGAGAGGCAGTCAGGCAGTTTTGACAGAATGGAACGCTTCAGAAAACTCCATATTGAAAAATCTAGGTAATAGTATGCCAAAATAGTAGTAATTGTAATTGAAAATAGTAGGTAATGGATTGTCTAAGAATTGAAATAGAATAGAAATATCAATATGAGACAAGATTTTGAAATGCAAGCTGTCCAAATTGTGTCTAGTGGACTACCACATCAGTTGAATTGCAACAAAAAAGTCACGTCAGTCGCAGAGGGTTAAAGCACCACTCCCTCTTGATATACCATTCTATGTTAAAATAATGCAAAAAAAAAACAAAAAAAATGAACATTACCCATGCAGCTTGGTTCTTCATTTCCCGCAATATATCAAAATTAATGGGTAAGTGCCGTATAAGACATTTTATTATACAGATTATTTACAAAAAGTTGTATCTACGTCATACGCTCGAATACGTTGCGTTTCTATTTACCTACTATATCTTACATCGTCCGTATAATGTATTATCTATTCTATTGTTTTGCAAGTCGTAGGTATCTAAGGCATTCATTTTTTTTGCAGTCAAACAAAAGATGCAACAACAAATCAAATAACAAAAAAATGTACCTACAAAAAAAACTCTATCATACGAAGAGTATGTATGAATGAATATAGATAATTAGATATGGTTATATCTTTACTGTATCTATTCTAAAGCATACAAAAGACGAGGTATACCGTATACCTGCAAAAACAATACAATCTTGTTTGTGACCTAGGTTATGTATCGAACCCAACTTTTCATTATTCGGCAAAGTAAGTTTGAAGCGTCAGAAAGAGAAAAAGAAACCATAGTCATGACATTACGTCCTCTAGGGGAATAAGATATAAAAATCAAATAAACAAAAAAAAAATTAATCCAAATGAAATCTGAACCCTGAGCTAGCAGCTGTTCATTTGTTCGTTTTTGTATACTTCAAAGTTGTAATTGGAATGGAAAACATGCAAGTAAAAACTGCTAAAGTAGACGATGGATTGTGCATAGTTCCGTCTCCGTCTAGTCGCTCACCTCCTCTTGTCTTGTTTTTGAGATGCTTGGTATATTTTACTTTTTTTTTTTTTTGAAAGGCAGCGAGGCCCCGGTTAATTCAAGCATGCAGCTTTGTCGTTATTATATTATATTGGGTATATTGCATTGTATTGGGTATAGTAGCTGTATAGCGACAACACTGGCAGCGAAGTGGTGTGGTGGTTTCCGTTGTTTTGTTTATGTCGATAGATGGCGAATTTATGTATCTCCCTATTTATTTAACAGACAGAACTATCGCTTCAGTTTTACGTGGTGTTGTGGTTTACATTTTTTATAGGTTACCACATAACTGAAACGCGTGTTTGGCGATAAATTATTGTTGATGGATGTTTTGTTGAATTACTTACTCAATTACTCAATGCCAGCGAGACAGACATTAGGTACTACATTTGTATATAAAACTATTACATAGTCAATTTTTAAATAAGAAGGTACTAGGTGCTTACCTAAGGTACCTACTAGCAGGCAAAGAACCAGCTATGTATATACTAAGGTTTATTGATAGTTGAAATAATAAGCATTGTTGACAGATAAGAATATTGTTTTTAAGGGATTCCAGTTTGTAACAGGATTAATTTTAAATTTTTCGAAATCGTAACGACTAATCTCCTGCGCCGGGAAATAAATATATACAGCCATGCCTACTTCCATAGATAATTGCTCTGTTTTTTCTCTTTGTTGTATAACAACAGCTGATTCTAACAGCCCCGAAATTCTCGCCCCGAAAATAACTTGGGGCGCTTCAGAGCGCTCCCAGTGCGAACACTGAATACACATCGAACACGGTGGAAGTGCACCGGGGCGAAAAAAGAGCGACATCGAACAGCTCAGTGCGAAATCAGAGCGACCCAGAGCGCACATCGAACAAACCTTATAATAGATGAGATGAGTACCTATTGTGAACCTACGCATGTACGGCATCTGTGACATCATAACATTAGATGACCATTCCATGATAAACATGTATTTTCTGTTAAGAGATAAAAGATGCAAAAAAAAAATAAGCTAGGAAACATTGGTCGGCCGCGGCGGTTGTTGACGTGTAGATGTTCAATTTGACATTGAGGTGAAGGTGGCTGTAGCTAGGTACCTACCTACTAAAACAAAATGCAAACTTAAAGAACGAAAAGAATTCAGATTACTTAAGATATCGTGAGAATCTTCTTCTTCCTCTAATTACCGTCCGATTGCACTTACGTCCCTTCCACTGGTGATCTGATGGTTTATCTCACCGAACAGTGTAGCAAATCCTTACATCGTTTTGGAGAAAGTAAGATTGTTGCACTTGATATTTCAAAGGCATTTGATAAAGTCTGGCAACTTGCTCTTTCATCGAAAATGCGTGTTTTCCGTATAGATGAATCAATTCTTCGTTGGAGTAGAAACTTTCTTTCCAACCGTTCAATACAAGTTGTATTGGGCGGATTCAGGTCTGAAACCGACAATATAAATGCTGGTGTGCCCCAGGGCTCCGTTTTGTCTCCGACCCTCTTTCTCATGTTCATAAATGATCTCTTGTCTGTAACTTTTAATCCAATTCATTGTTTCGCTGACGATAGTACCCTTAGGTTTTTATATTTTTTCCCAGACTCACATCCCTCCTCTTCGGATGTGGAACTGCAACGGCTAAATATATGAAAAGCAATGGGGGATACAAAATCGCGTGGACCTTAATGCTTCGAAAACTCAATGCTGTCTTGTATCTTTACAGCGAGACACACCTCCCTTGTCACTGTCCATGAGTGGCACTTGCATCTGTGAAACCGAACATCTCGACCTCTTGTGGACCGAGCACATACGCTATGTTGCCAAAAATGCAGCAAGATGTTTGGGTTTTTTAAGACGGCGCAAGAAATTTTTCTCCCCGTCTGATCTGGCTATTATCTATAAGACTCATATTCGTCCAAAGCTTGACTACAATTCCCATCTTTGGGCTGGTGCTCCAGTAACTTACTTAGGATGGTATACAAAGAAGAGCCGTAAGAATGATCGGTGATAGAGACATTACTGATTCATTCACTCCTTTAGACCACCGTCGTAACGTTTCGTGTCTCTCTCTGTTTTATCGTTACTTCTACGGTAAGTAAAAAAAAAAAAATAGAGTGGCGCGACAGCTCTTAAAGAGCCAAGGCCTAAGTGGCTTACTCTCATCAAAAATTCTCTAGGTGCGTGTGAAGAATTGATTTGAATTGCCGATTCTGAACGGCAGAGTTGAGAAGCACTTCTTCATAACAGATGATACTCTTGGAAGTTTTGTCAGTTCTTCGCAAGAGGCAGTTCCCGTGAAAGATGAAATAAAAACTATTGGCACGAGTAGGACTCGAACACACGACGTTCTGCCTAGCAGCCAACGCACCTTAACCACTAAGCTACGGACACTACACTACGGTAAGTGCAGCCAGTTGCATTCCAACCCTTAAACAATTTAACTGTAATACCCTCGCTTCGAGGAATGCCCATCAGTTTACCCACAAGCCCAACTTCGATCGTACGCTCAAGTCTAGAGAATCGTTCATTAGCCGTACTGCGTGAATGTGGAATTCTCTTCCACACTCTGTCTTTCCCGATCATTGCACTCACTGTGTCTATGACATAATAAGGGTATAAAAAACCCCTTGAGTGTGTGTTTATTATAAAAAAATTTTGATTTAACTTTATCAAAGTTCTGCACATGCGTATAATGTACATATACCAGAACATACCAATGTCTACTTACGAATAATTTTTTGCCAATTCTACTTAGATATAATCGCATTCGAAAGTTTATTAATTTGTGAAGCTTCTCAGTTTTGATCTAATGTGTATGGTGAGTTGTGAACAAAGCTCAAATCACAAAATTCCATTTGCCCTGACTCCTTCCTTCAGGTAATTCTTAAAATTATAATGTAATTCATTTCGCTCTCATGATCATAAAACACATTTCTTTTTTAATTTCAATGATAAGGTGTTTTATTAACTTAGCAACGAATTTCCCATCTTAACATAGTTCAAAACATAGGTTAGGGTTAGGTTGAAGTGGCTGCGGATACAGGATCCACATTCCCTACACTTAGGCCAGAAGAAAAGGCTCATCGTGATAACACATGAATCTAGGGAATTTCTTCTTACCAGTCAAAAGCCGAACCATTTTGAGCCTTAAAAATAAGGCGAAAAAGACATTTAACATCCTTGTTAGCTAATTTACTGGGATTTTCGCAAAAATATTCTCCCAGGTGAAGTTTGCGTCTTATGGCGTTTTTAATTGGCAATCTGGAATCAAAAAAGAAGCATTCTGTTTCTGATATCAGAAGGGAAATTCTCTTCTTTTCGGAATCAGAACTGTCACTTTTGCCCAATTGAACGTTTTCAGAATGTTTTTTTTTACTTCCAGATTGCCAATTAAAAACGCCATTGGGGAAAGAGCAGGGCATGAGCAGAGAGGGTGAGAAATTGTATCCTCTTCTTCTTTGTCCATGCAGAATTTATTTGAGGCCAAACCAAAGCGTTAACAAACAAAAATATCGTTCAATCAAAACATTTTTTTTGTGCTTTTCCGCAACTTTTTATTTTTCCATTCAAAGAGCAATTCTGGAACAATTGCACAGCAAAATCGATAGAAAAATTCAAGTTTTCGATCTGTTTGCAGTCTTCCAATCTTTTCATGAAAACGGAATATACACAGCACACTTGTGTACACACAAAGAAATATGAAATGTGTGTGCAACATATCCACAGACATCACTCAGATCGTTTCGTGACATACTAACTTACTTAAGATGGCGCTACAGTCCGTTGTGAAATTGGGCCTCAATCAACAGTCTCCGCCAGCCAACTCGGTCCTTAGCTAGCTGTCTCCAATTTTGCACTCCAAGTTGATTGAAGTCCTCTTCCACATGTTTGTGATACCTGAGTAGCGATCTTCCGCTCCTTCTACGTCCCTCGGGAATAGTGTCAACGGCTTTCCGGGCCAGTATATTGGTGTCCATCCTCTCTAAATGACCGAGCCATCTGAATCTCTGGACCTTGACCCTTCTGGCTAGGTCCATGTCGTTGTAGAACCCGTATGGGCCAAAGATGACCCGATGAACTTTCCTATCGAAACAGCCTAAGGCAATTTCATCCGATTTTTTCAAGGTCCATGTTTCTGCACCATACAGCAGGACTGGGATAATAAGGGTGTTGTACAATCTTACCTTAGTTGCTCGAGAGAAGGCTTTTCCACTCAATTGCTTTCTGCCCAAAGAAACAGCGATTAGGAAGAATTATTCTTCGTCTGATCTCGGCGCTTCTTCAACGAGCTAGTTCTGCGAGCTCCTTGACAATTGTTATTGCCCGTGTTTATAGCGGAGCCTAGGTAGACAAACTCCTCTACTACCTCGAAGATATATGTGTCTATTGTGACGTTCTGCCCGAGCCGACGGTGTTGGGTGCCCTTCCTCGAAGACAGCATATACTTCGTTTTTCCCTCATTTACCGCTAAACCCATTTTTGCCGCTTCTGTCTCAATTCTCACAAAGGCGCCATTGAATTACGCTGTGTTCTTCCCATTATATCAATATCATCGGCGTACGCGAGAAGTTGAACAGATTTTTGGAAGATAGTGCCTCTGGTGTTGTCGTTGGAGTTCTGCACTATCTTCTTAAGACCTATGTTAAAGAAATCGCATGACAGTGCATCGCCTTGTCTGAATCCCTTTTCGACGTCGAAAGATTCCGTAAGCTCGTTGCCAACCTTGATGGAGCAGCGTGAGTTCTCCATCGTCATTTTGCACAAGCGAACGAGCTTGGCAGGGGTGCCAAAACTAGACATAGCTTTATACCGTTCGTCGCTGTAGATGCTGTCATACGCGGCCTTAAAATCGATGAAAAGGTGGTGGATATCAATTTGGAGTTCATAGGTCTTTTCCAGGATCTGCCGCAACGTGAAAATTTGGTCGATGGTTGACTTTCCTGGCCTGAGGCCACATTGATAAGGACCAATCAGATTGTTGACGAAAGGCTTCAGACGTTCACATATTACGGCAGAGAGGATCTTGTAGTTAAGTAGACTCATTCCTCTGTAGTTGGCGCAGTTTCAAGGGTCTCCCTTTTTCAGGATCGGGCAAACAATGCTGAGGTTCCATTCATCGGGCTTGCATTCCTGTGACTATATCTTACAGATGATTTGGTGCAACCTCCTATCTAGCTCGTCGCCTGCTGCTTTGAACAACTAAGCAGCTAGTCCATCTGCTCCAGTGGCTTTGTTGGATTTCAGCCATGATATTGCGGTTTTCACTTCTTCTAGGTCGGGTTCACGGAATTGTTGGCTATCATCGTGTCCGATGAAAGGCTCCAGAATCTACAGAAGGGATCTTTCCAAATCCCCAGCATTAACTGTGATTCTACTATGATTTTCCCTTGTTTATCTCTGCAGGCATCGGTTCTTGGTCGATGACCTTGAGCCAGTCTATTAAGGGACCTAACATTCCACGAGCATATCCGAATTTCGTTGTCTTTAATACATTTGTTTGGGTCGTCATCAGTGTATCCGTCCGTTTCCGAGGACTGTTGTTGTTTCGCAACTAAATGCTTTTCTAGGTGGTCGGGAAGTCATCCCGACGTACAACCCCAAACAGGAGTACCAGGCACTTGATGTGATTAAAGTACAAGAGCCGGAAAAACTGCTCTTTTTACGGCCTGGGCTTCAAATAAGTCGAAGTAACCAAGTAGTTCGGCCTAACTGGAACTGAAGACGCCATCATTGATTCCAAAAAAGAAATTCATTTGCTACGGTCCGGCCACGTATGACAGCATCTACAGAGACGAACTGTACAAAGCTATGTCTAGTTTTGGCGTCCCTGCCAAGCTCGTTCGCTTGTGCAAAATGACGATGGAGAACTCACGCTGCTCCATCAAGGTTGGCAACGAGCTCACGGAACCTTTCGACGTCAAAAAAGGATTCAGACAAGGCGATGCACTGTCATGCGATTTCTTTAACATCGTTCTTGAGAAGATAGTGCAGAACTCCAACGTCAACACCAGAGGCACTATCTTCCAAAAATCTGTTCAACTTCTCGCGTACGCCGATGATATTGATATAATGGGAAGAACACAGCGTGATGTCAATGGCGCCTTTGTGAGAATTGAGACAGAAGCGGCAAAAATGGGTCTAGCGGTAAATGAGGGAAAAACGAAGTATATGCTGTCTTCGAGGAAGGACACTCAACACCGACGGCTCGGGCAGAACGTCACAATAGACGCGTATAACTTCGAGGTAGTAGAGGAGTTTGTCTATCTAGGCTCCGCTATAAACACGGGCAATAACACCAGCGCAGCGCCGAGATCAGACGAAGAATAACTCTTGCTAATCGCTGTTTCTTTGGGCTTAGAAAGCAATTGAGTGGAAAAGCCCTCTCTCGAGCAACTAAGGTAAAACTGTACAACACACTCATCATCCCAGTCCTGCTGTATGGTGCAGAAGCATGGACCCTGACAAAATCGGATGAAAGTGCCTTAGGCTGTTTCGAGAGGAAAGTTCTTCGGGTTATCTTTGGCCCCGTGTGCATTGAAGGGGAATGGCGAAGAAGATACAACAGCGAACTTTACGGGTTGTACAACGACATGGACCTAGCCAGAAGGGTCAAGGTCCAGAGACTCAGATGGCTCGGTCATTTAGAGCGAATGGACACCAATGCTCCGGCCCGGAAAGCCTTCGACACTATTCCCGAGGGACGTAGGAGGAGAGGAAGACCGCTACTCAGGTGGCGCACTCAAGTGGAAGAGGACCTCAATCAACTCGGAGTGCAAAACTGGAGACGACTAGCTAAGGATCAAGCTAGCTGGCGGAGCCTGTTGATTGAGGCCCAAGTCCACAACGGACTGTAGCGCCACCTTAAGTAAGTAAGTATTTGCTACGGTCCCTCGATGGGAGTGCCTTGGTGGGAACACTCCTTCGTTGTGGGGTAGTTAGTAGTAACAGCCTACTCCGCTTCGAACTGTCGACCATGGGAGGCCCTTCTGCGAAAACAAGTTTCGCGGTCGCATAGCTCTAAGCTTCATAGTAGTAGTTACCGTAACCCGCTCCTCCACGTCAAGGCTTATCCAACTCAAGGAGTTAGAGATTTAATATTTGCAGTAATAAAACCCTACCCTTCAAACCTACTGCTTCATATATAAGAGGAAACACATTATAGATAAGGTATGCATGCATATCCTTAAGGGGTTACTATAAAAACAAGGTTGTTCACACGTCGAAGAAAATCAATCTTATTTATTTATTTCTTTTAATCACATCAACAAGTTGAAATAAGGAAGGTTATGTACTTTTTAAGAACGTGGCTCTTCCTTAACCGTCAATACTTGGTTTCGCCTCTTAATAATTGACTGCAATTCATACAACACCTGAATTTTGAAGCTGATTTTTTCTAAATTATTCATGATTTTTATTTCAGGTAAAAGCGACAGCAGGAAACATTTGTCAGAGTCGGTACATTCTCCATCACCGCTAACGTCTTGAAGCTCCTTTTTCATAGGCCAAGTATGTAACTCATCATCGTGTTCTAAATCATTTGGCAAATAAGCACCTTTGTTGGAATTTGTTGACCGAATTGAAGACGATGTTGGTAACATTTCAGTATTTTCGTTGACCGTAAACTCTTCATAATGCTCTTCAATTGGAAGAGTATTGCAAGATTCAATTTCACTTTCACACACTATTATGGAAAAGTCCTCTGCAGTGTTATCGTCTAATATTTCGGATTGTAATTTTAAGGAGGGATACAAATTTATATTGTCTTCGGAATGTATTAGGGATGTGCTAGAAATTTTAAAAAAACAACATTGGTTTTCCATAGTTTCTTAACTGAGAATTGAAAAGCAAATTCATCCGAAGTGAAAAACAACTTTTATTGTTCCTACTTACTCGGGATCGGGATGGAAGCCAGACACTGTAGCTTTCTGCATTCGAAGACAAATGCGCTGTTTTGGAGGTAAGCCTGTAAAACGTTTGTAACAGCTTGCATGATATTTTTGACGATCACTATGTTGCTCCGGTAAAATAACATCCCTTTGACCTAAATTGTGCTCTTGACGTATTTCCAATATTTCGCTGCATCGTTGTAATGTTTGTTCCGTAAACGCTTTGAGTGGTGTGTGACTTCTTTTTGAGTTTACACAGAAAACACAGTAAGGTCCTTCTTCAATGATACGAACTGGCCTAAAAGTAAATATGAGTGACTTAATACTTCGTTTACAGGTGTCAGTCGCGTATACTACGGTCGTAACTACATAAGTCTAAAGCTTAAAAATTTCATCAGCTGACAGTGACTTTTTTTACTATTTGGATTTATTCGCTGACAACTATACTCTGTCCGATAAAAAATGGCAGTATAGGGAAGATAGGGATATGTATCTGCATCTCGGTCGCACTCTTTTCCTACCCATACGTACCTTTCTCATACAAGCTTTTTACAGGGTTGTCGCAATGCGCATTTTGAATTTGAAAAAGCTAAGAGAAATAACTGCAGGGTTACCATTTTCCTTTGTTACATTGAAATTTCATTTCGTTGTTTATTATATATGTAATAAAATTTATCTTTTTCCACACCACCAAGAGGTGGTACTATTTTCCTTTAGAAGTCTATACACTGTTCGTTCAGATACAGAAAAAATATCAACAACCTGCTTTACAGCCTCGGTTTTGCTCTGCAAGATTCTTACAACTTACTTTTGTTGACTCAACTATCTCTATTTTTTTCGGCACTCAAGTCATTTTTGCATGTTGATGTTGGAGCCATTTTAGATTTGCAAAACACAACAAAAACAACAATATAACACAAACAACACAACAAAAGCACAAAGAAAATTCATGGCTGAGTGTTTTATCAAACTTTTTACAGGAGTTCCCTTCAATTCGGTATGGTGTAGGTAGAGAACAGCGCGCCACTGATTTTTAAAAAGCTCTCCCATTTGGCCTGAAGTGCGTTTTTGCGCTGACGATAGTTGACTATAGTTTTTATGTCAAAAGGAAAATGGTTGATGTGTCATAGTTGAAATAGTTAGAAATAGTTGAAATCATCCAAAAACGCTTTTTAGTTAGGTTTGGTTGATCTGTCAATCAAGAAAAAAAAAACAAATCTTTTGAGGTTACATTTTTGTTTTGTTTTGATCATAAACATTTTTATTTCTCTAAGTTTACTGAAAAACTCAAGAATGATTTTGATATGGTAAGATTTTAAAGACCATTGAGATGAGAACATATTTATTATTTTTGAACAACCCACAGCAAGAAAAGAAAAGAGAAATAGACTGAAGACCACCCCCCATAAAGAAATCTTCAAGCTGTTCCAAGTAAGCCAGCTCCTGATATTCTCCTAATCGCGGCTCCCAGATTCAGCGAAAAACTATCAAAACCAATATCTAGTTCGTGATTTTATATAAATAAACGAAAAAAGTCTTTATTCTCTGAAACTAATTACACATTTTTTATTGCTGACAGACAAACATAAAAACAATGAATTCAAATATGTACGCGATTTCGTCCTTCATTCATTGATTCTTCGAGAGCGTCATTTAGCTTCCTCTCCGAATTGTCCTTCTCTCCTGTGATCTTCGTAATTTTCTCCTCAGTCAGCTCCATTCACCGCTGCGTCAATTTCTTCTCATGCAGAGCAACTTCTATTTGCCGTTCGTGCCGACTGACGTTCGACAATCATTATGCTCATGGGCAGTGGCCAACTTTTCCTCCAAAACCATGTCCATGTCCTCGAGTTTTTCGATGACTTTTTGTAAATTAACCGTACGTAGACGCTGACTGTTTTGGCCATCTTTGGTGGCCTGCAAGTCGCCACGCAGTTGCAGTTGAAATAGGGGTGTTTGCGGATTGCAATATAGCCAATTCGATTGGAAGGGTTTGTGACCGGTGATAGAATGAGATTCTTGAAATTGGCGCTGAATTTTAAGTCACTTGGAAATGCGATAATTTCTTTGGTGTGTATCTCCTCGTAGTGACTGAGATTTTTCACTTTGACTCGTGAAGCTTTAAAATTTGTAAGGGGAACCTTATTTTCTTTATATTTTTGTAATGGAATATTTTTAATTCAAGACGAACAGAAATCCTTTGATTGGAATTAAATTTGCGGCGGCACGGATACGGACAACTACGACGGTAAAAAATGCACTAACAGAATGTTTTTTTTTTTTATTCCAGATTGATAGTCATTAAAAACACCATTAAACAGAAAAAAAAGGCTGACACATCAACCATTTTCAACTCACCTCCTGAGTAGAGTTGGGAATAGTTAGAAATAGTTACGATTTGACACTTTAACACTGACCGCAAAAACGACAATTGTGGTTACGAAACGTAACTATTGGCGTGCAAAAACGAGAAATAGTCAACTATAGTCAACTATAGTCAGCGCAAAAACGCACTTCTGTACTGCCAATTTTTATCGGAATGAGTATACCTATAAAAGAACTCTTCGATAACGATAAGAGATATAATCGATAATGCTTTTTGTTGTAACTCTAATGAAGACAATTCATTTTTTGTTGTTCACCAAAATATGCGTAGCTAGCGGTAAAACTTTGATTTGCAATTTAGAAGCTCTTGCATACTAACCAGACACCATACCTTATCTTTGTTTCTGAAATATGGATTTTTGATTTCGAACGCGATAGTCCGATAGTTATAATTTCTATTCAAAAACAAACGAAACATATTTTGCGGGTGGATTGGGATGGGAGTCTTTTTTTTCGGTAGTCATTGGGAGGTAATATTGTACGTCACTGTTTGCAGTCTGCAGATGTTATCCAGTTCTAATGTCGTATATAAAATAAACTATTTAGTTTCGTGTCTATAGACTTCAATCCCATAGTTTAGACTCGTTTTTGGATGAATTTTCAAATTCAAATTTTACATAAATAAAAATAGTAAACAAATTTTACTTAATCTTTGGCAAAGCCTCGCTATCTAGAAAACCAAGCAAATGCGAATAAACATATGATTTGCCGGTCCAGTTTGTCCTTCCTTTTTTGTAATAATCCCGAATATGCTTCCATTTCTGTTTGATTGCTCGAATTCTATCACTTCTTTCTTTTTCGTTAAGCTCCATCCAGTTTGGAAATAAATTTGCTCCAACATCAAACCATTTTTGGCCACGGAGCTCTTTGTCAGATGGGTCTTTGAATTTCGAGTCCCATAAGCAGCGATTTTTTCTTATTTCCTTAATAAGTGTTGATGATCTAAACGTTATCAACATTTTTTCGTTTGACACTTGCAGTTGCAGGTGAATTTATTGTTTCTTGTTGTCAAAAAACCACACAAGCGCACAAACCGAAAACCGACCACAACACTTTGATGTTTATTGTCCGACTACTGAATATTCCACTTTTGAGATAGCTGTAGCTGTTGCTCTGCTTGATAAGTATGAGTTCTACTCGTTTGTAACCGAATTTTTATCGACGATTCTATTCTGTTCGCTCTTGTTGTGCATTGTTGGAAGTTGGAATACAAAGGGTATTCCACTGACCACTGTTCCTACCTATTCAGCATTCAGCTGATGCAGAAAAACTTGTTGAATCGCCATGTCGGTCGCTGATCAGTGTATCGTGAGTCATGACGTTGTTTTTATTGGCAGCCAAAAGCTCAAAAGGTTTTAAGCAATGTGGATGCGTTGAATAAATTAAGGGTGCTTTTGGGGCTGATGTGAGTTATTCCCCCAAAGCACCGAATCTCAAATGGTGTGTATGACACCTAATTAATTCTATCATCAAACGGGATCTAATAATGTGATAATGAAATACAATTATAATCTTAAAGATATTCTTCTTGTACATTAAAAATGAGAAATTAGCCTTTGTGTTATTCTGCTTTCAATGTCACTTCCAAATCCACTATCCATAAGATTTCACTGAGATATCGGACTCAGGGTTTTATTTTATGGAACACTAAACCAATTGGTAGATAAAAATTATGTCCGCAATAGCGCGTCGTTGAGTTAGTTTATGAAGGCTGAGAATCATAAGCCGTTCTTCGTAGGGAGGTAGAAAATATTGATCGGACCAGGGGAGACCGCGTAGTGCAAAACGAGTAAAGCGACGCTGTACTGCTTCAATTCTACGGGAATATGTAATTTGATATGGAGACCAGGCTTGACTTGCGTATTCTAAGATTGGCCTCACATTAGCCATATAGAGCGCTTTGGTAACGTACGGATTAGGAAATTCTTTGGACCATCGTTTTACAAAACCAAGGGATGAATTGGCCTTGTTAATGATGTTGTCGATGTGTGAATGAAAATTAATTGTCACAAATAATCCCTAAATCACGGATGGAGGAAACAATCGGAATGGAAAGATCACCGAAATAGTAAGTCCTAAGGGATTAGGAAAAACGTTTGCGGGAGAAATGCATGGTTTGACATTTATTGATGTTAAGTTCCAAAAAGTTTTTAGTGCACCAGGTATGAAATAGGTTTAAATCTATTTGAAGTGCCGGTGGCCATGGTTCAGAGGATAGAGTAGTTGATTGCTAAGCCGAATGCTACGGGTTCAAGCCAGTGGCGTAGATAGCTTTTCGCTATGGGAGGGGATATTTCTAGTTCATTTTTTTTTTTGAGTTTTAATAACTCAAAAAAAAAAAAAAAAACAAGTAACAAACTTCATTGAATTCATAAGATAAATTATATTATACACATTAATTTGAATATGAATTAGTATAAATCTATATGGGTAAAAGTACAGCTTATTTTTGTGCTTGTTCGCTAACCGCTTGACCGATTTTCTTAATTTTTTCCTTAAACTAAAGAGGAATGAGGGTAGATGGCTTAGAACAAACAAAATGTGTACTATTCCAATCGCAAATGGTGCAAACGTTAAAAATGATACAAGTTTTCAAATATGCTCGACATTAACATCAAATCGAAAACAATTTAAGATACAAATTTACATATTATTTTCCTTACATGGAAAAAGGCAAAACAGAAGAGAGCGAAGAAGGCAAAATATCATAAGCTTTGTTCGATGACTGCTATGGCTATGGGTCGCTCTGTGGCGCTCTGATTATGCACTGAGCTGTTCGGTGTCACTCTTTTCGATGTGTATGTAGTGCTCACACCGGGAGTGCACTTCTCTGGACTAAACTGACTGCCGAACGTCCCAAGTTTTTTTTTGTGGCGAGAATTTTGGGATTCGCAACTGGTCAATTCAGCTGTTTTTGTTTAACACAGGGGAAAAAACCGAACTTCTAATGCGTCAGGTGTGTGTTCGCCGGGGTTGCCAAACGAACGAACCTATCGCTTTTGAAAAAAATTAGATTTACCTAATTTTATTTATTAACAAAACCGTTAATAATGTTATATGTTTACACTTTATTTTTTTTTTTTGCCCCGTTATGTGTACGTAATAGCGATGATATGAAGATTTACAAAAACATCTGTTCTAGTAATGACCACATTCTTCTACAGGATGACATTAATAGTTTTGCATTGTGGTGTGAGAAAAATAGTTTAAACCTAAATCCAATGAAATGTCAAACAATGACCTTTTCAAGGAAGCGTGCACCGTCTTCATATGACTACGCTATCTCACAGCACATTCTAACCCGTGTAACTTCTGTAAGAGATCTTGGAGTTTTCTTTAACCCTAAATTAGATTTTTCTGTGCACATTAACAACATCGTGAATAAAGCAAACTCAATGCTTGGATTTATAAAGCGTTGGTCAAAGGAGTTCCGCGATCCAAATATAACCCGCGCTTTATATTATTGCTATGTTCGTCCTCACTTAGAATACGCTTCCCAAGGTTGGTCACCTCATTACAATATTCATATTGAGAGGCTAGAATCTGTTCAACGAAATTTTACTCGTTTTGCCTTGAAAGGTATTCTATGGAGTGATCCTTTGAATGTCCCTTCTTATGAAAGCCGTTTGCTAACTCTCCAAATGGAAACATTGTCAAGTAGACGAAATAACAATGACATGGTATTCTTCCATCAAGTTATTACTGGTGTAACAGATGCACCGGAATTACTTGGAGCTATATCTTTCAACCATCGGGGTGGCGGTTATAATTTTCGTAGGAAGCACTTGGTACATGAACCAAAACATCGTACCAACTATGGTTTCTATGAGCCCTTGACACGTATGAGTAGGCTTTCAAACTGCAATTCAGACTTATTTGATTTAAATATAAGTAAGAATAAATTAAAGTCTTTGCTCAAGACCAGTGTTATACACTTTTAAATGTCTCTTTGTTTACTTAATGTTTGTAATTATTAGTTATGTATTAATATTGTTTTTCTAACTGTCTTGTTTTTGTTTCATCCATGTGAGTGTTTGTTATGTTATGTTTGCTTACTAACAACTAACACTGCACTAAGTGATGAGCCGGTGGTATAACATAGTCTACTATGTTGGCAAACCATTGGTCGTAAGACTGTGCTTGCTATAAGCTCTCTTCGACCAATTCTGATAGTGTAAAAAAAAAACAAAAAAAAAAAAAAAGACCATAAGATGTTAGATAAGACATTTTATCCTTTCGAAAGTTTTTCTTTTGAATATGCTTATGATTCAGTCTACCTATTGCAACAAAGAACGTTCGCAACAAAAGTTAATCGGTAGAAAATACATAAGAGGAAGAAATTTTGTTCCTTAAGAAAAGAAGGTTGCAATTTGAGATCTAAAACCTACAATTCTACAAGTCACTTGACAAAAACATTGGAGGGCACATACAAAGATGAAAGATATGCAATTCAGATTCAATTCATTAAAATGGATTAGAAGTTTTTTTTTTAAACCAAAACTATTATTTTGTTCTTTAGGATCGTAAAATATGCATTCGATTATGTGGTGATCTTTTGTAAAATCGTTTCGCTCACAAAAATATAAAAGGTCAGAGCAGTCATATTATGTGTATGTAAATTGTACCCAATACTACTTTTCTATTATCATTTCCAAATCCTGCAGAAAAGCAAAAGTGTAATGCGGGTACAACGTCCCGCAAGTAAATAGATACATCACAATATAAAATCGACTTTTCTGTTCCTTAAAGATAGAACACTTATAACCTCGTCTGCTGTTATAGGTATTTCGAGATGAATAGCTAGAGCAGCCCAACCATTCAAACGATCATGCAAATAAGTAAACATCTAAGGCTTGTCAAACTGTTATTGAAATAGACATATTTTTAATAATATCACTTCGTTGGAAATTTTGCTGTTTCCCCATAGAATGTAGTTATAGAATATACATTTGACAATGTGTCTAAGAATTCTGTGAGTAGATACTATCTCCAAATCTTCAACATGTGAACAAGTACCTAGATTTTCTTAATAGTAACATGTTAAGACTTTATGATTTACATGTTCCCTTAAAAACTAAAAGTCTAAGTCCCAAAAAACAGCCATGGTTTACGAATGAAATTAAATCATTAATGCTACAAAGAGATGATGCTTACAAGAGGTGGAAAAGATTTCGTATCGATCGGTTGTATGAACATTACCGCTCGCTGCGTAATAAAACGGTATTAGCAATACGAAATGCGAAGTCTGATCATTTTTCTCGACGATTTAACAGCTCACAAAGTACTAAACAGACTTGGAAAATCTTAAAGGAAGCTGGTATTGGCAAAGGATCATCTAATCCGAATCTAGACCTGAATATTAATGACTTAAATCAAAATTTTGTCGCAAATTCCATCTCATGTAACAATAATATTACGGCCATCTCATCAAACGCTGATAATAGATCATTTCTAAGCTCACGTTCGTTTGCGTTTTCTGATATATCTCCTGAAGACATCGTTGAAGGAATACTGTCTATTAAGTCGAATGCGGTTGGACTTGATGATATGCACCCGTTATTTCTTAAAATTCTTTTGCCGGAACTCTTACCCTACATCACGTTTATTTTCAACTCAATAGTATCCACAAGTAATTTTCCCTCACAGTGGAAAAAAGCCAAGATAATACCAGTACCTAAAAACTCTAGATGTGATGATTTTAGACCTATTTCAATTTTGCCATTTTTGTCTAAAGTATTCGAAAAAGTAATTCAAAAACAAATTAACCATTTTCTTAGCTCTAATAATCTACTAACTCAAAGACAATCCGGTTTTAGAAAGAAAAATAACTGTATTACAGCCTTACTGAGTGTAACAGAAGATATCCGGAAAGCTGTTGATCTAGATCATATTACATTTTTAGTACTCTTGGATTTTTCAAAAGCTTTTGACATGGTAAACCACTCTATTTTATGTGACAAACTTGAAAAACTTTTTAATTTTTCTCACACTGCGGCAAGCCTTATTAGTTCCTACCTGTCAAATAGATGGCAAGCAGTTGAACTTAACAAAGAGCGCTCTGATTTTCTTTTGAATTCAAGAGGTGTTCCTCAAGGATCTATTCTCGGTCCCTTGTTGTTTTCTCTGTATGTTAATGAACTTCCTACTATTATTAGACATTCTTCAATCCGGCTGTATGCCGATGATACCCAACTTTACATTAGTTGTCCGCTAGGATTTATTGAACATGCTGCAGCCTGCTTAAATGACGATCTCGTAGAAATCTATAACTGGTCCATCAAAAATGGTTTAATGCTGAATCCCAAAAAGTCCAAATGCTTAGTTATCTCTAAGGCAAATTTAGATATCTCGTATTTTCCTTCTATTTTCTTAAATACAGTCCCCATCGAGTATGTCGACACTGCAAAAAATCTTGGCGTTATTTTCAATCGTGACCTAAGCTGGAAAAACCACATAGCATACATTGTAGGCAAAACATATGGCATTCTAAGAACACTTTGGTCAATGCAGTATTTTACACCCATAAAAATTAGAACTTTACTTGTTAAAACGTTAATCCTCCCAACAATAACTTACGGTTGTGAAATTTTCTGTAAACTTGACAATGAAAGTAAAAGAAAAATAGGGGTTGCATTCAATAATGCTGTACGCTACGTATATGGACTAAACCGCCTGGATCGAGTCTCACAACATGCAAAAAACTTAATTGGAATGTCCCTTGAAAATCTTTTTAACGTTCGAGCCTTAACCCTGTTCTCTGATATACTTTTAACGCATCAACCAACTGAACTTTACGATGAAATTAGACATCTTAATTCAAGTAGAGTATCTGGATTGATGATGCCTCGTTTTAAATATCTCATTTCTGAACGACAGTTTTTTGTTCACTCTACTCGATTATGGAATTCGTTGCCGCGTGAATTAAGAAGGATTAATTGCACAAAACTAATAAAAAGAGAAATAAAATGTCACTTCTCAAATATGTAAATAAAGTATGTTTTTGATAATTTAAATAATATTAATGTAAACTAAGAATGTAACGTAAATTATGTACTTGTAGCTATTGTATACTTTTAAAAGCTTCACTTCTAAAAAGATATTATATCTTACTGTGAAAGCTTGTCATAAATAAATAAAATGAAAAATGAAATGAAATAATGACAGAGTGCGTTTCCTTAACTCGTTTGGAACTGGTTATGTTGAACAATTATCGATTCCAATGGGGGGGATATATCCCCCTGATCCCCCCCCCCCTATCTGGGCCACTGGTTCAAGCCCCAGCTTCGGCAGCATTCTTTTTCTACATGATATGAGACAATTAAAATCGGTGTCTCCTCCTCTCTGCCACGTAGGTTTATGTTATGTGTTCTTCCCTTCTATGTATCTATCTGTCTCGCTCTGTTGTATTAATGTCTTGGTCTGTCCCAGCCGATGGTCTCAGTCACCAGTGCTGCTATGTGTCTGTAGTTCGTTACATTTATGTGCGAAGTTCTGTGAAGTCAATGTCAATGTCATCTATTTGAAGAGAATGGGAATCGGGTAAAGAGGCAATAGTTTTAAATATCTTCATATAATCAGCATAGATGGAAAGGTCAGAACTATGAATTATATCCACGCTATCATTAATAGACAGAACGAAAAGCAAAGGGCCGAGATGACTACCCTGCTGGACGCCTGAAGTGGCTGAGATATATTCGGATAAGGAGAATCTGAAAACAACCTTATACTGGCGGTTTTCTAAATAGGAATTAACCCACGAGATAAACGCAGGAGGAAACTCGAAGGCTTTGAGTTTAAGGTTGATAATTTTAAGGGAGATTTTATCGAACGCTTTGCTGAAGTCAGTAGTGATAACGTCAACGTCATAACCTTTTTGTAAGGCACGAAGAGAATTAGAGACAAATTGAGTTAAACTGGTTGTAGTGGGCCTGCCCTTAAGGAAACCATGCTGTAGAGGAGAGATGATGGATTTACAATGGAAGTAAATAGACGATGCTTTCGAAGAGTTTGGGGATACAAGAAAGCTTAGCAATAGGACGATAGTTTGAAACTTCATTCCTATTGCCTCTCTTAAAGATTGGGAAGATGAAAGAATCTTTCCAAGCAATAGGAAAGGAAGACTGAGAAATAGAGAGTTAAAATAATCTGGTGAAGGGAAGGAAAAGGTTGTTGATACAATTTTTGAGAAATAAAGCAGGGAGACCATCGGGACCAGGGGAGAAGTCATCATTAAGGAGAAGTATTTTTTCTCTCACTGATGAAGAATCGATTTCCAACGAGACAAAGGATGTTTGCGGGCAATTGCTTAAGTAGTTAAAATAAACAGGATCGGGTTCTAGGTTGCCGTCACTAAAAGACGATCTAAAGAAGTTGGCGAAGAGGTTGGCTGAAGTTTTGGGATCGGAAGATGATGAGTTTTGAAAGTTGAGAGTAGAAGGAAAACCATCGGATTTTCGCTTGACATTAACAAACTGATAAAAATGGCGAGGATTAAAAATAAGGCTGTTTTGCATATTATTTAGATATTCATTATACAGGGATTCACAGGGCAAAGAAAATTTTGTGGAAGCTTGTTGATAGCAGGCGTAGTTTGTGTTGGTCCTAGATGATTTCCAGGATTTGTTTCGTTTATTGCGAAGAGATTTTAATTCTTTATTATACATGGAGGAGAAGACGTGCAGCGTTTACGGGCCTGAAAAGGGACGCGGTGAAATAAGTAGTCGAAAACAGCAGTGTAGAAGAATATCAGAGCGATATCAATTGGGGTATTAGTGTTAAGAAAGAGATTAAAATCGATCTGATTAATAAGGTCGTTCAGGTGCATAAAGTCAGCTTTACGGAAATTAAACGCGAGGTAGTCATCAGGATCGACGATGAAGTTTGTATTATTATAGGAGAGAAAGAAGGCGAGAGGGGGGTGGAAATGATCAAGGCTAGAAAGAAGGTGGTGGTGACAACCGAGTTGTAGGGGTCGGATGAGAAAATAAGATCCTACTGCCTATCTAATGAATTGGTGATGTTGCTCATTTGAAAAAGACCAGAGTCAGAGAAGCGGTCAAAGGGAAGGTATTCCTTGTCAGAGAGATCATTATGAGGAACGAATGAAGATTCGTCCTCATATGGTACCAAAAGTATATTTGGAAGGTTGAAGTTGCCAACGATTATGAAATCATCATCAGGAGCAGTCATTTCATAGAGGGAATCGATTTCATCAACTAACAAAAGATATGCATGCGTTGGTTGGGCAGGGCGGATATAACAACGAACAACAAACATATTATATGTTTAGAAATAGATACCTTAACGCAAACGTATTCAAGTGGCAAAGAGTGAGATACTTTAACGAGATTGGCTTCAAAGCGGTTGTGAACAGCTAACAGGACACCACGACCAGTAGAAGTGTTATTGAAACTATCACAGTCAGCACGAATGACCAAGAATTCTGATGAGAAAAGTTCCTGGTCGAGAAAAGAGGAATTAAGATTTGTTTCGGTGAGGGCAAAAATGTCATAGGGAAGTTTTTGAGAGTTAAGGAAAACAGAAGAAGTTTTGGTGCGAAGGCCTCTGACATTTTGGTAATATAGGGATAATACATGGGGTGTAAATATAGGGCAGTTAGGAATAAGAATGTTTTTTGGCGGCGTTACGAGAGCGGTGGTAAGAGAATTGCTTATAACTGATATGTGAGGCAAAAGTCGCAAGGTCTTTGGAAATAGTAGTAGGGGAAATATCGAAATTTTCCAGGAAGCGTGTATAAATATGACGAAGGGAGACAGGGTCTGTTGGAAGGCCTTCCTTTTTTATTGAAACAATTAATTGTGTCTTAGTTTTACCATCAATGCAGACCGAATCAGGTTTGTTGTAAAGGTAAGCGAGGTACAGATCATGCAGCCGTGCCATCGTATGTCTACCGTTCAAATCATTGACAGAGGAGGGTGGATTTGAAAATCTGGAAGAGAGGTTAACGATAGGAGGACAGACCGGATCAAAAACTGGAGGAAGTACGGTAGTTTGTTGAAAGGTAGAAAATTCTACATTACTATTTTTGAATGGTTGAGGGGTAAGACTTGAAAATGAAGAAGGAGACGATGAGGGGGATAAAGAGATGCGATTTAATGTGTGAGACTGCACAAAATTAGGATAATACGTAGAATTATTAGATTCCTTAGAGGAAGAAGAGGGTTTAGAGACAGAATCCAGGTTAAAAGACACACGATTATGGGGAAGTGGAATTATCTCGGAATAATTATTCTTAAAACTAGTTTGGGTGGAATTATTAGAAATATCATTATTAATGTTATTTTTCGATATATGATGTTGATTGTTGTTGTTAGAAATATGGTGTTGATTGTTGTTGATGGAAATATGATGTTTGTTATTGTTGTTGAGGACCCATTCTGACATTAATATTTTATCCAATCGGAAAAAGTAATTTGTAGGAGATGAAAACAACCATGCATATATGGAAGGCACGAGCATTTTAAAACTAGATGGTGAAAGTCGTTTACATTCATCTAAAGAGATGGAGAACTTGTGAAGAAAAAGTTTACGGATCCAGAAAATGTTGGCTTGCTTAGGTAAGTGCTTCAAAAAGAAGTCAGTGAGCTTTGAGTTTGGATTCAGCTTCTTAAATCTGTTGTTCCATTCGGATAATGTCCAAGAAGTTCCGAAACGCATGATGGTTGGTTGGCCATTGTTAGGAGATGTTACATGGTTGGTCTGAGTTGCAGATTCTGTAGTGGTGATAGGGTGCAGCTGAGGGTCAGAAGGGTTGTCGGAGATGTCGTGAGTATCAACAAGAAGAGACGTGGAAGTCGAACGATGACATGGTAAGTTGTCAACCATTTCTGCAAGGATAGACGTGTTGTAGATTGAGGAACTTGGTTGAATTTTTTCCGGTATTTCGTCGATTTTGCGAGCAACAGATCTAATGGATAAGCGTGTTGCAGTAAGATCATTGCTGATAACGTTAAATTGAGGTGCCAGATCAATAAGTAGAGGTGCGGGTAGATTAACAGGGGATGAGTTTTTAGAGCTTTTTTGGAAATGCGTATCCAAATCGGATTGGATTAATTTTGGCTGGTTAGTTAGATCGTCAAACGGGTTAGATTTAAGCAAAGAAGCAAAGGATGATTTAATCACTTTTTTTAAGTCTTCAATAATAAACAATTGGTCATCGCGGGGGTTTTTATGCGCAAGGGAAGTTAGATTTTTTTCAATATTCGAATTCTTCCCGAGACACTGTTTTCCATAGTTTTCAAGAGTTAGATTAAGCACTTCCAAGTTCAAGTCATCAAAAAGTTGAAACTGAGTTAAGACTTTATTATGAAAATGGGTATTGTCAGATAAAATATTATTGGTAGAATCACTGAGAAGTTTCACCGCGAGCAAAACATGGGACAAAGATATCTCTTTACATTCATCGCAGTAGAAAACGAAGTATTTTAGATATTCTCTTATATGAGAACAAGCTTTTTTTGGTTAAACCGATGCATGAAATAAGAACAAAATTTCCGCATGCACCGTAACATTTCACTCGATCATAAATTTTTCCATCATTAAGAGGACAATCGGAGAAACCACAACTATTTTCCATAGTTGAGATTGTTAAATTGTTAAATTTAAGTCAAATAAAACTATTTAAAAAATAAATAAATAAATAATTGACTGACTGTACACTCAAGACACGAACCAAATTAAAAGTTATGGTCTACGCTTTAAATGTAGAAGGCGTAAGGGATGATAGAGGTATGAATGAATATGTTAATGATGAATTCAAATATGAAGTTGAAGATGAATGATGATATGATGAATAAAAGATGAAGATATAGATGACGTATAGGATGGTTAGAAGATGATATATAGTGTAGGGATGAAGGTAGAGATGGCGTTAAGGATGAAAAGCAGCAGATGGTAGTGAGAGAATATGTAAATAAACACCAAAAACACTGCTTAATGGTGTTGGTGTAGTAGCAAACAAAAGCTGCGTTTTATTATCCTCACTAACCCATATGGGTTACCTCGTGATTATAAAACGATCTGGGTTATGAAGGTTGAAGTTCAAGCTATGTTTTTATCCGAGACGCAACCCTGATAAATTTTATTTTGCTTTTCCACAAACAACTTGTTTTTATTAATTCTAATTGAATTGACTCTTATCCTATGGCTTCATAAAACTGTATCTAAGAGTGGAATACGTGTTATTTTTTATTAATATGGCTGATATTAATAAATCTTTCTACAATAACTTCTTTTTGGTCTCATACTCACCTTTTCCGCCATAGTTAAAACAAATTGTAGAGTTGAAAAATAAACCCCGATAGGTATCGGGGTTCCAGGTTGTTGTTGTTTTGTGTGCAAAAAATTAACCCATTTGGTTAGCCCAAAAAGCAATTGGGTTGATGTTGAGTTATAGAGTTGATAAGAGATGAAAACATAAAAGATAAGCGGCCGTACGATACGCAAACTCAAAGCATAGAAGAAAAAGCTCCAAACGAAATCGAAAAGCGGATTCACATATGAATTGTAAACAAAGATCAATTAAACTTTGTGAAGTACCAATGTAATGCTTGGCAGAACATAAACCAAAGCACCAAGAATTCACTCACTAGCCCAGATGAGACAGATAGATTAAATAAAAGGCTCAGGAGAGGGATCCACTGAATAACAAGAAAAAGAAATCACTCAAAAATGGCAATTGATTTCTTGTGTAACTTTCATTTTTAAAAAATTGTTAATTCAATCGCTTAATAAATCGGATTGTGACGGAAGGATTATAGCAAAAACACGATTGAAAAAGAGATTAGAAAAACTAAAAAAGTTTGATATTTAATAGGTATTATAATTGAAAATCAATTAAAAATAACAGAGCCAAAATTAAACACGGGCACGGGTACCGTGCTTAATTTTTAATTGATTTTGCAAGCGTTGCCAATCTTCTATGTAAGTAGACTTATTCCTCTGTAGTTGTAGTAGACTTATTCCTCTGTAGTTGTCCCAGTTTATAGGATCTTCCTTTTTCAGGATCGGGCAAACAATGCTGAGGTTCCATTAATCGGGCATGCATTCCTCTCACCATATCTTGCAGATGATTTGGTGCATGCTCCCATATAGCTCGTCGCCTGCTGCAACTCAGCAGCTAGTCCATCTGATCCAGCGGCTTTGTTGGATTTCAGCCGTGATATTGCGGTTTTCACTTCTTCTACGTCGGGTTCACGGAATTGTTGGCTATCATCGTGTCCGATGAAAGGCTATTGTCTGACGGCGGTGTTTTGTTAGTCGTCGCCTTTATACAATCTACAGAAGTGGTATTTCCAAATTCCCAGCGTTGACTGCGATTCTACTATGATGTTCCTTTGTTTATCTCTGCAGGCATCGGTTCTTGCTTGATGACCTTGAGCCAGGTCTGTAAGATATGGTCAGAGGAATGAATGGAACCTCATCATTGTTTGCCCGATCCTGAAAAAGGGAGTTTAGTAGATAGGGGCATTCTCTTGTTGGAAAATCCAAGGCAGAGGTCCAAAAAATATTTTTCATCTTTGGAAATGACCGTTGTAGCTGTTTCCGTTCATTTTTGTAGAAAGAAACTCCAACTCGATTTGGCCATAGTACTTGATAGCTCTCAACACCATGACACCTGATGTACGGCTGTGATGTCTTCCCAAAATTAGTTCCTCTTTTCTTAAATCATTGAATTAAAAGTTGTAACCATCGGGGCCGTCAATGTTAAACTTTTTTTCATCCAAAAAGATAACGCGTTTAGATTGACTGTTTCAAGCGACATGTTCTGTTGTTGAAGTTCATTCGCAACTCCTTGTGTACTTGCTTTAGAACAGTCTTCTTTTTGTGCTTTCTTCACTGGATAGTACCATCTTTTTTATTATCCTGCGGAATGTAGAAAAACTGCTAGCTGATTGAGTGGAATTTGAAGCATTACTTAGGATTAACCGCTTGTTTCGGGATGTTGTTGCTTGGGCCTTTTTGATTTTTTCCATAATTTTGAGGATCAGCAGGATAATTGCTTACAACTGTCATACTTCTGTTCAGCTTCCTTGCTATTTCTCAGCTTGAGAGTTCCATTTCCTTGAAATATCGATTTGTCCTCTTTCTGCCACTGTCAACGTCTTTTCGGAACCCATTTGTAATTCAAATTAAATAAAAAAGTTGTTTATAAAACGTTCTAAAATATTGCAACCAAAATTTTGAAAAAAAATCGCTGACGTGACCTCTTACAACGAAAAATTCGTAATGGCCTCATCCTATTGACGCAATGTTTTATGTTCTTTTCATAAATATATGGAAATTCCAACCGTCTTTTCTAATTAACCCTTTAATGTTATCATTATCACTTTAATTTAAGAGAATATGTTCCTACTCTCATATAGTTAAATTTTCCGGGCTAAAAAAATTCCAACAGGTATACAGAGCGAAAATCAGTTGAAAAATATGTGGCCTAATCCTAGTGGTTTGCAGTGTATGTGCGATATGCGAATGCGAACAAAAGATTCGAGCCAGTATTACTCGCAATAAAGCGTAGACAATCAAAAATAGCACAATATTGCACAAACTTGGTCTGAAAACTTAGTCAATTCAATGAAAAACAGACTAAGAACCCTTGTAAAATTGAAACGTTATTCAGCTAAGGCCGTGTGCGAATTGGATGAATTGTGTTTAAAAATGGATGAATTTTTAACCAGTGCTGTCATATTTAAATATTCTCCGCAGCTAGTCCAGTTTTTAACACATTTTATTCAATTTTATTAAACCAAACTTCAAGTTTTAACCACTCTTTAACCCAATTCGCACACGGCCTAATATCATAATTTAACCTGCACCGCAGCTAGTCTAATTTTTAACACAATTTATTCAATGCGAAATTTCAAAATTAAACCAAACGTCAAGTTTTAACCAATTTTTAACCCATTTCGAACACGGCCTTATTCCTAAAAATGTATGCTCTACCATGACTTTTGTGGAAAACTGCATAAAATATTCAATCTAATATTAAATTATGATAGAAATTTAAACAAAAACGGTTACCTTAGTTTACAAAATGCAAATGTTCATGTCTTGAACGTTTTTCTTTTCAATTTATTTAACTTCACTTAATTTTTCAATTATGAAACTGGTAATCTATGACAAACTCTGAATTGAGGCCGTGTGCGATTTGGTTGAATTGCTTTAAAAATACTGGTTAAATTTAACCACTTCTGTCTAATTTAAGCCCACTCCGCAGCTAGTATAATTTAAACACACTTTATTCAGAGTGTCAAAATTTAACCAAGCGTCAAATTTTAACACACTTTTCAACACAATTCGCACACGGACTAAAAATAACATTCTTCGAAAAAATAGTGTGTGGTCGCACTAAATAAAATAAAAATGTGTTGAAAGTTATGTTCTGGAAAGGCCTTTAAAGGAAAACACGATCTTATTGTGAAGAAACAGGAAATAGGAATGAAAATTTATTTTTGAAAAAAATGATCACAACCTCACAAACGTAATCTTTAAATAACTAAATAATTTCAACAAAGTGTTTTACTTGTTACATTCAAATTTCAACACTCCCACTGAATGTAACATCTAATTAAATTTAAGACCTATTGCTTCATCGCAAACATTATGTTTTTTGAAATTTAAAACTTTAGTTAGAAAGTCTGCACTTATTTCTGTTATGCTATTTTAAATTAATCAAATCTTCATCAATCTTGTCAGGAACGGTATGATGTTTGACATCGATATGTTTGGTTCGAGAATGGTATGCAGTTATTAACGCAAGACTTATTGCACCTTTGTTGTCGCAATGAATAGTTGTTGACTTGGGAGAACTTGGAATTAGTTCAGCTTCCAGTCCTTTGAGCCATACAGCTTCTTGCGTCGCTGCTGAAACGGCCATGTACTCAGCTTCGGTTGATGAAAGAGCAACTGTGGGTTTTGTTTTTAGTGTTCCAGGATACTGGAATTGTTGGCTAAAACAACTTCACTCTTAGCAGCTTCACTAACATCTGACATTATACTTGAATCTGTACACACATGCGCAGATGCTCCGGAGTTAATGTACCATTCGCTTTCGCCAGGTTGCACTGAGGACACAGCAAAAGATGTGTACATAACCTTCGAATTTCCTTGACCTGTCTTGTTATTTCGCCTCTTTAATGGACAGTCTCTAGCGAAATGACAATTCTTATTACATTGGTAAGAACTAGGTCCTGAATTGGCATCGTTAATTGTCTTAGTTTCACTTTTGTTGTAAAAGTTCTTCTTTGTTGCCTTCGTTTGTTTTTGTTGTCCACTTCGTTCATAAAAAGCAACCGCTTCTGTTTTTACATCTTGAAGGATCTTGGTCTTAATGCTATCACCAGAAATGGCTATACCAGAACTTTCAAGACCCATGATCACAGGTTTATATTCTTCGGATAAACCTGCGAGCAAAATTGTTCCAACCCATTCTTCGTTGACTGTTAATCCAACACCAATCAATTTCTTGAGCAGTCCAACTCTTCGCGTCAGACCCTGGAAAGCCTTTTCAAGGTTATCCCATGCTTCCTTTGCTGTCCTAGTAGTTTGGATATGGACGAAGTTTACAGGGCCAACCAATAAAATTATTTTAGCTCATCCTCTCCGTCAGCTCAAACGCATGACCACAAATCTTCCAACTCCAAATGAGCCTGGACAGAAAACTTCCATGAGTCATAACTCATAATTCTCACGACCCTTGGGTTTTTCAATTGCTGGTAGACTAGCCATCTTGAAAAATTCCTCATAGAGGAATCCAATTCAAATTGAAAAAAATTCTTTTCGAATATATTCGTTATAGCCTTTTGCGTCCTTCTGGGTCCATAACCTGTTGAAAGCTATGTTCTGGAAAGGCCTTTAAAGGAAAACAATCGATATAAACCTAGACCTAAATTTTTGTAGCCCGCTACCATTTTACCCATTTACCATGTTACCCGTTACCCAACACTTACACACGCTACCCGCTTAACCGGTAAACGCTATCTACTACCCGCTACCCCACTACCCACTACCCTCTAAACGCTATCCCGTTATACCCAGCTACCCTGTTACCCGTTACCCAACACTTCTACCCGCTACACCAGTAATTGCCACTCACTACCCGCTACGGACTACCCCACTTCAAGTCATGACAAAATGAAAATTAAAATCTTGCCAAAAAAAATTAAAGTAGGGGAATGAAAATTTAGGGTTGTATGTATTTTAGTATGATGTACCTAAAAAAAATAAAAACAAACATTATTGTCCAAAAAAATAAAAAAAAAATTAAGGGTAGACCTCCCTCAACATTTAGGGGCATGAAAAATAGATGTTGTCAGATTCTCCGCCCTAGCCGATATCTTCGCAAAGATTCACGAAAATCGATCGAGCCGTTTCAGAGGTGAATTTTATATATTACGTTTTTTCTTTTTTTATTCGAATGTCAAAATAAACAAAACCAAATTCTTGTAATGTTAATGTAAGCACTGAACTGAAATCTGAAATTTCCAACGAACTGTGACTTTGATTTATTTTCTTTGAAAAAATCACACAAACTTTCCATATAGCTACAGTCTCCCATATCGCTTTCAACGAATCTTTTGCCACGAGACACAAACACAACTGACCTGACGTTACTAAAACAAAGCATTTTTCAATTCAATCAACATGCCTTTTTAAATTAACGTTATTCCTTTTTTTCCTCTTTTTTGCTTCATCTCTTTCATTCACAAAAGAATAACATAAATAATGCTCTCTTCTCTTGTCTATTTGCATTTGTATATTGTATACCTAGATAAAGATGATGTGTTTTGTATGTGTTTTTGCTCATTCATTTAAAGTAAACACGTTTGCACTACATATAGAGCGTGTATCATTCTATTTGGTTCAATGTGATGTCTGTTCGCTGTTACACTGCATCTGGTTCACACTAGTAGCTCGGCATTTCAACTGAAGTGTGTATTCAGTTGAATTCTGTTGTTTGGTTCGTTCGTTGGAGGAGTCGGAATTGATAGCGTCTGTTTTCTTATTGAATTTGAAATTAGTTGCAAACGAATATTCAAACGCTAGCAGCACTAACAATGTTCACTAATTTTAGTGACGTGACGTCTGATTCTATTGACATTTACAAAGAAGAAATTAGAGAATTGAATGACCTTGTGTTTGAGAATGATTTGCGAGATCTTATTTGTGTTCAATTTGGTTTATCCGAACAAATTTATATGCGGCTTGTAGGTAAGTGTTCATCATAAGATTTAACGATTATTCATTTTGAAGTTTAATAAGAAAGCTTAGATACGCTAAGATATTAATAATAATGACGGTGGTGCCACAGCTTCGAAGAGCCAACAACAATCTTAATCTCTAGTGTGTGTGAAGGGCACTTAGAAATGTGTTCCGATTTTAGTTGTCGCAGTTTTGAAGCAATGGAAGCAACTGTTTTTCTTTTACGAGGGGTGTTCAATAAAGACTGAGAGTAGCGCTGTAGTTTGGGAACTACTGGAACTCGCCGAGCCACCATTCGAAAGCCTGTCCAATTCTCAGTCGATTAGTGCAAATCCGAAGTGGATAGCGTGTTTTGTTCGGTTTTTATGCGGATTCGCGGGAAGATTGAAAAATTTCGCCTCTACACTTTTACGATGCCTAAATTTCGCGAACAACGTCACGCCATAAAGTTTTGCGTTTCATTGAAAAAAAAAAAAAAAAACGGGAAAGAAACCTACGTCGACTTGAAGAAAGCATATGGCAATAGTGTTATGAGTGAAAGCACGTGTTTCCGATGGCACAAGGAGCGCGTGCAGCAAAATCAGCAATAAAGGCTATTGGCCATTACCTTCTTCGATTATCGAGGTATGGTGTACACTCGCATGGTTCCAGAAGGCCGGACAGTTAATGCCGACTACAACATATCCGTTTTAAAGCAAATGATGAAAGACCAGATCCCTAAGAAGCCTTCAGATCTCGTTGGAAATTGGAAACTGCACCAAGACAACGCCAGGTCATACGTCGCGGTTAAGGTTCAAGACTTCATGACAGGAAAAAAAATATCGAAACGGTACCGCAAATCCTTAATTTGGTATGGAACCACTTATTTGCAACTTTATCGCTTTCTCTACCATGGAAAGCTATTTTTAATAAAAATATCGGGTTTAAATTTACTGACAAAAGTGATAGGTATCCATGTAATATAGATTTGCAATGAGTCTCAAATCACTGCTGTCCATATTTGTTTAGGATATTCCTGCTAGTTTATTACAATGATGAAATATTGACTATAATATTTGAATATACATTTTTAGAATGCGGTATAGACATAGAAAGTCTGCTATATATAAAGGAGGAAGATATGAAAGAGCTATTTCCGACAGAAATGCTTGGACAAAGGATCAAATTTCGATTACGTATTTCCCAGTGGCAACAACAACATCGAGTTCGTAATAACGATACTATAAATATTTGCTTAATTTTACTCTAATTTTTCTATTAAAAAGGCCCAAAAACTCAACGCATCGGCAGTTGGTATGAGATCTATCAGAATGGCTTCACCCACACCAACACAAATTCCAACCCAAACTTCTAGAATCTATAGACCCATCCCATCATCACCTCCAAGGAGAGCAAGTACCACAGTATCGCCGCCATCACTTCGAACCGATGATGAAAAAATTCCACTAACCGAATTGCTTCAGACCTCCATTAAAGGTCAAGCCATATTAAAGTACTTTGAGGAGAACTCCAAAATCTTAGATGAACATCGTGTTGGTTTGGTAAATACTATCGTAGATTACTTTAAGGATAGGTCGATGGCAATGTCAATAGGGTCAATAGTTCGATTAACCGAGGAAATTGGAATTTTGTTTCCAACAGAAGAAAAGGTAAGACGCTATTTTGAAAGCGAAATCAATTCAATTGAAAGATAAATTTCAGAGATATTATTACTGTGTTCGAGGAAAAGGGCTAAATCCAGTGGGCAAGCTCTACGATAAGGCCATAAATGCTCGCAGAAAAATTAAGAAAATATGTCAGGGCCGAGTTATTCTGACAGAAAGTACAGGCAATTGCAATGTTAAGCCACCTGACAAAAGCTATGAAAGTTTTGTACCAAGTAGGTTTTTCTTTTCACTTGTATCTACCTTGTTTTACATTATTCTTGAAATTATTTTTAATTAAGCTAATGAAGATCTGGAGCGCAAATCATGGCTTGCGAAGAATATCAAGCCCTGGGATGATGTCATTTACATGTGGAAAAAAACTTTTACCATACGAAGGTCTGAAATTTTGAGAGATGAACACATTTTGGAACAATGGCCACTCTTCAAAAACCCAATGGGCTTCCAGTTGGTGAGTTTAAGAACATGAAAAAGATGGCTGAAGTTTTTAAATTCAATGTTGTTATTCAGATTGATATTGATTTTGCTGAACTGTTTCCGGAAAAGCCAAGTGATATGCTCACTGAATGGCCACATTTCAGAGAGACTGCTTTACCGTTTTTTAGAGACAAAATCAAGGACCCTGATTCAAAGGAATTGATGGACAAAATGAATCTGGACATTTCTACAAGTAATTATTTTATTTGTTTTCATCAACGTCCAAATTGAAACTGTATGTTTCTCATTGCTTTAAAGATTCCAAAGACTGCCTACTCGTTTATCTCCTACATGCCGTTATAAAACCACCACTTCTTTCAACAAAACTATTGACCGACGAAGGTTCAAACAAAAAACGTAAATGGAAACCTTCAATTGCGGATGCACAAAATTCTACACTTCTGCACTGCAACTCAAAAACTGATTTCCACATCAAATACGAACAACTGAAATTCGAAGCATCTGAAAGGAGGAAAAGACTTTCACCTCTGTTGGTGGTTATTGGGGAGGAAATAACTAATGTTCAGGAATTTTATGTCATTTACGATTGTGTGCTTTACAATTTGCCTTCATTTGTTAAAGCCCTCGATATTCTATTTAAAGTGTTTTATGTTATGAACATTGACTTTCGGTTGGAGGCGAAGTATATGTATGAACTTATAGATACCTATTTTTTTAAGATTAACAATTCATCAAATCCCAATATAATAAGTTTGGTTAATCATTTAAATCAAAATAAAATGTAAGCCTCTTACTTTTTTGTCTTGTTATAAATTCTCGAGTCGTGACTATTAGTGACCGCATGGGATACCGTGTACCAGTACTTGATGATTCATAACATCAATGATGTAACTGCGATGGCTTGCTTACTATTACCTAGTCATCATTTGGGTTATAGTCATTTGTATATAACAACTAGCTGAAGAGGAAATGTATTCCACAAATATTCAATTCAAATTATTTATGAAAATGCGT
Source organism: Sphaerophoria rueppellii (assembly GCA_920937365.1). Lineage (NCBI taxonomy): Eukaryota > Metazoa > Arthropoda > Insecta > Diptera > Syrphidae > Sphaerophoria > Sphaerophoria rueppellii. The sequence continues at coordinate 59,683,461 of CAKKXW010000004.1, read as the reverse complement.
TTTCATCGGAGATGACCACACGATGCCACTCCGAAGTATAGGCCACATGTGTGCGACGAGTTGAGGTATTGATCTTTTCTAACTACGTTAAGATTTCATTTTTTTTTAGATATTAAGCGGTAGAAATAACACGATGCATAGCTGTAAAATTTGCCAAAAAATCGTGGAATTTGAAGCTTTACTTAAAATAAGTCGTCTTTCTGCATTAATGAGGTCTCTGTGTGTCCGGCCTTTCCTGGTTTTTCCATCTTAACACTAAGAATTTACAAAATGTATCATAACGTGTCGCTTCTTCTATATTAACTTACTTACTTACTTATGGTGGCGCTACAATTCAGATCGAACCAGGGCCTCACCCAACAAACTTCTCCAGCCAGCTCGGTCTCTAGCTAGCTGTCTCCAGTTTTGCACGCCATGTTGGTTTAGGTCCTCTACCACTGATGTGCTCCACCTGAGTTGCGGTCTTTCTCTTCTGCGACGTCCTTCTGGGTTGAATTCGAAGACTCCATTCGCTCAACATGACCCAACCATCTAAGTCGTTGGACCTCAGCTTTTCTGGCTAGGTCAGTGTCGCTGTACAGTTCGTACAGTTCTTGGTTGGATCTTCGTCTCCATTCTCCACTTTAGTGTCACTTTAGTTGCTCGGGAGAAGACTTTACTACTCAATTGCCTTTTAAGCAGCGATTGACAAGAGTGATTCTTCACGCTGGTGTTGTTGTCTGAGTTGATAGCGGATCCCAGGTAGACAAAGTCCTTAACTACCTCGTAGTTAAATCTGTCTATGTTGACGTTTGCTCCAAGACGTCGATGTTGGTAGTCCTTTCTTGTTGACAGCATTACCTTGGTCTTGCCCTCGTTACCCGCTAGACCCATCTTCCTGGCCTCCGTCTCAAGACTCACAAACGCTCCACTGACATCACGCTGTGTTCTTCCTATTATGTCAATGTCGTCTGCGTATCCTAGTAGCTGAACGGACTTTTGAAAGATTGTGCCTCTGGTGTTGACATTTGAGCTTTGCACAGTCTTTTCAGAAATGATATTGAAGAAATCGCATTACAACGCATCGCCTTGTCTAAAACATTTTTTGACATCAAAAGCGTCCGTTAGCTTTTTTCCGACCATAATGGAACAGCTTGAGTTTTCCATTGTCATCTTACACAGACGGACGAGTTCTTCTGGGATGCCACAACTTGACATTGCTCTATATAATTGGTCTCTATAGACGCTGTCATACTAAATTACTTACTTAAGGTGGCGCTACAGTCCGTTGTGGAGTTGGGCCCCAATCAACAGTCTCCGCCAGCTAGCTAGCTTGGTCCTTAGCTAGTCGTCTCCAGTTTTGCACTCCAAGTTGATTGAGGTCATCCTCCACTTGAGTGCACCACCTGAGTCGCAGTCTTCCTCTCCTCCTACGTCCCTCGGGAATAGTGTCGAAGGCTTTCCGGGCCGGAGCATTGGTGTCCATCCGCTCTAAATGATCGAGCCATCTGAGTCCCTGGTCTATGACCCTTCTGGCTAGGTCCATGTCGTTGTACAACCCGTAAAGTTCGCTGTTGTATCTTCTTCGCCATTCCCCTTCAATGCACACGGGGCCATAGATGACTCGAAGAACTTTCCTCTCAAAACAGCCTAAGGCATTTTCATCCGATGTTTATAACGGAAGCTAGATAGACAAACTCCTCTACTACCTGGAAGTTATATGCGTTTATTGTGACGTTCTGCCCGAGCCGTCGGTGTTGGGTGTCCTTTCTCGAAAACAGCATATACTTCGTTTTTCCCTCATTTACCGCTAAACCCATTTTTGCCGCTTTTGTCTCAGTTCTCACAAGCGAGAAGTTGAACAGATTTTTGGAAGCTGGTGCCTCTGGTGTTGACGTTGGAGTTCTGCACTATCTTCTCAAGAACGATGTTAAAGAAATCGCATGACAGTGCATCGCCTTGTCTGTATGCTTTTTTGACGTCGAAAGATTCCGTAAGTTCGTTGCCAACCTTGATGGAGCACCGTGAGTTCTCCATCGTCATTTTGCACAAGCGAACGAGCTTGGCAGGGACGCCAAAACTAGACATAGCTTTGTACAGTTCGTCTCTGTAGATGCTGTCATACGCGGCCTTAAAATCGATGAAAAGGTGGTAGGTATTGATTTGAAGTTCTCGGACTACTTAGCTATTTTGGCAATAGACTAGCCAGCATCCTTGTAAGATTTGATTTGTCATTTCCTGGCTCAGTTAATGCTTTTCCTCAACCCATTTTAATTTTTTTTTGTCTTTACATTAAGTACTCGAAATTTGTTCTTAATCTACTTCGCTAGACCTCGTGATTATCGTTAGTGGAATCAGCATGGAATTACATATGTAGGAACGTTTGGCTTGCTTAAATTTCTTTGTTTCTTCCTTACACAGAAAAAGATAAGATACCTAAAAACAATTTTAGAGAGCCAATAAATCCACGTGATTCCGTTACATGATAATGTCCAAATGCACAAAGCATTCCAGATTTTGCCTTCATAGCTAGTCATGCATCTTGTGAGTATAACATAACTATCATTATTGTAACCTTCGGGTCTGCATATTCTATTATAACATTATCTTTTGGAAAACGTTAAAAACAAACAAGAAATATTCATCATATTATAACGGAAATAAAAATATAGCAACAACAACGAAAACATACACACATTTACCTAGTGACAGTGAGTAGAGTACACTAAAAATTTATTGTACGAACCATTAACCAACAACATTTTTAAACAGGGGCCTGGCAAGAGACTTTGTCTGTACCCAGGCAAAGCAATGCCAAAAAAAAAAATTCCCATCACGAAACCCGACAACATAGTATATGGGAAGTGTAGGGGAGAAAGCGGAGCCCCAGATTCTGAACAAACAAAACCGATTGAATACGATTCTGCTGCAGCGCGAGAGAGACCCAATGTGAGTTTAGAAAGAGAGATAGAGAACCCAACAAACAACAGAAACAGCAGTGGCAGTGGCAACCAGCAACAGCAGACGCAAAATTCCGTTTGCCTTCAGCAGAAAAAAAACACCAAACCTATATACACACCAAAAGATGACCCTTTTGCCCTCTAACTTTAACATGTCCCCTCTCGTTGGTTGGTATCTATAGTCTTATCTTTACTCAATCAGTTCTTTGGTCAATGGAATAGATGAATAGATGCGTCTTCTGTGCACATCTTGCCATAATCAATGACCGACGACGACGACGACGTATTGTCTCGTGTTTGAGTCGCAACTTAGCAGTATCTCAAAGAATTCTTTCAAAGGATCAGAAGAAATGGAGGGGTTGCTAATAGGGACCTCCATCGTTTTATTTACCTCTTACGTTATTACATTTGTTTGCAGATTCTTAATGGGTTTCTATAATTTTTCCCTCCCGGTTGTAGATAGGTACAAAAATTTTGTTGCATGTTGCATTTACAAATTTCAGCATTATGTATCTGCTCGGCTGGATTGTATATATGTGCCTACATCTACGAATGTATCTATTCTCTCAGCGACATTTATCCCAGTCTCAGCTGCAGCAACTGGTGGTTCATGCGGGTTGATGTAAAGTGAACGAGTTTTGTATTCCCCGAGAATTCCACCCTCATCTGTTGTGGGTGAGGGTGGAAGGTGAAATTCGATTGAGTATTTTTTGCGATTGCAAAAAGTTAAACAAAAATTAGGTACTGCAGCAGTTTGGAAGGTACATATCTGCTTAAGGAATATTTTTCTATTCCACTAAGTTCCTTTGGTCTCTGTAAGTTGTTTGATAGGTAGGTGTACGTAGTAAGGCTAATAATATGGTGTGGGGAAAGTGAAACTTTTTTTTTTTGCTTATGCTAGAAAGCAGCGGTGAAATGTTTGTTTATTGCAAAAAAGAAAAACTTTCCAATGTGTTTATGTACACTTTACGGTATAGGTATCTTTCGTGTACCTAAGCAAAGAACCCAGAAATGAAAATATATTTGTGAAGTTGCGAGGTGTGGATGTGGATTGGTTTGCGCCTCTAGCTCGGGTTCTTTTCCAGTATTATGCCGTTAATCAACTTACCTTACAGTTACAATCTGATTGCTGTTTACTTCATCTACAGTTTTTGGCAAAAAAACATAAAATTTAGAATAACGACAAGAACTTGCTTTTATTAAGCATTTAATTTTAGATTGGTGGCAGTCTGGCAGTGGCATGCTCTTTTTCCATGCGTTAGTGTCATAGATAGAAGAAAAGGGGATTTCGGCAAAAATTCAACGAATTGACCTTGGAATTGTATTGGGATTTGGAAATTATGAATGAATTTTTGAGCTTTCTAAATCAATCTCATGAATGCAACAGATAATGATTATTCGGTCAAGAACTCAACAGACTACGGTCACTAAAGAGACATTCTTTAATACTCAGGACGTGAAAAAGTCGTGTGTTTTGAAACAGTATTTTAGTAATAGTTTGACATCACTGTGACTGACCAATTTTTCTTTTCCTAAAGATATACAAATACAAATTCGCTGGTCCGGATGGTATCCCCGCTATTGTTCTGAAGAGGTGTTCTTCATCGCTGGCAAAACCCTTGCGTAAGCTTTTCCATCTATCCTATTCTTCTGGGCTCGTTCCGAGTAGTTGGATAACAGCATTTGTCCAGCCTATACCCAAAAAAAAGCGAATCCTCCTCTCCCTCAAAATATCGTCCGATTGCACTTACGTCCCTTCTTTCTAAGGTCATGGAAACGCTGATAAACTATCAGCTCAAGAAATATCTCGAAGACCGAAAGCTTCTTAATGACCGGCAGTACGGCCAGCAACAGGTCCACTGATAATTTGATGGCATATCTCACCGAACAGTGGAACAAATCTTTACATCGTTTTGGAGAAAGTAAGATTGTTGCACTTGATATTTCAAAGGCAATTGATAAAGTCTGGCATCTTGCTCATTTATCGAAAATGCGTGCCTTCGGTATCGATGAATCCCTTCTTCGTTGGATTAGAAACATTTTTTCGAACCGTTCAATACAAGTTGTACTGAACAGATTCAAGTCTGAAACCCGCGCTCCGTTTTGTCTCCGACGCTCTTTCTCATTTTTATAAATGATCTCTTGTCTGTAACTTCTAATCCAATTCGTTGTTTCGCTGACGATAGTACCCTTAGCTTTTCATATTCGTTCCCAGACTCACATCCCTCCTCTTCGGATGTGGAACTGCAACGGCAAGGTATGATAAGCTCATTAAACTCTGACTTAAACAGCATTGCCCAATGGGGAATACAAAATCGTGTAGAGTTTAATGCTTCGAAAAATTCGAGATATACCTCCCTTGCCACTCTCCATGAGTGAGACCAAACATCTCGAGATTCTCGGTATGTGCATCACTGACTACTTCTTTGTGGGCCGAGGACATGCACGATGTCGCCAAAAATGCCGCAAGATGTTTGTTTCTTAAGGCGGTGAAAACAATTTTTCTTCCCGTCTGATCTGGCTATTACAATTCCTATCTTTGGGCTAGTGCTCCAGTAACAGTCAGCTCCAGTTAGTTAAGTCTTCTGGACAGTATCCAAAAAAGAGCATTGAAGATGATTGGTGATCATACCATAGTCGAGTCATTTACATCGCTCGAACATCGACGTAATGTCACATGCCTCACCCTATTTTACCGTTAACTCAACGGTATATGCTCTAGTGAAATAGCCAGTTGCATTCCTTCCCTTAAGATATTCAATCGTAAAGGGCTAACTATAATGAACGGAATGGAGCGGACGGAGCCGTCCGTAACTGAGCGAATACAAGGAATTCCTATATTTTGCCCGCAATAGCGGATTGCTCCGTTTCGTCAATTTTCGATCAGTTTTGCTAACGGACGTAAACTGCGCTCCCTTTCGCTTTTTACTGGTTTTGTTGATTTTTCTGAAGAGGAATTCGATTTGTTCTTGGTTTCGAATTTTCGATAATTAATTGCTTGTTTATTGCATGGCAACCGAAATTCACAAATTATGGAAATTAAAAACAAATATTTTATTTTGAAAGATACTTCCGTACACATCCGTTCCGCTTCCGCTCATAATAGATAGCCCTTAATACTCGCGCTTCCAGGAAAGCCCATCAACACTCGAGCCCAACTTCGGACGTACTCTCAAGTACAGAGAATCATTTTTTTAGGCGTACTACGCGAATGTGAAACTCGCTTCCACACTCTGTCTTCCCCAGAGAGACCACTGACGCTTTAACCCCGTAACGTAGCATGTCTCTCCATGTTCTATCGCTACTTTTACGGTAATTGCTCTAGTGAAATACAAGGTTGCCAGGTCCTGAACTAGTTCCGTAGCCCAATTTGAAAAAAATTGTAGCCCAAAATCGGAGCCGAAAAATTAGCCCAAATAGTAGCCCAATACCAATTTAAAAAAATATTTCTGATAGCTTCACAATTTATTTTAATTTAAAGAACAACTAACAGCTTAGTGGTTAGGTGCGTTGGCTGCTAAGCAGAACGTCGTGGGTTCGAATCCTACTCGGGCCCAAAGTTTTTATTTCATCTTTCACGGACACTGCCTCTTGCGAAGAACTGACAAGACTTCCAAGAGCATCATCTGTCATGAAAAAGTGCTTCTCAACTTTGCCGTTCGGAATCGGCGTAAAAGTGTAGGTCCCCTCAATTCTTCACACGCACATAGAGAATTGTTGATGAGAGTAAGCCACTTAGGCCTTGGCTCTTCAAGAGCTGTCGCGCCACTCTATTTTTAAAAATACATTTTTATTTAAAAACAAAAAAAAAAAAACAAAGAAAAACAAAATAAATAAGTTCATTTAATTAAGAAGAGTTAACAAAATTATCACATTAAACATAAATATTTAATTAAATATTTAATTGTTAAAAATCAGTCTATGAGGGCAATATTCTCATCAGAATCATCGTCACTGTCATCCTCATGATCATTGTCATTACATTGGTAAATTGTGTGGTTAAATTTACTTATCATTTCATTTGTGGGTGAAAAATGTTTGCAGCAAAATTTTTTAACCGTAGCATCTATACGCAAACGCATAATTGCATCGAACGATTCCTTGGTTTTGTTTTTACACAATTCATGAAAGAAAATGTACTTTCAACTACAGTATTGCTGACAGGCAAAGTTAACAATTGTATTACAAAATATGCTTGATCCCTGAAAACTAATGCATTGGAAATGTTTTTACGTTAATAGTCAATTCGGTCCAAAATTCATTGAAAATTTGGAGGGAAAATACGGACTCCAATCAAATAGAGGAAACTTGTTCCATTGTTCTTCCAAACTTTTAATATTTTCCGCAGTTTTTTTGTTTTTTTTTTGGAATTATCTCCAAAGGCAGATCCTTAAAATTTGGACGATTTTCGTTAAGGCATACAGTCGGACTAAAGGCCCAACTATAATAGACGGAACGGACGGGAACGGAATCTAGGGTCAAAACTGAACGAACCATTACTTTCCGACTGTCAATTGCATCCGCTTGCCATAATTGAACGGAAAGCTTTCTGTCATTATTCTGTGTTGGGCAAATTGTTTTAAGCGCTCAAAAGATACACGTGATTTTTGTTTTTTTCAGGCATAAGATTTTTATAACTAAGAGTTAAACATCAATGCACTTCTTAATAGAGGCATTGTTTTCATTAAAAGAATTAGATGATTGTATTAAAAAAAGCTCAAGAGATAGGTCCTGCTGTGTGCGTCCCATCAGCCGCGATAGAAACCAAAATGGTTTTTTCAATGTTACATTTATAAAAATAAAAAGACTCGACAGAGAACAGTTCTTCATTTATACACGAATGAATTTAGAACTGTATTGCCCAGTTTCATAAACAAACACTAAAGTACTTCTAGCAAAAATCTTTTTAAATTTTCTCAGACCCTTAAAACTTTTGAGTTTCACCAACTTAAAATGGGAAATTTCAGGGAATTTTTTGTCAAAATTGACGTCCTTATGAAAATTGTGTGAGAAAAAATGAGAAAGCGTTATTTTCAGTTTTCAAAATATTCAATGACACTTTTAAAATTTAATGATCCAAAAATGGGCATTTAGTTTTAAAGGGTGTTTAAAAGTTTGTTTATTTAAAAAACGCTTGGTGAAACCGAAAAATCTCATTTTACGGTTTAAAAGCTTGTTAAATTTTTAAAAGTCGTTTATGAAATCGGGCATATAACAAACAGCTTGATATACTGAGTCTGAGTCTGAGAGAAATGTCAAATTTCCGCGCGTAAATTGAGAAAGAAAAGTGACTTTACGTCCGAAAACAAAACAACGAAACCGAGCAATCCGCTATTATGGCTGTGACATCTGATTTGCATGTATTTGGGGATTTTCGTACGTCAAAGTACACACCCTTCCGACTTTTATAGTTGGGCCTTAAAATAGCGAATGTCGGACTACTTTAAGGGTATGTTTAGAGAGAGAAAAGTGCTTTATTTATACATATGATCTATTTGAATGAAAAAATATCGCCCAAGATTAGATTTGGGCTATTTATAGCCCAATTAGGAATTGCTGTCGGCAATTTTGGAAAAAGATAGCCCAATTTCCGATAAATAGCCCAATCTGGCAAGCCTGGTGAAATAGCGAGTTGCTCCTCCCCTCAAACAATTTGCCCGTAATGCTCGAGCTTCGTTTACCCTAGAGCCGAACTTCGGACGTACTCTCAAGTACAGGGAATCATTTTTTAGCCGTATCACGCGAATGTGGAACCTTCTTTCACACTCTGTATTTCCCAGTCATAACATTGTTCAAGAATTTAAGACTAATGTACAGCGACTCCGCCTTTCCAACCCCTTCCCTTCTTCCTAGTGCACTCACTATGTCTCTGGCATAAAAAGAGTATACAAATCCCTTGAGTGGGTGCAAATTATAAAAAAAAAACAATTTATTTTTTATTGCAACAGAGATTTTCTTAGAAAAAAGTGGTCCTGGTTTTTTTTTATTTCTCAAAAACGAAAAGACATTTTTGCATCAGGTTTTCTGTTTTCGACTAAAAATTAACAATGGCATTGAATTTTTAAAGAAAAATTAGTACTTAATTACATAAAATTTTGAATAAACTTGGTTCAAAAATTATTTTTTTGTTTTTTTTTTTTTTTTTGAAAATTTTGAGTTTGAGAATTAATATTTTTTAAACTATGTATTCGTTAAAACAATTTAATTTAAAAACAAAATGAAAGAAGATATTTCTGGCTTTTCAAAAAGGTACAACACGGTGTTGTAAACGAAGCCGTTGATTTTTAATATTTTTTTTATAAAATAAGTCAATTTTTCAGAAAATTGCCCCTCCCGGCTAAACGGGGGGGAATAGACCCCCCCTCCCATACGATTTTTTTCTTGTCTCAGCTCAACCTACACGCTTAGCTTTTTGGCACAACGCTCGTGAATCACCCTGTATATGGACTGCTAGTTACCAACTTCACGCGTGTTCCAGAGTAAAGAGCGCTATTGGTTTTTGGTGGCCGAAAATAGAACGATTCCAGCTGTAAAAATCAATGAAAACAAAAACATAAACAAGATGTCGTTGTTTTCTTGATTTTTTGGCTAAAGAAAATACAGTAAAACCTGCTAATCGGGACACTCTATAATCGGACCACCTCCTATTCGGACCGCACTTAATGCATTCCCTGCTATTTTTCATACAAATATCCCTCTGTAATCGGGACACCTTCTAATCGGACCATGGACCACCTTATATCATGCGTTGCTTATTGTATTTACCTGTCTAATTGGACCAACCATTAATAATTTTAACAACTTTTTCGCAACTCTGCATTTAATTTATCTTGATTTTCTAGTAACCTACGCCAAATCTAAAATTTCCATCAATTACTTTTGTTTTATGCGGGGATTTCCCAAAAGGTTTAGTTTTAGTTTTTGTTTCTAGGCAAAAGAAACAATTTGAATTTCATTTCAAACATAGACGAGGCCAATAATGTTTCTGATTTATCAGCTAAAATTAATTGTTTAGATGCTTGTAAGTGCAGCTGGCTTAAAAAGGCATGGGATGATGTTACTCCATTAGCCATATCAAATTGTTTTAAGAAATGTTATTTTTTCGAAGGAGAACCCAACAATGTGATTGCTGAGGAGTTAATACTCGACCCTCCGTTGCTGAAGATTTTTTGAGTATCGATTCTAATGTGGCGACATTTAATGAATGGTGGGAGAATTGGGAAAATTAATTTTTAAATTCCATTCAGTTACCAATTTCTGATACTGCAGCGGAACATATCTCTGCCGACTTTTCTTCAGAGGGAGAAATTGAAACAATTCCCGGACCTCAAAAGCTGTTTCATACAAAGAGGCCATTTCGCGTCTCGTAATTCCAAAAGATTTTTCAAGCAAAAATGGTTTGGACGATATCTAATCGTGCCCGGACAATTGTTCCCAAAAATTACTAACAAATTTCAAAAATACAGCTGTGGTGCAGAAAAAAATTACAGACTTTTTTTTTAAATGATTAAAAACTAATAAAAAAATCCATATGTATGCAGTATAAATGTTTTATGTACAAATAATATACCTATTATGTATATGCATATGTTATGAAAAAATAAATTATTAAATGCTTGTTTCCTACACGAACCCCAGTCTTTTAGTTTTTAATCGAAGTAAAATTGAAATACATATATGAAAGTGTAGATACACACATTGTGCATACATTTCAAGAAATTTGAAGGTATATTCGCAGTAATTTTTTACTCAATGAATGAGGGAAAAACCTTTCTAAATGGACCGGTCCGATTAAAAAGGAACCCGTATAATTGGACCACCTCCTAATCGGACCACTCTTCTTCGGTCCCAAGGGTGGTCCAATTAGACAGGTTTTACTGTATACAAAAAAATCAAAGGTGAACAGCGTTAAATACATAAATTTGTTTTTTTTTTATAGAACGGTCAAATGTAGCAGATAACGTTAGTTGTTTTTTCAATTATTTGAATTCAAACATATTTCTTGGGACTAATTTGGCCACTTCGAACCAATGGCGCTGCTGTAGCTTGTACCTTTTTTCTTCGCATGAAATGTATGGAAATGACATATGACGCAGTCCATATATATTATGTCAATGGTTACAACTATTCCGGGTTTCAAACGAATATTAGTGAAATCTAATAAATAAGGCTGCAAGTGTTTAACTTTTTTGTTTAAAGTAAAAAGTTACAGAAATCTTCTTTATTGCATTTATATAAGTTAAAATAAAAATATTTTTAAACATTATTAACAAAATTATCTTTTTTCCTCCGCGATCTTTTGGTGTTCTCCCATTACTCAGACTCACCGATTTCAATAGACAGACTGTCGCCGTGTACGGATTTCAGTGACAAACTCTGTTCCCCTTGTTCGAAAATTCGTCGATTTTGAGATTTCTTTCACATGAGAGTTTTTAATTCGCCGCGAATCAACAACCAAAACACAAAGCAAGAATGATTTTTGAGGTTATAATGCGCTCGAACATTTTGTTCGTTGGGAGTGTGGATGATGTGGAACGCGAGTTGAATTTGGCAGTTCGTATCAACTAGATTTCTTTTCGCGACGAATAAATTTGTTTTCTCAAATTTATTAACATTTTAGATTAAAAGTAAATGTTTGCATCACAAATCAAACATAAACTATACTTTTATCGTTTTGTTGAGAATTTGTAAGGAAATACGGCTTCAAACGCATCTAAAATCACTTCTCTTGATTCATTCGTCGTTCGCTGGTCGTGCTATTGTGAATAGTGCTTAAAACCACGCGGTACAGCAGTTTCGGTCAAAAATAGTGTGAATTATTTCTAATATAGGGGCGCCGATGAGATGCATGCCTACGGCGCTGTCAACGCTTAATCCGCCACTGCCGAAAGGCAACGGGGACTTGGGGTCCTAAGTAGTTTTGTGTGCAAAAAATTGACCATAACCTCGATAGATGTATAATAAAACACGATTAATCTAATTTTAACTGATTTCTATTATTTTTAAATTAAACTGCTCATGGGACACGTTGCAATCTATCCTATCCTATCTTGACTTTTAGTTTTATTAATTTATTATGAAACATTAACCTTTCTTTTAATATTTGTTCTGTAATTGGAATTTTATCAGGCCCCAATAAAGTAGAAAAGTATTGGATTTTCCCTGGATTAATCATTTTGTTCATTGATAACCACTGAAAACTGACCGGAAATTTTTCTTATTATGCCTGGGGGCCGCGGCCACCTGCCGGTGAAGGGTTCTACCTGCTAGGAGCTTAAGATGATTAAACCGCAATTTTTCTTGAATAAAAAAACAATAAACCGTAACAGAAGGCTTTTCAAAAAGGTACAACACGGTGTTGTAAACGAAGCCGTTGATTTTTAATATTTTTTTTATAAAATAAGTCAATTTTTCAGAAAATTACCCCACCCGGCTAAACGGGGGGGAATATACCCCCCCCCTCCCATACGATTTTTTTCATGTCTCAGCTCAACCTATACGCTCTAGCTTTTTGGCACAACGCTCGTGAATCACCCTGTAATGTCAATGGTTATAACTTATAACGAATATAAGCACGTACCTACATTAACCTATTCCTATTCCTTATTTATAAAATATTTTCCTACTCGTTTTGGTTATGCCATAGAGAATCTATTAACCTAGAGTCGCAACTCGCTCTCTTTTTTAAAAAATCACTGTCCAAAAAATGTTGTGGTGACTCTCTCAATTTACTCTAATTTTTCGTGTCCGTGAATCTGTGAAAGAGGTGAAAAAAAAATTCAATAAGGACATGACCGCAGTGTTTTAAGGGTGAAATAAACTCTGCCAACGTGTTTAAATGTGTCTTTTTAGTTATTTATTCGTAAATCATAGTTGAATTCCATTTAAAAAGCAAAAAACACTATGCACTGCACTTTGTACTGTTATTTAAATACTTAAAACATGAATTTCATACAATTATTTTTTATTTTTTAAATTTTTGAATTTAACTGACTCTTACTTTTGAATTTTGAGCGCAGGCTTTTAAAATTGAGCCTAGGCTTTTCACCTTATTGAGCCCAGCACACAGGCCTACCCATTGCAAATGTATTGGTTCGGCCTCCCATTTGAAATGCATTGAAAAGCCTATACATTTACTTTGGGTAGTATATTTTATCAAATTTAATTTTTTTAGTCGAAAGAGAGTAAAATGCCTTGAGTTGCGACTCTAGGTATACCTCCTCTGTGGGTTATGCCCTGCTTATGTCAAGTTTTGAACTATAAAATTCGCCTATCTAAAACTTTAGTTATTGAAATCTGACACATTTGTATATTTTTTGTCAAATAAATATACAAACCTGACACTGCCTTTCATTTTTTCATAAAATAAATAAGTGAAGAGCGAAATGTAGCTTTTTTGGATTGGGAAATGTTTATATTTACAATCTACAATTTAACGCCGATTCCGAACGGCAAAGTTGAGAAGCACTTTTTCATGACAGATGATACTCTTGGAAGTTTTGTCAGTTCTTTGCAAGAGGCAGTGGCTACCAGAGATTAAAATGAATACGTTCAAATATATTCAAATACATCACAAAATTACTCAATGATCGCTCAGACTTGATCATTTTCCACCCCTATTCACAAGCAAATTGCTCACAAGCATTTTTGCTCACACACATTCAAATGTTTTCGAGCAAGCAGAATGAGTACATTATATTCACAAGTCCTTTTTCCTTTTTTCACTCACAAATAAAATGACTTGTGAGCGGATGATTTGCTTGAACTTGCTTGAACATATTCAAACATTTGAATACTCAAACTGACTGAGTACTCAAACTGACTGAATATATTCAAATGACTGAGTGTATTCAAACCGACTGAGTATATTCAAACGACTGAGTATATTCAAACCGATTGAATATATTCAAACCGTCTGAGTATACTCAAATGTTCAAGCAGATTGAATAATTGTGAGCTTGGATGAATATTTTCTAACTTGATTCTAGAAAAAAAATGAGGTTGATTATGAATGAGGACTTGTTTATTGTAAGTTTTTTTTTTGTTTTTTTTTTTTGTTTTTTGTGCATAATGAAATAAAGGATTTATCAATGAATGAGCGTAGGCATTTAATATAATGGAATGAATATGAACATAAATATGCACATAACGTAATTATATACTGAATGTCTTAGATTGACGTGAACTATTGAAGGAGAACTTGTTTTTTTTTTTTTTTAATAGTTCCGGCCATACAAAAATTAAATGGATTATGTACATTTATAAAAGTATAACCGACATTATATGCAGGTTTGTTAGGAAATAAGGAAAATGTATTTTTGTTACATTTTAAGGAACGGTTTTAAATTTAAAATAATATATCAGGTTAATTAATGAATACTAAATGGTAAATGAATGAGTAACTCTTGGAAAAAACGTTTTCGTATTTCAAAATATCAGGTAGTTTAAATTCAGGGACAGACTAGCATTGATTGGGTAAGTTCTTAAATACTGTGTGATTGTGTACCTGGTATAGATGCATTATGCATTCATATACAGTTTTTTTTACCCACCATAAAATTAGCGACGACGCACTTTATTAAATACTGAAAAAAAAATTGAATGTCCGTGGTCAAGTTGTTTGTTGATTGGCAGTATGTATCATAAAAGTGTTAGGTAATTTAAAGATCGTCAATGAAGGAGAAGGAGGAGATACAAATGCATTTAGCTTAATTGTGGATGCGAATTTGAAAAAAAATGTTGTTGTTATTCGCGGTTATAGGTACTCGTAGAATATCACAAAAGGGTTAATCTTTGAAAAAAGTGGGCTGTTTAAGCATTACATTTGTCATAATATTGGAAAAATTGGGTTTTTTTGGTAGGAGCGCCCTTATGAAGTGCACAGGATTTTAAATTGCATTCCTGCAACATCAGCCCCATCAGAACGAGCTTTCTCCCTAGCCGGAAACATTGTCACCGAAAAACGAACCAGGCTAAACCCAGAAACAGTAAATGATTTGATTGTGTCTTATTCAAATTTTAAGATTAACAAAATTTAATTTTTATAATGTAAGTACATATCTTTATATCTTACATTTAAATTTTTTTCTCATTTGCTGTGATTTTATTTCCTTAATTTGAATTGTACCTTCTTTGAATCATTAAATAAAAAAAAACTATTGTATCCTCTTAAAACCGTTGTCACTTTTTTATCTCAACAAACAAAAAATCATCCAACTTTTAATATTGTTTCTCCTTTTAAATCAAACCGCACCATCAAATAAACAAATCACAAACAGATACCTACAATGCTTACGCTTGGCAAGAACCCTTGGGCCTTGCCTGCTCATGAATAGCTTGCTTGTTCATGAACATTTTGCTCACAGAAACTCAGTTCAAAGTTATTCAAACTCATTTTGACTTGAAAACAAAAATACTCATTTGTATTCATTTGAAAATAGGGTTGCTCAGAGTTACTTGATTCATAAATAAAAATGTTCAAATTTACTTGCTTGTGCGTTGACTCAGTTTGTTCAAACTTGTTTTTTTCAAATAAATACTCAGTATTCGTGAGCAAGCTTGATTCATTTTAATCTCTGGTGGCTACGTTCAATCATGTAACCAAAAGGTATCGGAGAGCTTTTTGTTTTTGTAAACCATAGTAAAAAATAGCAAATACATGAACCGTTTACTGTCAAAAAAAAATCCAGAGGTATCTGAAAATTTTTGGTATACCTCGGGTATCCGATGTTCAGCTGATCAACATATGTTTTTTTTGCCTTGACTTGTCTGGCGCGCAATTTCATTAGCTTCCAAATTAAAAGAAAATTGAAAGAAATATAAGCAGATGACTATCGATCTGATTTTTAACAATACTTGTTATGAGTCGGAAGAAGTTTGCCAACGGATTCAAGGCCATAAACAATTTCCTGTTCTCAAGTCGTTGATTTGTTGTTTTTTTTTTCATAGATGTTTTGACAGCAATGTGAATACAGGTATCTGTCTCGTGCAAAAAGATATCGCAGATACCGGTATCTCAGATAGCCTATCCGATATATGATTGAACGTAGCCAGTGTCCGTGAAAGATGAAATAAAAACTATGGGCACGAGCATAGAGAATATATAATACCTAGAGTCGCGACCTTTTCCTCCTTTGCCGAAAACACCCTCAAAATTTTTCTGAGGTGAACTCTCACAATCCTCTCTTTTTTTCGTGTACGTGAATCTGTGTAAGAGGTGAACTCTCACAATCCTCTCTTTTTTTCGTGTCCGTGAATCTGTGTAAGAGGTGACAAAAGACTGAGTACTCAGCCGGGACAAAATTTTTTTCCTGTTGCACAAACCCAAAGTGACAGACTTCCACCACAGCAAATACGAGACTAAACGCACGACTTTTTTTAAGATTTATTAAGATTTTTGATACAAATTGTTGCGATACTACCAACAGAGACAAGGAAAAGGAACTGAATGATTTCATCGAAACATCCAGAACAAGAAGAGAGAGAAGAAGATAGATGATGAAGAGAGAAATAGAAAGAGATTTTTGATTTGTATGGCATTCGTATTTTAAACATTGAAGAAGACAGACTTAATTTTTTAGTTTATTGATTTATTGATTTTGATTTGATGTTATTTAAAGTTAAATAAAGAGAAATACTTAAAAAAGAGTCGTAAATTAATTTGAACGAAAGATTTTAACATTCTAAAAAATTAATTAAATTTCTTTGCTTGAAAACGAAAAAAGAAAAAGCATGTTCCACACACCGAAGAATAGCGCCAATTTGAGAGAAAGATGTCCCGTCTGCAACAAAGCGTATACCGAAAAGGAGATGGTGGAGTGTACAAATTGTTCAAAATGGACACATTACCCTTGTGCAGGAGTAGGTGATGAAGTTGTCAACGATGAGTTCTGGAGATGTATAATTTGCAAGGAACTTCCACAGCAAACATCAAGCCAACCGACTGTTGGAACTAAAATCACCCCAAATGCAGAAACAACCAATACGGTAGCCACCGAATTGAAGGTTGCAACCTTTTCTAAGACGCATACACACACAAGCAATAAAGATGGTAGCGAATGTTCGTCCTCATCTGCGAGAACAAAGAGCAGCATTAGTAAACAATTAAAATTGATACAGGATGAACAAGACATCCTAAAGCGGCAACAGATGCTTTTACAAAAACAACAAGACCTGATGGAAAAGCTTAGCAACTGCTCCATAAGTTCACGACGCTCTGTTCCTAGACAAACTGAACGAAATCACGAGAACAAAGGCAATGAAAAAGACGACAACCTAGCAGGATCGTCAGAACAACTCAAAGTTAATCAAGTACCAAGACAAAAAACTATACCGTTCACAGAATTAATTGAAGGAGAAATTTCGTCACGTCAATTAGCAGCCCGACAAGCGCTGCCCAAGAACTTGCCAATTTTTACAGGCAATCCGAGTGAATGGCCAATTTTCATAAGCAGCTATAGGCAAACTACTGCTGCCTGCGGATTTTCTGATTACGAAAATCTCATTCGTCTCCAACACAGCATTCAAGGTACAGCACGTGCGATGGTAGAGGATCAAATCCGAATCCCGAGTTGTGTCGATGACATTATAGACACACTGCAAATGTTGTTTGGAAGACCGGAGTTAGTACTCGACCAGCAAATTCAACGATTACGAAAAATGCCAGCACCGAAAATCGAGAAATTGGAGAGTTTCGTGGGCTTCGCTATGGGTGTCAAGAACATTTGTGCTACTTTGTCTCAAGCCGGATTGGAAAATTACATTTGCAACCCCATGCTCATTAAAGAGTTGCAAGACAAGTTACCACCAGCAATGTTAGTATCATGGGCACAACGTAAACGTTACTCAAGTGATCCGGATAGTCTGCGTACGATGTCTGAATGGTTATACGAAGTTGCGACTGATGTATGCAGCGTGACAACATCAACTTTCTGGATTCCTAAAGAGGGTGTATCCCTTCCAACAGCTAAGAAGAATAAGGTACCACATAGTTTTTATCAGCATTCCGATGTTGATGCGTCTAACTTCATACAATCGAATACTTCCGAATCAAAAAACGGAACAGGCGATGACAATTCTTCTCAGGCAATAGTAAAGGCTCACAAAAATAATGTCAATGTTGTCGTAATGGAATCTGTAAGAACGTCAGCAATTGTGAGAAATTCATCGAGATGAATACAAAAGATCGTTTTAACGTCGTAAAAATCGAAAAATTGTGCTTTCACTGTCTCAAAAAACACAGAAACACCTGCCGTCTTAAATCCTTATGCAATATAGACAGTTGCGAGAAAAAACATCATCCTCTCCTACACGGTAAACCAATTATAGTTCCTACTCCAAATGAAACAGAGATGAGTCACCAAATTCCGACTACAACAACAGGTCCAATCACTTTCAGAATGATTCCGGTTATCCTCTCATTTAATGGTAGAGATTTCAAGACTAATGCTTTCCTGGATGAAGGATCAACCAGCACATTAATTGGAGAAGACATTGCGAATCACCTTGGACTGATTGGTGAGTCAGAGTCTCTACTTTTGAAGTGGACAGGAAATGTAACGAGGACTGAGGAACAATCAAAAAGGGTAGAAGTATACATTTCAGGAGCATATCGCAACGCTCCATTATTCAAGTTGAAGAATGTTAGAACCGTTGAATCATTGAACTTACCAACTCAGTCCCTTGATTATAAAGAATTGTCTGATCAATATCCACATCTAAGGCACCTACCAGTGATGTCGTACAAAGACAAAAGCCCAGGAATACTAATTGGTTTACGTAACTGGAATGTAGCCGTTCCGTTGAAGGTGAAAGAAGGATCTGATCTGACATGCAGTCTACTGTCGTCTTGGATGGACAATCTTTTGTAGTATGGACGTAACCTCAAATAACGAAATACACGAATTCCATTTTCATTCCGAAAGTAGAGATGAAGAACTTCACGAGATGGTCAAAGAATTCATTTCCGTTGACAGCCTTGGAGTAATGGCTCCAAAGGACTACCCATTACTACAGGATGAAGAGAGAGCAATGGATCTACTAGAATCAACTACTTCTTACAATGGAGACCGGTACAAAACAGGACTTCTCTGGCGCAATGAAAACATCAAACTGCCGGATAGCCGACCAATGGCAATGCGACGTCTACAAAGTTTAGAAGCGAAGTTGAAGTCAGACAGAAATATATTGACAAGAGATACATAAGAAAGCTTACAAAAGACGAAATAAAGTTATCACAAGATCGTATATGGTACCTACCGATGTTCCCAGTTCAGAGCGCTAACAAACCTGGCAAGGTCCGGTTGGTGTGGGATGCTGCCGCACAAGTCAAAGGCGTGTCATTGAATACAATGTTGATGAAAGGTATTGATTTGAATTCTACACTTTACGGTATTCTTTTACGTTCTAGACAGCGCAAGATATGTATAGCAGCTGACATAAAAGAAATGTTCCACCAAGTGTTGATGACAGAAAAAGACCAGCATGTATTGAGATTCTGGAGAGATTTGGACGACAGCAGGGAACCGGAAACGTATGTATTACAGGTCATGGCCTTTGGACCAACTTGTTCTCCGAGTTCAGCACAATACATTAAGAATAAAAACGCGGAGAGGTTTAAAGAAGAATTCCCTCGAGCTGTATGGTGCATCATCTACAACCACTATGTCGATGACCTGCTCGATTGTGTAGATAGCGAAGAAGAGGCAATATTGCTGGCGACACAAGTAAGCAGAATTCATCAGAGCGCTGGGTTTGAAATATGCAACTGGAGATCAAATTCAAAAAAGGTAATGGAGGCTCTCAATCCAAACTCAACAGATGTTAACGTCAACATGCGACTGGACCGGGGACATCCTACAGAGAAGGTCTTGGGAATGTGGTGGGATCTAGTGTCCGATGATATAACATTCTCATTACGTTTTAACAAGGGGAATCAAGAAGTGTTGAGAGGTGATAGGAAACCAACCAAACGGGAAGCTTTGAGGATCTTGATGTCCATTTACGATCCTTTGGGTCTGATTACGCACTTCCTCGTTTTCATTAAGATTTTGCTTCAGGATGTTTGGAGGAGTTGTATTGATTGGGATGAACCTATAACAGATGAGCAGAACAAGAACTGGCTTAATTGGTTGAGATTGCTTCCCGAAGTGGAACAAGTTAAGATTCCTCGATGCTTTTTAAGGGATTTATCTGGCTGGACGGATGTAAAATTGCAACTTCATGTTTTTACAGATGCAAGTGAACTTGCATGCGCTTCGGTTGCATATCTCCGTATTGAAACACTCGACAACGTGGTTTGTTCAATAGTTGCAGCAAAGACGAAAGTGGCGCCAATTAAACTTCGCTCAGTCCCACGCCTAGAACTAGATGCAGCAGTGATGGGATGTAGGTTAGCCAAGCAAATCCAAAAGCAACTCACCGTGCCTATATCTGAGGTCTTCTATTGGAGTGATTCCAGAACGATTCTCGGATGGATCAAAGGTGAGCCCCGTGATCATGATAAATTTATTGCATTCAGGGTAGCTGAAATACAAGATGACTCCAATACTAAGTGCTGGCGTTACGTACCATCCAAAATCAACGTTGCAGATGATGCGACTAAATGGGTACGGAAGCCAAGTTTCGATTTACATGACCGCTGGTTCCAGGGTCCCGAATTTTTGCATAAATAAGACGCACAATGGCCGGAAGATACAATCACAACTTCGGATGAGGTAATAAATACGCATTTCATCTGTGATCCTATTGTCAAGTTTGAAAGATTCTCTCGCTGGAAAAGACTCCTGAATTGTATGGCGTACGCTCTAAGGTTTATCAACAACATAAGACCCAATTCGATCAAAATCAAAGGAATCTTAACTCAAGAAGAATTAAATTTGGCAGAGAACGAAATTATAAAGATGTCACAGGCAAACGCCTACTTTAAAGAAATAAATGATCTCAGTAAAGCGAAAGCAAGAGGACTGCCAACAATACTTGAAAAATCGAGTGAATTATACCATCTTTCCCCCTATTTGGACGGACTAGGAGTTCTCCGAGTGTATGGAAGACTAGATGCCGCAGTTTATCTGGAATTTGATACACGTCGCCCCATCATTCTGCCACGACGACACAAGGTTACGCAGCTCATAATTTTGCATGAACATGATATATTTCTACATCAAAACAATGAAAGCGTCGTTAATAAGCTACGTCAAAAATATTACATACCACGACTTCGATGCGAAATAAAGACAACTATACAGCAGTGTCAGCTCTGTAAGATTCGCAAGGCCAAGCCAGTTCCACCGCAAATGGCATCACTTCCTACCGCAAGGCTCTCAACATACGTTACACCCTTTACCTACGTGGGTGTAGATTACTTCGGACCCATGACGGTGAAGATTGGTAGACGAACCGAGAAGAGGTGGGGTGTGCTGTTTACGTGCATGACGATCAGAGCCGTGCATATAGAGATAGCACATAAAATGGATTCAGACACATTTATCCTTTGCTTTACTGATTTCATAAGTAGAAGAGGTTGTCCTTCAGAGATTTTTTGTGACAGAGGAACTAATTTTATTGGCGCTGAGAGGCTGTTGCGAGAAGAATTAGAGGCCGTCGATCCGAAAAGTTTGGCTGAACATTTTATCAGTCCAAGTCTGAAATGGAACTTTAACCCACCAGCATCACCACACATGGGTGGATCATGGGAGCGACTGGTAAAGTGCTTCAAGGAAGCCCTGTACGCCTCTTTGCCCAAAGGAACTCCATCGGACCAGCTATTACGAAGTTGTCTGGTTTCGGCTGAGAACATAATCAATTCAAGACCACTTATGTACATTCCTCTGAACAACGAGCAGGATGAAGCTTTAACACCCAACCATTTCTTGGGACTGGTTTCGGGTAACATCAAACCGATAGGAAGTTTTGAAGTCGACGGACGAAATATGAGAGTAAACTACAAATGTAAGGAACGTTTTGCTAACCGCTATTGGAAAATATTCATCGAGAATATCTCCTTTGCAAGTGGGAGACTTGGTGATTGTAATTGACAAGGACTTGCCAAGGAACAATTACCCAAAGGGAAGGATCATTGAAGTTCGAAAAGCAACAGACGGACAGGTTAGGAGCGCGTTAATAAAGACTGTTAATGGTAGATATCATGGAGAGACCAGCTGTTAAGCTTGCTCGGCTGGAAGTTTTCAAAGAGTAGCAGCGACTTACAAACGATAGCAAATCGCAGTACTCGGGGGGAGTGTTGCGAAACTACCAACAGAGACAAGGAAAAGGAACTGAATGATTTCATCGAAACATCCAGAACAAGAAGAGAGAGAAGAAGATAGATGATGAAGAGAGAAATAGAAAGAGATTTTTGATTTGTATGGCATTCGTATTTTAAACATTGAAGAAGACAGACTTAATTTTTTAGTTTATTGATTTATTGATTTTGATTTGATGTTATTTAAAGTTAAATAAAGAGATACTTACAAAAGAGTCGTAAATTAATTTTGAACGAAAGATTTTAACACAAATATTGGTAAATTATAGTGCAATTATATGTTAAAAGTGCAAAGAAACAATATTACGTATTTATTTTTCATATTACATGCATTTTTTTGTATGTTTAAGTTTTTTTTTGAAAATTTTGAGCTCAACGTAAGATTCCGATTTCGAAATCTGAGCCCATGAAACCCACCTCGACTCAAACCTGAGCATTGTATCTAACTCAGTGCGAATGTATTGGTGCAGTTTCTCATTTAAAAAGCATTGGAAAACTAACACATTCTCACTGGGTTAGTACAAAACGACCAAATTGCAGCTTGTAGGCAAAAAGAGAGCGAACACCCGAAGTCGCGACTCTAGGTATAATATATTCTCTATGGGCACGAGTAGGACTCGAGCCCACGACGTTCGGCTGAGCAGCCAACGCACCTAACCACTAAGCTACGGACACTACGAAGAAGAAGAATGGTTCCAAATAATTTTAAAAACTATATACGTTTTGAAGATTTTAAATTAATGGCCTTTTTGGACGCAAATGCTCCTGCCAGACGTTTGAAAATCTGACAAAACATTTCTTTGACAATTTTCATTCAAAATGACATTTAAATACTAAAACGGACTAATTCTGGCCTTAAACCTCCTACGAAACAGTTTTATCTTATTCCGACTTTAAAACTAGTTTATTTTGTTTATATATAAGCTTTTCGGTATAAGGGCGTTTTAAGGTCGGAATAACTCTATTCTGCCTCTAAAACTCGTTTATAAATAAGGCTGTTGATTCTTAATTCTATTCCTAATATCTTTTCGAAGCTCATTTCTTAATTCTCTAGAGATTAAACTTTTAATAATTTACTTTGTTACTTCGTGCTCTCCTTGTGCCAATTGCTCAACGTTCTTGCTTGTAACTCAAGCCATGGAAATTCGTCCGTCTTTGGTCAGGTAAACACTGAATTCTTTTGTCAAACGCTCCGATTGTTCGGGTGTCATTCTCGAATAGCAGAACATACGAATTGGGTTGATAAGCGAGTTGATCCACACTTGACAAGATTATCCTTAAGCTTGTTGCGGACATCGATTTGATCGGCCATCCCTTTGAGATCTTCAAGGTTTCAGCAATATCGCTTTCAATTCGGCGTCGTGAAACATTTCGTTGACATAATGGTCCCCATAGAATGGTGATGAGTACATGGGACGGATGATAATTTTAATTTGAAATAGCCGGGTGCGTGAACCCACCAGAACATAATACTGGCGTGCGTCGTAGGCACTATTTATTTTGGAGAATAGAAATAAAATTATTAAAATAACTCATTTTTTTTTTTTTAATTTTCACATCGCATATGTCAATTAATGTTGACATTAGCTGTCAAAAATTTCACCACAGAACTTAAGGCACGAGTGTATGTTCTTAAAGGTGACGCATACTTTTTTTGTGTTCATTTTAAGATTTAGTCAGATTTTTGATACAAATATTGGCAAATAATAATGCAATTGTTTATTATAAGTGCAAAGAAACAATACAATGTATGTATTTATTTTTTATATTACATGAATTTTTTTCTATGTTAAAGTTTTTTTTTTTAATTTTGAGCTCAACGGAATCTTATTTTTGAAATCTGAGCCCATGAAACCCACCTCGACTCAAACCTGAGGATTTTATCTAACTCAGTCTCAGTGCGAATGTATTGGTGCAGTCTCCCATATAAAAAAGCATTGGAAAACTAACACATTCTCACTGGGTAGGTACGAAACGACCAAATTACAGCTTGTAGGCAAAAAGAGAGCGAGCACCCGAAGTCGCCACTCTGGTAATTTGCGTATATACAGCTACCGCATATCTGCTACCTATACCTATATACGTTGTCCGAAAAACTTCGTCTTGCACTTAAAATGGACCAATTTATTTCTAGTTTACAAATAAATGATGTCATCTTGGGGAAAACAGATGAGATGACGAACAAAAAAATTCATATTTTATTCTGATGTAAGAACAAGCAATATGTATGCTGATATATGTGTGTATGCAGTATTTTATAACAAAGAACGTACAAAATTAAAATTGAGTCATCGCAAACCGCAAAAAAGATCATTGTGATTAAATCAAACCAAATATTAAACATCCGGTATGCAAAAGTGTGATTTTGTGGAATAAGAAGGAAACTCTTTCACATAAAGCCTAGCATACAGTTCTTTTAAAAAAAAACTAATGTATTTCCTTTGGGAAAGATTTTGCAAAAAAAAAAATTATTTTTCATTTCACCACTGTCATCCGAACTGTAAACCAAAATCGAAGAAAAAAAATAATACTCATCTCAATTTTTTCACACAAAACAATGTGATTCTCATTGTTTTGGCAGGAAAAATTTAAAATATTCGACAGTGACAGCTAATTTATTTCTCTGAAATTTTTTCATGAAACAAAAATGTTGTTTCACCACTAATTTTTTTTTTTTTTTTTTTTTTTTTTTTTTTTTTTTTTTTTTTCAACGAACTGTATACTAGGCTCAAACATATTTTTTTGTTCATTAGGAAAAGTTCGTAGTGTCCGTAGCTTGGTGGCTAGGTGCGTTGACTGCTAAGCAGAACGTCGTGGGTTCGAATCCTACTCGGGCCCAAAGTTTTTATTTCATCTTTCACGGACACTGCCTCTTGCGAAGAACTGACAAAACTTCCTCATCATCTGTCATGAAAAAATGCTTCTCACCTTTGCCGTTCGGAATCGGCTTAAAATTGTAGGTCCCCTCAATTCTTCACACGCACCTAGAGAATTGTTGACGAGAGTAAGCCACTTAGGCCTTGGCTCTTCAAGAGCTGTCGCGCGACTGTATTTTATTTTTATTAGGAAAACTTCAAGAAAATGCAAGCATAATGAAATGAATAAATGAATTTTTGTTTGCCTATAAGACGTCGGACGGCTACAATCGCAAAAGATCGCCGGATCCTTCTCTGATCGAGTGTCAAGTAACCTCTTAAGGAGTCCTATGCCGCCAACATCAAGTATCGGAGACCAGTGGCAACATTGCCAAAAAGCAGTTAGAGATGCCGCCTCTAATGTGCTGGGTTTCACACCGCCACCAAAACGAAACCCCTGGTTTGACGAAGAATGCAGCCAAGCAGGAGGCATACAAAGCGGCGCTGAAAAAAAGGACAAGAGCTGCTCCTGAGCTCTACGAGCAAAAGAGGAGAGAGGAACGCCGGCTTTTCAGGAGGAAAAAGAGAGAGCATGAGAAGCGTCAGATCGAGGATGTTGAGAGAGCTAACAGCAGGAATGAAGTTCGGAGGTTTTACCGAAAGGTTAAACAGCTGGCTCAAGGTCATCGAGCTGATGCCTGCAGAGATAAACAAGGGAACATCATAGTAAAATCGCAGTCAATGCTGGGGATTTGGAAAGACCACTTCTGTAGATTGTATAACGGCGACGACGAACAAAATACTGCCGTCAGACAGGAGCCTTTCATCGGACACGATGATAGCCAACAATTCCGTGAACCCGACCTAGAAGAAGTGAAAACCGCAATATCACGATTGAAATCCAACAAAGCCGCTGGAGCAGATGGACTAGCTGTTGAGCTGTTCACAGCAGCAGGCGACGAGCTAGATAGGAGCATGCACCAAATCATCTGTAAGATATGGTCAGCGGAATGCATGCCCGATGAATGGAACCTCAGCATTGTTTGCCCGATCCTGAAAAAGGGAGATCCTCTAAACTGCGCCAACTATAGAGGAATAAGTCTACTAAACATTGCCTACAAGATCCTCTCTGCCGTAATATGTGAACGTCTGAAGCCTTTCGTCAACAATCTGATTGGTCCTTATCAATGTGGCTTCAGGCCAGGAAAGTCAACCATCGACCAAATTTTCACGTTGCGGAAAAGACCTATGAACTCCAAATCGATACCCACCACCTTTTCATCGATTTTAAGGCCGCGTATGACAGCATCTATAGAGACGAACTGTACAAAGCTATTTCTAGTTTTGGCGTCCCTGCCAAGCTCGTTCGCTTGTGCAAAATGACGATGGAGAACTCACGCTGCTCCATAAAGGTTGGCAACGAGCTTACGGAATCTTTCGACGTCAAAAAAGGATTCAGACAAGGCGATGCACTGTCATGCGATTCCTTTTACATCGTTCTTGAGAAGATAGTGCAGAACTCCAACGTCAACACCAGAGGCACTATCTTCCAAAAATCTGTTCAACTTCTCGCGTACGCCGATGATATTGATATAATGGGAAGAACACAGCGTGATGTCAATGGCGCCTTTGTGAGAATTGAGACAGAAGCGGCAAAAATGGATTTAGCGGTAAATGAGGGAAAAACGAAGTATATGCTGTCTTCGAGGAAGGACACCCAATACCGACGGCTCGGGCAGAACGTCACAATAGACACGTATAACTTCGAGGTAGTAGAGGAGTTTGTCTACCTAGTCCCCGCTATAAACACGGGCAATAACACCAGCGCAGCGCCGAGATCAGACGAAGAATAACTCTTGCTAATCGCTGTTTCTTTGGGCTTAGAAAGCAATTGAATGGAAAAGCCCTCTCTCGAGCAACTAAGGTAAAACTGTACAACACACTCATCATCCCAGTCCTGCTGTATGGTGCAGAAGCATGGACCCTGACAAAATCGGATGAAAGTGCCTTAGGCTGTTTCGAGAGGAAAGTTCTTCGGGTCATCTTTTGCCCCGTGTGCATTGAAGGGGAATGGCGAAGAAGATACAACAGCGAACTTTACGGGTTGTACAACGACATGGACCTAGCCAGAAGGGTCAAGGTCCAGAGACTCAGATGGCTCGGTCATTTAGAGCGAATGGACACCAATGCTCCGGCCCGGAAAGCCTTCGACACTATTCCCGAGGGATGTAGGAGGAGAGGAAGACCGCGACTCAGGTGACGCACTCAAGTAGAAGAGGACCTCAATCAACTTGGAGTGCAAAACTGGAGACGACTAGCTAAGGATCGAGCTAGCTGGCGGAGACTGTTGATTGAGGCCCAAGTCCACAACGGACTGTAGCGCCACCTTAAGTAAGAAAGTAAGGTTTTCTCTTAGTAACCTACTATTAAAAAAGTTTGGAAATCCTTAATAATTTTGTGGAACCACTACTTCCTGAGACCTGAGATATTGAACAGTAAAAATTTCAAGAACCGTAATTGACTGACTGATTGACTGACTGATCATCAAAATTATGAAGCACTTCTAACAATATTAGAATCTTGAAATTTGGTACAATGGGTGTACAGGTGTATACAAAGGAAACAATCGAAAATTTCAATTTTTTTCATTCAGAGGGCGTGGTATCCGCCCACTTTCTTAAAATGGTCGTAGGATGTTGAAATTCGGGATTCAAATAGGGTTTAGGTTGAATATAAGGAAAAACATAAGTACATATTTAAATTTCATTTAGGGGCGTGGTTTCCACCCACTATCTTAAAACGTTCATAGGATGTTGAAATTTGGAATTCTTGTAAGGTTTTGGTTGTATGACATGAAAAAAAATTCTATTTCCATTAAGGGGTGTGGTATCCACCCATTTTATCTATCGAAATGGTCGAAAACGTTTAAGAGAAAATATAAGTGGTTACCGCCCCCTTCCTTAAAATGGTCGTAGGATGTTGAATTCAGGTTTGTTTAAATTCATAACACTCCCATGAGTAACTTTCTTTAGTGGTTTCACAATGGACCCTTGGGGTCTAAATGAGTTAACAACATCTAACCTACAAATCCATAAAGAAAAACTTTGCAAAAAGATGTGAAATAAGAACAAAAAAATAAAATGAAAAAAAGAGCCAAGTTCTTTTATGAGCGAACAACACTGTATAAAAAGTCAGAAGATAATAATATTAAACGAAAATATAAAGTGAGCCTAAAGTTAGTTTGAATGAAAATGTTCAAGTTCACTTGGCAAGTTTTCGTTTGATGCGTGACTATCTACTGACATTTTAAAACTTGAACAGTGAACTTGAACATTTTTATTCAAACCTTTGTATATATATATACTTGAGGAGTAGTCTCAAGATGGGAAACTATCTTGATAGTTTCTCCAAATATATATACAAAGATTCAAACTAACCATGGGCTCGGTTTCTATTTTCGTTTAAAATATACTTCTGTCTTAAGATGGCGCTATCCTCCAGATAATGCAGATCAGCAATCCATCCTTGCCTACGCAAAATTGGAAGATCGCTAAGTTGGAAGATGTTAAGGCTCCTTATAGGAGCGTCATTGTGGTGATCAATAAGGAATCCTTGGCTCCGCTAGCGCATACAAAAGGCTTTATAAGATACGGTTTTGAGACCGTCACCTTAAAAGTCTATAAGAAATATGAGGTACCTGCTAACTGCGATCCTCCACCCCAAGCCGAAGGTGAGCCAGTGGCCGAGAAGCCTGGTACATCGTCATCCCTACCATCGGTAGTTGACGTTGTATCCTTGTCTTCTCCGGCCGCGGTTCAACCTTCTACTGAAGTCGACAACAGTCAAACCTTAATGGAGACTAAGGACTGCGGAGAAGCTCTTCTAAATGAGGATGAATTTTTGGCCTCATCTTCTGATTCGGAAGACACAAACAAAACTGTGATGGATGCTGATCTGCCTAATTGTATCCAGAAAGATGCAGTTAGTGCAGATTAATCTCCAACACTCCATCAAGGCTTCGGCCTCTCTCCTACTTCGACTGGCCAGAAGTGGAGAAGACATCGTCCTGATCCAGGAACCATGGATTGTCAAATCCATTATTCGTGGACTCAGGACTCCCGAGTGCTACCTACTGTATGCGAGTTATAAAGGTGAACCTAGATCTTGCATATTAGTAAAACGTAGCATAAATGTATTTTTACTCCATAATTTCCGTAATAGAGATACCACCGTAGCCAGACTGGAAACAGCCAACAGCTTTCTGGCTAGTGTCGGCTTATCTCGGCCATGACCACCTTGGCCCTCTCCCTGGTCAGACAGTGGAGAATATCATCGCTGAAGCAAGACGGCAGAGAATCAGCCTAGTAATTGGAAGCGATGTTAACGCTCATCATACTGTGTGGGGGAGCACTGACATAAACGAAAGAGGTGAGTCACTTTTTGATTACATCCTTGGTACTAACCTCGTAGTAAGTAATGTTGGTAGCGAACCTACTTTTGTCACTAAAACCAGACAAGAAGTTCTTGATATAACTCTAGTCTCCGATTCAATTCATCACATGATTCTGGACTGGAAGGTATCCAGAGAACACTCTTTCTCCGACCACAGATACATCCAATTCAGAATCAATGTTGATAAAAAATCTAATCCAATTAAATTTCGAAATTACCGAAAAACCCATTGGAACACTTATAAAACTATACTTCAAAGTTTAATTAAACCAGGACTCCTAAGTCCCTCTATTAATGCTAGTGAACTTGACAACAAAGTCAAGGACTTAACCTTAGCTATGAACAGATCGTTAGAGATTGCCTGTCCACCTGTATATGTAAGAGGAAAAAAGAAACCACATTGGTGGACCTCGGGTCTCGGTTCGCTCAGGAAAGAGTGTAGAAAACTCTTTAACAGAGCTAAATATACAAGACAGGTTTCTGACTGGGACTCATGCAAAAGTTCCCTAATAAATACAAAATGGAGCTAAGAAGATCTAAACGATCGTCCTGGCGATCCTTTTGTGACAGAATAGAAGGAACCTCTGATGCCTCTAGGCTACGAAATATTCTTTCAACAAATCCAGTGATGCCCAGCTGTCTGAAAAGGGCAGATGGCTCCTGGACAGCCTCAAGGGAAGAATCTCTTAACTTGCTACTAGACACTCACTTTAATGGTAGCTCTCAAAATGTAACCTGTAACAATCAGTTGCACTCAATTACTACTACATCATTTCCACAAGGTCGAATCACAAGGGATAAACTGCGATGGGCTATCAACACCTTCGAACCGTACAAATCGGAGGACTAGACGGCATTATTCCAGCTAAACTCCAAGAAGCCTCAGATATAATATTAAATTAATAATTCCCTCAGTATAGAGAGAAGTGAAAGTTGTTTTCATACCCAAGGCGGGAAAATGCTCGCAAGTTAACCCTTAAGATCTCAGACCCATAAGTCTATCATAGTTCCTTCTTAAGACATTAGAAAGATTGATAGATATACACCTCTGGCAAATATTGATACAAAACTCATGTCTAAGTCTCAACATGCCTACTGTAAGGGAAAATCGGTTGAAACGGCGCTACACACTTTAGAACGCACTATCGAATACTCCCTCCATCATAAAGAGTATAAGTTATAACATCTGGTCACCTTTCTGTTTTCTTATTACTTTTTTTCAATACTTTAAGCTTGATAAGAGAGAGAACTCCTTTCAATGAGTGATTTGGCTTGACAACAGCGGACAATGTTTAGTGCAAAGCACATTAATGAAGTCAGTCTGTTCTTGGCGGCTGACCACTGCATATGAATAAAAACTTACATATTTAAAGTTAAAACCCCGTTGTTTTATTTGGCGCCCAACTTTAAATGTCGCGTTGGTAAAAATCTTAAAAGATCAATTTAACCAACAAAGTCGGCCAGTTTTCAATCGAAACCCACTCTGCCGGAACACAGAACAAAAATTATATATCGAATAAAACCTACAAATTTCAAATTAAAATTCTTAAAAGTGAATTAAAACTGCTATAAGAAATTTAAAAAAAAATTTACAAATTGTGAAAATTGAAGAAAGTGAAACATAATCTAAAAAAAAAAAAAATACATTAATTTCAAAACGTGAAACAAAAAATTATTTGAAAGCAAATTGATTCTTCTTGTGCTTATTAATCTAAAAATGATCTAAAAATGTGAATGAGCAACCCAAAAAGGAAAAAACTTAAAAAATCGTACCTTTAAAGATTTGAACACGTGATAAAAAAAAGAAGGAAAAAAACAATAATTGAAAAAAAACAGTAATTAAAGAAAAAAAAGTCTAAAAGCTGAAAAAAAGGAAAAAAGTCTAAAAGCTGAAAAAAAAACATACAAAACAGTTCATTTTGATTGATATACCCATGTTGGACTAATAAAAAAAAAAGAGAAAAGAAACAGTTAAAAAAAAAAGAGAAAAGAAACAGTAAAAAAAACAAACAGGAAAGAAACAGTTAAAAAAGTGGAAAGAAACATTATAAAAATAAATAAATTACAAAAGCAAAGCAAAGAAAATTAAGAGAGCCATAATTAACAATCA
The DNA here is from genome assembly GCA_920937365.1 of Sphaerophoria rueppellii. Classification (NCBI taxonomy): domain Eukaryota; kingdom Metazoa; phylum Arthropoda; class Insecta; order Diptera; family Syrphidae; genus Sphaerophoria; species Sphaerophoria rueppellii. The sequence goes on along the minus strand of CAKKXW010000004.1, from coordinate 59,651,844 downwards.
GAAGAGAATTTGACCTGCAAGGAAACAACCGTAAGAAAATAAAAACACAAGAGCGTAGCAGCATCCATAAATTGAATCAACTAATACTCAATTAAAAATTTATATTCATAATTTTGAAATATTTAAAATAAAGTATTTTGTAATTAGCCTAATATTTAAGAATTAATTTGTTATCTATCTATAAGAATATTTCTTTTTTTTGTAATTTTGTAATTATTCTATAACTCAATTTTTGTTTTGTAATCAACCTAACATTTAAGACTTTACTATTATTTACCTAGCTAAGACAAATATTTTGTTTTTGATTTGTTTCCTTAATTTGACTAAAAATAATAACTCTAACACAACAAATTACTAAAAAAATTGTTTGTTTATATAAATCATTGAGTATCCGAGTTTTTTTCAAAATGAATCAAGAGCAATTGAATGCAATCATATGTGCTGCTGTCCAAGCCGCGACAGAGCAAACAAGGCAAGCTTTTAGCAGTACAATTGATGAACTGACAACGAGGCTACGGCTTCTGGAAACACCAAGAGCCGTAGAGGTTTATCAACCAGTAGGGATTGAGGTAGGAAAAACTTGTGACGAGTCTTTAGACCTCATAAAGTCTTTACCTGAATTCAAAGGCGAACAGGTGAGATATGTTTCCTGGCGTCAAGCTGCTTTCGCAGCTTATAAATTGTTTGAAGGATATGAGGGAAGCTCAAAGCATTATCAGGCAGTTGCAATTATAAGAAATAAGGTCATTGGTTCCGCGGATCAAGTGTTATCTTCTTTTAATACGGTATTAAATTTTAAAGCAATTATTTCCAGATTAGATTTTACGTATGCTGATAAGAGACCAGTATATCTTATTGAGCAAGAAATGTCCACCTTACGTCAGGGAAGATTGTCAATAATAGAATTTTATGACGAGGTAGAAAAGAAATTGACATTAATTATTAACAAAACCATAATGCTTCATGAGGGAAACAAAAGCTTGATTGATTCGCTTGGCCAAAAATATCGTCAAGATGCGTTGAGAATTTTTATATCAGGGTTGAGAAAGCCAATGTGTGACATTTTGTTTTCATCACAACCAACTGATATGCCAGGAGCTCTCGCTCTAGCGCAAGAGTTAGAAGCAAATCAAGCGCGATATCTTTTTGCAAACTCTTTCTCTAACAAAAATGAACGTACGTTTTCACTCCCACCACGTCAATACAATAGTGCCAACCATCATATACCGTTTAATTCGCCGCACTATAAAAATCCTACCTCTAACTATATGCAATCGAAACCAATTCAAATGGAAGTAGATCCTACCCTTTCTTACTATAAAAAAAATACAGCTTTCCAAAATTCCACTCAAAACCTAAGCAATTTCCAAACACCTACCATACCGAATCATGATTCATCACACGGCCGGTTGGCTAATAATTATAAAACATCTAGAAATCAGAATTATGAAAATGCAAAATCTTTTCACCTTAAGAGACATCGCGATTCGGACAGACAAACACAACCAAAGTTTCAAAGGGTAAATCACATCCACCAAAATGAGTCTTGGCGCACTGCCAGTGATGAAAACCGAGCGAATGTGTATGATTATGATTCAGAACAACAGTACGATGATCTCTTTGATTACCATAATGAAAACAGATTTCCAGATGATGAATTAAGTGTAGGTTGCAACCAGGAACCATCCGATGAGATAAATTTTTTAGGGGAAAGTCTCTTCTGCCGTACGTAGGTCGCACCCTGGCAGGTAGAGAAATAAAGCTTTTAGTTGACACCGGTGCATCAAAAAATTATATACGAAACTTCAGCACACTAAAAGGTATCACACCTATAAATGAACCCTTCGCTGTAAAATCCATCCATGGGAAGAGCCGAGTTGTATCGAAATGTATTTTGAATATTTTCAATAGAAAAGCAATTTTTTTTGTGCTTCCCACGCTAAAAACATTCGATGGTATTATAGGATTTGATTTTCTTAACGAAATCAATGCAAAACTTAATGTGTCTAAAGGAATTTTGATTTACAACGGGGGAGAAGAAAGGTTATTTTACCTGTACTGTAGGGAGGTAAACAATACCCAAAACAAACATATTCCTTCGGATGAAGATCAACTATCCCAATTATTAATTCGAAATTCAAAAGTTTTTGCAAATCCCAATGAATCCCTACCGTTCAATACAAAAATTGTGGCTACTATCCGAACAACCGATAATTACCCTATTTATTCCAAAGCTTATCCGTATCCCATGTCAGCATCCGATTTTGTAAATAATGAAGTTTTAAATTTGTTGGAGAATGGTATTATTCGACCTTCGAGATCCCCATATAACAATCCTTTGTGGGTTGTTGACAAAAAAGGATGTGACGAAAACGGAAAAAGGAAAATGCGCCTCGTGATCGATTTTCGAAAACTGAATTTAAAGACCGTAAGCGATAAGTATCCCATTCCCAACACTTCAACCATTTTAGCCAATCTTGGTAAGGCTTCTTATTTTACGACAATTGACCTGAAATCCGGCTTCCACCAAATAAATCTTTGTGAGCGTGATCGAGAAAAAACAGCTTTCTCTGTAAATAACGGAAAGTACGAGTTCTGTCGGCTTCCGTTTGGGCTCAAAAATGCACCAAGCATTTTCCAAAGAGCAATTGATGACGTATTAAGGCAAGAGATCGGGAAATGTTGTCACGTATACATAGATGACGTCATAATTTTTTCAGAGACAAAAGAGCAACACTTTCGAGACATAGAAAACATTTTACAATTGTTATATAAGGCCAACATGCGAGTTGCACCAGAAAAATCCAAATTTTTCAAAAGTGAGGTGGAATTTTTAGGATTTTTAGTGTCCAACAAAGGCATTAAAACTTGTCCTGACAAGGTCAAAGATATCATCAATTACGAAACTCCTAAAACCCTTCGAAATTTACGATCTTTCCTTGGGCTTTCTGGATATTATCGAAGATTTATTCCTGATTACGCCCAAATCACAAAACCTCTTACAAGGTATTTGCGAGGTGAGAATGGAAACGTGAATAGGTATCAGTCAAAAAATATGGTGGTTGAATTGGACGCAGAAGCACTCGAGGCCTTTGAAAAAGTTAAAGAGATATTGGCATCTGAGGACGTGTTACTTTTATACCCCGACTTCAATAAACCCTTTGATTTGACCACTGACGCCTCTTCCTTTGCGATTGGAGCGGTCCTATCCCAGGATGGTAGGCCAATAACGATGATCTCAAGAACACTCTCCTCCACTGAAGAAGGCTTTGCCACCAACGAGCGAGAACTATTAGCCATAGTTTGGTCACTACAAAAATTGCGAAACTATTTGTACGGGGTCAATCAGCTTAACATTTACACAGACCACCAGCCTTTGACCTTTGCGATATCTGACAAAAATCCGAACACAAAACTTAAGAGGTGGAGGGCATTCGTAGAGGAATTTTCACCTACGTTTCACTATAAGCCAGGCAAAGATAATTTCGTTGCGGACGCGTTGTCCAGACAATACTTAAACTCACTTGAAAATACAGAACACTCCGATGCATCGACAACTCATAGTGAAGCCTCTTGCACTGAAACGATACGTAGTGTCAAAAACCCTGTGAATTGTTTCCGAAACCAGCTTATAATAAATAAAGGCCCGGAGCAAATTAAGACAACAAAAATTATTTTTAGAACGCAATTCAGGCATTCCATCACATTTGACAATATTGAAAATCTCTTTGTTTTATTTAGTGAAGTAGTAAATCCTAATTGTGTCAATGCGATTCATTGTGAATTGCCTATTCTTGCTCAAATTCAAGATAAATTAATTTCTATGTTCCCTTCCGTTAAATTTGTTCACACCAAGAAAATGGTGTCTGATATCTTCAACCCAAATGATCAGGCAGAAATTCTTTCGACTGAACATAATCGTGCACACAGATCTGCTCGTGAAAATATGTATCAAATCTTGAATGACTATTATTTTCCAAATATTCGAAAAAAACTGAAAGAAATTGTTTCTAGTTGTGTGATCTGTCGTGAGGCAAAATATCAAAGACATCCGCCGAAACCGAAAATAGGAAAAACTCCTCTGCCGACCCATTCAGGTGAAATCATTCATATTGACATTTATTCAACAGCTGGAGCTCATTTTTTGACTTGTGTGGATAAATTTTCAAAGTTTGCTATAGTAAAACGAATCAAATCACGCGCGATAGTTGATGTAAAGGAGCCAATTTTAGAATTATTAAATCTGTTTAGGGAAACAAAAACAATTGTTTGCGATAACGAAAGGTCATTCACATCTGAAAGCATTACATCATTATTAAGAGATCACTTTGGAATAACAATTTATAATACGCCACCTTTTCACAGTGTTACAAATGGACAGGTAGAAAGATTCCATAGCACTTTAACTGAAATAGCACGATGTATAAAATTAGAAAAGAATATAACTGACACGTCTGAACTCCTTTTACTTGCCACGGTCAAGTACAACAGGACGATTCACTCTGTAACAAATTATCGACCGATTGACGTTATTTACAATATTTCTCCTAATTTACAACAGGAAATCAAGGAAAAAATATCAGAAACTCAGAAGAAAGATCTCGTTTATCACAACAAAAAAAGATTAACTTTGAATTATAGACCCGGTGACGAGGTTTTCGTTAGAACGAATAAGCGAGCTGGAAACAAATTTCAAAAAGTGTTTAGAAAAAAATATATTCAAAAAGATCTGGGGACAAAGGTTCTTATTGACGGTAAATTAGTTCATAAAGAAAATTTGAGATAGATAAAATAACGCTTTTCATTCGCTTCAAATTAAAAAAAAAAAAAAAAAAAAACAAAAAAAAAACAAAAAAAAAAAAAAAATTACGTATACGCCATAGTGAACATATCGATCTTATTTATTTTTGTAGCTGAGGTTGATCAAATGTATTGTTAGGGGTTATAATCAAGTTGATTCTTGAAGCCTTGAATGAGCTCAGAATGTTGATATCCTTGCTCTGATTAATAAACGAGATAGGTCCGGATATTCGGGGATTTTAGAAAACAATTCCTTTCATTAATTGAATTTGCCATCAATTTAAATTTAGCAGTTAAGGAAACAAATTATGTAAAGATAAATTAATTTTGTTTTTAATTTCTTATTATTGTATTATTTTTTCGTTATTGTAATTATATTATTGTTATGTCTAAATTTTTTTTTTTTTGAAGACAAATTTTGTAAATCACTTTTTTATATGTACAATTATTATTTAAGTTAAGACGAGGACGTCTTCGTTTAAGAAGGGAAGAGTTATAACATCTGGTCACCTTTCTGTTTTCTTATTACTTTTTTTCAATACTTTAAGCTTGATAAGAGAGAGAACTCCTTTCAATGAGTGATTTGGCTTGACAACAGCGGACAATGTTTAGTGCAAAGCACATTAATGAAGTCAGTCTGTTCTTGGCGGCTGACCACTGCATATGAATAAAAACTTACATATTTAAAGTTAAACCCCGTTGTTTTATTTTATACTATGGTTGCATTTCTTGATATTGAAGGCGCTTTTAACTACGTGGACAGGACACATCTGCAATCATATCTGCACTGTCAACTCTAAATGTGGAGAGTTCGCTTGGTGAGTTAATTCATTTAATGCTGAATAGCAGAATAATTAACTCAGAACTTGGCGACTTTTCCGCAGGAAGATCTGTCAGCAGGGGTACGCCGCCGCAAGGCGGTGTTCTCTCCCCTCTACTCTGGAATCTGGTAGTTAACGAAATTCTTACCTTTCTGGATAGAGAGGGCTTCAGAGTGATAGCCTATGCTGATGACGTTACTATATAGCTGTCTCAGGGAAGCATCCTAATACCTTAAAAGAACTCTTACAAAACGCTCTAAATAAGCTATCACTTTGGGCGAATCAGTGTGGTTTAGGCGTTAACCCACACAAAACCGATTTGGTCCTATTCACTAGGAAATATAAAATTCTGCACATCGACCCTCCTTCTATAAACGGTGTCCAATTAAAGTTTTCAGAGGAAATTAAATATCTGGGTCTTATCTTAGACAGAAAACTGAATTGGAAGAGCAATATACACGAAAAAACAAGAAAATCTACAGTAGCTCTTTTTACCTGCAAGAAGGCCATTGGTAGCAAATTGGGTCTGCAACCCAGAATCACTCACTGGCTATACACATCAGACCGATTCTTCTTTATGGAGTGTCAGTATGGTGGACTGCCTTGGACGTAAAAATGAACTGCGATAAGCTTAGTAAAGTGCAATGCTCAGCATGCCTAAGTATAAGCGGATCACTTCGTAGACACCCTACTCTATCTAACACCTCTGGCTATAATCAGCAAACAAATAGCTAGTTCTGCTATTCGCCTGAATGCCTCTTCACAGTGGACTAACAATAACATTGGCCACTCTGTTATTCTTAATTATTTAGAATCAATTCCAAAGCACACAGACTACACCGTTCCTCAACTACAGTTCGATAGGAAGTTTCAAACTTCTATCCCTCCCCGATCCTTCTGGGAAAATAAAACATTCCTGGAAGACGAGGCAATCCACTTTTATACAGATGGATTGAAAACTAGTGATGGGGTTGGTGGAGGTGTGTACTCCGAACGACTAAAATTAAGTCTTTCATTCAGCCTTCCAAATCATTGTAGCGTGTTTCAGGCAGAACCTTCGGCAATTAAGGAGGGTCTGTCCTCGCTCAGAGAAAACGTGGTATCCACATCTGATATCCGGATTTTCTCAGATAGTCAGGCAGCTATAAAATCCCTGGACTCTGTCTCTACAAACTCGATTACGGTCCAAAACTGTCGATCGTCTCTAATGGAGATAGCACAACAGTTTAACATTCACCTTCACTGGGTGCCGGGCCATAGAGACATTCCAGGAAACTGCAAAGCCGACGAACTCGCCAAACATAGTACAACATTACCCATTAAAATACGAATGGCTAATGTTGGTATACCAATCGCTACATGAAAACTTTTGCTACAACAGGATGCTATTAAGAGAACTAACATCAGGTGGAATAACATACCACATGTCAGGCAACGAAAAACATTTGGCCTAATTTGGACTTAAAGAAATCTAGATGCCTGATTGCATATAAGCTCCTTAATTGGTGTCATTACTTGATACTGTCTAATTGGAAGACACGCTGCGCGACTGGTCGTATTTTCTAATGATTTCTGCAGAAGCTGCATGGATGAGAAGGAGGAGGAAACAGTTGTTGACCTCCTCTGTACCTGTCCTGCTCTTGCTCACAAACGAATGATTTACTTAGGAGAATACTTCTACAATGATCTAAACGATCTCGTACATATTAATATAATTAATCTTCTACGTTTCGTAAGGAACTCTAATTGGTTTCAATGAGCTTTCGAAGAAAAGCCTTTTTAGATTCACAATGGGCCTTTTATTGGACTAAGTGTGTCTTTTAACATCCATGACAGCCACTTTAACCTAACCTACAATCGGCGCTACAATCGACCTTGCAGCCACTAGCCAAGAATACATATATACTGTACATAAAAGTACAGAGTGGAGACTAGCAGTGTTATTGGCCGGGACCATCGACCTCGATAATCGATGGGCAATTTTCATTATTTGTTGAAGCTTAAAATTGAAAAAAACTCTCCCTTCACAATTCACAAGATTTACAAGAAAACATGCCAAATTTTTGGAGATTCTACAAAAAAAAAGCATTTCTTTCTTTATTGCTTTCTCTCTCGTTTTTCTCTTAAGATTTTAAGTTAGTAAAAACCAAACCAAAACCAAGTGTAAGAGCCGATAAGCTTTGTTAGTGCACATTGGTCGAGTAGTAATTCTCCAAAAAACATGATTTACCAATAACTTTGATTGTTTCTTAATATCAACCTTACGATAAAATCACTTTTGTTACATTTATATTTTATAATCATATTCCATATGTTGTTTATTCGTTACTAATCATTCGTTAAGTCATCACGCAAAAGAGATTATAACTTCTATCGTTCCTCAATTATCGTTTATGTCAATTTAGTTCGTGTTCGAAAATGAACAAACAATCTATAGTCAATTCGTGATAACTGTTTTGCGATACACATTCATATTTGTTTAAAGATATAATCTTATATAAAAAAAACGACATAAAGTTGTTACAAACACAATCTATACGATAGCACACATACCATTACAGCCTATATACGGAGTAACCTTAGGCCGTAGCGTAGCATATCAAAACCAAAACCAACCCTGTTTCTGTAGTGTCAATCTCTCTCTCGCTCTCGTTTGACGACGCGATTGAATGCGATTAAACGTCGCTATCGCCTGATGTAAAAGGTTCTTGTGTACAAAAAAAAAGAAAAAAATATTCTACAATCGCACTTCGCACTCACTCGCAAATGAAAATGGATATTGAAAAGTTGATTCTTTGTGTGAAAAAGTATCCAATGTTATATGATCCGGAAAATGTTGAATACAAGCATATGAAGCAAAAGGATCACATTTGGGATGTTATCGGAGAGGAACTGCATGAAAATGGTGAGTTTAATAACTCTGAAACTTTCTTTTTACTTAAGTAATTTAATCAAAAAACAAATACAAATTGTATTAACTGATTTGAAACAAAAGATAAAAGTTTAACTTTTGACACCATTGACAAGTTGTAATATTTTGATAAATTTGCTATAATTTTCTTGCTTTTAGGAGAAGAACTTAAGAAGAAATGGAAAAATCTTCGTGATTGTTATGCAAGGCACATTCGAAGCTGGGATGTGCGAACAATACACACGGCTAACGACAACACCCGATATTACAAATTTTGGCCATGGGCAAAGCAAATGGCAATATTCAAACCTTATTTTAAGTGCGCCCGAGTTCCATTTGAGATCGATTCTAATGAGAGTCAAAGACAAACCAAAAGCCAAAGCACAGAACCCATAAGTACCTTTCAAATTGCTCTCAAAGAAGAGCCAGTTTATGACAATATCGAAAACGATCACGAAGAAAGTCTTCTTCATTTACCAACAAAGTCATTACCATCAACGAAAAGAAGGATATTAACAAGAAAAAGAAAAAGAATACACGAAAGAGAAGGTCCACATAATAAATTTGGCAAGATTCAAAATCAAAAACGACAGAAATTGGAGGTCAACTCATCGTCAGGTTTGAATAATCTTACTGCAACGGAGCATTTGTTTTTGGGCTTAGCAAAAACTGTAGAATCATTTTCGGCGCGACGACAAGCTTCTGTGAAAATGAAAATTGCTGATATTGTCTTTGAAGAGGAACTTTATGAGAAGGAGGAGATTGAACAGCGTACTCAGGAAGTAATGTTTGACAACTATGCAGAAGTGGTGGAAGAAGATGGCGAAGAAGAAGAAGAAAAGTTGTTTGACCTTGAAAATTGTCCTTAACTAATATAAATGTGTCGATATATACATATGTAGGTTCCTATATAAATGAAAGTTTTAAAAACAACAAGCTCTTTGTTTTTTGCTAATAAACTCGATACAAACTGACTTGCGAATTGAAGAAGAAGAAAACCTCCAAATATGTTTAAAAGACATATGAATGATCCTCAAAATTTAAGTCAGAGGTTTGCGCTGGAATGATTCGGCGCCTACGGTGGTCGCTCGAGATCTAATGATCAAACAGCAGTTGGTCACTAAACACCGATCATTTTCCGCAGGGGTAGTTGTGCACGGGTAGAATGTGATGACCATAAGAGCAAATCCATTGTCATCAAGGACACGAACAAATTAGTACCTAGACTTATGTTTGTATTTTGTAAGAGAAAAACTGTAATAACAATCATTTTTTTTAAATTTTATTGCTTGTAATGAATAAAGTCGAAAACTACTTATCTGATTTCAAAGTTTTTTCCACCATTAGAAAGCTATATTCATACTTAGTAACCTAGGTTACTTAGCTTAGTGGTTAGGTGCGTTGGCTGCTAAGCAGAACGTCGTGGGTTCGAATCCTACTCGGGCCCAAAGTTTTTATTTCATCTTTCACGGATACTGCCTCTTGCGAAGAACTGACAAAACTTCCAAGAGTATCATCTGTCATGAAAAAGTGCTTCTCAACTTTGCCGTTCGTAATCGGCGTTAAATTAAAGGTCCCTTCAATTCTTCACACCCACCTAGAGAATTGTTGATGAGAGTAAGCCACTTAGGCCTTGGCTCTTCAAGAGCAGTCGCGCCACTCTATTTTATTTTTTATTTAACATAGGCTATATTTTATTCCAAGCAACGCCGCTTATCTCGTGTTGCTAGCTGCTCTGGTTTATGAGATCTATCTCGTATTTACAGGATTAGGGGTGGTCCACCCCCGTGAAGGGTTACGATTCCGACAAATGTAGCTAGCTTATTTCTCAGCAACAAATTATCAACAAAATATGGGTTTGGATTCAAATCGATTGGTGCTTTCTTTGTCTAGATGTATAAAGGGAGATTGTAGCGTAATATTACGTCAGCTCCTCAGGCGTTTCTCGCAAACTAAAATAGGTACAAAATAAATTCTTTCGGTATAAAATAGCAACAAATTATCAACAAATTCCTAGATGGTCCCCGAGTCCGGCTTATAAAATGGAGATCCTAGCGTAATATGCGTTACAAACTGTATTGAAAATGATTGTTTTTGAAGAGAAATTGAATCAAACGAAGTTGTAAAATATACTTTGCAGAAATGAAAAGGTTTGCATTGATACTCAACTAGTGAAAGCTCAAAATTTACAATCCTGGACTAGAATCTTTTACCACATTATTGAACAGTCTATCTTTTCGTACATGACGTCGAGAAGCATATACGCAGACCCTCTATTGGATTGCAATTGCACAACGGTAACTGCGCTGTTCATCAGGTAGTTGTACATTTCATATACTTGTCTAAGAAGTCAAGATATTTCTTATAAAAGAAGATATACTTGGTACATACTACCATTTTTTTTGGTCATTTGGACCGTAAGTCGCAAAAATTCAAGTGAATATCGGCGAAAATTTAACAGAGGTGCGTTTTGAGTGCCACTACTTACTGAACATCAAAAAGCACCTAAATCGAACATTTATGTTTCTTAAAACATTTTCAGCCTTATTTATTAGATTTCACTAATACTCGTGTGAAACTTGGAATAGTTAAACGAGTATAAACACGCACATCAACCCATTCCTATTCCTTAGGCTAAAAACACACCGAAGCGGAAAAAACGTCTTTTTGTCTTTCGACAAAACGTCGTGTCTTTTGTTTTGTCTTTGTCGGCTTCAGTGTATGTTGCTCCTATACAATCTAAAATGACACGTTTTTTTATCGTTTTCTATTTGTTTGTCTTGTTCACCGCAGCGTGTGTTACTTCATAAGACAGTGTGTAATTTTAGGCGTTGACATTTTGTCCCGTAGGTACTTTTTGTCATCTTTTGTTTTGCTCCTATACAACCCCAATGTATTTACTGCAATCGACGAGCAAACAAGACTTTTTGTCGTGTCATGTCTTTTTTAGTGTGTGTTGCCTTTTAAGAGCAATGGACATTGGACACAATTGAATAATGAAGTGAAATGGAAGATATTTTTTTCTTTTGTTTGATGGAGAAAGAGTTAGAAGTCGAAGGGCTTAAGAAAAACTCGGAAAAATGTTAAGGACCAGCCTTGGAACTTAATCATCAATCCAAGTACATAAATATTTCTGGACAACGCTTTTAGGTCCAAGGCTAAGCCTCGACTGTCCCGCTCCAATATTGAAACCATGGTTCTTTATGGTTACAGCACTTGGGAAGTCACGAACGCTGTCTTAAGAAAGCTTCTAACGTTCGAGACATCTATTGTCTCGGAAACATCTTGAGAATTGTCTGGGCCAATCGTATTTCAAATGCTGAACTTCATGCGAAAACAAGTGAGGTAACCATAGACTCTATACACGAAGACGAAATAGCAGTGGATTTGCCACGCTTCGAAAATGCGAATACAATGTAGTGGAACCCGCTCACTCAACAAATCAGACAGGTGGGCCGGCAGACAATTAGCTTGGCGATGAACAGTCGAACGGGAATCAGCACGACAATGGCGCGTAGCCTATGTCCCGTCATGGAAAAACCACGGACGCAATAGGTCAATAATAAAAAATAAATAGAGTTGCGCGACAGCTCTTGAAGAGCCAAGGCCTAAGTGGCTTACTCTCATCAATAATTCTCTGGGTATGTGTGAAGAATTGAGGGAACCTACATTTTAACGCCGATTCCGAACGGCAAAGTTGAGAAGCACCTTTTCATTACAGATGATGCTCTTGGAAGTTTTGTCAGTTCTTTCAAAGAGGCACTACCCGTGAAAGATGAAATAAAAACTGTGGGCACGAGTAGGACTCGAACCCACGACGACGTTCTGCTTAGCAGCCAACGCACCGATTTTTTATCTTGCCATGAAAATCCACAATTTCACAATATAAAAAAGACCTAGACTTTTGTAGCCCGCTTCAATACCACCCGTTACTCTCTCCCCGGTTCACCGATACCGTCTACCCGCTATTCCGTTATACCCAGTTACCATGTTACCCGCTACCCCACTACTCAATACCCAATACTTACACACGCTACCCGCTTAACCGGTAATCGCTTCTTACTACCCGCTAGCCCACTACCAACTACACGCTATCCCGTTATTAGAATATGAGCCATTTCGGGCACCAGACATGAAATTTGTTTATAACTTGAGAACAGCGCTACCTACCGGGTCCAATTATGAAACAAAACCTGTCTCGGATGGGATCACACGTACCAAATTTCAGAAAAAACTGTCCAGTATTTTGGGAGGAGTAGAGTCACAAACAAACGCACACGAGAATTATACATATAAGATTATGTAGAAGTAGCAGTAGTTACTTTTTTTTACTGAGATAACTATGAAAAAAGACCAGAACTCAGGTTCTTGAATCCACATGCGGGTAAAAACTTTACAATAAATTAATTTTTAGATACAAGAACTGTCAAAAGATTTTTAAAATTGGAGCCTAAAAAATTTGGTTACATTATTTTAGCAGCTGTAGAAGCTGCATGGACGAGGAGGAAGAGGAAACAGTCCAATACCTTCTGTGTACATGTCCGGCGCTCTCAAATAGAAAATATTCTATATGTCGCAAGTAAAAATAACTATCTCTGTAATCTCTTCTTCCATAATATCAGTGAACTGGCAACGATCGACACAAAATGTCTCTCTAACTTCATTAAAAGTACAAAATGGTTTGTTTAAGTTCACTACTCTCCCATGAGTAATTTCTTTAGTGGTATTACACTGGACCCTTGAGGTCTAAGTGAGGCAGTACCATCTAGACAGCCACTCTAACCGTACCTAACCTAACCTAACCTATAACAGCAGTTATAGTTGCACCGTGTGTCCCGAAAAGGTTAAGTCAATAAAAGCTGTGTTTTATTATCCTCATACGTTTTGAGCTACGAGGTTTAAGTTTTCACTACTTGTTTATCCGAGACACAACCCTCAGGTAAATTTTATTTTGCTTTTCCACAAAAAAAAAATGTTTTTTTTAATTACTAGCCGACCCTGCGAACTTCGTCTCGCCATCCCTCAGAGCAATTTTAGAATAATTACAATTAACAAAGATATTGCTAAAATGCAATGTGATTTGCTTGAATCCAATTGAAATAGAGAACTTCATATATCTGAATTTTTCCAAGCTTTACAACTAACATTCTACTTTCATTATTTCAAATTTCGTTGAAAATTCAACAAATGTTCGTTCTTCCGGTGTGTTTTCACTATTTCACAAAAATCAAAATTCCATGCAGCTTTCGATTGTCCCCCTTTTTTCTGACTTTCTCGCAAGACTGTTCCAAAATTTTGTTTATATTAAGGCTATACCTGCACTGAAAGTTCTATAAGAAATGCATGGAGGATTGAGCGGATTAAGAGTCGCTAAATGATATTTTTTTTTTATTTTATTTATTTAGCTTAATCCAAGCTTTGACTTAACTTAAACTTATCACTAACTTAAAACAATTTTTTTTTTTTTGGGTTCTTGTTATCGATTTTGAACCTTGAATCGTATGGGCCTTTAGGCCCACATAAAAGTTCTTCATTGAACAAGAACCGAAGTAAGCGGGTAGAAGTAAAGGATATATTTTAGAGTGAATTTAGAGGTGTTAAAATCGAACACTGAATTTGCAGCATTACAGTGGCGAAGAATTCTGGACATTGGTTCGAAGAATCCATAGTTTGTGCGGTGATGAGGAATATTAAAAAGAGAGACAGATCGCACGTTCCGAGGGTTAGTGTTGAGTTGGATTTTACTCAGGAGTGTCGGGGAATCTATATTGCCCAATAACAATTGGTGAGCAAACGATTAATCGGCGATTTCCCGTCTAGTAGTTAAGGGTTGCAAGCCTATCAACTTTAGTCAGTCGGTGTAAGGAGGTAAGTTGGAAGAATCTTCCCAATGCCTCTCGCAGGGCAAATCGAATGAAACGTTTTTGAACATTTTCAATTTTCAATAAAGGGATTTTGTTACGTATAGGGATTGGAAAATTCTTTAGACCATCGCTTAATAAAACCAAGAGACCTACTAGCTTTATTAATAATTTTCTCGAAGTGGGAATGGAAATTCAAGTCTTTATCAAACATTAAACCGAGATCTCTTAAGGAATCGACTTTGTTAATGGTGCATTAACCAAAAAGTATATTCTATGAGTGGGGTTTTGCTTACGCGAGAAGGTAATTTGCTTACATTTATTTATATTTAACTTAAGGAAGTTGTGAGAGCACCAATCAAAAAAGATATTCAGGTCGTTTTGTAACAGCGAGGAATCCGTTGGAGATGAGAAAATTTTAAAAATTTTCTTGTCATCCGCAAACATAAGAATATCTTAGAGCCGTTTGTTCATTCGAGTCATAAATATAAGTTCTACATAAAGTTTTCATTTTTCTATGGGACGTTCCGGAATTCTTAAGTTCTACATAAAATCCCCATACAAAAGGAGAACTTTAAGTATAACATAAATTTATGTTCCGATTGAGCAAATGGGCCTTAATGTTTTAATATAAGATACACATCGTTAACTGCAGATAAGACAAAGATTAGGGGACCGAGGTACCCCGGAAGTAGCATGAATTGGACTGGAGGCTGAATTACAGAAGACATTTCTATAAGTTCTATTCTCAAGGTAGGAGCTTATCCAGTTTATAAAAATTGATGGAAAACCAAGAGCTTTGAGTTTCAGATAGATTATCTTGAATGAAATTTTATCAATGGCTTTGCTGTATTCAGTATATATAACACCCACTTCACTTCAATTTTTGAGGGCTGATATAGAACACGTGATACAAATTCAATTAAGTTGATCGTGGTGGATCTTCCTTTAAGAAAACCATGTTGAGCGGGAGAGAATATGGGCTTGCAATGAAAATAAACCGAAACATAATATCAACTTTCAAAAAGTTTGGGGATACAAGAAAGTTTAGCGATTGGTCTACAATTATTAACTTCGGTTTTATTGCCTTGTTTATGGATCGGAAATATATCAGAATCCTTCCATAGGTATATGGGGAAACACACCTCTGGAGTCTGGAAACAGAAAATCTAAACATACCAATAATGCAACTAAAATTCTATGCAAAAACTTAATTTGAGGTCTTGAAGTTCATCGTGCTCTCGCAGAGTTTTCCGAGTTCCCAATCCAAAATTATTCATTTTTCCCTTTTAAAACCCATGAAATTTCCGAGTTTTTCATCAAGAACTTTCTATTTTCCTTTTAAAAATTTCAAAATTTTCCAGTTTTCATTTGAAGACTAATGCACCTACAATTACATGCAGTTTTCCCTTTGAAGACAAATGTGTTTTCCGAGTTTTCCATCGAGAACTTTCTTTCTTCGAAAACCTGTTCTGAAATTTTCCAGCTTTCCAATGCACCTACAATTACATATAATTTTCCGTTTGAAAACCCATGAGTTTTCCGAATTTTTCATCAAGAACTTTCTATTTTCCATTAGAAAACCCATTTTGAAATTTTCCAGTTTTACACACGAAAACCAATGCATCCACAATTTCATGCAATTTTCCATTTGAAAACCAATGAGTTTTCCGAGTTTTTCATCAAGAACTTTCTATTTTTCCATTCGAAAACCCATTTTGAACCAAAAAATTCCAAGCAAAAAAATCTAATTTCCGACCTTTGTTTGGTTTTTCCAGTTTTCCCACTCTTCCATGAGGTTTTTCCAATTTTTTTTTCACAGAAATCATCACTGAATACAACAGTATCAACCATTCACAGATATCTGTTGGGCCATTTCGGAGTCTATAAGAGACATACAAACAAACACATCCATTTGTAGATAAATAGAGATAGAGAAGATGAAACCACAATCGAAACAACAAATCTGTAAACACGATTGCAGACAAACATCTGAATTATGTAGACCCAATTTTAACTTCGCAACCATAAGTAGATAATGTAAAGTGTCTTGTTTGATCACAAGTCAGGATATGTAGGTGGTAGCTATGTATACTGTAATTGTACTTTGTTTTAGTTAACAGGAATCTACTTAAATTCGCTGCCTTAGTATATTGTATATGTACCTACTATATAAGTACATAGGTACTATGTACATACTTATAAAAGTATAGTTGCATGTATGTAATTAAGGGTTCAGTGTGCACTGGACCAAACATCCATTGGAATGATAGAATTAGAATGATAGATTATAATGATAATATACCTATGTATGTACCTGGGTACATTACATTTTCAGATTATTTGGTTTGACTTAAGAAAAAAAGAACGTGACCCCAAACATTATCTCATAAAATAAAAAAATGTTAATTTATTGCACGTAACCATTTTTTTTTGTATCGTTTCTCTTAAATTTAGGTTGCGTCAGTGAGGCGAAGGAAATTCTAAAAAAAAAAAAAAAAAAAACAATACAGACCAACTACACAATACCAAAACCAAGTAGCGAACACACAACCTTCAATTTGATAAAGGGGCCTCGCAAGAGACTATGCTTTCCTACATATTCATGCGATTGAACAATGAACGAACGAACGTTCGTTCACATTCATTCAACTCTCGTTTATAATGCGATTGTGTACATATGTATGTTTGCTTGATGTATAGTGAAGATAAACGTTCAAATTCTTTTTAATTATTTTGTCTGTCTGTATATATTTCTGTATATACTACCAACATAAATAATAAACGGCAAGGTAGGTAGGTAATGAATGATGAAATATTAGCTCTTTTTCGATCCACAAGTAGATAAGCCGGTTTTCCCATCTCTGTAAATATATAATTGTACTTAAATGTATGCACATATTAAAAACGTACATTTGAAACGGTTAGAAAGTTAGGCAAACAACAAATATGCAAGACTTAAGAGTAAATACAAACAAAAGCTAAAAATGCAATAAACAAAAATTATGTTCCCATGAATGCATGTAGTTATAATAGTTAACATGCATGTTTTCAAGAAAATTAGCAAGCTATTTCTCGGTAAAGATGGGCGTTTCCGAGGATCTACGTGTGTACATTATGTAGGTATGTACGTATGTATGCTTTTTGATAGCAGATCTACAGACTGCAGTTATGTAGTTAAATAGCATACCAATGCATATCCGCTTCAAGGAATTGGTTTTAATTTAATGTGGAAAAAAACTTTATTACCTATTCGGAAGGTAGAAGAAATGTGGCTTATCCAATAACGGCAATAACATATAAGCAAAACTTCTCTTGACTGTTATTTAGTAGTTGTTGAATACCTACATTATATTTGTTTGGCTTATGAAGCATTTTAAGCTATTAAATAAATGATCCTGAATATACCTATGTAAGAAGTTATTGATTTTACTTTCCATATAAGTAGGTAGGTATGTAGGTATGTATACATTAAGATATTTTGAAACAGGAAAGAATGCCTAAACTATTTAAATAAAATATCGGATGGATTGAAAAAGGGCGATGTATTGTAATGGATGTTTAGCTTTGAATTTGTATACTAATGTATACAAATAAAAAGTTAGAAGTATGGTCTTGAAAATTGTTTGACATATATGGTCATCGTTGGACCTCACGGACAGCGATTAACGAGCAAAAGTGAAGTGAAGTACCTCGGTATCTGGTTGGACCAGTATCTGTATTTCGACAGACATTATAGATGCTGCTCTGACTAAGGCCAGAGGAGCCTTCGCTCTGACGAAACGGCTGTTTTACAGCAGTCGGCTTGACCCCAGAGTGAAGGTAATTTGCTACATGACCCTCATACGGCGGATGATCGTTTATGGCTGTCCAGTGTGGTTCAACGTTGCACCATCTCAAATTGTGAAGATTCGGGTGTTCGAGAGGCAGTGTCTTCGGCGATGTCTGGGTTTGTATCGGACACCGGAATCTTCTTATGTTGTATAGAACGAGGCTCGGGTCAACAGAATTGACAATTTCGTTATAAGACTTGTTCGGGGTCACATTGCGAGAGCTATGACTTCGACGAATAATTTTGATAGTGCACGCTTGAGCGGCTTCATTCCACCAGAGGCATTCCTCTATTTAGATAGATGCGGTCTGATACAGGACAGATTGGCGGTGTCACTAATCTACCACGTCAGGCGAAGAACCGTCGATCGGCGGCTCCTTTACAGTCGAGACGTCCTCGCAGAAGACGGAGCAGAGCTCCTTCGGTTCAGGTTGTCCGAACGGGACCGAATCGATATGGTGAAGCAGGAGAACCAGTTCTGGTGGCTTCAGTCAGCACTTGACAATGAGTAGTCGGGGTAGGATTTTGAGCCTTGGCCGGCTTACATACTTGTTTTAGTTTAAGGGTTTTGGGTTTAGGTTTAAGTAGAGTAGGCATGGTGGCACATACATTGGCAAGAACAACAAATATAAAATACAAAAAACGGAAATGAAAAAAAAGAAAAAATAATAATAAAAAACATTTGCTGCTGTGATTGTTCTAGTTCGTTAGTAGTTATTCGGTAGAATAGGTAGTTTTAGTTTATTTTAAGTTTTATTTTTAAGAACCTAATTTTAAGTAGCCTGTAAGAACAAAAATAAAAAAAGAAACGATGTTAGTTTTTTTTTTAATTTTTTAAAAAGAAACAATCTATAAAATTTAATAAAATAGTTCATAGGCCGAAAGGCATTAATTTTAAGAAAACCATGAATTCATTAGAGCGCCCGGTTGGGGCCAGTAAGTTAAATATAAGATTTTAGATAATAAGCTAGTTTGAATTGCTTTGTCTAGTAATAAGTAGTTTTAAGTGAAATGAATAAAAATGAATTTTGCAAAAAAAAGTCCATTAATCCGAATAATAAGAGCAAAGCGTCAGTGAAAAGTGAAGCTAAAACAGGGATAATTATACATATATTAAGGCTTCGAGTTAAGAATAATTTCGATTTATAGAGAGTCAACTGTTTTAAAATAACTTTGCAACAAAATTCCCTATGCGGGCATAATGCACAAAGCACAAGTCGAAGACACATCTCGTATGGTAGGGGGGGGGATCTATTCCCTCGTTCAGGCGGAAGGGGCAATTTAAAAATAAATCACTTATAACAGAAAAAATATAAAACATAACGGTATCCTTTACTTTACAGTCATGCTACAGCATTTTGAAAAGCCAAAAGTCTATTCCTAAATATTATGTTTAAATTTAGTTTTTCGAATGAATGGTTTTTGAAAAATTAATTTTCAGTCAAAGTTTTGAAAAAAAAATGTTTCATTTAAAGTTGGATGAAACCACAGGGAACAGCTGATTTGTACATTATTAAAGAATGGATGGATGTATGTATGATGCAGATAGATAGATCACAACAAAAACGTAAATGTAAAAATGAGCCAAGTTCTACCGTACAAAAATTCTGCCTAACAAATCAGCCACGAAAAGTAATGAGATCTGAAAGAACGCCAAGTTCTAAGATTCAGCAAGTACCCGTAGATACATTGCAAATATTTTAAGTGGACTTACATCGAATCAACTATTAGTTTTGAAAGAAACTTGTAAACTAATGTAAATGAGTTAATTTTTTTTACTTTGCAAGTTTTCCAAACTTTTTTAATAGTAGGTTTACTAAGAGAAAACCAACCAAGTAAAAAGAAGTGATGATCTGTCAGTGATTGAGTGAATCAGTCAGTCAGCCAGTTACTGTTTTCGTGATTTTTGGAACATTGTATCTTAGAAACTACTTATGCTAAATATCTGAAATTTACTGAGGTGCTTCTTCTTGATGCTTCTTGAAGCTTGCCAATAATGTAAGTTTGAAACTTTTGGTTTCTTTGGTATAGAAAATAGAGGGGTGTGGAAAATGCACTGAGTTGTTTCCTGTAAATAATGGTGTACTGCCAAAGTTGCTAGAGAACTTGGCTGGGCACTACCGTACCCTTTGATAAATACCATGGTCTGGCACGGATTGAAGTTGCCTATACACACATCATTCAAAGTCTTCAATCTTTTATTTGACAGTGACTGTTTTTTAATAGAACAAATTATTTTTCGATTCACCTAATGGGACTATACGATTGTTGCATCGCCATAGGACTTTGTTCATTTTCTTCGTTTAAACCAGAGCCACTTTCCTCCAATGCTGCAATTCTTTTCATCGACCTCCTTTAATTTGTCCGGAGAGTATTTATTTTGGCGGAAAAATCTTTTTTGTGGCATCAAGATATTTTCTTTTATACTTTCTTAAGAGAATCTCGCTTTGCTCGTTTTTAAAAATCCCGTTAGCATACTCTTTTTTCTTTGATGTTCCACAAAGATGGTAAATTTCTTTACACTTCGATGAATTCTCAAATGCAATTTTGGTTTCCATTTTCAAATACCTAATGAGTCCTGTTTTCATCAACGTATAACGGAATGACAATTAATTTTGCATATACACTACTTCAAAGCAATAAATTTCAAGTAGTCACTAATAATAACAAACAAACTCTAAGAAGATAGAGTGGCGCGACAGCTCTTGAAGAGCCAAGGCCTAAGTGGCTTACTCTCTTCAACAATTCTCTGGGTGCGTGTGAAGAATTGCGGATTCCGAACGGCAAAGTTGAGATCACAGAGGAGGTATACCCAGAGTCGCAACTCAAGGCATTTTACTCTCTTTCGACTAAAAAAATTAAATTTGATAAAATATACTACCCAATGTAAATGTATAGGCTTTTCAATGCATTTCAAATGGGAGGCCGAACCAATACATTTGCAATGGGTAGGCCTGTGTGCTGGGCTCAATAAGGTGAAAAGCCTAGGCTCAATTTTAAAAGCCTGCGCTCAAAATTCAAAAATAAGAGTCAGTTAAATTCAAAAATTTAAAAAATAAAAAACAATTGTATGAAATTCATGTTATAAGTATTTAAGTGCAGTGCATAGTGTTTTTTGCTTTTTAAATGGAATTCAACTATGTTTTACGAATAAATAACTAAAAAAAAAACACATTTAAACACGTTGGCAGAGTTTATTTCACCCTTAAAACAGTGCGGTCATGTCCTTATTGAATTTTTTATCACCTCTTTCACAGATTCACGGACACGAAAAATAAGAGTAAATTGAGAGACTCACCACAAAATTTTTTGGACAGTGATTTTTTGGACAGTGATTTTTTGGACAGTGATTTTTTAAAAAAGAGAGCGAGTTGCGACTCTAGGTAAATAGATTCTCTATGGTTGAGATTGAGAAGCACTTTTTCATGACAGATTGATAATCTTGGAAGTTTTGTCACTTCTTCGCTATGGGCACGAGTAGGACCCGAACCCACGACCTTCTGCTTGGCACCTAACCACTGAGCTACGGACACTACACACACAAACAAACTAATCATTAATAAATTATAACAAGGAACTGAACAAAACTCAGAAGAAAAGAACGAAACAACAAAACAGAAGCAAACTTCTCTGTCATTCACGTCAAATTAACCCATTTAACCTGCTATAAATTTTAACCCATTGTATTCACTTCACAACGCTAGTGTCAAGTTTTAATACATATTTTAATTTTAACTCAATTCACACAGTTTAAAAGTGAGAGTTAAAAATTGGTTAAAACTTGATGTTAAATTCACTTCGCATTGAACTGTGTTGAAATTAGACTAGCTGCAGAGCAGACTAAAATGACAGTTGTGGTTAAATTTTGCCGGTATTTTTAACCAAATTCATCCTTAGATTCAGATTCAAGCGACAAACTTCAATTATTAATTTGCATTCGTAAATGTACGAATGTGTGTATAGTGTATATTTGTAACAAGCAACATTACTCTCTTTTCTTCTTTTTTTCAAGTAATCATATGTATATAAAAACATCAAATATACCTACACAGCCAATTTATAAAAAAATTACATAAACCCGACGACCAGCAGCCACGTTGAAACTCGACAGGGCATACAAAGTGCCTTTATAGTCTCCTATTCTATTTTCTCAACCAATACAGTACAGTAAAATTGAATAAAACCAACAAAACACCTCATACATACTTCCATACATATGTATGTGTGTACATGACGCTTTCAACTTTTTTTGTAGGTATTCAATAAATAAAGAAACAGCCATCATCAGATCGTAAACAAAATCCTCTACTTTACTCAAACCCAAACCTACATTATGTACATAAAATATCTACATATATACCTACCAACAAAAGTGAGGTTTCATTTAAATTACAAACCCACGACCCACCCGATTATTATGCATTCACTTACCTGCCAACAAATGCAATCACAATCGCCCCCTCCTTCCTGCCATAAGTTCAATGAAAATGATTCATTATAATAATGTCTTCAATGGATTCATGTTTGTAGGCTCATGTTGCGTGTGGGTGTTGTTAAGATTCTTTGATTTCCCTCCCTCACTTTTAATCAAGCTCCTAACAAATTAAAAATAAAATACATATATATGTATATTATTTAATACACACCACACACACGAACATACATATGTTATTTAACACAACTTCTAAGATGAAATAAAAGAGTAATTTGAAAAAAAATGTAAATCAATCATCAATCAAGTCCATACAACAACAAAAAAAAACAGTCAGTCATAAAAACAAGCAATAAATATAAAACAAAACAAGTAAAAAATTACGGGAAAATAGGTAGGCATGGGTATACCAACTTTTTATTAAGGCCACCACCACACCACCAAAATGAAAAAAAAAAAACACCAACCAATATTTTCAGTACCTATTCATATCACGGGGCCTTGCAAGAGACTATCCAATATTCGTCATATAGATGAATAATGAGCTATTTCGATTTTTCACTCGTCTTCTTCGCTCTCGCTCTAGGTACCTCTCCATGGTGTCTCCCTCTCCTGTCTCACACCATCGCATCGACCTGACACCACACCACTTTAATTCAAATCAAATTTTCTTCAAAAAAAAAAAAAAACAACAATTTCCCGTAATCCAAAAACAACTATCTTATATACCTAAAATTTTCCCACCACCGAAATAGTTATGTATCCGAAAGTTTGTACTGTTATTCTCTCTTTCTCACACATGATGTTTCGAATGCATAGTGCGCGTCTCGTACTCTCTCTCATTCAGTGCTAAGCAAAATGATATACAAAGTATATAGAGTTAGTTTAAAACCACTGCTGTCGTTTTTACTAACTATAGTAGTATTTTACTCCTTTCGAGGGTCAAATACTACTCTACTACCCATAGACGAAATATACTCCTAAAACTCAAAGAACAAAATTCTTCAATTTTATATGAGATAAAACAATAGACGAAAATCAATATTCTCACATCTCTTAGCTCATTTCAATGAGTGAGATAGTTGGCCTAAATTCAAGTCATAGTTACCAATTTACCAAAATTGGCAAAACATTTTAGGGTTCATTTTAAGTTTCCTAAAACTACACTCCTAATTCGATACCTTAATTACTCGAAAATGTGAAAAAAATGAGCCAGCATTTGTAGTTTCGTTTATAATTTTTGATTACTACAACCTTGAACCTGAAGATCCAGAAACGAAATTATAAACATTAACGGAAAGGTAAAAGTTGAAAACTAGATTAAATTTTGTAATGAAATTAATTCAACTGGTGGATAACTTTAAATACTGAAATGTAAAAAAACTTGTTCTATTACTTAAAAACCTTCGTCGCAAGACAACAGTTCCGTTGTAAATTATAATTAAGGGACAACTTGGGGAAATTTTTAATATGAAGTCACAAAAGTTGAAGCTAGCGAAAAAGAATTGTAGGCATAAACAATTGATTTTGAGCAGTTTTCTTCACTTTTTTCAACTTGTGAACATGTGCAGTTGACAAACTCTAGAGTTGAATTGTAAACTCAAGCCGAGGATTGTTTTTTTTTTTTTTACGTACGTTACTTTCAATTAAGAGTTTTGATTTTGAAAGTAGTAGGTATCCATTGGGAACAGTTGATGTGAAATTGTGAAAAAATTGTGATTGTGAAATCGTGATGAAATTCTGAATCAAGAAGAAAAAAAAAGAGATACCTCTTCATGTTCATAATAAAGCACATATTTCCGAAATAATTTTATAGTCCTCCTCCGGAAAAAGTCTTCTCTAAGAAGTACCAATATAATATACCTAGTTCACAGGCCAAAAAGACGATACAGGATTTTCCTTTTGTGTTCGAAGACCAACCAATCAAAGAAAAATCTCTGGGAAAAGAGTATAAACCACTAAAAATAAACGCAAACAATAATTGTGTTCATAGTCCCTTAGATTTTCAAACTTTTTCTTTCCTTAGTCTATCCATACTCACAAAGCCCAAGTCTTCACAATTTTCTCTTCACTTTATATGATAACTTTAATATTTGTTTAATAAAAAAATAAAACACACAAGATCTGACAGAATATTGAATGTTTAAGGTTCAAACATTTTTGGCAGTTGAGAAAAACTTTGAAACGATCTACAAAACACAATACAAGTGTTACTTTTTCCGGAGTCAATTTATCGGGCTACGTACCTATAGTTGAAAAAATATACTACTCAAATAGAGAAAATACTCCTCAAATTAATTCAAAAATACTCCCATGAAATTTTTGAAACGACAGCACTGTTTAAAACAATCGTTGATGTTGAGAAACGAGGCTCCTGCTCGCACAGAATCAAATGGCGATCACACTCTCTTATGTAAAGCGAAGACGAAAAGAGCTCGCTCGGTGGACCGTTAGATTGAGAAATCTAATGAAACGTTAAAAAGTTGCCCACAAGAAAAGAAACAAATTTATAAATAAAAAAAAAAAGAATCTTGCCTAAACGAAACCCCTTTATCTATTTTCGTTTATGTTTCAACAATTCGCCGCCCCCGATTTGTTTTTTCTGTTCAGTGACAAAACAAAAGAAAATAAAGTGAGTGAGAAAAATTAAACCATGAAAGTGTTTTCGAAATAACTCCAATTAGATAATAAATCGAACAATATCAAATATGTCAAAAATAATATTGTGAAGTTTTTCCTTACTCGTTTACGGTTAAAAAGAATCCGAAAAAAAGAAAAGAAAACGCAATTCAATTGCTTTCTTGAATACGTCCCTTTCCCCTGAAGGAGTCTTTATCCACTCTAGCAATTGGATACGAACTAGCGTTAAGCTCAATTAAAAATGGCAACGAGTGCCGTCACCATTACAGCTGTCTACGGCTCCAACGGCCAGGCACTTCCGTTGACAGGCAACAGCCTTGGACCAGGATACACGGCCGTCGTTAAGCAAGAACGCCATGATGAAGCTGAAATCCAAGAACTGGCAGCAAAAATGCTGGAGACACAGAAAGCTGCCATGGCCAAGCAGCAACAACAAACTGCTCAAATGCAGAATCGCGGCATTCCAGGCAATCAGCAGCCCGTGATGGTTAATGGTCAAGCAAACATACTCAATTATCTCACCCGAGCCAAAGGCACAACACCAACTCCCACGACAAATGGCCAGACAAACGGCAACAAAACAAATGGAACAACGACGGCATCGGATGGTGGCGAAAAGAAGCCATGTGATGAGGAATCCCAGAAGGGTCATTTCGGCTGGTCGACCTTCGGAAAAACCTACATCCCGTACATATACCGGCAAACCGAAAAATATTGTGCCGTACGCATGGTGGAATTCAAGCTATTGGGCAAATATCTGAATTATTTGCATCCGGACATTTATAGTAGTTGTACGTGTGTCCGCAGTTACTACATCACAGAGGCAGAAAGTCGTCTCTTCAACGAAATCAATCACAAACACTGCGATGCCGAATTCGGTCGGGATTTGTTTACCCTCAAAGATTTGGTTGTGCGACTGAGTGATGCTACAAAATTTTACCAGTTCCTTGACGTTTGCTATCGAAAGTTGATCTCCGGCAGTAAAACGCCACCTGAGAAGTGCGGTTTCATTCGAATCAACAAAGAATCGGTGGTGCCGTATACGGTGCGTAACAACGAACAAGTTGTTCCTCTGTTTTATTTCGAAGGCGAAACGGAGAATCTCAAACAAAAGGCTGATTATCTGTCCGGCTGGGATTTGGCATATTTGAAATTCTGCTGCAAAGTACAAGGAATTCGAAATGAACTGTTCTCTAGCGAATCGGTGGCTGTGATAAGTTTAACTGACATCAAGAGTTACTTCCCTAATGGTACGGAATTCGAAGATTACTGGCCAAGTAAGGTGGTGGATTCGAATTTGCTGTTGGGGCCGCAGAGATCAGGACCGAATAATTCGGTCAATTGGACACGCCAGCCAACGGCTCCTCCACCAAAGATAAATCCACCTGCGACAGCAAGCAAACAACCCCAACAGCAACAGCAGCAGCAGCAACAACTGCAACAGCAGTCACAACAAATGGCTGCTGCTGCAAAAAGGGGAGCTGCCTACCAGATGGCGGCAAATTCGGCAGCAACGGCGCAAAGGTTACATGCCGCAACATTGGCGGCCGCCTCTCAGGCGACTGTTCAGGTGAGAAGACAAAAGTTGATTGACGCGAGTGTTTTTTTTTTTTGTTATTCGATGTTCCTTGTTCGAAAGTTATTAACAAGAATTTTCTTGTTTTTTTTTTTTCGTTCCCGATTAATTATCTGGCATTGTGCCTGCAGGCTCTGAATGGCGCGTGGATGGCACAACCGCAAAACTCTCTTTCGATGATTCAAGCCCAAATGTTGGCCTCACAGGTGAGTTTCTTATCTATTTGCATAGCTCGGAAAAGAAAAGAAAGCATCTTATCGTTATCAAGAACCTGTTTAGTTAATGTCATAGGCTGGTGCGTACAGTGACAACTTTTTTGGATTGGCATTGAAATTGCAAAAAAATAAAATTGACAAACGTAAACAACGCAAGATGCAAACAAAAAATCCCCGTTTCGTTTTCCCTTGCTTCAATTATTTTATTTGTTGCTTAAACAACCTTGTATTGGTATTTACCTGATTCGAAATAGGGGGGAATGGGGATTCTTTTTGGACTTAAAAACCACAAGAAATTAGGTTTGATGGAACATCTGTTATTTACAATTTCACAAATCACAACGGATTGGGGCCTGGTGGGTGTAAATTTTGATGGGGAACGCTGATCTCAATGGTGATGGTAATGCGATGCCCTCAGCTCAGATGGCTTGGCCCTTGGAGGGTTGGACTTTGGAAATTTATTTAAAAACAAAACAAATTTTAGGAAGCCTGTTGTTAAACTCACTTCAAGAATTGCCAATGCAGCTATTAACTTACTTTTATGTGCATAGAAACTGCCAAGTTGGTACTTTTGTGGTTCTATTTTAAGCTACTTTTTGTGTACATACATATTTATTTATGTGGTTTCTATACACTTGCAGAAACAACTGCATACATGCTAACAGTTCTATGGACATGAAGGTCTGTTTTTTTTTTTTGCTTACAAAAATTCAATAGAAGTATGTAGCCATGTGCATGGTTGTGTGAGGAGTACAGCATAGGTTAGGTATTCATTGTATACATTCTCTTTTCGACTGTTTTTTTTTTCTTTTTGCTTTTAAGCTTTGGTATTCGGTTGTAAAGAGAAAGTTAGACGGTATATATTTTTCCTGAATACTTTCAAATGAGAAATTATTTAATGAATTCTAGATTCAACTCCAACTTTGGATCTTTGAATTAATTAAAAATACATAGGTTTGCAAAACAAAAATTATTCGTTACGACAGTGCCGTATTATCCTAAAGGCAAACTAGGCATGTGCCTAGGGGCGCGAGGCAACAAAGGGGCGCGCCGGCGCAATGATTTTTACAAGTGGCAAATAATCGCAGTTCATACATGTTTGTTGAAAGTGGCAAACTTAAGAATTCGGACCGCACTTGCCACTTTTGTTAAAATAAAAATTGGTCCTGTAACTACAGAGTATTTGACTTTTGGCAATCGACTTAGCTTCCTCTAATTTTTGTAGCGCCTAATTTCTTGAAAAAGAAAATGATTTCCTACGAATACGATGCGAACGTTATGCTGGAAGAAAGGCGTTTTTATCCAATGTAAATACGGGTCACTATTAACACATGGGACGACACCGTTTTTTTTCGGCGCTTCCGTTTATTAACAAAGAAAACATTTTCAGCAGTCCTTCAACTGGTGTCAAAAGACCTTCAACATCTACAACCACGGTAAAAATTGGAATGAATTTACTATGTCCTTTTTTTCTTGACAGTTTATGGGCACGAGTAGGATTCGAACCCACGTTCTGCGTAAGAGCCAACGCACATTAACACCTCGCCACGGGCATCACAGAAATAACATATAAAAATTACCATAGGTACACAGATCCAAACAAAAAATAATCTCAAAGTCAAAAATTATTTATATTTTGTTTCGAATTGAAGAAATTGTCTAGATTCCGTATTTGAAGTCGGAATCAAAAACAGACTTACTCATACATGCATACATTTGCACATACGTACTCGCCGCCATGTTTACAAATATAGAAAATAAACAATGTCATGTCATCTGCAATGCTGCATATGAGCTTTAACAAATACATAGACATTCAACCATTAGAAGCAAAAAAATGTGTTTGCGTGTTCGTTTGGTATCCGGAATCGGACAGTTCTGTGTACCAGTTCCGGATTACCCAAAAAAAAAAAACGCTATAAGCTATGGTTGCCATAACTAAACCCCGACTAAACCGACCTTTTTCTTAAATCATGTATGTATAATAGTACATAAATATGTCATTCATTAAAGAAAATCTCATGCGAGGAATCTGATTAAGTACAATTGCATTCCTCCCCTTAAACAATTTGCCCGTAATACTCGCGCTTCTAGGAATGTTTACCCCCGAACCGAACTTCGGACGTACTCTCATAGAGTAACATGATATGAACGTTTCTCTAATCTGGATACCGGGCCATAGACGCTATGAGGGAAATGAGAACGAGCTAGCTAGGCAAGGATCAGCCATTCACAACTCACTGGCAGTGATAGTATATGCTCTCCTTGGAGTTGTGAAGGGCTATATTCTGACCAAATACACATCAGAAGAAAATCATAAGTGGAATAGTTTAACGAGTTACTTTATATCTAGGAAAATCTGACCCGCCTATAACAAACCAAAATTTTACTTACTTACTTATGGTGGCGCTAAGTCCAGGTCGGACCAGGGCCTCACCCAACAAACTTCTCCAGCCAGCTCGGTCCCTGGCCTACTGTCTCCAGTTTCGTACGCCAAGTTGGTTCAGGTCCTCTACCACCTGTGTGCTCCACCGGAGTCGCGGTCTTCCTCTTCTGCGACGTCCTTCCGGATTGGATTCGAAGACTCTGCGAGCCGGAGCATTATTTTCCATTCGCTCAACATGACTCAACCATCTAAGTCGTAGGACCTTAACTTTTCTGGCTAGGTCAGTGTCGCTGTACAGCTCGTACAGTTCTTGGTTGAATCTTCGTCTCCATTCTCCATTAATGCAGACAGGACCAAAAATCACTCGAAGAATTTTTCTCTCAAAGCAGCCCAAAGCGTTTTCATCAGATGTCATAGTCCATGTCTCTGCACCATACATGAGAACCGGGATGATGAGGGTTTTGTAGAGTGTCACTTTAGTTGCTCGGGAGAGGACTTTACTACTCAATTGCCTTCTAAGTGCAAAGAAGCAGCGATTGGCAAGAGTGATTCTTCGTTTGATTTCAGCGCTGGTGTTGTTGTCTGAGTTGATAGCGGATCCCAGGTAAACAAAGTCTTTAACTACCTCGAAGTTAAAACTGTCTATGTTGACGTTTGCTCCAAGACGTCGATGTTGGTTGTCCTTTTTTGTCGACAGCATTAACTTGGTCTTGCCCTCGTTAACCGCTAGACCCATCTTCCTGGCCTCCGTCTCAAGGCTCACAAACGGCCCACTGACATCACGCTGTGTTCTTCCAATTATGTCAATGTCGTCTGCGTGTCCTAGTAGCTGGACGGACTTTTGAAAGATTGTGCCTCTAGCGTTGACATTGGAGCTTTGCACAATCTTTTCAAGAATGATGTTGAAGAAATCGCATGACAACGCATCGCCTTGTCTAAAACCTTTTTCCGACCATGATGGAACAGCGTGAATTTTCCATTGTCATCTTACACAGACGGATGAGTTTTTCTGGGATGCCAAAACTAGACATTGCTCTATATAGTTGGTCTCTTTAGACGCTGTCATACGCGGCCTTGAAATCGATGAAAAGGTGGTAGGTATTCGGCCCAATCGAGGTAACCGTCGGAGCGGAATTTTCTCCGATTTCCTCCGAATCGGAGACATTTTGCCTGTCGGAGAGCTACCTCGAAGCAAAATTCGGAGGAAATCGGAGAAAATTCCGCTCCGACGGTTACCTCGATAGGGCGGATTGATTTGAAGTTCTTGGGTCTTCTCCAAGATCTGCCGTAGGGTGAATATTTGATCGATGGTGGACTTTCCGGGTCTGAAGCCACACTGATAAGGACCTACCAGGTTGTTGACGAAGGGCTTCAAACGTTCACACAGCACGGCAGACAAGATCTTATAGGCGATGTTAAGGAGACTTATACCTCTGTAGTTGGTGCAGTTCAGGGGATCTCCTTTTTTGAGGATCGGGCATACGATGCTGAGGTTCCATTCATCGGGCATGCTTTTCTTCGACCAAATTTTGCAGATGAGCTGGTGCATGCTCCTAACCGGCTGCTTTGTACAGTTCGGCGGCTAGCCCGTCTGCTCCAGCGGCTTTGTTCGACTTTAGTTTAGATATCGCTATCTTCACTTCGTCCATGTCGGGTGGGTGGAATTGTTGGCCTTCTGCACCCAAATTGAATGGTTCTGTATTGCTGACGGAGTTCTGGTCGTCATCGCCATTATACAGCTTGGAAAAGTGGTCTTTCCATATCCTCAGCACTGACTGCGGTTCTACTACGATGTTCCCATGATGGTGTCTACAGGCTTCAGTTCGGGGTGTATAAGCCCTGGAGGTTTGTTTCACCTTTTTGTAGAACTTTCGAACCTCGTTCCTGTTGTGACATCCCTCTATTTCCTCGATCGCGCGCTTCTCATGCTCCCTTTCTTTCTTTCTGAGAAGTTTATGCTCCTTTTTCTTTTTCTGCTCGTAGAGCTCACGAGCTGCTCGTGTCCTTCTCTGCAGCGCCGTTTTGTATGCCTCTTGTTTAGCTGCATGTGCTCGCCGGCATTCATCGTCAAACCAGGGGTTTCGTTGTGGTGGCCGTGTAAACCCTAGCACTTCAGAGGCGGCATCTCTGATGGCTGCTTGGCAGTGTTGCCACTGGTTCTCTATATTTTGTGCTGGCAGCAAAGGACTTCTGAGGAGATTTTCGGAGACACGATCGGAAAAGGATCTAGCAATCTCTTGTGATTGTAGTCGCTTGACGTCGAATTTCCTCCTAGCATTCGTACCTTGGCTACAAGAAGGTAGGGGTCCGAGCCGATGTTGGCACCTCAGAATGTGCGGACATCTTGCATGCTAGAGAAGTGTCGTGCGTCGATCGCAATGTGATCAATCTGGTTGACGGTTGATTGGTCAGGAGATTTCCATGTTCCCTTGTGGATATCGAGATCTGGGAATCGCGTACTTGCTACCATTATGTCTCGCCCCACAGCGAAGTCGATTAGCCTTAATCCGTTATCGGAGGTGGTGTCGTGTAGGCTATGTCGTCCGATTATTCCACCAAAGATTTCTTTTCTACCCAGCTTAGCATTAAAATCTCCAAGGACGATTTTAATGTCATAGCTAAAGCATTGCTCATAGGTCTTGTCGAGGAGCTCGTAGAATCTGTCTTTGGTGTCTTCATCCTTTTCCTCAGTGGGGGCGTGAGCGCAGATGAGGCTGGTGTTGGTGAATTTAGCCTTGATACGGATTGTAGTGATGCGCTCATTCACTGAGTTGAAACTCAAGACCTTCCTCCTGAGTCGAGTCCCAACTACAAATTCACATCCAAATAGACGCTGATTTTGTTCCCGGTAGCAGTCGGGTTGTAAATGTCGCAGTTGGTCATCTTACGTAGGCCTGGATCATCCCATCGCATTTCTTGGATGGCAGATATATCTGCTTTATAGCAGTCAAGGGCTTCCGCTAGTTGTTCGGCTGCTTGTGGCCTGTTAAGGGACCTAACATTCCACGTGCAAAACCGAAATTCGTTGTCCTTAAATCGTTTGCGTGGGTCGTCATCATAAATTCCGTCCGTACCCCGACGCACGACCCCCAACCTGGAGGGCCAAGTCTTTAGTTTAACTCTAAGACGAAGAGCCGGCCAAACCGCTCCTTATAGGCCTGGGCTGCGAATATGTCGTAGTAGCCCTATAAGGTGTTCGCTAAGTAGTTCATCCTGACTGGAACTGTAGACGCCACTGTTGATTCCATCTTAGGAGTTCTTCCGCTGCCGCCTGTTGAAAAAGAGGCATGCCTTAGTGGACGCATACCTCCTCCCCCTCTCTCTCTTTGCTGCCGCCAACAACTTCCCACTGGGTTTGGAACCCAATCTTCGGTCGAAGGTACTGGGCACCCGATGTTCACCACGGGGAGGTGGAGAGTAGGAGTTTACTTGTGTCCCCTTGAATGCACGTATCTACCCTTCGAACATCAACAAACAAAAATCAATCAATTTAATTTCCAAACCAAGGCATGACATAGCCAGGATTGTTGCTACCTGCACAGGACGAAAAAGAAACGGTCCCACATTTTCTCTGCCATTGTCCGGCCTTGGCTAGGAAAAGAGCATTCTACTTAGGTAAAGATTTCTCCAACGGTATTGAGGAACTCTCAGAATTCAAGATCAAAGATCTCATACCTCAATAACACAAAACGGCTTTAGCGTATCTCTTCATCGCTAAATGGCACTATGAGTTAATAGGCCGTAGGGTAGGAGAATAATACAGCATTGTACTTGCGGAACATACATTATCCATAACTAGTGATGTGCCGAACCGTAAATTTTGTAAACCGAGTTAACTCGAGTTGAACGAGTCAACTCGGTTTGCCAACTCGGTTTGCCAACTCGGTTTAAAAATTCGGTTCGCCAACTCGGTTTGCAACTCGGTTTGCCAACTCGGTTTGAAAATTCGGTTCGCCAACTCGGTTTGAAACTTTTAAAAAAATCCGAAAATACCAGGGGTTTAATCCGTCAAAATCTCTGCCATCCGCTGTTGAAAGTTGAATGTCAATGGCTCAATAGAAAGATAAGGTACGAATCTAGGTCGCTATATATATATTTCGTTCTGAATAATACCGGATATTCTCGAAAACCGGTCTAGAAAACACATTAAAAAATGGAATAATTAGGTTTTTATCAATGCCATCCGCTGATAATGAAATTCTACCACTTGGTAATTAATTGCCCTTATGTGCAAAATTTAAACTCAAAATTAAAAAAACACTTACAAAATTAGAAGCAAGTAAACTAGGTTTTTTTTTATCAATTGCCGAGTTGGCGAATCGGATTGCTGAACCTAATTGGCAAACCGATTTGGCGAATCGAATTTTCAAACCGAGTTGGCAAACCAAGTTGGCAAACTGAGTTGCAAACCGAGTTGCAAACCAAGTTGGCAAACCGAGTTGGCGAACCGAGTTGGACCGTTCAACTCGAGTACCGAGTTGACCCATCACTATCCATAACCCATTTCTAAATCTATTTATCTATTTAGAAACGGCGCACTCAGCGCTAGTTGTGTCCTACGCGTAAGTAATACAGCCATTTCTACCTACCTGCCCTCATAGAGTAGCCGTACTACGCGAGTGTTAAACTCCCATCCACACTCTTCCTTTCCAAATCATTGCAATGTTCAGGAATTTAAGACCAATGTACATCGGCACTTCCTTTCCAACCCCTTTGCTCCTTCCTAAAGCACTCACTGTGTCTGGCATAATTAGGGTATAAAAACCTCTTGAGTGTGTGGTAATTCTGTAAAAAAAAAAAAACTACTTGCTCAAGATCACAATCAAAAACATGATTACATAATCCTAAAATCAATTGAATCAATGGTTGGCAATCAGATGAAGTGGAAGTATATAAAATGACGGGATTCAAAGCTGAATTTGTCTTGGCTTTATTAATGTAACGGAGAGACAACGCTATTCGGCTATTCCTTGTTATTCATATAAAAACGAAATTACACAATGAATTTTTCAATTGCCTAAACTTTGTAGTTCTTAGAGCCATTTTGAACACTACAAGTTGAACTCAAGTTGAAGAATTTTATTCTCAACGATTTTGGTTATTTTCACTCACTTTTGACAGTTTCAACTTTTGATTTGAACATAAAATTTTTCGGGAAAACTAGTATTTTGCTGCAGAATTTTTTAGTCACTACTGGCTTCTTCTCCTGCACACAACAAATTTGTCTTGAAATCACTCCTGCTCTAAACTTTAATAAAAATGAATCACATTCCCATTATATTCTCAAACGCTGATTCTGTCTGGCAGAGCAACAGTACGTGTTGGGCATGGTTTAGGCATATTATTCTGACGCATATCCTTGTTTCCCAAAAGAACACTTCTTCGGCAAAATTGAATTTCACGCAACTGGCCAAAATTGCACGTTGGTTTGAAATGAAGGTCCACCAGTTGTTAGCTTATGAGCAGCTTGGTTGAAGTTCAAGGAAACTCGAACAGAGTTCTGCAGCTGTATCCGGCATTCAGTTGTTCTTTAGGTGTTGATTAAACACAAAAAAATGTTGCGTCTTCCATGTACTTGTACAAATAAATTACATTGATGACAAATTTATTTGACATAAATTCAAATCTAAAGTTGAAAATGAAATAGACGTTATTGTCAAAAATATCCCAGGGAAATTTTGAAAAAATTAGAG
The DNA here is from genome assembly GCA_920937365.1 of Sphaerophoria rueppellii. NCBI lineage: Eukaryota > Metazoa > Arthropoda > Insecta > Diptera > Syrphidae > Sphaerophoria > Sphaerophoria rueppellii. The sequence goes on along the minus strand of CAKKXW010000004.1, from coordinate 59,616,677 downwards.
AATCCAACTTTTGAATTTCAACTCTCGAGTTGTGATTTAAAGTAGTGAAGAAAAGCGATTTTTCTACTTGCCCCTCAACTCTCAAGTTTTTCTCAACTCTAGAGTTGGCCAACTTGGAGAGTTTCCTACAAATTGAGCAATAGTGAGGAAAATTGCTCTGATTGCACTTACCATTGGTTTCACTCGGGGAACCACTCATTCTGAAAACCAATGGAACAAGCAAAACTGCTTCTACTCAATAATGACGTTTTGTGTTTGTGTGAGTGCGAATTGACACTCGCCAAAAAATACACTGTGTATTTCCATATTTTATTTTGTCACTTATTAATATGTATATGTATGAATTTTATTTTTCACTATTTTAATTTCTTTTTCACTTTCGTTTTAATTAAGTAATTCCTTTGAAACACAAAATCCTTTCAACAATTCTAAAAATTAAAATGGGTCAAATTGACATTTTGTTTTGACATTTGATTTATGCATGTATTTGTGCTTCTTGAGTGGATTCTGACTTCAAATCCAGAAGCAAAATTCTCTTCTCAGAATCGTCAGAAGTGTCATTTTCTTGCCAATGGAACGGTTTCAGAAGACTTCCGGATGCTTCTGGACGCTTCTTTTCGTCTAATGGAAAGTGCTATTAGTTGTTTTTGAATGTTGAATATTCACTGAATTACTTAAAAATCTCCAATGAACGGAAAAACAGTGTTACTCTCGTAGCGAATATTAATGTTTAAGCAGTCTTAATGAAGATCGAATACTGACACTTCCTTCAACGGCTTGAAATTCAGAGAAAAATTTCCTTTGGCAGAGTTCCTTATATCCCGCATTCCTGCACCTCAAAATCATTTTTCCAATTCAATTAAAGAATCACTTAAAGTTAAATTCAATTACTTTTCCCATCATGAATATAAATTTAAGGACTGGCGGAGGAATAAAATCTTAATTTTAATATTTTCGTCTCAAATCCGCTGCAACGATCCTTTACATAGGAGGTCCTCCTAGCCAAAGGTTGGAGTGGCTGTCTAGATGTTACTGACTCACTTATATTTTGTCTGCTCAGGCAAATCAAGCGTTTTGACCGTTTCAGGTCAATGCTTGGCAATATTGGTTTGGTTGCTAGGCAGGTGGTACCCAGTGACCATATAGCATTTGTTGATTCTAGAACATATTGTTTGAGAAGATATTTGCATGTAGCAAGTGGTGTTCCTATGTTATATGTCTTTGTCTAACAGTAGGCACAAGTGTTCCGTTTTTGACGAACTCATCGGCTTTGCAATTTCCAGGGATGTCTCTGTGGCCCGGCACCCAAATGAGGTGAATGTTAAACTGTTCCGTCATCTCATTCAGAGATGATAGACAGTCGTGGACTGTTCGAGTGTTTGTGGAGACAGACGCGAGAAATTTGAGAGCAGCTTGGCTGTCTGAAAAGATACGTATATCCTTTTTATTCTTTAATCGCCGTTACTTCTGTCTGGAACACACTACATTGATTGGGAAGTCTATATGATAGACTGAGATTTAGTTGTTTCGAATAGATACCACTTCCAACTCCTTAATCGGTCTTTGAACCGTCTGTATAGAAGTGTACTGCATTGTCTTCCAGGGGTCTCCCTTCTTCACAAGAAGATCTTGAAGTAAAAAGCCCTACAGTAACCTTTTTCACTCTTTCATCAATATTTGCCTTGCAATTTAGTTTTTTGTCTAAAATGAGGCCTAAATATTCGTTTGTGGGTTAATCTGAGGAACTTGGTACCTTCTAGTTCTGTTCTGTTGATTGACGTCCAAGCCGCACTGTTTAGCCCAATTTGTCAACCTGTTTAAGTCATTTTGTAGAAGTTCCGAGAGAACTTAAGGATGTTTCCCAGATACAGATATTCCAACGTCGTCAGCATAGGCAATCACCTTGAAACCCTTTACATACATTTTGTAAAAAATAATTTCTTCCTTGCAGGCTCAACAGCAGAATCACCCAGCAGTAAGGCCAAATTATCGCGGTCCAGCGGATAATTTAATGCGCCAACAGTATACATACAATAATGGATCAATATCAATGCAACCAGTGTCTAATCATGGCCAAGGCAATGCTCCACCGCCTTTGGTTCGAGCCGGAGCACAATCGGCTTCTCACCAAATGTAAGTACAAATCTCAAAAAAGGCGAACGAAAAAAAAACAGTTTTTAAATTGTTCCACTTCCTTCTGTTAGTTTAAATCACATTAATTTATTTTAAACTATTTTTTTGTTTTAAATTTTCAAAACATAATTTGCTACATGATATTTTGAAAAATCGAAAAAAAATATGAGGCAAAAGATTGTGTACTCTTTTAAAAAGAGAACGCATTTCTTATGTATTTCTATGTTCTTTTTTTTTATTTTTTTAACTTTTGTTTGTAATGCAATTTATTTCGTGATTCAATTTTATTTCCAAAAGGTGGTTGTGCACGCATTATATTATTATTTATGTCATACGTTATTCTTATTTGTTAAAAGAGGACTCTCTGTTTCTGTTATATATTTTGTAGTTTTAATTTTGGAAATTCTAAGATAGAAACATGATTTCTGTAAATAAATTTTGTTAACGTAATTTTCTAGTGCAAGTTACTAAAGGATCGTAATAGGGTTGCCATCATATTTCTCTGTTATAGAGACAAAGACAAACAGGTCTTGGAACATATTGTCACTATGAGCCAAATTAAAGACAAGCCTTACAGTTTCATAATAGAGAATAATATGTGTAACATTCTTACTAGTACTTCCTTACTTATCCGACTCACAATCCATGAAGGATATCAGCCTGAGATATTGCAGCCTTCCAGCGTGATCGGTCCCTAGCATGCACTCTCCAGTCGCCGAAACCAAGCGCTCTGGGATCCGCAGTTTCTTGGTTTTTGTAGCGAAGGTTCGGTCTGGAGCGTTTTCGTCCATTCGCTTGATGTGGCCGAGTCAATGTAGTCGTCTTTTCTTGGCCTTCTGGACTACATCTACATCTTGGTACAGCTCGTACTGTTCTCGGTTGAACCTTCTTCTCCATTCGCCATCGTCGCATATGGGACCGAAAATCCGTCGAAGAATTTTTCTTTCGAAAGTGCCCAGTATCAATTCCCATGTTTTACTTATCGTCCAGCACTCGGCGCCGTAGAGTAGAACTGGTAAAATCAAAGTTTTGTATAGCAGACACTTTGTCTTTCGAGTGAGGAGCTTTGAACCCAGTTGTTTTGCCAAACCGAAGCAGCAGCGGTTTGCTAGGGTAATTCTTCTTCGGATCTCCTCTTAAGTGTCGTTCGTGGGGTTGATGTTTGGTCCAAGGTAGGTGAACTTCTTAACTACCTCGAAATTGCTGCTACCAACAGTGACGTTTTGTCCTAGGCGGTGGACAGATATTGCTTTGTTTGTTGAAAGCATGTACTTTGTTTTGTCCTAATTCACTTCAAGACCAACGAGATTTGCCTGTTCTTCAATCGCTGTGAAGACCTCAAGCACAGCTCTCTTAGATCGACCGATGATTGCAGTGCTCACACCTGCCTTGTGAACTATCTGCTCCAGGACTATGTTGAAGAAGTTTCATGACAGTGTACCTCCTTGTCAAAACCCAGCGCATGTTTTAAACAGCTCGTATGAGCTGTTACCCATTTGCACACTGCATTGCGCACAGTTTGTTCGGGATCCCGAATTCAGACATCGCCATTATAAGCTCTTGGCGGTGGATGCTTTGAACAGCTTTGAGCAGCTTTGAAGTCGATGAAAAGAGGTGGTGAAATTCGTTGGTCTTTTCCAGGATATGCCTCAGTGTGAACATTTGGTCAATCGTAGTTCAGCCTGGCCTAAAGCCACACTGGTACTTGCCGATTATTGTGTTGCAGAACGGTTTAAGACGCTCACACAGTACGTTGGATAGGATTTTGTATGCAACATTAAGCAGGGATATGTCGCGGTGGTTTTTGCATGACATAGGATGGCCTTGTTTGTAGATGGCGCATATGGAGCTTATGGACCAGTCATTGGGCATGCATTCTTCCCCCCACGCTTTGGGGATGACTTGGTGCATGTGGTTCATCAAAACACCTCCTCCATATTTAAAGAGTTTCGCAGTTATGCCATTCGACCCGGCGGACTTGGTATTTCTTAGCTTTTGGATGGCTCTTCCTACCTATTCTGTGCCCCCAGCGTCGACTGGGTCTTCATTGATTGGCCATACTTTTCTTTCGTCGTTAGCTCGCTCGAAATCTTGCGCATTCAGCAGCTGTTGGAAGTGCTGCTTAAAAACATCTACAATTATCTGTTTTTTTTTTTATTTCTTCGGTGACTAAGTTTTCTTCACTGTTTCCAAGAGCCTGTGTCCCGGTTCTGAAACGAGAAGCTAATTGCTTAGATCTTTTAAAGAAACGCCGGGTGTTGTTCTTGGCCCGAGACTTCTAGATCTTTGAGCTGAGAAACTGCGGATGCTCTTTTCTTCTTATTTCTCCTCTTGCTGCTCTTATTTTCCCTTGCAGCATCTGCAAACGTGCATTTTTCGTCTCTCTTTTCAATAACGCGCATTCATTATCATACCACGGGTTCTTTTTCGGGGGTGGCTGGTAACCTATGTTGGTCTCGGCTACATTTTTCATTATTTCGCGATATTGGTTTCAGAAGGTATTGACATCTGTGGTATTTGGTAGGACGGCGGAGAGTAGCTTACTGTAGTCTCTGGCATTATCCGTCTTTGTTGGATTTCAACCGTGATATTGCCGTTACTCTTCTAGGTGAAATCAGAAGGTTAAGCTTCAAATATCTCAGGACAACTAAGTTCAATTGTTAATCTCACCCATTCAAGCATTAGAATCCTTTCGAACTGTTTCAAGCAACTAGTTTAGATTCGGTATAAAACAACATCACTATTCTCAATAATTTATTTAAGGACTTTTTTTTTTTGTAATTTCAAAATTTAAGATAAAGAGAATTTTCCTCACTCTAAGAATAATATCTTGTATATTGCCCGCACAATCATTTTTTAACCTTTTTATTTTTGTTTGCAAACAAAACTATTTTATTTTGTAATCTTCTCTTACATTGCGAGGTATTCATTTAACCCGCTTCTGTTCTCAATTCTCTGATTTCAATATCTTTTATTTGTTAAAGCTTTAAAGTAACATCATGTAGTTAATTAAGTTGATGCATGCTTCTGTATACACTCTGTCTATCTCCTTGATCCTCTATCGGAATTCTTTGAATTCTAATGCCTTAATATTTAAATGCTGTTAACCTCCCTTTTAAATTAAAAGAAAAAAAAATATACCTATATATATATCAAACAACCATCATCCTAGATACATTATATATAAATGCGTGTACAAACATATATGGACGGTTGAAGTTTGGTTAATGTAAATAATTTTGTTTTCCTTAACTCGGTGAATATTTTCTCAATTTGTTTGCAAAAAAAATACGGTGCTTTTTAAAGAACAAACAAACGGGCGTGTAAATAAAAATTAACTAGAAAATTGAAATGACAATAAATAAATTGTATTAACAACAACACGGAAGAGAATTGTTGAACAAAATAATTAAAAGAAAATCGTTTTTGAAGAAAGAAGAAGAAAAAAATCAAGAAACCAATCCACATACATTTTGTATATAATGTTTCTAGGTCGAATTGTATAAGTGTCGAACAATCAATGCAGCAACAACATGCCCAAAACATAAATCACAACCATCCATCACAAGCAATCCCTAGTCGTTTACACAATCCTCCCACAATAACAAGCCACCATCTGCATCACCATCAACCTCCTCCTTATCCACAGTCTGCAGGCAGTCCTGTCATTGCAGAGCTGCCTCTGCGTTTGCAGTTGCCTGATGGGACAACTGCTAATCCCATCAGTGCAAATAATATACTTTCCCCTTATCGAATGCCCGATCCGAAGAGCTTAATGAGCGCTGTAGCAGCGGCAGCAGCTGCGGCGCAAATCAGTTCGCCCAACTATAGTCCGGCAATAGCACCGGATTTCCAGAATTTAGCAATCTGGAATCAGTTGAATGATGCTCAGAAACATCTGCTTACTCATCAGCTGAAAGTTAATCAAATGACAACGAGCAATAACAATACCCCTCTGTGCACAAACAAGAATGCAAAACAGAGTAATAATTTCTCGAAGCCTTCCATTCCGCCATTGATTCCGATGTCAGTGCTAGAAAGCAATAGACCATCGGCAACGACCACGGCAAGGGTGACGCCACCGACGGCTACGGTGAAGAAAACTTCCGCTGCCGAGTCAATTGCCGACATTGAACGAAAATTCAAAATGTCCGATGAGATGAAGGCTGTTGTTCAGAAGGTCTTAGCAAATCCAGACCTGTCGACTTTCATTCAGACAAACAATTCCAATACTTTTGTGCCTTTCATCTCGCCGCCAATATCACCGGCGACTACGAATCATAACCAATCCCATCAGCTACAGCAGCAGCAACAAGCTGCTCCTGCAAATAACTTTTCAGTTAGTAACCCCCACCAGCATCTCCCAATTTTTCAAAACTATTCTGTGACTATTGTGCCTTCCCCACATCCTTCCCAATCCCAATCGCAATCTCATCAACAACACCAACAAAAGCAACCAACTAGTGGCATTGCGGTGGCACCGCGTCAAAAGAGCGTGATTTGTTCGACCAATACTATTCCATCCTGCACAACCCCGTCTCCATCTCCAACACGAACTCCAAACAACAACAACAATACTACTACCACTGCCATGGAAGTAATTGATTTGTCTTCCACCCGAAGGTCGTCACTGCAAGCCGCCACAGCCTATCTGCAACAACAGCAGCAAGTCGCTGCCCAGCAACACCACCAACGTACTCAACAACAACAGCAGCAACAGCAACAACAGCAGCAACAGAATGCAAGAACTGCCCAGGCGAATGGCGGTAGTAATTCGGCCACAATGCATTTGCAAAGGCATGCAGCCGCTGTCCAACAGGGATCTGCTGTAGGCATGGATCCGTCGAATAGATTGCATATAATACCAGAGATCGTATCCGGCAATGTACACATCCCACCTTACAAGGTTCAAAAGGTCTATGTTGACAATCAAACTGTTCCGTGCATCAATATGCAAGCCTACACAGACTCCGATCAGTTGATGACGCTAACAGATTTCCGGGAATCGTTTTTCCCCAATGTGCCACTTGAACATTGTAAGCGTTTAATCGAAGCCCTCGGCGTTGAACTCTACAAAGGCAATCGGTGAGTTTTTCTTACCATCTATACAAGAACCCTAACTTAATGTTTTTTTTTTTTCTTTAACAGACGACAAATTCAAGTTTTACTCGAATCAGGACGATCACAATCCGAAAACATTCCATTGGTTAAGGTGCGCGACGTCAAGAAATATATGCCACAATTAACGTTCATGATTCGAAATCAAGAGCAACCCCATTCGAAGAGGCCCCGTGTAAGCTAGGAAACGGGGTGGGGAGCACAACATACAACACTACATTCAAATTACCAACACACCCCCATGGATATGTTGTACTCCCAGAGCCAGTCAGTATCTGCAACGAAACCATCATCGTCCATATCCTCGTCCTCCTCCGCTGCCGCTACCGCCGAAGCACCAGCTACTGCATCGGCTATAGCTGCTGCTGCAGCCGCGGCTGCCGCCATGGCTCCATATAATGCCTCAACAATGTTAAGTCCCCCGCTAAGCAGCACATCGTGTACGAATCCGTTCAGCTCATTTGATTGGCTATCGGCCGTAACACCACCGAATATGGCCGATAGTAGCAGCGGAGGCAGTCTGGCTGAGCACAGAGCTGCAGCAGCAGCGGCAGCTGCCGCCGCCGCTTACAATTCTTGTCGATTTGGACAACATCCAGCGCCATCGGCTACTGATTTTCTATCAATGTTTAGCAGCACTTGTGGTGTAGCAGCAGCAGCAGCAGCAACTGGCGGTTCTTCTTGTTCGTCGGCCGCCGCCAATGGTTTTAATGCAGACACGACTCTTATGACGTCATCATCGTCATTACATCACGCACACCGTCAGAACCCCTTAAACAATCACCACTCACGTCACTCGTCATCAAGAGCAAGCCAAAATTCAACCGGATCGGCTGACTCGTCATCGACAATTTCATCGGCGATTGTCTCCTCATCGTCCTCGTCATCATCGCTCTCACTTACCCCAGTTTCCATGACCTCCTCGCCGGCTGTTCCGGTTCCATCACCACACAAAATCAACGCCACTCTCTTCAATCCGCCCGGATATCACCTGCAGGCACCTGGTCATGGCTTGCCATCGCCAACAATCTACCCGCCAACTCCACCGCCATCCGCACCATGGATACATCCCTGGTATACTGGTGACACTTTTTGAATAAAACTAAACATATATTCAAAATTCATTCTCTCTCTCTCATTCTTGTTGTCAGAAATAGAATCTAGAATTAAATATAATATCTACAGTGAGATGAATGGAAGAGGGTTTCTCTTGCATCTGCGATCATGGCATGAAAACCCCTTACTTTGGGACATGGCATTATTGCAGGTCAAGAGTAATGCTTCAATGTAAATTCTTTCGCATATTTTCAAATCCTTTAAATGAAAATCAACTTCGTCTTAAATTGAACTGAATTAAAAATAAAAAAAAAAAACAACAATGTCCTAGCATCATTTAAAATACAATTTAAAGAAGCTTAGTAAGATATTTATAAAACTAATATTATAAGGAATACTTTAAAAGCATAAAGCAAACAAAAACGTGAGTTCCGCCGGCATCAAAACAAATGGCGCCCAACACACACATTCTCAAGAGAAATCAAATTTCTTTGTAAATAATTAAATTCTTGTTGGGTGTTTCATTTGTCAATTGACCGTTGTTTAAAACAACAAAAACCATTACTTGAGATGAATTTGAATTATATTTTTTTCAGTTGAGCCAAAAAAATATAGATACATATATAAACAAATATAATTATCGTCTATCCGTTTTATGGATTCATACGTTAATCGTTATCATTAAATCTTAATTTTATTATTAAAATTATCTTTGTGTTTATTTTTTCTATTGCGTCTGCTTAATAAGTTTTCAAAAAAAAAGAAAAAAACAGTAATAATGTATTGGAAAATGAATATTGTTTTCATTGTTATTTAGATATTTACCTGCCTAAAAATGCATATAATTGCTTTTTACATTATATTCTTTATATTAGTGGTAAAATCCAAAAATATGATTTAAATGATTTAGCAAAGAGAAGAAGAAGAAATGAACAAATAAAATCAAAGATTAGACGTTTAAAATTAATAAAACAACGGAAAAAGTAAATCAAATAAATAAATGAAAATGAGAATTGTAAAATGTTTTTCTCTTTTTTTTTAAATTTGTCAACAGAATTCTACACAAATTAATATTCTACTTTCCAATTGTATTCCTCTTTCAAATATTCAATTCGATATCAAAATCCAGTGAAGAAGAAATTGATTCTTCTCACCTTTTTGACTCTGTTCACACAAGGTTTGGTCGATGTGCTCTGATTTCGCACTGAGCTGTTCGATGTCGCTCTTTTTTCGCCCGGTGCATTTCCACGTCCACCGTGTTCGATGTGTATTGAGTGCTCGCACCGGGAGCGCTCTGGACAGCGTTGCCGATTTTTTTTTATATCGGGCCACTTTTGAAAAACAAATTGTCCTGGAAATTGTTCCAAATAAAACACGGGCAGTTATGTAGCCCAACTATGCGTGTGTCGCGTGTGCGTGTGTTTATTCTCTGAAGTATAGTTACAAAAAATGATTAATAATTGAATTCACAATATTTCAATACATACTCTTTTTTAGGAACTTCTCCTCGGCTCCGGATTCCAAGACAAAATGAAAAATGAAAAAGGCAAAAGGCGGGCAGTTGAAATATTTGGCGGAAATTGCAATGTGTCACTTTGACATCTGTCATTTGAAATTAGCTCTGTTTGTTTTGGAATCCGAAGCCGAGCAGAGTTTACATTATTTAAAATTCTGACATAAAAAAATTCTATGACATCCCACCCCCCGTGAGGCGGTCCAGGTCATTAGCCTCACTAACATCGAGAACAGCAATCTTGACTGCAGGCCGACGAAAGGTTCCCGTACTCGTCTTCACTTCCACAACACGAACCTGCCCGTCTTGTCCAGGAAAAACTCTCACAATTCTCCCACGAATCCATTGACTTCTTGGCACGTTGGCATCGCAAACTAGGCATAAGTCTCCGACTTTGAGTGGTTCTACTCTCTGAAACCACTTACATCTTCTGGTAAGGACCGGTAGATACTCTCTTATCCACCTCTTCCAAAAGCGGTCCTTGAGTTGTTGGCTGATGCGCCATTGCTTCCTCAAACACAAAGCCCGTTCGTTAATTTCGCCTGGAGTTTGCGTCGAGTTGGAGACTCCCATCAAAAAATGGTTAGGCGTCAAAGGATCCTCGTCATCGGCTGAGACGGGTAGGTGCGTTAGCGGGCGGCCATTAATAATATTCTCAGCCTCTACCAAGGCGCTATGTAACGTTTCAAATCTTGGGGCAATCTCGTTGAGTGTATGTGAAAGGACTCTTTTCACTGACTGGACCAACCTTTCCCAGCAGCCACCTGCATGCGGGTTTAACGGGCAATTGAACATCCACTCGATGCCTTTCAACGAAAGCTCCGCTTTGATGGCTCCGGTGTCAAAAATATTTGGACTCAACAGCTCCTTCTTCGCCCCGACAAAGTTAGTGCCATTGTCGCACCTAATTTGTTTCGGAATACCGCGGCGGTTGATGAAGTTTCGTATGCATAGCACGCAGGCATCAGCGGAAAGATCTGCAGCTATCTCTAAGTGCACAGCTCGCACCGTCATACACGTAAAGAGTGCGATCCATCTCTTCTCTTTCCGTCGTCCAGATGTGATGTATACTGGGCCAAAATAATCCAGACCTGTGTACGTAAAAGGCCTAACGTAAGGTGTGAGGCGTTGCATTGGTAGTTGTCCCATTAACGGTGGTCGTGGTTTGGCAGAACGATATCGGCAAAGCAAACAATTGTTTCGTGCCTTTTTGACAGCTGAACGAATACTCGGCACCCAAAAGTGCAATCGAATTTGGTTGGCGATTGTGTCGTCATTTTGGTGGCGTAGGCGACAATGAAAATGATCCACTATGAGCTTAGTAAGGCGATGGTCCTTTGGAAGGATGATGGGACGTCTGGCTGTAAACGGTATAGTCGTGGCGGCATCGATTCGTCCATACATTCTGAGAAGACCGGCATCGTCTACGTATGGTGCTAACTTAAACAGTGGACTGCTCTTTTCGATGGATATATTTTGATTCAAATCGGCAATCTCACGGGCAAATGCTTCTCTCTGGGCTTGTAGGCACAAAACTATTTGAGCGGCTTCAAGTTCTTGGGCACACAGTTCACCAGTTTCTATTGACTTGCGTAAACAGGCATCTCGAAATCGCAATACCCATGCAGCACATCGCAGCAATCTTGAAAACTTCGAAAATATTGACATATTGAAAACGAAGGTACTTACTATGTTTGCATGCAGGAGAAACTTTGGTCGCAACTCGTCATCATTCGGCTGGCCTTCACAAGCTTCTGGTTGAAGAGGCCAATCCTTTTCGGGTAGTTGAAGAAACTCCGGACCCATAATCCACTTGCTTTCGACATTCAACCTTGGCGGATACCGTGCCCGCGTTGCCTCATCCGCTGGGTTCAATTTTGAACAAATCCAACGCCATTGACTAGCCTGGCTGCTTTCCAATATTTCGGCAATCCGAAATCCAACGAATTGCTTATAACGCCGGGGTTCCGACCTTATCCAACTGATGACATTTTTCGAATCGGTCCAATAGACTCGGTTGAACTTCAAATCATGGTTTTCTTCAATGGCATTAGAAAGTCTTATGCCCAAAATTGCTGCAGATAACTCTAAGCGTGGAATTGACATGAGCTTCTTTGGGGCGCATTTGGTTTTGCCGGCGACAAATGAAACACGAATGCTTCCACCATACACAATTCGAATAAACGAAACTGCACTGAACGCCTCTTCACTGGCATCGACGAAAGTGTGAAGAACGATGTTGCTTGCGAATGTCAGGTGAGGATCATGGCATCTCGGCATCTTAAACTCTGACAACATTGGGAGTACGGCTTTCCACTGCTTCCACCGATCGAAAACATCTTCGGGAATTGGCTCATCCCAACCAACAGCTTGTGTCCAAACCGAGCGTAGCAATAGTTTCATGTAGATAAGGAAGTTGGCGACCATTCCGAACGGGTCAAATACCGACATGACTATACTCAAAAATTCCCTCTTTGTAGGGCATCTGTCATTCTCCATTACGTCACGGTTGGCGCGATGAAACTTACATTGAAATTTAAAGACGTCTTCAACTGGGTCCCAACACATTCCGAGAATTCTATCTGTCATTGCTTCTATGTTCAAGTCGACCAATCTATCTCGCTCATCTTCTTGACACGATATACTTCGCAGTACTTCCTTCGAGTTTGATGAAAACCCTCGCAATTCGAAACCTCCTTCCTTATGAATCGAAATAACGTCGTTGGTTACCTGGATTGCTTCAGCTTCACTGTCGAAGCAATCGACGAAATCATCCACGTAGTGTCGATCGATGATTGACTTCGCCGCTCTGGGATTGCTGTCAAGATATCTCGAGGCATTGAGGTTCTTCACATAATTGGCTGAGCACGGCGAGCATCTGGCACCAAATATCATCGATGTCATCACATAAACCTCGATTGGCTCTTCTCTGTTGTCCCTCCATAGGAATCGCTGCGAGTTTTGGTCCTCCGGTTGAATATGGATCTGGTGGAACATCTCACGGATGTCTCCAGATACAGCTATAGATCTCAGGCGGAAATTATACAGGATCATCATCATGGGCTTCAGTTCATCTGGGCCCTTTAGTAGTAGCGAGTTCAATGAGACACCTCTTACTTCAGCTGCAGCATCAAATACTAACCTGACTTTATTTGGCTTATTAGGATTCCTCACGCCAAAATGAGGAAGGTACCAAGTCTTTGATGTGCAGTGATTCGCTTCGGCTGCTGTTAATTTTTTGGCGTACCCCTTGGCAACATAGCTCTTGATGATGGTCTTATACTTTTCAGCATATTCATTGTCTTTCTCAAATCGCTTTTCCAGGTTCCAAAACCTTCGCTTAGCCATCTCGTAACTGTCTGGGACATCAAATTCGTCTTCTTTCCAAAGGAGACCAGTTTGGTAACGGCCATTGATTTTCTTCGTTGAGGATGACAATATTTCCATCGCCTTTTTATCAGCGGAGGATGTCAGCTGTTCGGTTGGCTTCTTAACTCCGAAGTTTTCCAGGGCAAAATACTCGTCAACCACCTTGTCCACCAGAGCGTCATGTTCGGGACTAAGTTGCTTACTGTGGAGAACTACATCGTCTCTTGGATCGGCTGCAACTTCTGGGACCTTCCCATATACTACCCATCCCAACTTGGTTTCGACTGCAATAGGCCCAGTTCCGACTGGTTGAAGAGTGCGTTTTGGTGCACCCAAGTGGCTATTATCAAGCCCAATTAACATCTCTGGGATGGCATTTTCATACTGAGCAAATTGGATGGCCTCTTGTTGATGAACCGGCAGTTGAAGTTCTTCTATGTTGATTGTTTGTGACGGCAAGCTTAAGTCGGAGACAGTCTGTATTCCTTTCATTCTGTATTTCGTGGCAGCTTCTTCATCGGCGCTTATATCAATGTCTACAGTGAACGAATCTGTTTCCATTGTTTCTTTTCCGAACCATTGGAGTTTCAATTTATTTTGGTTGCCATTCAGGTTCAAACGTCGGGCAAGATCTTCGCTCATAATTGAAACTGAAGAACCTTCATCGAAGAGTGCATATGTTGATACAGCGACGTCACTGCCATAGACTCTGACAGGTAGGACACGAAACAGAATCTTGGATTCGGAATGCACGTAGTTGCATTTAACTGAGGAACTCTGACATTCAAGGTCATTAACTGGCTTTGGCATCTCGTGAAGTAAGGAATTGTGTAATTTAGTGCACTCTTCAATTCCACACTTCTTTCTGGATCGGCATGATCGAACACTATGACCATATTTTAGGCAGCAAAAACACAATCTATTTTTCTTTACAAATTCCCATCTATGGGGAACATCAAGTTTCCTAAAGGCATCGCACTCCTCTACTGGATGCTTGTTCTTATCGCAGTGACGGCATTTGCTTCTGGCGGAAGCATTATCACATGCATGGAGAATCTTCTTCGACTTCGGCTCTACTTGGGCTGGCGGCAATAAGGAAGTCGATGTGACTAGACAAATCAATCTTGCAACCTCGGTGACCCACTCAGAAAAATGAATGACTGTCGGATATGGCACGATGGTGATACTTCGTTGAGCCCATTCTAGTCGTTTGCTCATAGGCAACTTAGATACAAGTTCGTCGATCAGCGTTGGGTTCGCCAGATGTTGGTGCAAACCACTTGCCTCCAAAAACGTCGAAAGATTTTGCACGGTTGTAGCAAATGGTACAATCATTTCGAGTTTTCCTTCCGATATCTGAGAAATCGCTCTCACTTTTGCTAATTGGCTTCGCAGTAAACATTCCGGACGTCCAAATCTAAATTCAAGGGCCGCCATTGCCTGATCAACATTATCCGGATGGATAAGCAATGATTCCACGACTGATCGTGCTTCATGTTTAATGCATTTTTGCAAACGCAGCAAATTTTCAACTTTCGAGTAGTTGTTCATCAACGTAGATTCTCGATATGCAGTAGAAAACATTGGCCAGTCCTCAGGTCTACCTGTGAATGGAGGCAAATCCTGAAGCTTTCGAACCTGTCCATAAGTGTGCGTGTTCTCAGATTGCTGATAGGAACCATAGGTGTGCAAGTTTGGAAGTGGCGTAAATGATCGGTTGATACTTAAAGGCGGCAAAAATGTTGGCACTGAATTCGTATATGACGGAAAGGTTACTGCTGGATTTCGGAAGGGCTGTGACGTCGAAGATGATGGTATGCTCGTGCTATAGATGGCAGCGGAGGCGGCACTCACTGTTGTCAACTCAGATAATCTGGTACTCACTGTTGGGGCGGCGGCTACAGATGTTGTTGCATTTGACATCGTTATTGTTACAGCGGAAGCGTTTGAAGTTACTGCTGACGCTGAGGTGCTTGGGAGTTGATTCACAATCTCCTGCAGGCGAATACGTTCAGCCTTCTCGGCTGCAGCCTTGGATGTGACTTCATCCAACTGTGAACGCATTTCACTCAACTGCTGTAGAAATTCTTTCATCAAACTTGGTGGTGCAGACTCTTCCATGTCTTGTTCTTCTACTGAAGTGTTGTCTTGGTCGCTTCCCCGCTCTTCTGGAACTTTCTCAAGTTGCCACTCTTCAGTTGTGATTAAGGGTGCTTTTGTTCGTGGGCTACGTCTAGTTGCTTTGCTGCCAATGTGCATCTGCATATCGTTGTTTTATAAACGATTAATTGACTCACACCATGAATGGCAGAGGACTAATTTGGCTCAGGCTAGAGTTGGTTGCGGGCAGCAACTGGCTGAATGCGTTGGCAGGCAGAACACAAAATAACTTCTCCTGGCTGGAGTTGGTTGCAGGCGGCAACGGCTGAATGAATGTGTTGGCAGGCAGAACACAAAAAAACTTCTCCTGGCTGGAGTTGGTTGCAGGCGGCAACGGCTGAATGAATGTGTTGGCAGTAAATTCTCCTGGCTGGAGTAGTGGAGTTGGTTGCAGGCGGCAACGGCTTGTGCTGGCAGCACGTGTTTTCGTGTTTTCGGGAATTATCTCCTGGCTGGAGTTGGTTGCGGGCAGCAACGGCTGATGAATGGCAGGCTAAACACCAAAACTGACTTCTCCTGGCTGGAGTTGGTTGCAGGCGGCAACGGCTTGTGCTGGCAGCACGTGTTCTTCTTTCTTATAAAAAAGAAGAATAAAATTTGTCCTGGAAATTGTTCCTTCCAAATAAAACACGGGTATTTTATGTAGTCCAACTATTGTGTGTGTGTGGTGTGTGTGGTGTTTATTCTCTGAAGTATAGTTACAAAAATGATTAATAATTGAATTCACAATATTTCAATACATACTCTTTTTTAGGAACTTCTCCTCGGCTCCGGATTCCAAGACAAAATGAAAATGAAAAAGGCAAAAAGGCGGGCAGTTGAAATATTTGGCGGAAATTGCAATGTGTCACTTTGACATCTGTCATTTGAAATTAGCTCTGTTTGTTTTGGAATCCGAAGCCGAGCAGAGTTTACATTATTTAAAATTCTGACATAAAAAAATCTATGACACAAATTGTGCCATTTTCATCTTTTCAGGGCCACAAACAGAAATGAAAGAAATATACTATGGACTTCTGCTACATCTTTTTAAATTCATATGTACGTACAGCGGAATGTTGAGAAAGGAGTAGTGAAAACACTTATACTCTTACAAAATTGTCAATTTTGATAGCTCTGGTTGATTCAGGTCCTCTACCACCTGTGTGCTCCACCGGAGTCCCGGTCTTCCTCTTCTGCGACGTCCTTCCGGATTGGATTTGAACACTCTACGAGCCAGAGCATTATTTTCCATTCGCTCAACATGACCCAACCATCTAAGTCGTTGGACCTTTACTTTTCTGGCTAGGTCAGTGTCGCTGTACAGCTTGTACAGTTCTTGGTTGAATCTTCGTCTCCTTCTCCATTAATGCAGACAGGGGTGAAATCGTGTAAGCTGATAGTTGATTGATTTAGGATTTTGTATTGCCGGAATGAGAGTTTTACGTAATTGTTTGTTGTTTGTATGGCCTCCAACTACTTCCGAAGAAAAAATCAAACATAATTGTATAATTACATTGATCAATATATTTCGGCAACAAGTGCCATCATCAGGATCTACAATAGTAAAAATACAATACAAGTTTGACATAAATAAATATAGTTAACATTAAAAAGATAGAATTATAAACTGTTTACCTAAAAAATAGTCTCACAATTTACTTTTCTCACAATTAATTTTGGCAAGTGATCTGTCAAAGAATGTTTCAAAATAAAAACAAAAACAATTGAAGCTATAAGCCGTCGTCGTCAATGCGTGATGATTAAGCTGCTAGCCGTCATCTCGGTGTGTGGTGTTTACACGGTCTATAGCGTTTAGTAAATCAGTGTAACATTGATAGTTGTAATAGTTTACATTCAATTTTATTCTTTTGTGCCTGCAACTTTGACATGTCAGTAGCAAAATTAGTGACGTTTACACGATCATGTGTCAATCGTTGTAAATTTCCACTGTTACCATACGAGATGAGGTTGAAATATGTATTTGTGTAGTCTTTTTTGTCCGTTTTGAAATTAACTATATTTATTTATGTCAAACTTGTATTGTATTTTTACTATTGTAGATCCTGATGATGGCACTTGTTGCCGAAATATATTGATCAATGTAATTATACAATTATGTTTGATTTTTTCTTCGGAAGTAGTTGGAGGCCATACAAACAACAACAATTACTGATAGTTGATAGTTGACAGTCAATTCTCTATTCTTTTTTGCCTGAATTTGACTGTCAAATATCAAAAATCAGCTTACACGATTCCATCCCAGGACCAAAAATCACTCGAAGAATTTTTCTCTCAAAGCAGCCCAAAGCGTTTTCATCAGATGTTGTCATAGTCCATGTCTCTGCACCATTCATGAGGACCGGGATGATGAGGGTTTTGTAGAGTGTCAGTTTAGTTGCTCGGGAGAGGACTTTACTACTCAATTGCCTTCTAAGCCCAAAGAAGCAGCGATTGGCAAGAGTGATTTTTCGTTTGATTTCAGCGCTGGTGTTGTTGTCTGACTTGATAGCTGATCCCAGGTAGTCAAAGTACTTAACTACCTCGAAGTTAAATCTGTCTATGTTGACGTTTGCTCCAAGACGTCGATGTTGGTAGTCCTTTCTTGACGACAGCATTAACTTGATCTTGGCCGCTAGACCCACATGTGAGTCTCATCAGTGATTGAACGAACGAGTAACCACTTTGGCATAGAGAACACATAATACCTAGAGTCGCGACCTCGGGTGTTCGCTCTCTTTTTGCCTACAAGCTGCAATTTGTACTAACCCAGTGAGAATGTGTTAGTTTTCCAATGCTTATAAAAAATAAATACGTTATATTGTTTCTTTGCACTTTTAACATATAATTGCACTATAATTTAACAATATTTGTATCAAAAATCTTAACAAATCTTAAAAAAAAAAAACACAAGAGAAAATCGAAATAGTACCCATACAATCGTGCGTTTAGGCCGTGTGTGAATTGCGTTAAAATGTGTGTTAAAATTTAACCAGCGTTAAAATTTAAAACTAATGAGGTGAATAAAATGGGTTAAAATTTATTGAGCTGTGGAGCTTTGTATATACATTTAACAGGTATAATCGAAATGGAATTCGACTGAAGCGCCAACTGGTTCCAAGCCGAGATAACCTTTTTTTTTACACATGTTTGTAATGTGTGATTGGTTTTCTGCTTGGTTTGACAGAAGATCTGTCAAACCAAGCAGAAAACCAATCTTGATAGTACCCCCCAATATATATACAAAGCTGTGGAGCAGGTTAAAGTGTGTTAAAATTTGACGTTTCTAGTGATAGAGAAATTTGTTCTTGCTTTTGCATTCCAACAACGGAACATAACTTACCCCACGCTCTCTTCTCTGTTTAATTGAATTTCTTATTAAAATGGGTTGATATTTTAAAAGATATAAAAGGATGAACAAAATACTTCAAATTTGTCATTTTTCTAAACCAAATATGAATTTATTGTTTTGTTTCTTTTGAAAATATGACAGATCAGCTATGAAATCAATTTTTCAGTGTTACCACACCGAATAAGTCAATTTATCAAAATGGGAATTTTGTTTGACTATTTTGACTGTTGTTTTAAAATATGACATTAAAATCGAGAACAATAAATAAAAAAGATTTTTTTTAGTTTCAGAGACTTTTTATTAACCCTGTTTTCTTAGAAATATGTTTTGTAAGAGAAATTATTTTTCCATGAAAAAGGAAACCAATTTTTGTTCAGGGAAATTTCTTAAATTATCGAGGGAAATTTGTTTAACCTACGCAGAAATCTTGGTTAAAATAATTCTTTTAACGCAATTCACAAAGCAAATGGCTAAATTTGACCCCAACTCAAACAAGACGTCAAATTTTAATCGTGGTAGAAGTTTTAACGCAAATTTTAACGCAATTCACAAACGGCCTTATGTGGCTTTTCTTACAGCCCAAGAATTGATCCGTGACGTAAAAGTGGCAATTTTTTTCCCCTTAAACGCATTTCTTTCACAAAAAAATTGAATTTATTTCTCGAAGGATTGATTTCTCTCGAATCTCTTTTTGGAGACGGATTTACACATACTTGTACACAGATTTAACACATATACTACAGCTGAGTATCATGCACAAAACGATTTTACAGCTGACCAGACAACACAGACATTCAAAAAAGGGATTGATTCGTTTTTGCACATTTCTTACACGCCAAAAAACATTGGCGCAAAATTATAGTCCGCTAATGAACAACTTTAGTGCGATACTAGGTTAAAATGACGTTTAAGTAATGACTCAAACGTCATTTTAAGCTAGTATCACACTAAAGTTGTTCATTAGCGGACTATAATTTTGCGC
The DNA here is from genome assembly GCA_920937365.1 of Sphaerophoria rueppellii. Taxonomy (NCBI): domain Eukaryota; kingdom Metazoa; phylum Arthropoda; class Insecta; order Diptera; family Syrphidae; genus Sphaerophoria; species Sphaerophoria rueppellii. Next base: position 59,597,015 of record CAKKXW010000004.1, on the reverse strand, counting down.
CATTGAATTTTAGTAGCAATTCTTCGTGGTTGTAAGAAAAGCCACATTAGTCTCGTATTTGCTGTGGTGAAAGTCTGTCACTTTGGGCCAGTGTTACCGCAGGGAAAATATTTTCGATTCCCATGATTGAAAAACGAGTCATTTACAAAAAAAAAAATGACTCCACGCTAAAAAAAATTTAAATTCTTTCATAAATCTTTTTTTTTTTAATTTTGAACCTACGAAAAATTAATTGTATGGTTTTAATGTTCGAAATATGTACAAGCGTTTAGGACAAGAAATAGACGATTTAAGCATGTGATTATTTTTATCAAAATTTAAAATTTTTAGTAATTGTACCTATTTATGTCTGCAAAAAAACGAGTAAAACGTGATAAAAACGAGTCCCGGGCTAAATGAAGAAAAAACAAGTCCATTTTGACTCTATAGAGGCCATGTGGTAACACTGCTTTGGGCAACAGGAAACAAATTTTACTCACGGCTGAGTACTCACTCTTGTGCCACCTCTTACACAGATTCACGGACACGAAAAAAAGAGAGGATTGTGAGAGTTCACCTCGGAAAAATGTTGAGGGTGTTTTCGGCAAGGGAGGAATAGGTCGCGACTCTAGGTATTATATATTCTCTATGACTTTGGCATAGAGGAGGTATTACCTAGAGTCGCAACTCGTTCTCTTTTTTTAAAAATCACCGTCCAAAAAATTTTGCAATTCACTCTCTTTTCTTGTGTCCGTGAACCTGTGTTACTCCATATCAATGCTAATGTATTGGTTCACCCTATTGAAATTTGCATTGTCAAAAACAAGTATGGCAATACTTGCTGTTCATTATGTCACATTCTATCAGCACACAAGCTGTCAAATTAATTTACTCACTTTAAGAGCTGAACCATTGAATAAGAAGTACAGGAAGCGGTGTTAGCTACATGTACAGTGTACGTGAGTGAAGCAACAAAAATGTCTGATGATGTCCAATTTTAGGGTATGTGCTGTCAATTTTTAGGGTATGTGCTGTCAAACTTTGACTGTGTTGTCAGTCGAGTTCAGGGGTGTATTATTTCTGTTCGTGATGGTAAGGCGCTGCAATTCGTTGAGTACCCGTAGTGTGCACGGTTGTTTTGAATAGTTCTTCCATCGTGTTTCGAAACGTTTTTATGTCGGTTGTATTACAAAAGGCGTAATAAACGTGATGAATTACGGATGAAAAATCAAGAAAATGTACTGGAAAATGCTTCCTAAAAAAAAGAATTGAGATTGAAAAAAAAAGTTGAAGCAATATCGATGAAATCTTGATTCAATCAAATTTCGCTTGGCGCCCCTGAGATTAACCATTCAACTGCAGACGAGCCCTGTTGTAATGCGTTTGTGTTTGTGAAACTCACACTACTTAGAAAAATGCTTCAATTCTTGTTCATAAGACCCCTTCCTGTACTTCTTATTCAATGAGCTGAACAGAATGCAGTCGCCAGTCGCCCGACGACTAATCTGACAGCTGTCAAAAATTCGCCTTCCAATATGCTGAAGAAATTTGTGAACACAATGCAGTCGCCCGACGAGCTATCAAATATGCCCATTAAAACAAAACAAAACATTATTAAACATTTTTTTCTTCATTCAAATTAAAAGAATATATTTTATGTGTGGTGCATGGGCATGTAATGAATTTGCGTATCGGATATATTCCATAATAATTCGTCACTTCTAATTAATTCCATGAAAACTCCTGTATTTTCTTATCCACACAAAAAATTAATATCAGTAAAAATTCCTTGAGTTGAATCAACAAATAAATTGCTTTAAGAATACAAGGAAACAACAACACGATATAAAAAAACAAACGTCAAACTCATCGCGCGACTAAGTTGAAAAAAGTTCAACTTTTGGGCGACTAGTTCGGCGACGAACGAAGCATTGTGTTGCTAATGGGCGACTGCCATACAAATTTCTCATTTTTGACAGCTGTCAGATTAGTCGCCGGGCGACTGGCGATGCATCCTGTTCAGCTCTTTAGATCTTTCATCCAAACAGTCTACATGAATTCAATAAACGCTCCGTAAAAGAGAGCATTATAATTTAGAAACCATTCTGTTTTTTTTTTAATCGTATTATCTAATTACTTCTGCGCTATAAATTACAACAGGTTATGGGCCCAGTGAGCTTGAAATAATTAGAAAAATTAAAAACAAAAAAATTAAACATCGAGTCACAACGTCGATATTGTGTAAAGTGTTTAAGTGATTTCCAAAAGTCGTCTCGACGTAGCGTGGGGAAAAATAGTTAAATTGGTTTCTGAACTCGTTTTTTGGATAAATAAAAGTCGGAAGAATCCCGTAAATATTCATAGTTGAAATAGAAAATCATCGCCGTATGAAAGAATTGAATTTCGCAATAGTGTGAAACATTGCCGCATGGTATTTACTATTTACAATAAAGTGCGCGTGCACAACAGCAGTAGTCATCGAATTCCGAGAACAAATAAATAAGCAACGGCGATTTTTCGCTTGTTTTTACAGTTTCTTGGTGCGTGTTGCGGAGTGATGGCAACACTCTAAGAACTAATATATCTGTACTCTTCATACAAAACAAAAAAATGTATCTTAAAAAATTTTGCGTATCATTGTATCATGTTCAGCTCAGTTGCTGGCAAGAATTCACCAGAATAAAACGTGTCTGAAATTGAGAATTTCATTTGTTTTATTTCAAGCCAGTGAAGTGCCCTTATTGTTACACTGCCCGTAACAATCTTTTATTCTGTTCTATATATTCTGCCGAATACTCTGCCAGAGAAATAAATTCTCGCCCGCCATTTGTATGTATCTGCATTGTGCCTGCAGCTGCCAGTATTGTCTGCCGCCGCCTATTCATTGCTGGAGTTGTTTGCTGCCGCCATTTTCATTGCTGCCGTCTATTAATTGCTGTTGTTGCCTGCCGCCTATTATTTGTAAAAATAAGATACAACTGTCCCAAAATCAAGTTGTAAATTTGGTAAGTTTGTTGAAATTGTACGCTGGAAACAAACTTGCTGCCTAATTTCTCATGATTAGGAAAAGTCAACGCCGGAACAAAGGGAAATTACCACAGCAATTTCAAGACTTCATTGTAAATATGTCGGGAACATCCACACCGACTGAACAAACATCTGCTGAGTCATACGAGTCCCTCGACAAAACCATGACGCCTGGTGACCAAGCATCTTTGATCAATAAGTTGATGGATCGTCTAAGGGTGCTTGAGGAGAATTCTCAGTTGACAACACAACAATTGATTGAAAGCGAACTCAAAAGGAATGAACTTCAAAAACAATTAGCCACTAAAAACAACAACGTCGCTGTCACAGTGTTGCAATCGACTGCCAGTCAACAAAACACCGATGCTAATGCTACTCCAACCAATCATGTTCCGTCCACCATGCCAACGTCAACTAGAGATGAATGTCTTCAAGCACCCAACCAACCGAGTATCACATCTTCCGAACAGCAACCATATTTTCGCCCCACATCCATGCCGTCAAGTCAAGTACTCTTTCATCCAACAACTTTCAACTTCATGCCAACAACAACGGCAATTAATGCTCCTGCGACATATCCGTACCAACATTATCACCTTAATCAGCAATACGCATATAATTCACCGATACCTTATTCGACGCCATATGGAAATACATTTTCACCGACAGTTCACCCGCCGCCGCCGACCTACACAACAACAAGAAAACTTCACGATTTGCCTGAGTTCTATGGTCGTCCAGAAGATTGGCCAATTTTCATCACAACTTTCCATGAGTCGACAACAGTGTACGGATATTCAATGATTGAAAATAACTACCGTCTTCGAAAATGTCTGAAAGGCTCTGCGTACGAAGAAGTGGAAAGTTTGTTGATAAATGCACAAAACGTGCCTCGTGTTTTGGAAGAGCTTGAGAACAAATATGGTCAACCTGAATTACTTATCAAGAGCCAACTGAGTAAATTGAAGGACATAATGCCGATTCCAGAGAATCATTTGGAAAGACTAGTTCCATTTGCAACCAAAGTAAGAAATCTTGTATTGTTCCTATGTAATGCAAATGCTATGCAGTACTTGGGAAGTCCAAGCTTGTTGGAAGAATTATCTTCGAAAATGCCACTGTCCAAGCGTATTGAATGGACCTCACATGCTGCTCATATCAAGCCCTTTCCAACGCTGGAACATTTCGCTGCCTGGATAGCACCAGTCGCCAAGATTATTTCAAAGGCCACGACAAGTGTTACAACGCCAACAGTTTCGTCTGCAAAGCCGCCTGCCGTTCAACAACGTGCTAATACAAAACATGTTTTTGCGACAAACGAATCATCATCTGCTAAAAAGAAACTCGTTTGTGAAGAGTGCGCCAGTACTCATACGTTGTCTGAATGTAGTCTATATCGTCAAAAGTCTGTGAATCAGAGATGGAACTTGGTGAAAGAAAAAAGGTTATGTTTCAGCTGTCTGCGCAAGGGACACAATATATATAATTGCAAATCCAAAGTTCAATGCAAAGTGGATGGTTGCTCCAATTATCATCACATTACGCTTCACGAAACGAAAGACGAAGTAAATACAGAACACCTTAGAACGATGCAAGTGAGAACAGTCCAACCTAAATCAACTAAATTGCTATTCAAAATGCTGCCGATTGAACTCGTAGGCACTAAAAATCAAATCGTTAGAACGTTCGCCTTTCTAGATGAAGGTTCATCTACAACGTTGATAAACGAAAAGATTGTCAGTCAGCTGGGTTTTCAAGAGAAGAAGCAGCCATTGTCTCTTCAATGGTTTGGTGGCAAAGAGACACAAATTTCATCTATGGCAATACAACTGGGCATCAGAGGAGTTGGCAAAAAACGTTGGATCAACATAAATGCGCGTTCAGTTCCAGACTTGAGCCTACCCATGCAAACTGTCAATTTAAGCGAACTTCACACTAAATATCGCCAATTGAAAAATCTTCCAATCCAAGAATACTATGACGCCGAACCTACAATACTTATTGGATTGGATAATTGTCATATTACTGCCAATTTAAGAAGTGTGAACTGTGAACAACACGTAATTGCATCGCAAACACCGTTGGGTTGGCTAGTCTACGGCAACACCTTGGAACTTGAAGCCACATCAACTTATCAAGTGGCCGTTGTTTTACATGCTCGAATTGAAAGTGTTGAAGAAATCGTTGCTGACTATTTCACTACTGAAAATTTCGGAGTCTTTATGCCTACAAGACTTCCGGAAGCAAAGGACATTGAACGAAGCCGACAAATTCAAGAAGAAACTACAAAAAGAATAGGAACACGATTCGAGACTGGCCTGCTGTGGTGTTGTGATAACGTAGAACTTCCAGATAGTCATCAGATGGCTTTGAACCGATTGCGCTCAGTTGAGAAAAAGATGCAAAATAATCTTGAATATGGGAAAGCATACGTCGATGCAATGATGAATTATATAGCCAAGGGATATGCCAGAAAGTTATCACCTGAAGAGGCAGCAGTACGGACGCCGAAAACTTGGTACCTACCACATTTCGGTGTGACTAATCCCAATAAACCCGGCAAATTACGTATAGTGTTCGACGCCGCCGCTGAAGTGAATAAAATTTCGTTAAATTCAATGCTCCTCAAAGGACCAGACGAGTGCCAATCCCTTATCAAGATTTTGTTGAGATTCAGAGAAAAACCAGTCGCACTCTGTGCTGACATCAGAGAGATGTTTTTACAAGTCCGTATCCGAGAGCAAGACCAACACGCTCAACGTTTTTTGTGGAGAGAACATCAGAATTCCCCGATAGAAACCTGGGTTATGTGTGCCATGATATTTGGAGCTACTTGTTCGCCATCGAGTGCACAATATGTAAAAAATCGTAACGCAAATGAAATTGCAAGAGAACAACCTCAAGTCGTCAAAGCCATAGTAGAAAGTCATTACGTCGATGATTTTGTCGCCAGTTTCCAGGATGCACAAGAAGCTGTTGAAATCGGATTAGCTGTCAAGCACACACATAAGCAAGCAGGCTTTGAACTCAGAGGGTTTATATCAAACGTGCCAAATGTCCAACACCAACTTAACGATGAACATCAGCCAAAAGCAACAGTCAATATGAAGGCCTTGGATACCGTTGACAAGATACTCGGCATGTATTGGGATAGTCATGCTGACGAGTTTGTGTTCAAACTTCAGTTACATAAAGTAGATCCCATGATAATATCTGGAGACAAATGCCCAACGAAAAGAGAATTCTTAAGTTTGGTAATGTCGGTGTATGACCCCTTTGGGATGTTGGCAGATTTTTTGATATACGGCAAGGTGTTGTTACAAGAATTATGGCGAACAGGTGTACAATGGGATGAAGAAATTTCCCAATCAATATTTGAACGCTTTGCCCAGTGGATTTCGAAATTGAAAGAAGTCGAACAATATCATATCGATAGATGTTACTCATCCCTCTATTGCCTTGATAACTACTTGGAGTTGCATATCTTCGTGGACGCAAGCGAATCGGCCTTTGCAGCAGTTGCGTACTGGAGAATTGCGTCGGACTCTCGAACTGACATAAGCTTTGTGATGGGAAAAACAAAGTGCGCACCGTTGAAGCTACTTTCAGTGCCAAGACTTGAGCTTCAGGCCGCTGTTCTAGGAACCCGTATGAGAAGCGCAATCATGGAGTCTCACACCCGCCAACCATCACGGACTATCTTTTGGAGCGATTCGAAAACGGTGATCTCATGGATTAAGTCGGATCATAGACAGTACAAAGCCTTTGTCGCCCACAGAGTCGGAGAGATTTTGGAAACAACTCACGAGAACGATTGGCGTTGGTTGCCAACAAAGTTTAACGCCGCTGATAAAGCAACAAGAACGCCGTACCCAGTAAGCTATAAGGCAAATAACCAATGGACGCTTGGACCCGAATTTTTAATGCAACCGGAAAACTATTGGCCAACATCAACACCTCAACCAGACGAAGAAAAATCTTTTGAAACCGAAGTAGAAAAACGTAAATGTTTTTTGGTTATGCCTGCCAGTTCTATAATAAAATTCAGCCGATTTTCAAGCTACTTACGTTTAAAAAGGTCCATGGCCTGGGTACTTCGATTCAACAACAACATGAACTTCAAGTGGAGAGGAAAAGGTGAACTTATACATTCAAGCGAGTTGACAGCCAATGAATTGAAATGTGCTGAAATTGAATTATGTCGAATTGTACAAAATGAGGTTTACGCTGACGAAATCGCCGAGTTACAAAAAGGTTCATCCGTGTCCAGAAGCAGCAGCATCTACATACTCAACCCGTATCTAAACAACTATAATCTGATAAGCGTCAGCGGTCGACTTGATTACGCCTCCTGTTTACCAGAATCAGCCCGTCGGCCAATAATATTGCCAAAACTACATGAATTTACTGATATCCTCGTTAAATGGTATCATGAAGTGTTTTACCACCAAAATGACGAAGTTATCGTTAACGAAATCCGAAGGAAGTTTTGGATACCTAATCTTCGAGCAGCAGTTAAAAGTGCCAAATCCAGATGCCAATCTTGTAAGAATGAACGAGCCAGCCCGAAGCCGCCTATGATGGGACAACTTCCTATCGATCGAGTCACACCTTACATAAGACCGTTTTCTTACACCGGATTAGACTATTTTGGACCTCTTAGTGTCACCATAGGACGCCGAAGAGAGAAGCGATGGGCAGCTTTATTCACGTGTATGACGATTCGAGCCATCCACATCGAATTAGTCACCGATTTATCCACAGACGCGTGTATAATTGCCATAAGGAATTTCGTGAATCGTCGTGGGGTTCCCATCAAAATAAGGTCCGATAGGGGAACGAACTTCGTTGGAGCGGACAAAGAACTGCGTCGGGTGACTGTTTTCGATTCCAATTACATTCAACGAGAACTGTCTTCGAAGGGTATACAGTGGGAGTTCAACTCGCCAGCAAACCCAAGTAGTGGTGGATGTTGGGAAAGGTTGATTCGGAGTACGAAAAGAGTGTTGGCAGTAACTCTCAATGAAAAGTCACCTCATGTGGAAACTTTACGCAGCTTGTTGATTGAAGCCGAAAATATCATCAACAGCCGTCCACTAACGCACCTGCCAGTTTCACCAGATGACCCGGAGCCACTAACTCCAAATCATTTCCTTTTGGGGACAACAAATTCGACTCAAACACCGATGGATGAAGAAGCAAATATTTGCTCTCGAAAACAGTATCGCATAAGTCAGCAGTTGAAAAACAGTTTCTGGCGTCGATGGATGAAAGAGTACTTACCAACTTTGACTAGACGGACGAAATGGTTCAAACCTCAAAAGCCGATTGAAGAAGGAGATGTGGTGCTTATATGTGACGAAAATGAGCCGAGGAGTCAGTGGCGAAGAGGAATTGTTGCCAAGACCATTGTAGCTAAAGATGGACAGATTCGAATAGTAGACGTGCGAACATCGAGTGGAATACTGCGACGCCCAGTCTCTAAGCTTGCAGTCCTAGACGTTTTGGAAGTGAAGCCGGAGGATCTTCACGGGAGGGGAATGTTGCGGAGTGATGGCAACACTCTAAGAACTAATATATCTGTACTCTTCATACAAAACAAAAAAATGTATCTTAAAAAATTTTGCGTATCATTGTATCATGTTCAGCTCAGTTGCTGGCAAGAATTCACCAGAATAAAACGTGTCTGAAATTGAGAATTTCATTTGTTTTATTTCAAGCCAGTGAAGTGCCCTTATTGTTACACTGCCCGAAACAGTGCGGTTCAATTGATAATGAAGTATTTTATCATGGGTGACAAAGATGAAAATAATTTTACCGGTCACATTTTGAAGGGTGCATCAAATTATAAATTATGGAAGTTTCAAATCACTGCATACATGAGATCGCGTGAATTACTTACTTACTTAAGGTGGCGCTACAGTCCGTTGTGGACTTGGGCCTCAATCAACAGGCTCCGCCAGCTAGCTCGATCCTTAGCTAGTCGTCTCCAGTTTTGCACTCCGAGTTGATTGAGGTCCTCTTCCACTTGAGTGCGCCACCTGAGTCGCGGTCTTCCTCTCCTCCTACGTCCCTCGGGAATAGTGTCGAAGGCTTTCCGGGCTGGAGCATTGGTGTCCATTCGCTCTAAATGACCGAGCCATCTGAGTCTCTGGACCTTGACCCTTCTGGCTAGGTCCATGTCGTTGTACAACCCGTAAAGTTCGCTGTTGTATCTTCTTCGCCATTCCCCTTCAATGCACACGGGGCCAAAGATAACCCGAAGAACTTTCCTCTCGAAACAGCCTAAGGCACTTTCATCCGATTTTGTCAGGGTCCATGCTTCTGCACCATACAGCAGGACTGGGATGATGAGTGTGTTGTACAGTTTTACCTTAGTTGCTCGAGAGAGGGCTTTTCCACTCAATTGCTTTCTAAGCCCAAAGAAACAGCGATTAGCAAGAGTTATTCTTCGTCTGATCTCGGCGCTGGTGTTATTGCCCGTGTTTATAGCGGAGCCTAGGTAGACAAACTCCTCTACTACCTCGAAGTTATACGCGTCTATTGTGACGTTTTGCCCGAGCCGTCGGTGTTGGGTGTCCTTCCTCGAAGACAGCATATACTTCGTTTTTCCCTCATTTACCGCTAAACCCATTTTTGCCGCTTCTGTCTCAATTCTCACAAAGGCGCCATTGACATCACGCTGTGTTCTTCCCATTATATCAATATCATCGGCGTACGCGAGAAGTTGAACAGATTTTTGGAAGATAGTGCCTCTGGTGTTGACGGTGGAGTTCTGCACTATCTTCTCAAGAACGATGTTAAAGAAATCGCATGACAGTGCATCGCCTTGTCTGAATCCTTTTTTGACGTCGAAAGATTCCGTGAGCTCGTTGCCAACCTTGATGGAGCAGCGTGAGTTCTCCATCGTCATTTTGCACAAGCGAACGAGCTTGGCAGGGACGCCAAAACTAGACATAGCTTTGTACAGTTCGTCTCTGTAGATACTAGGCTTGTTTTTTTGGCACAGCTATCCGCATCTGCAGTTGGAGCTTCCATGTATTACAAATACAACACGCAGTTGCGGATAAAACTTAAACTTAAATCTGACTGCGGATAAAAAATTGAAATTTGTTCGAGTATCGATACTCGATCGGAGTAAAATTGCATTTCTTAGGTTGGTAACTCGGATAATCGGATAACTCAAAGAGTGTCT
>CAKKXW010000004.1:59519518-59572715 GCA_920937365.1 Sphaerophoria rueppellii | reverse complement strand
TGATGCACATACCGAGAATCTCGAGATGTTCGGTCTCATTGATGCAAGTGTCACTCATGGACATAAGCAAGGGGGTATATCTCGATTCAACGATGCAAGACAGCATTGTGTTTTCGAAGCATTAAACTCTACACGGTTCTTAATTCCCCATTGTACAATGCTGTTTAAGTCAGAGTTTAATGAGCTTAACATATTTTGCCGTTGCAGTTCCACATCCGAAGAGGAGGGATGTGAGTCTGAAAACGAATATGAGAAGCTAAGGGTACTATCGTCAGCGAAACAATTTATTGGATTAGAGGTAACAGACAAGAGATCATTAATAAAAATGAGAAAGAAGGGCGGAGACAAAACGGCACACCAGCATTTATATTGTGGGTTTCAGACTTGAATCCGTCCAATACCACTTGTATTTTTTTTTTTTTACACACTATCAGAATTGGTCGTATAGGCTTATAGCAAGCACCATATTACGACCCATGGTTTGCCAACACAGGGACTGTGTTATACCACCGGCTCATCACTTAGTGTGGTGTTAGTTGTTAGTAAGCACATAACGAAACTAAAACAAATAACACAACACACATAAATAATAAACATAAAATAGAGGCAAAAAAAACATTACAAATCAACATAAAACATTAAGAAAGTGGAACACTGGTTTTCAAAATTAATTTGAGTTGAATTTTACTTAAATTAAAATCAAAAAGTTTTGAGTTCCAGTTCATAAGTCTACCCATACGTGCCAAAGGCTCATGCATTCCATAATTAGTACGGTTAGCTGTTCGAAAGAAAGTTTCTAATCCAACGAACAAGGGATTCATCAAAACCGAAGGCACGCATTTTCGATAAAAGAGCAAGATGCCAGATTTTATCAAATGCCTTTGAAATATCAAGTGCAACAATCTTACTTTCTCCAAAACGTTGTAAGGACAGTGAAACGAATCCGGTGAGATAAATCATCAGATAACCAGTAGACCTGTTGCTGCGAAAGCCGTACTGCCAGTGATTATGAGGCTTTCGATCTTCGAGATATTTCTTGAGCTGATACTTTATCAGCGTTTCCATGACCTTAGAAAGAAGGGACGTAATTGCAATCGGACGATAATTTGAGGGAGAAGAAGATTCGCCTTTTTTTGGAATTTGCTGGACAAATGCTGTTCTCCAGCTGCTCGGAACGAGCCCAGAAGTATAGGATAGATGGAAAACCTTCCGCAAGGGTTTTGCCGGCGTGGAAGAACACCTCTTCAGAATAACAGCGGGAATACTATCCGGACCAGCGGATTTATGTATGTTGAGATCTTTAAGGAATCTCGTCATTGACGCGCTGGAGAATTGGAGGAGTCATGACACTCTCTGGCAGCAAAGAGTTGGCGGCAAATTGCTTGGCAAAAAGGTTAGCTTTCGCAAGAGAGCTAACAATTGGAGTGTCATTGTCAACGAGCGTAGGGACCGAGGAAGAAGAATTCTTTATATTTTTTTTACAAATGACCAAAAATTCTTACTGCCTTTGGAACATTGCAGAATTGTTTGCCTTAATTTTTGCTCATGTAAAAATTTGGTCCGTCGAATATGGGCATTGCAGGCCTTCCTGGCTTGTTTAAACTTGTTCCAGTTTTCCTCAGTTGGGTTGGCTCTAAAACAACGAAACTTTACTTCCTTTTCCCTTATAACCTCTTTACAGCTTGAATCAAACCAAGACTTTTCCTTGGGTGTGATGCTTTTAACCCTATTCGGGATAAAAGTTTTCATTCCCAAAATAATCATGTTAGTAATCATATCTGCGTTGGAGTCTGCGTCACTATCGAGGAAGCATAGTGACCAGTTAAAGATCCGGAAGAAGTCATTGAGATCGTCCCATTTGGCTTTCTCGTATTGCCATACGGTTCTCTTCGGAGCTCTTTCTTTAACTGGATTGGTTTGAACCGTGAAATTTCCAGATATGATACTATGGTCAGATCAACTTAGAGGTGTTAATACTTACATTGATAGTGTATTTATTAGTTGAAATTAAAAGTTCCAAAGTTGAGTTCAACTTTGAGTGAATAAAATGAGCATAAAACTGATGTTCGTTGGAACTTTACACTAACTGCCCTTGTATTATTTTGTTGTACTCAATTGAGTTGGCTGTAAAAAGCGGAAGCTTTCCTCTTTCACCAACCATATCTTTCTTAAGCCTTACTCAATATAAACTTTTCCATTCCTAAAACACGACATAATTGGAATTAACCTCAACCGTCACTACTACTACCAGTTGGGAATCCTAAAAAATATCAACAATCAATAGGCTTCTTCGAACTGACATGTGATTCATCTAAAGCGGGATATACACAGTTCAAATGCTTGTCAAGTACGTTCAATTGTATTCGAGAATAAAATACACGTATAGATTAGATTACACGTAGGATCTGGGGCATATGCTGTATCTTTTCCTACACACCAAGTGTTTACTTTACCTCTAAGTGGTAACCACCGGATACTGGTTATATCCCTAGATATAACTTGCGAAACTTGTAGTGCAGAGAAACAGAAGCAGAAACAAAGCTCTACAAATTTGGAGGTTAGTGCGAGGGGCTTTCAACCCCTCCACAGTATAAAAAAAAAAAAAAATAAGAAGTTATGAGAGAGATAGTAGCCTCGGATAATGACCCCCCTCTTATGGTAACCAGACTCGGAACGACAACGGACTATGCATTGAGAGTTTGTACCTGGAATTTAAGAACACTCTACACTCCCGGAGCAACTCAAAAACTTGAATCTGCCCTCACGCAGTATAAGGCAGACATTACTGCGATCCAGGAAATACGATGGATAGGATCAGGGACAATGAAAAGAAAAACTTGCGACATTTATTACAGCTGAGTGCACATATTTGGATGCGGATTCGTCGTGGAAAATCGGCTTAGATCGAGTCATGGATTTTAAGCCAATTAGTGATGATCGCCTGGCTGTAATCCGCATCAAGGTGACACTACAAAACATCAGTATAATATGTGCAGGTGCACACGCCCCTACCGATGATGCTGAGGTGTCTGTCTTGCAAGGAGGATTTTTACGACCTCCTGAATAGAGCCTACGAAGCCTGTCCAGGGTACGATATCAAAATCGTACTCGGAGATTTTAATGCAAAAATCGGGAAGGAAAACATCTTTGGCAGATTAGTTGGAAAGCACAGCCTTGTTACGGTAAGATTTACCGCAACAAAAATCATCCCTTACATGATTCTTAAAATCATTTCGGACCATGTATTTGCGTCATGGTTTACTCTCGTTGTGTGTTTTCCTCTCCATCCCAACCTCTCCCATATTTTATAATTTCATTTTAAGCCCGCTGTCCTCGAGGGTCATGAGAGTAGCTCTTAGCGGATGACAACTTTAGGTGGTACACCCCGTTTGGAGATCGTGCTGAGCCAGCGGACGAGCTTGAGACTCACACGACAAGATGCTTAAAAGAGCAAGGAGCGCTACCGAGCACCAAGGCCGTTGAGCCCAACAACTGGTTTAGACAAATGGCTAATGGCTAACAATTTTTTTTTCCAACTTTGTTTTTTTTTTCTTTTTATTCTCTTTTTCGTAATTTATTTTTCAACACGGCCATGGATTCGCCTCGTTTTGGGAAAGCTCCAAAACTTAACGAATCCATAAAGTATGTGTGTGTGTGTGTGTGAGAGGCTCGCCTGAATTCGACTTCGGAGTGGCACCGCAACTTTGAATTCAGCGAGAAATCTGTTTGTGTGGGAGTATGTTTGTGTGCGTGAGGAGGCCGATGACGAATAAGCTTGGAATTGACCAAGGCACTTTTTGGTTGGCTTTCAAGTTAAAAAGTATTTTGAATTTTGGAGATCGAGAAGAAAAAGAAGAATTAGAAAATATTATAGTTGGAAGAAATAGTGAAGTGATAGTGATTTTCATAAGAGAGAAGATTGAAAGTTTGTTGGAGAGGTCGAAGAGGAGAAAATAGCGAGGAGGATCGTCAGAACGGGGCGATCGAACAAAATTCCTACAGGATAAGTAGTTTTATATTGAAAACTGTTGTCTGTTCCTTTTTTATATATATATATTCGTTTGGCTTTCGTTGGTTTAATCCAAAGATTTGTGGGACGCGCGATTTCTTAATTTAACTTTCCTATTCTGGAATTCTTTCGGGACCGAATAATAACGGTCCATTCAATAGGTTTCGGTACATTTGACTTTGCATTGTTCTTTTCACTTTCTGTTTAAATTCCCTTGCCACCATTTTACTTTCCAATCCATTACATCCATTTAATTGAAAAGATTCCTAGGTTTTTATCCAAAGCCATCTGCCACGGTTTTCTAGGACATTTTTTTTAAACAAATAAAATTATCAAACTCCCCATCAGGGATTTAAAACTTTCGTACGACCCTATAAAAAGTTTCCTGACGCCCACCCTAAATTCAAGTACGCCCCTGTACTTTTATTTAGACCAATTCAATTCGATTAATATTGTTTTAATCGAATTGTATTTTTTACTTGCGACATATAGAATATATGGCAAGTATTGAATTCGTAAAAAAAAAAAAATTGAGATGAGGATGAGATATGATATTACGATGATAGAGAAGTCGAAAAAAGTGGGTCCGGCGATTCCGTCTGTCTGTCTGTCGGAAAGTTTACAGGCATCTACAGGCTTAACTACTGGTCCGATTGACTTCAAATTTGAAAACTAGAGGTTTGAGCAAAAAGTCATATCCCAATTTTTTTTATTTTTGTTTTAAGACCAAAACTTAGGGTAGCCGCCACCATACGATTTTTTTGGCCAAAAACCAAAACTTTTTTTTTTCTCAAAAACGGTCCGAACGATTTTTTTTTTCAACTTCCTCGAGTTTAATTTTTTTAAACATCCATGTGTTTTATGTAAAAAAAAAAATTTTGTTTTGCTCCAAAACGGTACCTCCCATAGAACCGTTTTTTTTTTTTTGTTATTAGATTTTCTCGAAAACTGAAAGTCCGATCAGCGTAAGTTTTTTTTTTCGAAAGTACGTATATATTAGGTGTGTTTTTGTGACTATCAAGTAAAGTATAGAAAACAAAATATTCAGAAAACGATCCAGATTCAAACTAGATTTTACTGTCAATTTTGATTTAAATTTAAATGCTTTCAGAAAATAAACTGACAAATTTTGACATTTTCCATACAAAATTATTTCAAAAATTAACTTCAGCTCCCTCTAAGTTTGAAAAAAATGTATCAACATTTCAAGTAAGTTTTACTCTCGATGAAAAGCTAAAGTAGAAACAAGTAAGTTTTTATTGTTGTTTTCTTTGTTGAAATTTTACTTTTCTTTACTGGGTTGTCACGAAAACACGCCTATTGCTCAAATAATAGGTGTGTTTTTGTGACCATCAAGTAAAGTAAGGAAAACAAAATATCCAGAAAACGATCCAGATTCAAACTCGATTTTACTGTCAATTTTAATATAAATTTAAATGCTTTTAAAACAAACTTACAAAATTTGACTTTTCCGTATTAAATTATTCAAAAAATTTACTACAGCTCCCTCTGAGTTTCAAAAAAAGGAATTCACATTCCAAGTAAGTTTTACTCTCGATAAAAAGCTAAAGTAAAATCCAGTCAATTTTTATTGTTGTTTTCTTTGTTTAATTTTTTGTTTACTTTACTTGGTTGTCACGAAAACACGCCTAATATTTTGTTTTCAAAAATATTTCAAATTTTTTTTTGGATTTTAAAAAAATATTTTTAACTTTTTTTTTTCAAAATTCTGTATCTCAAAAACGGATCAATTTTAAAAATCCAAATTGGAGTATAATATGCATATTTACATGGTCTTGAAAACTGCATACCAAAATTAATTTTAAGACATTTTTGAAAAATTTTATATATAAAAAATAAATTTAAAAAAAAAACGGCTCCGACGATTTTCAAAAAAAAAATTCAATAAATCAAAAATAAGGTTTAAATTTTTGGAATTAAATGTATATACGAGGTACATTTCTAAATTTTAATTTTTTTAATAAATTCTAATTATTTTTATATATTTTTTTTTTTTTGAATTAAGTGTAAGCTGTAAGTAAGAGTGTAATCAGAATTGCTTAAAGTATATCTCTTATTTTAACACTACCTTTTGCAATTTAAGTAATCATAAATATTTAGTTTTAGCATGCAGGAGCAAGTTCGTACGACCCAGTCGTGCACATTTTTTTAAATTAACTTAATTCGTCATGCGTTCCCCTTTCTTTTTTTTAATTCGA
The DNA here is from genome assembly GCA_920937365.1 of Sphaerophoria rueppellii. Classification (NCBI taxonomy): domain Eukaryota; kingdom Metazoa; phylum Arthropoda; class Insecta; order Diptera; family Syrphidae; genus Sphaerophoria; species Sphaerophoria rueppellii. The sequence goes on along the minus strand of CAKKXW010000004.1, from coordinate 59,566,487 downwards.
ACAACCCACGCCCAGCTGAGCTAATCGGTAAGGTGTTGCAGTTTTTTTTTTTTTTTGCAGTCTCGTCTCTTTGTTTTTTTTTTCGTTCGATTGTCACAGCTTGGTCACAATCGAATATATCTTCCGCGGTGCCGGTTGCACATTCTAATAATTACCTCCGTTTGTTTTGCTTAATTTTAATAATAATTGGATTCGTAAAATCCATAGTTCGTGGTGTTTAAGTAGCTCTCGTTTTCATCATAAATCGGCCTAAATTTTATAAGAATACATTCGGTTCCTCTTTTAAGTGAAAAAACTGCAACAGCCTTTACGAAGTTACAACAGATAACGGCTTCCGACTAATCGACTTTGCTGCAGCTCGTAATACAGTGATAAGTAGAACTACGTTTCCCAAGACGAAAGATCTACACAGTAACCTAGCGATCTCCGGATAGTCGAACGACCAACCAAATCGACCATGTGCTAATCGGCGCAAGGAACGCATCCAACATCTTGAACGTGCGCACTTTCCGAAGAGCAAATGTCGACTCTGACCACTTTCTGGTAGTGGCTAAGTTTAGAGCTCGACTATCAAACGACAAAAAAACACAACATCGGTTGCCTTGACAATCCGGATAATGCCAGAGACTACACTGAGCGCCTGAGTGAGCGAATTTCCTCCCAAATACCACAGATGACAACACTTTGTGGAACCAATATCGCGAAATAATAAAAAATGTAGCCGAGGATACCAGCCATCCCCGAAAAAAAAACCCGTGGTATGATGATGAGTACGCGTTATTGAAAAGAGAGACGTTGCAGATGCTGCAACGGAAAACAAGAGCAGCAAGAGAAGAGTATCGAACAAAACGGGAAATGAGAAACAGTGAAGGAAACCTAGTCACCGAAGCACAGGGAAATGTGGATGTTTTTAAGCAGGACTTCGAATAGTTGCTGAATTCGCAAAATATCGAGCGAGCTAATGACGAAAGAGAAGCAAGACCAGTCAATGAAGACGCAGCCCCAGCCCCCAGCGCAAAAGAGGTAGAAAGAGCCATCCAAAAGCTAAACAATAACAAGTCCGCCGGGTCGGATGGCATACCTGCGGAACTCTTTAAATATGGAGGAGGTTTTTTGATGAACCGCATGCACCATGTCATCACCAAAGTGGTGGAGGAAGAACGCATGCCCACTGACTGGTCGATAAGCTCCATATGCCCCTACAAAAAAGGCGATCCTATGTCATGCAAAAACAACCGCGGCGTATTAAAAAATTATGCAGCACAATAATCGACACGTACCAGTGTGGCTTTAGGACAGGCAGAACAACGATAGACCAAATATTCACACTGAGGCAGATTCTGGAAAAGACCAACGGACTTCAAGTCGAAACCCACCATCTTTTCATCGACTTTAAAGCTGCGTATGATAGCACCCACCGCCAAGAGCTTATGATGGCGATGTCTGAATTCGGGATCCCAAAAAATCCAGCTGTGCCGCATGACGCTAAACAATACACAGTGCAGTGTACAAATGGGTAACAGCTCATCCGAGTTATTCCAAACATGCGCAGGGTTTAGAAAAGGAGATGCGTTGTCATGTGACTTCTTCAACATAGTCCTGGAGCAGATAGAGCGCAAGGCAGGTGTGAGCACGGAAAACACTATCTGCAATAAGGCCAACCAGCTCCTAGGCTATGCTGACGACATAGACATCATCGGTCAATCCAAGAGAGCTGTGCTTGAAGCCTTCACAGCGATTGAAGAACAGGCAAAACTCGTTGGTCTTCAAGTGAATGAGGACAAAACAAAGTAAATGCTATCAACAAACATAGCAACATCTGTCCACCGCCTAGGACAAAACGTCACTGTTGGTAGCAGCAATTTCGAGGTAGTTGAGGTGTTCACCTAACTTGGAACAAACATCAATCCCACAAACAACACCTTAGTTGAGATCCGAAGAAGAATTACCCTAGCGAACTGTGTTCAAAATTCCTCACACGAAAAGTGTCTGCTATATACAAAACTTTGATTTTAACAGTCCTACTCTACGGCGCTGAGTGCTGGACGATAAGTAAAAAAGGGGAATTGATACTGGGCACTTTCGAAAGAAAAATTCTTACGGACTTTCGGTCCTGTATGCGACGATGGAGAAGAAGGTTTAACCGAATTAACTGTGGAATTCACGGGAATTCTGCGGAACGCCTTTGACAAAAGCTGTCCACTCATTACAGCGGCGAAGAAATACAATAAACCGCCATGGTGGACTGCTGAGCTCAGTTATATTAGAAAAGAAACAAGGAAACTTTTCAATAGGGCTAAACACACTAGACTAGAGAGCGACTGGGAATGTTATAAAACCAGTCCAAGAAAATTCAAAACTGAAACTCAAAGGGCGAAACAAAGCTCATGGAGAAACTTCTGCAGTAGCATTGAATGTACAAACCATTCAGCGAGACTAAGGAAAATACTCTCCAAAGTAGGCACACCCATAGGCTCCCTAAAAGGACCTAATAATCAATGGACAGAGTCCTGTCAAGAAAGCCTAAAACTCCTGGTCCAAACACACTTCCCAGGATGTAACGCAGGCTTAGATTACGAGTCAACAAATAACTTATACTCTGTACTTGAAATCCCTAGGGAAATTATAACGAAATAAAAGTTAATATGGGCTATCAACTCATTCTCTCCTTGCAAATCCTCAGGCCCTGACGGCATCTTCCCCTTGATGCTGCAAAAAAGCAGTGAAATCATCACTCCACATCTGATGAACATATTCCATAACAGTCTTAAGTTAGGATATGTTCCGAAGGCTTGGCGTGAAACCAAAGTCGTCTACATACCAAAAGCTGGCAAGCCCAGTCACACAGAACCAAAAGACTTCAGACCTATCAGTCTAACCTCTTTGCACTCAAAACACTTGAGCGATTAATTGATATGCATATCCGTAGCAACTTAAAACCGGAATACCCTGGCTTCTTTTCTTGATTTTCGAAGGAGCGTTCAACAATGTCCACAACAGTGCCATAGAAAAAGCACTCACTGGCCTTAAAATAGAACCTACACTTAAAAAATGGATCACGAGTACACGTACATCTTGAGGGCCTCCACAAGGCGGAATCCTCTCACCTCTTCCCTGGACTTTGGTGATGAATGAAATTCTCATTCAAACTCAAGAATAGTGGTGTCAGAGTTATAGCAAATGCGGACGACTTAGCGCTTCTGGCCACGGGTAAATACCTGACCACTGTAAGCGAACAATTAGAAGGCGCATTATCTATGGTCAGTAACTGGACCAAGAATTGCGGTCCCAAAGTTAACCCCCAGAAAACGGAATGGGTACTTTTCACCAACAGAAGGAAAATACCTTCTTTTGAAATACCAAAAATTGATAACACCCCACTTATAATTTCAGAAAAAGCAAGATATCTCGGAGTTATCTTGGACAAGAAACTCAACTGGGGTCTAAAGATACAAGAAAGATATAAGAAAGCCATGATTGCACTCTACTCGTGTAATAGGATTCTGGGAAGAAATTGGGGCCAAATCCTAAGATAATCATGTGGATGTATGTATACAGCCATTGTTAGACCCATTCTAACTTATGGAAGTTTGGTTTGGTGGCGAGCTCTGGAGAAATCCACGAACTTAAAAACCCTTACCAAAGTACAAAGAATGGCATACATTAGCACTACGGGGGTGATGAGGACTACCCCAACTGCTGGCCTCGAAGCGATCCTAAATCTCACCCCCATAGACTTATTCGTACAAGAATCGGCAGCAAACAGCGCTCTTCGACTTAAAAAATAAATAGAGTGGCGCGACAGCTCTTGAAGAGGAAAGGCATAAGTGGCTGCTCATCAAAAACAATTCTCTAGGTGCGTGTGAAGAATTGAAGTTACCTACAATTTTACGCCGATTCCGAACGGCAAAGTTGAGAAGCACTTTTTCATGACTGAATGATACTCTTTGAAGTTTTGTCAGTTCTTCGCAAGAGGCAGTGGCCGTGAAAGATGAAATAAAAACTATGGGCACGAGTAGAACTCGAACCCACGACGTTCTGTTTAGCAGCCAACGCACCTAACCACTAAGCTACGGACACTACTCTCTTCGACTTAGTCAGACCAATATTTGGAGATCTAATCAACACGGCCATACCACGATTCTTACAAAATACGTTGGCAACAATGTTAGTACGGATTACATGACCCCTTATTTAGACTTCAATAAAAATTTTACTACTACTAGCTTCCCCAATAGAGAAGATTGGGAAAACAGTGTACCGTACACTAATGAATCGAACTTTACCATCTTTACTGATGGTTCGAAAATGATTACTGGAGTAGGGGCAGGTTTCTACTCAGAAAATCTTAGCCTTGCCAGTTCATTCAGACTTCCCGACCATAGCAGTGTCTTCCAAGCTGAGATCTTGGCAGTGAAAAACGCTGCTAATCAAATATCCATGATGGCGATATCACACGCTGATATCACCTTTTTCATTGATAGCCAAGCAGCAATAAAAGCGATCTCTGCCACGCAAATCAAGTCAAGTTTCTTGCTGTCGCGAAGAGCTAAGGGTTCTTGGTATGCAGCACAACGTAAGACTCTGCTGGGTTCCCGGTCACAGTGGTGTGCCAGGAAACGAAAAAGCGGATGAGCTTGCAAGAGAAGGCTCGGTACTTGATCCCTCTCTCATAGACCATAACATCAGAATCCCTCAATGCGAATTAAAAAGAAATATCAGTTAAAATATCATTCAAAAAGCAAATGATAGATGGAACCTACAAGAAACCTGCAGCAACACCAGGAAACTCTGGCCTTATTATGACGAGAAAAAATCCGGAAAGATTTTACTTCTCAAAAAACCGTCCCTTAGATCCCTCATAAGTGTGATAACGGGACATAATCTACTCGGCTACCACAAAAAGAAGATGGGGCTTAGTACAGATGACATATGTAGAGGCTGCGGCGATGAGGAGGAGCACGAAAACACAGCTCACATCCTATGGCACTGTCCAGCACTCTGCCGTACTAGATTAAAGATAAGTTACAATACTTCAGGGTATCACAAAGGATCTATATTGATCTAAGTGTGATGGTAACAAAATCAACAGTCAGCCCATATAACATAACCTAACCTAACCTACGAGCTGTACCAAGATGTGGAAGTAGTCCAGAAGGCCAAGAAAAGACGACTACATACATTGGCTCGGCCACATCGAGCGAACGGAAGACAACGCACCAGTCAAGAAAGTCTTCTCACCCCAGCCCCCAGGTTCGAGACGGCAAGGAAGACCGAACCTACGGTACAAGGACCAAGTGACTGCGGATGCCAGAGCGCTTGGTTACGGCGACTGGAGAGTGCATACGAGGGACCGTTCACGATGGAAGGCTAAAGTATCTCAGGCTGAGATCCTTCATGGATTGTGAGCCGGATAAGTAAGTGAGTATAGATAGAGCGTATGCTTGAAGCAAAATCAAAATGATTTTGATTTTGCTTTATGCATATGCGTGATTTTTTTCGCAAATACAATTGAACGTGCTTGACAAGCATTTCAACTGTGTATAACCGGCTTAAGGAGCTTCTAATCTTTTTATATGCCTAGAGGCACACGAAAATACTTACTTCAACTATTTTAATTATCTACAATAGCTTATCTCAAAACTTCCCAGGATACAGAATATCAAATTAAATATTATAAATAACCGTTTCAATGACTCACCTTTTTTGGCTGCTTTCTTTGCCGTGCCCAGTTGTCCAGTTACATCTTGTAACCGTTTTTCTAATTCTTGTTTTTTCTCAGCCATTTGCTCGTCTTTAGATTTTCCCGAAATTTTCTTATCTATATATTAAACAATAAAATAAAATAAAGAAAATACATTTTAACTATCATAAACTGACGACACTTTCTAAATACACACATAATTTGTCTGTGAATGACATTTTACTTATTACAATCAGCCGTGTTATTATGAAAACAAAAGCATTTTTTCTCAAGATGTTAATAGGCCAGTTCCACCTTAAAATATCTCATTGAGATCTCAATGTCACTTTGACTGTGACAAAATCATTTGGTGGAACACAATTCTCAGTTTCCATTGAGATATAATGGTTACCTTACAAATTATTGTTGCACATAATGCAAGTCACGTCAAAATAGCTGAGTGAGAAATCGAATCCAAAATAATTTCACCTCAGAGATTTTAGAAAAAAGTCTCAGTCAAAGTCTCAGCTGAGATTTTTTGTTCCACTTAAACACTCTCAGTGAGTGAGATGTTGTCAGGTAGAACTGGCCTAATGCGTCTGTAAAGAAGATAGCCTATTAAACTACGTAGATACCGTCACCATTTTCTCGGATTCCACTAAATAAAACATTAACTTAAAATTTTTAGTAATAGATTTCTTAAAGGCATGCATAATGGTGAGTTATAATATGTTTGTTTGTTAAGTTATGAAAAAAGCACAGTATATTTTTTTAATGGTTTAGATAGACTGTTATGTAGTGACGGAAACTAACTCTTAGTGAGTAGGAACAACTTTATCCTTTTTTTTTTTATTTTGCTGCATAAGAGAAATATTCATGGAACGCATCTGTGTGCCCTTCAAAAATCCAACATCAGATAGAATCTCCTAGAAACCTTTGCTAATACCAGGAAACTATCGCTTAGATACGATAAGAAAAGATCCGGCAGGATTTTAACTCTTAACAAACCCTCCCTATTATCCATTAGCCGTGTTTTATTATCCTCACTAACCCATATGGGTAACCTCGTGATAATAAAACGATCTGAGTTTTATGAAGGTTGAAGTTCAAACTATGTTTTTATCCCAGACGCAATCCTGATGAATTTTATTTTGTTTTTCCAAAAACAACTTGTTTTTATTCATTCTAATTGAATTGACTCCTATCCTATGGCTTCATAAAACTGTGGCTAGAGTGGAATACGTGTTATTTTTTTATCAATATGGTTGATATTAAAAATCTTTCTAAATAACTTTTTTTTTTGTCTCACACTCGCCGCCATCTATCATCTATCCCCCATAGTTAGAACAAATTTTTGAGTAACAAAATAATCCCCGATAGGTAGCGGGGTCCCAGGTAGTTGTTGTTTTGTGTGCAAAAAATTAACCCATATGGGTAAGTGAGGATAATAAAACGCGCCTATTATTGGCATAATTACAGGACACAACCTACTTGGCTACCATAAGAAAAAGATGGGGCTAAGTACTGATGGCCTTTGTAGAGGCTGTGGTGATGAGGACGAGCATGAATATATTAATATTCGTAACTTATAAGCGTAACGTTGTATAAAACCCTTCCTCGATAAATGGACTATTCAATACAAAAAGAATTGTTCAATTTTATTTAGCAGTTTTTTTTTTTATATAATAAGCACACACTCAAGGGGTTTTTATACCCTTATTATGCCATAGACACAGTGAGTGCTTTAGGAAAGAAGGAAGGGGTTAGAGAGGAAGTGCCGGTGTACATTGGTTTTAAATTCCTGAACATTGCAATGATCGGGAAAAACAGAGTGTGGAAAAGAATTCCACATTCGCGTAGTACGGCTAAAGAACGATTCTCCATACTTGAGCGTACGACCGAAGTTGGGCTCGAGTGTAAACTGATGGCCATTCCTGGAAGCGCGGGTATTACGGTTGAATTGTTTAAGGCTATTTGTCTTACCGTAGAAGTAACGATAAAACAGAGAAAGACACGAAACGTTACGACAGTGGTCTAAAGGAGCGAATGAATCAGTGATCATTCTCACGGCTCTTCTTTGTATGCCATCCAAGAGGCTTAAGTAAGTTACTGGAGCACCAGCCCAAAGATGGGAATTGCACTCAAGCTTTGGACGGATATAAGTCTTATAGATAACAGCCAGATCAGACTGGGAGAAAAATTTCTTGCATCGTCTTAAGAAACATACCGAGAATCTCGAGATGTTCGGTCTCTTTGATGCAAGTGCCACTCATGGACAGTGGCAAGGGGGGTATATCTCGCTTCAACGATACAAGACAGCATTGGGTTTTCGAAGCATTAAACTCTACACGGTTTTTAATTCCCCATTGAACAATGCTGTTTAAGTCACGAGTTTAATGAGCTTATCATATTTTGCCGTTGCAAAGAGGAGGGATGTGAATCTGGAAACGAATATGAGAAGCTAAGGGTACTATCGTCAGCGAAACAATTTATTGGATTAGAAGTAACAGACAAGAATGAAATGAATTATTATTAATGAAAACGAGAAAGAGGGTCGGCGACAAAACGGAGCCCTGGGGCGCACCAGCATTTATATATTGGGTTTCAGACTTGAATCCGTCCAATACAACTTGTATTGAACGGTTCGAAAGAAAGTTACTAATCCAACGAAGGAGGGATTTATCTATACCGAAGGCACGCATTTTCGATTAAAGAGCAAGATTCCAGACTTTATAAAATGCCTTTGAAATATCAATGGTCGGTGAGATAAACCATCAAATCACCAGTGGACCTGTTGCTGCGAAAGCCGTACTGCCGGTCATTAAGAAGAAGAAGACCGAACTTCGAGATATTTCTTGAGCTGATAGTTTATCAGCGTTTCCATGACCTTAGAAAGAAGGGACGTAAGTGCAATCGGACGATAACTGAAGGGAGAAGAAGATTCGCCTTTTTTTGGAATAGGCTGGACAAATGCTGTTTTCCAACTGCTCGGAACGAGCCCTGAAGAATAGGATAGATGGAAAAGCTTACGCAAGAGTTTTGCCAGAGTGGAAGAATACCTCTTCAGAATCATAGCGGGGATACCATCCGGACCAGCGGATGATGCGAAAGAAGATTTGTCCCATGGAATCATTGACGCGCTCATGAACTGGAGGAGTCATGACACTCACTGGCAGCGAAGAGTTGGCGGCGAACTGCCTAGCAAAAAGGTTAGCTTTCGTGAGCGAGCTAACAACTGGAGTGTCATTGTCAACGAGCGTAGGGACCGAGGAAGAAGAATTCTTCATATTTTTTACAAATGGTCAAAAATTCTTACTGCCTTTGGGACATTGCAGTATTTTTTGCCTTAATTTTTGGTCATTTAAAAATTTGGTCCGCCGAATATAGGCATTACAGGCCTTCCTGGCTTGTTTAAACTTGTTCCGGTTTTCCTCAGTTTGGTTGGCTCTAGGTTGCTAGGATAAGTGCGTTCAAACAATCAGAAAAATGAATAATTTGTTGCCTTTTTTAAAACTTTTTCTCACTTATTCCTATTGTTATATAGCCTAAGTCCTTCCATAATTAATGAACTATTCAACACAAAAAGAATTGTTCGGTTTGATTTAGTAGTTCCTGAGATCAATACGTTCAAACAGACAACAGAAGCCTTCAAAAATGAATATTTTTTGCCATTTTGTCCACAATTTTCACTGACGCTTCGGTTCTATTGGTCACAGCGTAATATTATATAGCTTCAAGCCTTCTACGATAAATAGACCATTCAACATTAAAAGAATTGTTCAATTTAATTTAGCAGTTCCTAAGATAAGCGCATTAAAACGAAGAAGAATTATCATTTTTGCAGTTTTTTCCACATTTTACACTGATTCTTTGCTCCTATTGGTCACAACTTAATTTTAAGTAGCCTAAAGCCTTCCTCGATTAATGGACTATCAACACAAAAAGAAGAACTATTCGAACCAGTAGTTCCAGAGATTACCGCGTTCAAACGAACAAACTCTTCAGCTTTATATATTAGTATAGATAAAGATATAGATAAGTAGAAGGTAATATGAGAATATTGAAGAACAAAAAATACATCAATGAAATGTTAGCTACAACCAATCACACACCAAAATGTAAATAATTTAAATTATATATAAAACGCAACAACTACCATGCCAAAAAATATGTTGTGCTCAGTTCATCCAATTAACACAGACACTACTATCATCTATGCATGACTCGTTTTTTTTTTTTTTTTGCTTCGAAAGATTTCAATTTTTTAATTTAATGTTCTTTTTTTCTCTAGTTTAATGCCAATGTAATTGTTCAAAAGAAATTAATAAATGAAAACGATATGTATGTGTAACACATGATGCTCTTTCTCTTTTGTAAGTTATTCAAAATTCAAAAAAAAAAAACAACAAAAGTTAATAAGAACGACAAAACGTTAATTTTATTTTAGTTTTATTTTTTTTAGCAATTCAAATGCTCTAAGCAAAAGTAACTCTTTTAAAAATTCGGTTGAGTCAATTAAATAGATCATCACTTTTGAAGCTATTTATTTAAAAAATAAAAATAGAGTGGCGCGACAGCTCTTGAAGAGCCAAGGCCTAAGTGGCTTACTCTCATTCAACAATTCTCTAGGTGCGTGTGAAGAATTGAGGGGACCTACAATTTTACGCCGATTCCGAACGGCAAAGTTGAGAAGCACTTTTTTCATGACAGATGTCTTACAGATGTACAGCTGTCTTATTTTCAATAAATATCAAATATCAAATAAAAGATGATACTCTTGGAAGTTTTGTCAGCTCTTCGCAAGAGGCAGTGTCCGTGAAAGATGAAATAAAAACTTTGGGCCTGAGTAGGATACGAACCCACGACGTTCTGCTTAGCAGCCAACGCACCTAACCACTAAGCTACGGACACTATTTATTTATCCTCCGTTTATTCCGATTGGAATGGAGTGGTTGCAAAATCGTAAAAAGTCATCAGCACTGTTACTTGACATCAATGTGCCGATGAAAGATTTAAGGCTACATTTTAAGTGTATCTATTTGGTCTCAGTTATGCCAAACAAACATTTCCTAACATTTTTTTTATTTTTGACTTTTTTTGACGAATTTTCGACGCCGAATGAGAAAATAGCAACGATTAAAATGAAAATTGCTGCTAGTTAAAACGGAAAGAGCTTTTGACATAAATAAAGAATCTCAAAGCTGCAACAACCATGTTCTTGATTGTGTGTGCGCGTTTCTTAAAGTTTCTTGTTTAAAAAAAAAGTTTCAACTCCTGTTTCTCGCTAGTAGTGTGTGTTTCATTGGGATAAACTTACAGTAAGGCTTACGAGTTTTTTTACGAAGGCATGATGCCACATAGCTTTCTAATTCACGAAGTGTTGACGGCTTCAGTGTTTCGAAATCGATTTCAATTTCATCTGGATTGGAGTCCCTCAGCGATGGCTCTCGATTTTGAATGATGTGGACAACTCGACCAAGTTTGTCACCTGTTAACAAACATAATGAATATTAAAAAGTGTTAATTTAAAAAATTTGTTTGTGTATCAACCTGGTAGTTTGTTTATGTCCAATGATAACTGCCGTTTTTCGTCATAGGACATCGGTTTCGCGGTATCCTCTTCCTCGGAGTCAAAGTTCATAACTTGGCTTGGTTTCTTCTTGTTGGCTCCGCGTGGTGCACCACCAGGCGCTGCATTTGCTTTGCCACGTTTGTTCGGCTGGCCACTGGTACCGGGCCCACCAGCTCCAGCTGCTCCGGTCTTTGGACCGCGTTGGCCTTTCACTTTAGCACCTTTGTTGTTGGCCGCACCAGCAGCACCCCCACCCGTTGCGTTGGCTCCAGCCATTCCAGCGGCTCCAGCCAGCCCCGAATTGAGGCCTCCGGCGGCACCAGGTCCACCCATTGCGCCTTTGCCCTGGTTACTATGACCTGAAGCCAGTGCATGACCATGATGCAATTCGCCAGGAACTTTTCCTAGGTCAACACCACCTGGCACGCCAGTTAAACCGCCAGCCATTCCTCCACCAATGCCGCCCACTCCGGCAGGCCCTCCACTATTTGCGCCACCTTTTTTCTTCTCCTTGATCTTTTTCTTTGCCTTCTTTTTATTCGATGCTTCCTCCATTAATCGTCGCATTTCTTCTTGCAATTCAAGCAGCTTGGCTTCGAGCGTTTTCAACTTAGCATTTCGTTCCTCATCCGAGTTAGACTCGTTTTCAGTTTCACTAGACTCGTCCGAAGACGAGTCTGTTTCGTTCTTAGAGAATCCATGTGTGTGTGCATTCGCAACCGGCTCATCGGGGATATTGGCATAGCGCATTTCGAAGACATCTTGCAGCTTGCGACCCATAGCAACGACGTCATGATCTGGCGGATTATATTTATAGCAATTGGTGAATATAAGTCGCACATCGGCGGCAAATTCGGGAGCACTTTTGTATTCGCGATTGTCCATTTTTCGCTTCACCGTACCCAAGTCCATTGGTTTTTTGATAATGTCATGATAGTCGTGCAGGCCAAGCAGTTCGGCATCGACCGGCTTGTAGAAGGGCCAAGCATAGCCAGAGTGTTTTTTGGAAAAGAGCTCTTTTAGAATTTCATTGCATGACTTCAGAGCGTCCGAAAGCTTCTCTTTGTTCTTCGGTACCGAACCGGGCGTTCCACTTAGTGGAGACATTGGATAAGCGGATGACTGGAACGATGTGAGTTCCTAAATAATGGAAAATATATTTTTCATAATTAATATTTAAATAGTTCATACGATGGAAGTTAAAAATCAATAATTATTAATTACCTGTCTGGATGACTCGCGACGCGTCGCAATTTTAGCGCTCTTCGAATCGATAGATGGATACGGTGATTCGAAAGCGTTAGCAGTCGGCGTTGTTGTGTCTGCCTTTCGTTTCACACCTTTCTTCATTTTGGCTGGCTGCTGAGGTGGTATCACTGCGTCGAGTGCGCCTGGCTGAGTACTATTTACATGATAAGCGGCTGCAGCAGCCGCATGTGCAGCTGCGGCAGCCGTATTATCCATTAGGTTGGAATTAACCAGACTACTGGCGGTTGAGACTGGTGGTGCCCCAGTCGCTAGGCTACTGCCAAGAGAATTGTGCGATGCATTTGCCCCAGCTGCACCCCCAGCCGCTAATATATTCGGGGCAGCTCCCGCAGCTGCTGATGCTGCTCCGGCTGCGCTAGATACTGTTCCACTTCCAGCAATACCGCTCGGTATCGTGGAACCCGCAACTCCAGTCACTGTTGCATTTTTCCCACCGGAATGATGTGGAACACGACCAACTTGGCCAACACCAGCAACCGTTGTAGCACCTAACGGAGTTACAACTCCACCAGCAGACGACGATACCGCCATGCCTCCACCCAATGCCGTCAAAGGTCTGCCTCGACCAGCGCTGTTCGGCGTTGGCAGAAGCCCACTGCCCGGTGTGGCGGGCACTTTACCCGGAGCACGAGGTTTTTTCTTAGCACCTTTCGGCGTTACCGGCTCCAGTTCGACTTCAGGCTTTTGCATTGCCTCCATTTTAGTAAGAAATAATTTTTCCAACGTCTGTGCCATCACGACGACATCCTCGCCTGGCTTATTGTACACATAGCAGTTATTAAACATCGTATGGAAGTCCTGAACGCATTCATCTGACGACCAATAGTAATTGTTTTCGAGGCGCTTTTTTATTGTACCTAAATCCATTGGTTGCCTTATTATTTTATGATAATCGGGCAGGTTCAATTTTTTCGCATCCACTGGCTGTTGGAATGGCCATGAAAATTGATGTTTCCAAATTGATTTCATTACGGTTTTAATGATGTATTGCAGCTGGTTGGTATTGCGACCGGGTCGATCTGGTGGTGGTACAGTTGGAGGTTGTACTATACCATTAATTGGATCAACGTACGGTTCATTGCGTGGTGGTGGCTCTTTGCTGCCACAACCGCCGCCACTTGTGCCGCCACCGGTTGCGGCTACGCCGCTATTACTATTTGTGTCCATTTTCGGGAAGTAATTTTACTTCTTTTTCTTAGATTCTTTTTGTCAGGGAAAAAATAAACAAATTTTGATGTTTTTTTTTATGAACAGACAAAGTCTTTGATTCAGATGTCTTAAGGATGATTTCCTTGTTTTTTTTTTAAAGTTGAGTTTATGCAATGTCTACTGATCTTACTTATGGATGTGTTTATGCTATCACTTTATGTTTAATTGTGTGTCCTTGTTGGGGATTCTTTATTTGCTTTAAATAACCCTTTGATTGGTATTTGATTTGAAGAAAACTAGCGAGTATGGCGCTTTACTTTCTGTGTAGGAGACAGCTCGTCTATTTAGAATATGCTGCATTTTTAATGTTTAAGCTGAAAATGTTAAGTTTAGTCTTATTTTGTTCGGAGAACAGTTTGAAAATATAATTTAGTCCCATTCTCAGAATCACTTACCAACATCAACCTATTGACAGGCAACAACTTTCAGTCAATTTTTACGGCAACATCAGAATATAAATCTTCGAGAAATCTGAAAGACATAAAAAGAGGGTCTAGAATTACAAACAAGTCTACATGTGTAAGCTTTCTATATTTAAGTACAAGATATTTTTAGGGAAATAAAACGTAATCCTAGCATAAATGATCAGCTTTGCTGTTGGAGCCGAATATAACATTGGAAGCGCTATCAACTCAGACAACAACACCAGCGCTGAAATCAAACGAAGAATCACTCTTGCCAATCGCTGCTTCTTTCCACTTAGAAGGCAATTGAGTAGTAAAGTCCTCTCCCGAGCAACTAAAGTGACACTCTACAAAACCCTCATTATTCCGGTCCTCATGTATGGTGCAGCCATGGACCATGACAACATCTGATGAAAACGCATTGGGCTGCTTTGAGAGAAAAATTCTTCGAGTGATTTTTGGTCCTGTCTGCGATACTAACCTAGCCAGAAAAGTTAAGGTCCAACTTAGATGATTGGGTCCTGTTGAGCGAATGGAAAATAATGCTCCGGGTATAGTCTTCGAATCCAACCCGGAAGGACGTCGCAGAAGAGGTAGATCGCGACTCAGGTGGAGCACACAGGTGGTAGAGGACCTGAACCAACTTGGCGTGCGAAACTGGAGACAGCTAGCTAGGGACCGAGCTGCTTGGAGAAGTTCTTTGGGTGGGGCCCTGTTCCGATCGGGACTTTAGCGCCACCATAAGTAAGTAAGTAAGTATTTGAAATGTAAAGTTAAAAAAATTGCAAATTGATGCCTATTAAAAGGACCAAAGTCTTTGAATTCAAATTTAAAGGACAGTTCATGGATAGATGGTTCAGATGTCAAATCCTATTAAATTAACTGGCTGGAATGGTCCGAATGGAAGGGAGACGTGAAATTTACTGGTTCAAAAAAAAAAAAAACCATTACGCACTTGATTTAATACTGTCGGAAATCGAAAACTAATAACACGAATGATGAGTAAGATAAATTGCGAATAGAAAAAAAATCAAAGAAATGTAGTTGTTTTCTGTGAATTCGGCATGTGTTATGAGTGGTGAGGAGATTCAAACTGACCAAAATTTGTACATAAAATTTACATCTAATCCTTTATGCACTTGTTTTGGTGATCTGAGAACCGCGGTTTTATGGGGTTCAATGACGGCTTTTTGTCAAACGCCATAATCGCCGATCGAACAGGACCGAGTCCCGTGCACACCACGAAGATAGAACTCCAGCTCATCTTCGATTCAATAAAGAGTAAGAAGTGAGCAGGTTACTTACTTACTTACAGCCCGTTGTGGACTTGGGCCTCAATCAAGAGTCTCCGCCAGCCAGCTCGGTCCCTAGCTAGCTGCCTTCAGTTTTGCACTCAAGTGGAAGAGGACCCCATCTCTTCCACTTGAGTGCGCCACCTGAGTCGCCGTCTTCCTCTCCTCCTACGTCCCTCGGGAATAGTGTCGAAGGCTTTCCGGGCCGGAGCATTGGTGTTCATCCGCTCTAAATGACCGAGCCATTTGAGTCTCTGCACCTTGACCCTTCTAGCTAGGTCCATGTCGTTGTACTACCCGTAAAGTTCGCTGTTATATTTTCTTCGCCATTCCCCTTCAATGCACATGGGGCCAAAGATGACCCGGAGAACTTTCCTCTCGAAACAGTCTAAGGCATTTTCATCCAATTTTGTCAAGGTCTCTGCATCATACAGCAGGACTGGTATGATGAGGGTGTTGTACAATTCTTCTTAGCCTAAACAAACAGCGATTAGCAAGTTATTCTTCGTCTGATCTCGGCGCTAGTGTAATTGCCTGTGTTTATATCGGAGCCTAGATAGACAAACTTCTCTACTACCTCGAAGTTGTATGCGTCTATTGTGACGTTCTGTCCGAGCCGTGCGTCGGTGTTGGGTGTCCTTCCTCGAAGACAGCATATACTTCGTTTTTCCCTCAATTAGCGCTAAACCCATGTTTTCCGCTTCTGTCTTACTTCTCACAAACGCGTCATTAACATCACGCTGTGTTCTTCCCATTATATCAATATCACCGGCGCACAGTTGTCCAAAATGACTTATCTCGTTGCAAAAATCATAACTTTTGGACGGAATGAGGTAGCGGTACAATTTTTAATTTGAAGGAAATTTCCAGGGCTGTTACATCAACGAATTTCAAGAAAATTATTTCACAGGGTGTTTCGGAATCATCGGCCGAAAACAGATTTTCTCAAAAAACTAAATTTATAGAAAAAAGAATTGAAGTAAAAACTTAAAAATTGTCTTTTGTTTTGCAAATGTTGACAAAAACAAAATGATGGCCCCTGAGTGTTTATAGGGTGTTCTAAAATAAAATTCATCACAACAGTGGATGCGAAAATTTGGCAAAGAAACTTTTTTTTTGCTTTAAGCGGTCAATAATAATGGTTTATACCTTTTTAAGTGACATATTTTATGTGAAACAGTAAAGTTAAAAAATAAACGGACCAAAAATAAAAAAAAAAAAAAAGAAATTAAGTTTAATTAAAAACATATAGGTATACATATATTAAATAAGAAAAAAACACATAAACTATCTTAAATAATAATTATAAATTTTCAGTATAAAGTTCACTGCCATCATCATCACTTTTAATATTTAATAGACTAATCAGCTCTGGACAGTAGCTTTTTTTTAACTCTTTTTGGGATCTAACGTGTCTTAAAGATTGGATCTGATGATATGGATAGCATATTAAATAAATCTTCATTTTATCGTTTCCTTGAAACCTTGGGAGTATTGTAATCTTTATTCCTTGCTTCCTGTGCTTCCTCTGAAAGTTCCCCTATTGGTAAAATTTGATGGCTTATTAGTTCTCCACCGTGGTCCAGAATCTTGTGAAGTGTTGGGGTCAAGAGTTTGTGACTATATTTCGATTTTAAAAGATCCGAAGTGTTTTTTGTATACTCGTTAAATTTATCTATATTAATAGATTTCATAGATTATAGTGCATTCAAAATCACTTGCAGTTTCTTCAAATGTTCTTAGTCTACACGGGTTATAGCTAGAGCTCTTGATTCTGACCGGGTACCCGAAACAATACCCGGGTACCCGGGTACCCGGGTACTCGAATTATTCCAAATTACCCGGGTACCCGGGTATTTGCATGGTATTCAGATACCCGGGTACCCGGGTACCCGGGTACTCGAAACATAACGATCGTGAATCCGAGTACCCGGGTACCCGGGTACTCGGTACTATTACACAATGAAACTGAAATTGTTTGAACAAATGGATGCTATTATGAAGGATTTGCATGTTGGGGGTGGATTAATATGATTTTGTAGTTTATAAGGATGGTTTTGCTTTATTTGTGTTGTTGATTTGTAATTCATAAAAAATGCCATTTGTTAGATGGGTTGTGATTTTATTAGTGGTTGAAAAATGAAAAGTTATAAACCGATCTTGGCCGTCGTCGTCGTGATCGTCGTCGTCGTCGTGGTGGTGGTCGTCGTGGTGGTGGTCGTCGTGGTGGTGGTCGTCGTGGTGGTGGTCGTCGTCGTGTCGTGTTCGTCGTGGTCGTGGTCGTCGTAGTCGTAAATAAAGAAGGAAACAAAGCTGTTGGCAAGTGTTTGTTGATTTTGTTATTGTTGTAATGTACGAAAAAGAAATGCAAGTTGTGTGTGGATAGTGATAATTGAAAGGGATGATTTTATTATGTTGGTTAATCACTGTCCTGCATTTTCCTATGTATGGCCTTCGTCAAACAGGTAGTTGGTGCGATTTCCTTTGTTTTGGTGATTCATATAAAAAATATTTGGTTGAAAATATTAGTTGGATTATTGTTTTATTAGGGGTTGAAAATTAAGATAACCGATTTGGTGTGTTTGGTGTGTTGTCGTCGGTTATCTTTTTATGATGGGTTATTGGTCTTTTTCTTAACCACAGGTCAATAAAAAAAAGAAAACAATCATTTGGTAAGTGTTTGTAAGGACGAAATAAATAGTAGCTCGGAGACTGTTCTATTTTGTACTCGAATTATCTTTTAATATTCAAGTTGGACGATCATAGCAATATTTTTATTTGTTTCCTTAAAATCTCAAAAAGAAAAAAAATATAAAACACAAAAATAGCAATAAAAATCCCATCCAAGTACATTATGCGTTACCATTCATCGTTATTGTTGAAAATGCGCTAGTTTCTACAAGCGGGACATGTAGAGAAACCCAAACATTAATTTTTATGACATGCAAAAACCCAAATTAACAATCCTGCAAATGAGGTCTGTCTCCGAACTACTATTTATATCGTCCTTACAAACACTTACCAAATGATTGTTTTCTTTTTTTTATTGACCTGTGGTCAACAACGACGACGACACACCAAACACACCAAATCGGTTATTTTAATTTTCAACCCCTAATAAAACAATAATCCAACAAATATTTTCAACCAAATATTTTTTATGAATCACCAAAACAAAGGAAATCGCACCAACTACCTGTTTGACGAAGGCCATACATAGATAAATGCAGGACAGTGATTAACCAACATAAAATCATCCCTTTCAATTATCACTATCCACACACAACTTGCATTTCTTTTTCGTACATTACAACAATAACAAAATCAACAAACACTTGCCAACAGCTTTGTTTCCTTCTTTATTTACGACTACGACGACCACGACCACGACGAACACGACACGACGACGACGACCACCACCACGACGACCACCACCACGACGACCACCACCACGACGACGACGATCACGACGACGACGGCCAAGATCGGTTTATAACTTTTCATTTTTCAACCACTAATAAAATGAAAATCCATCCAACAAATTGCATTTTTTTATGAATTACAAATAAACCACACAAATAATCAAAACCATCCTTATAAACTACATTATCATAGTAATCCACCTTCAACCTGCAAATCCTTCATGAAAGCATCCATTTTTTCAAACAACTTCAGCTTCATTGTGTAAGAGTTCCAAATACCCGGGTACTCGGATATACGATCGTTATGTTTCGAGTACCCGGGTACCCGGGTACCCGAACACCATCCAAATACCCGGGTATTTGCTACCCGGGTAATTCCTGAAATTCCCGGGTACCCGGGTACCCGGTCCATGGACCGGGTACCCGGGTATCAAGAGCTCTAGTTATAGCTGATGTAACTCCTGGATTTTCGAAAAATCTTCTTGAATTGTTTCCATCATTTGTATTACCGAATCCTTGTTTTGGTGTATCAATAATCAACCCAAGCTGCTCCCTAAATTCCTTTTGTATCTCCATTTTTCTTCTCTTTTCGGCTTCCTTCTTGTCGGTGGCCTCGTTTTCTTGATGTAGTCCATATGCTAGTTTAGTTAAAGACGAAATTCCAAACTCGTAGTCTCTTTCATCTGCTTCAGCTAAATCGTCTGCTTCTCTTTGAAAATATTTTTGTGTTCTTTTGCAGATTGAACATGATAGTGTAGATTTCGTGCTTTGTGTCCATTTTTGCTTAAATAGAGCATAAGAACTTCTGAAGTTTCTTTTTAATTTCTTCATTAACACTAATTTCTGCGTATTGATTCTGAAACAATCGCACAAATTCTTCAGAATTCGAAGCATTGTGAAAATGTTCCAAAAGGACTTTGTTCGAAATATTCATATTCGAATTAAATTAAGACTATCCGGTCTTTAATCAATTGTTTTGAAAACTAATGAAGTTTATCCATTGTCAGAGTTTATATAACAGATAAACATGCACACGCACAATTTAATTGGGTAAGTGAAAAAAATAATATTTCTCTCTACCTGTTTTATTGGACCATAAGATAAGGATCTATAATTAAAAATATCCTTCAACCTTAAATATAATTAAAAATAGAGTGGCGCGACAGCTCTTGAAGAGCCAAGGCCTAGTGGCTTACTCTCATCAACAATTCTCTAGGTGCGTGTGAAGAATTGAGGGGACCTACAATTTAACGCCGATTCCGAACGGCAAAGTTGAGAAGCACTTTTTCATGACAGATGATACTCTTGGAAGTTTTGTCAGTTCTTCGCAAGAGGCAGTGTCCGTGAAAGATGAAATAAAAACTTTGGGCCCGAGTAGGATTCGAACCCACCACGTTCTGCTTAGCAGCCAACGCACCTAACCACTAAGCTACGGACACTACCTTAAATATAATTAGAAGGTAATAAAAAATGTATCTCTTGTTTACCTAGTTTAAGATTTATAATAATCCATTTGGCTTATTAATTGCAGGAATCTACTTAAATAGGAAAATGAAAATAGGCAGATTATAAAAATTGGTAGATATGGTAAAACATTTTGCAAAACCTATATCAATATATATATTCGTAATTAAATCCAAAATAATATTTTTTATTCTAATGCAAAAAAAAAAATTAAAAATTCATCCGTTGCTGGTTTTTACAAGTATCATACATTTCATGATACTTGTGGGTTTTTCGACAACTTTATGAATTACTTTTTTATTCATTATTATTATCATTATTAAAATAAAGTAAGAAAATGTTATGTTTACGACGCATTTTTCAAAAAAACTAATATCAAAGTCAAAAATTATCACGGACAAGAACAACGGAACATCCTTCAAAAAATAATATCTGACCAATAAAAAAAGATAAGAAAATTTGTAAATGCAGTTACAATGGATAATATTTCTTCTAAAAATTAAAACCTTAACATCGTTGCTAGCATTATTATTAACAGAGAACTAAGGGTTTACGTGGGTCAAGGTATGCCCAAGTAAGCGTTTTCTCAAGCCTTTATTTTTTTTTTTTTTTTTTCAAAGTACAAAATCTCGGCAGTGCGCAAGTATGTACAGCTAAATATTTTTCTTTTAATGCATGGACTTGGATGGATTTTTTTGTAGCTCTATTCAAACTCGATAAATTGTAAAAATATTGGTGTTTTTTTGTTTCATTTATAAAAACCTTAAACATTATTTTTTTTTTCAATTTCAAATTTAAATTTACTTATAAGTAACTAAACCAGGAACTATTAACAAAAAATAAGATTTTACATTCAATATGCCATAATCGCAAAAATGAAAATAAGGAAGTAAGGAGTTTTTTCTCTAGAAAAAAATTAACTAACTTTGAAGAGCCCAATAAATTAAACTAGTGATCAAAAAATTATTTTGTTTACTGTTTTTGAAGCTCTGTCTATATTTCTCTTAGAAATAAAAAACAAAACAATAAAAATAAAACATCAGATTTTGTATTTTTGCCACGACTTTTCCCTTTTTGGACAACTGTGCGGCGTACGCAAGAAGTTGAACAGATTTTTGGAAGATAGTGCCTCTGGTGTTGACGATGGAATTCTGCACTAACTTCTCAAGAACGATGTTAAGGAAATCGCACGACAGTGCATCTGAATGTTTTTTTGACGTCGAAAGATTCCGTAAGCTCGTTGCCAACCTTGATATAGCAGCGTGAGTTCTCCATCGTCATTTTGCACAAGCGAACGAGCTTGGCAGATATGCCAAAACTAGACATAGCTTTATACAGTTCGTCTCTGTAGGTGCTGTCATATGCGGCCTTAAAATCGATGAAAAGATGGTGGATATCGATCTGCTCAACAACGCGCTGAATAATGCATATTATCCAGTGCGTTGGAAGACAGATGTGGTTCATCCTCTCCCGAAAATGAGAAAGCACAACTCCAATCCGTCAAATCTTCGTCATCCTCCAAGTATCAGAAAGGTATTTGAAAAGATCATCAATAGAGCTCTGATTTAGTGGGCTGCGGACAACACGGGTTCAAGGCAGGACATGACACTATTCATGCTGCGTTCAAGCTCGTTTCTGACGTCTAATGGAACAAGTCGAAGAAAAAATGCACGGGTGCTGTGCTGGTGGATTTAGAGAAGGCCTTCGAAACCATCGACGAATAACTTGATCTTTGGGGCGTTCTATCCGAACGACGAATATTTTGATAGTGCACGCTTGAGCGGCTTCATTCCACCAGAAGCATTCTTCTGGCCTGATACAGGACAGATATGCGGTGCCGCTAATCTACCACGTCAGGTGAAGAACGGGACCGCGAAACGGGTGAAGCAGGAGAAAAAGTACTGCTGGCTTCAGTCAGCACTTGACAATGAGTAGTCGGGGTGGGGTTTTGGGCCTTGGACGGCTTACATACTTGTTTTAGTTTAAGGGTTTTGGATTTAGGTTAAAGTAGAGTAGGCATGGTGGCACATACATGGACAAGTACAACAAATATAAAATACAAAAAAAAAAATAAAGAAATAAATATCTCCATGGGGTAAGCCTTGAAGTGGCGGAGCGGCTTACGGTAACTACTACTATGAAGCTTAGAGCTATGCGATCGCGAAACTTTTTCGCAGAAGGGCCTACCATGGTCGACAGGTCGAAGCGGAGTAGGCTGTTACTACTAATTACCCCACAACGTTGTTGTGAAGCAACAACAGGGCTTGGTGTTCCCACCAAGGCACTCCTATTTAAGGACGGCAGCCAATGAATTTCTTTTTTTGGAATCAACGGTGGCGTCTTCAGTTCCAGTTAGGCCGAACTACTTGGTGTACACCTTTACGGGCTACTTCGACTTATTTGAAGCCCAGGCCGTAAAAGGAGCGGTTTTTCCGGCTCTTGCACTTGGAGCCCCATTAAGTGTCCTGTTACACCAGGTTGGGGGTTGTACGTCGGGGTGACTTCCCGACTACGTAGAAAAGAATTTAGTTGTGAAGCAACAACAGGGCTCGGAAACGGAAGGAAACACTGATGACGACCCAAGAAAATGTAAAAAGGACAACGAATTTCGAATATGCACGTGGAATGTCCCTTAATAGACCGCGTGCTTCCGAACAATTAGCGGAGACCCTCAACTGCTACAAAGCAGACATTACCGCTATCCAGGAAATACGATGGGATGGACCCGGTAAAAGGACGATGGGAAACTGCGACTAATATAGTGATTGTTACCGAGAGCAACAACAGCGACTCTTTCGATGCGGATTCGTCGTGGGAAGCAGACTCAAGCAAAAAGTCTTGAGCTTCAAATGTGTAAGCGAACAAAGACGCTACGAGCTCCTTGTCAAAACGTACGAGCAATGTCCTAGCTTTGACATTAAAATTGTTCTCGGCGATTTTAACGAAAAGCTGGGAAAAGAGGACATCTTTGGTGGAACAGTCGGAAAG
Source organism: Sphaerophoria rueppellii (assembly GCA_920937365.1). Taxonomy (NCBI): domain Eukaryota; kingdom Metazoa; phylum Arthropoda; class Insecta; order Diptera; family Syrphidae; genus Sphaerophoria; species Sphaerophoria rueppellii. Next base: position 59,543,184 of record CAKKXW010000004.1, on the reverse strand, counting down.
CACAGCCTGCATGACACCACTTCCGATAACAGATTCAGGCTGATCGATTTTGCTGCGGGGCAAAATGTTGTGGTAGCAAGCACCTGGTTTCCACATGTCAACATCTATAAAGATACATGTAGATCTCCTGATCAATCAACCGTCAGCCAGATTGATCGCATTGCGAGCGACGGAAGGCACTTATCCAGCATGATGTTGGAACTTTCCGAGGAGTCAACATCGACTCGGAACCTTACCTCGTCGTAGCCAATGTAGTGCTACGAATATCCCGACAACGACCAAAACAAGGAAATTCTGCAAATTCTAGACAGAAGCGGCAAAAATGGGCTTAGCGGTAAATGAGGGAAAAACGAAGTATATGCTGTCTTCGAGGAAGGACACCCAACACCGACGCACGGAGTTTGTCTACCTAGGCTCCGCTATAAACACGGGCAATAAGAATGACTCTTGCTAATCGCTGTTTCTTTGGGCTAAGAAAGCAATTGAGTTGAAAAGCCCTCTCTCGAGCAACTAAGGTAAAATTGTACAACACCCACATCATCCTAGTCCTACTGTAAGGTGCAGAAGCATGGACCTTGACAAAATCGGACGAGTGCCTTAGGTATTGCATTGAAGGGGAATGGCGAAAAAGATATAATAGCGAACTTTACGGGTTGTACAACGACATGGACCTAGCCAGAAGGGTCAAGGTCCAGAGACTCAGATGGCTCGGTCATTTAGAGCATAAGGACATATGCGACTCAGGTGGCGCACTCAAGTGGAAAAGGACCAAGTTGATAAACTTGGAGTGCAAAACTAGAGACAGCAGATTGTTGATTGAGGCCCAAGTCCACAACGGACTGTAACGCCACCTTAAGTAAGTAAGCCTAGGAGGAGATTCAAACTTCAAACTGACCAAAATTTATACATAAAATGTACATCTAATTCTTTATACACTTATTTTGGGCGGTAGATACAACCTAAAAACTTGTAAAAGAAAAAATCACAAGGTATGTACATAATTAAGAAAACGAATTGCATCGATTTTTTAACCCATTTTCAAAAAAAAAAATTGACTTGTTGATAATCATCTTCCCTTATTATAATAAGCATCCATTACGCGCAAAGTTAAAAGCAAAAAATAAACTACCTTTCTGTGTCTGTTGTATTTGTCGCTATAATCTATTTGTTCAAATTTTGTTTTTATTTCTATTCTCTGTTTATTATAGACCAATATCAGGTGTGTTGTAAGAGCGCGAATGAGAAAACATCATAGTGACTGTGAGCCTACTTTTATTTTATTTACATATTTCTTTTTTGTCGAATAAGTAGTATATTTGAGTGTGTCTATGACTCAGGTTAATATGCAGTGCCGTTTGGGGGGAACCACAAGTTAATATGTGCGCAGCATCATGAACAAGCCAAAGGAATACACAAAAGAAAAGTAAAATAAAAACAGACGAATATTTGGTTGTTGAAGTGAGGACGACCTAGAAAAAAATGTTTTTCTTTTTTTTATTTTGCCTTCAGAACAGAACAGATACAGATTTTTTGCTCTCCTCTTTGATACTCTAATTCGTCATCATCAGTTGTTTTGTCTGTATACTAACAAAACGGCGAAAATGATAATGACGGAGACGTGAAGGTAATGATGACGAAACCTACGTCATTTGCACCAAACCAATGGAAATTGTGAAATCAAATGGAGAAGCCGAATGACGATGACGAGTAGAGAAGAGAATGTGTGCTGGCTGGGGGATTCCCTATCCAGCAAGTCAATCGAATATGGTCACTTTATTAAGCAACAATAACAAGAAGGGATTTTTTATAAAGGGGAAATATTCGTTGGATTTTTAAGGCTGTTTCACAACAGAGCGTTCAGTCGTTCGTGTGTCTCAAGCTTTACGTAAGCGTCTGGCAGTTTTGACAGTAAAATGCAGGTGCTTTCAACTTCAGCTCACAATACCGCGTTCATTCTTGCAAGTGACAATTTCTATCAGCGATTTTATTAAACAATCCCGATTGAAATCTTATATCCATCTTAAATTTTTTTTGTTTTTATAATTTGCACCCATTCAAGGGATTTTTTATACCCTTTTTGTGCCAGAGACAAAGTGAGTGCATTAGTCAGGGGTAGGAAAGGAGTTGTCGGTGTACATTGGTCTTGAATTCTTGAACATTGTAATGACTGGGAAAGACAGAATGTGGAAGAGAGTTCCACATTCGCGTAGTACGGCTAAAAAATGATTGTCTATACTTGAGAGTACGTCCGATGTTGGGGTCGAGGGTAAACTGATGGGCATTCCTGGAATCACAATTGAATTGTTTAAGGGGAAGAATGCAACTGACTATTTCTCTAGAGCACTTACCGTAGAAGTAACGATAAAACAGAGAGAGACACGAAACGTTACGACAGTGGTCTAAAGGAGTGAATGAATTAGTGATGTCTCTATCACCGATCATTCTTACGGCTCTTCTTTGTATACCATCCAAGAGGCTTAAGGAAGTTACTGGAGCACCAACCCAAAGATGGGAATTGTAATCAAGCTTTGGACGGATATGTCTTATAGATAATAGCCAGATCAGACGGGAAGAAAACGTCTTAAGAAACCCAATCACTTGCGGTATTTTTGGCGACATCGTGTATGTTCTCGGTCCACCATATGTGGTCAGTGATGCACATACCGAGAATCTCGAGATGTTCGGTCTCGTTGATGCAAGTGCCACTCATGGACAGTGGCAAGGGGGAATATATCTCGCTTCAACAATTCAAGACAGCAGTGAGTTTTCGAAGCATTAAACTCTACACGGTTTTTAATTCCCCATTGTACAATGCTGTTTAAGTCAGAGTTTGATGAGCTTATCATATTTCGCCGTTGCAAAACTACGAAAAATGCTTGCCACGCATAGAACTACAGCTTTCAAAATTCAAAAGGGAAAACTAATGACGATTTCAATTATGAATTGCCAAAACATTATGATGTCCTATAACGAGCTTTTAGAAATAAAATAGAGTGGCGCGACAGCTCTTGAAGAGCAAAGGCCTAAGTGGCTTACTCTCATCAACAATTCTCTTGGTGAGTGTAAAGAATTGAGGGGATCTAATTTAACGCCGATTCCGAACGGCAAAGTTGAGAAGCACTTTTTCATGACAGATGGTACTCTTGGAAGTTTTGTCCATTCTTTGCAAGAGGCAGTGCCCGTGAAAGATGAAATATAAATCTATGGGCACGAATAGGACTCGAATCCACGACGTTTTGCTTACCAGCCAACGCACCTTACCACTAAGCTACGGACACTACAACGAGCTTTTATCTATCTCTTAAATAAAAAAAAATTATTGAATCCACATAATTTATTATTATATTATTTCTTTAGATAATCCGCTCCGGGAACCACTGAATATTAGTAGATGGTTTGTTATCTAAAGAAATGCATCAAACAAGATCATAAAATTATTTTATTTACAAAGCAAAAAAAAATAAGTGTCGAAAATTTACTCTTTTATGATTGAAAACTTTCACTTTGGATTAGGAGCTAAAATACGAATTGGTTATCGTTCCTCCAAACATTAAAAAAAGTGCCAAAGCAGCAACAAACATATACACACCCACTTTTGAAGCACCCACCAAGAAGTCAACACTCAGCCAACAAAATAAAATCGCCGTCGTGGTCGTCAAGCAAAAGTGTGTTCGTGTTGGGCTTTGTGGGTTTCCAAAATAGAACTGAAGCTTAAACAATGCATTGTCTTTTGATTTGAAGTTTTCTTCTTCTACATTGATGTTATCCCGCCAAAAAAAGTAAATTTTATACAAAAAAATGCAACGAAAAGAAACTCACTGATTAGAACTAATTCCACTTAACCAACGACCAAACCCAACAAACACATCACTTTCGAAACCAATAAAAATTTGCGCGCGAAAATTTCGCTGCTCTAACCGGATTTCTGTGATCCATTCGTTTTAATTTTTTTTTCCTTATTATTATTATTTTAATATCAACTATTTATTTATAATAAGCCGGTTTAAAAAACATTCCTTTTGCAGTTTTATATATTTGTATAATAGATAGGTACACATTTTGCGTTATTCGCAAATATCCATGGTACGTACACAAGCAGACACAAAACCAGGAGACTTTTTTTTTAACGTAAACGACATAAACCAAAAATTATCTCCTTACTCCTTCTCAATCTACACCGTAGAAGGACAAGGACAACGATAATGGTAAAAATTGTCCATACTTTGGCTTCTTTGACGAATGCGAAAGACAGAGAAAACTTAAACATTACCGTATGCTCACAGAGAAGAAACAAGGCGGTTCAACAAATGCGACGTTGACAGTTTTCTCTTTAACACACAACCACACAAATTCCATTGATTGGTTGAGTTCGATTTTAATAATTGGAATTTGAATATGCAGATGCAGAAGCGTACAATTGAATATCTTAAGACGATATGCAAGACAAGAGTTGATAAAAGCATTCATTACCCGTTAAACATTAAAATCAAGCATTTATGGTCACCAACCAGCTGAAAATCATTCAGGAAAAACAAGATGCACAGCGGAGCACCTTCCCGTCGGGTACGGTTTTCTCTCATTGCCGCGCTCACGCTGTCACACACACATTTTACTCTTTTTTTCTCAATTAATGAACTATATTAACAAGCAAATCCCCGATTTGGATTTCCTTTTCACTTGTTCATACGTTATATCGCTTCTCTTTCTGGCCACTGGTAATTTAACAGCACTAAATGCACATAAAATAAAATACTAATAATTTTGATGAAGCGAGAGAGGGAGAGGAGAGGAGACAGATTAATAAAAATGAATAGAGTACAGTAATCAAGAAATGACTGCAGAAAATTTTCGTTTTTTCTCACTTTTTCCAAACGATTTGAGAACACAAAAACAAAACAAACTTCATCAATTTCATGTAAATTGTATTCTCTAGCCCACAGATTTTAATTTTATGCTGAGTTCTTAACAATTTTTGTGCTAAAAATTGCGTTATTTTTAATTTGAAAATGCGCTAGTCAGAGCGAAATTTGTTCGCTTTCCCGACGAACGAAGACGAAAAAGTCATTCCTCGTTCGGTGATAGATGAATTATTCCTCCCTTCTTAATTTCGTTTAATCAACCCAAATATGGCGGTCAACTTAACGAAACTGCATAAGCTAGAGCAGACAAGCAGCATACTTGTCTGTTTTATTTACTCTTTCATCGTCATGCCATGTACAAAAAAAAATACGATAGACTTGCAGCCACGGCGAAAAGACAACACGAAAAAAGTGCATACAAATTATTGTAAATTGATTTTTCCCATTACCTGGTAACCTGGACTGTCGAATAAAAAAATCCAAAAGTTAAGAAATGTACGGTTGAAATTCCCACCGGCTTAAACTGTATTTTTTCTTAAACACTTTTTCACGTTCGTTTCAGCAAATAATAGAGTAAGAAACTAAATTTTTCATATTTCCCTCTCAACCATTACAGTGTGATATTGTATATTTCTGTTCTCTTTCGATTATTCTTGTTTTTATTTCTGATTTTCTCTCGTACCACGGCGAAGGAGACGAAATTTGAACGAAAGGGAACGATCGAGAGTGAACAGCGGCGAAAACTTAAGAACGATTGGAAGAGAGCACACAATTTTATTCAATTTTTTTTTTCTTTCAGCAACCGACACTTTTCAATTGTATTTTTCGTGCTTTTATCACACACAAAACTTTTGAACTTTATGAAATTTTCACGCAGCCAACATTTAACTTTAAGTTTTTCATAGATTATTTAATATATTCGCGATTTTTCCGGGAAAATTTAATCAAAATCCAGAGGAAACGTGAAGACGCGCGTATCCCACGAACTAGCAAGCCGTCAAATACATCGCCGCTCGCCGCCGCACCACGATTAAATGTATATTAAAATGCTTGGGATAGACAGAGATGGGGCGAATTTTGTCGCCTCGATTTTTTTTTCTATTCACTATTGTCGGCCAGTCTGTGTGGAGGTGGTGACAAAATGGCTGAATTTTCAAGTTTTCCGATCGAGTAAGGTGTGATTCAGATTTCGATTTGAGAAGGAAAATTCCTCCAATAAAAAAATTTAGAAATTACTTTCATTTTAATTCATTTCCCATAGAAAAAAATGGCTTGCTAAATAATGATGTAAAAAATGTCAGCATACATTTTTCAAGGTTTCCACCATGTTGGATTTGGAATGGAATGATGGCAAACTAATTTCTCTGCATATACTATGTACATGGCTTGCTTACTGCTTTTTTCATGAGCACATTTTATATTTTTTTGTTTGTTAAATTTGTTGTATTTTCTGTCGGAAATGGAACAACCTACACACAATTTGTGAAACTAAATTTTGTTTTGGGATTTCGTAAATCTTGTTTCTCTTGCGTGTTAAATTGTTTTCACAATAATTTTATTTTCGAACAGAAAACGTTTACTTTTCCACAAAATTAGTTTCGCTGGAGTATTGAGTGTATTGGTGGGCACGTAGTACAGCTGAATGTGGTGCCGCTGTCTACGGCGAAAAAAGGGGTATAAGGATGCGATGAGACGCGTGATACGACGATGAAATTTTGGAGTATGTTCACAGAGTCAAGAAGATGTAATATTTAGGCCGTGTCCGAATTCGATGAATTGTGGTTAAAAATGGATGAATTTTTAACCACTACTGTCATATTTTAACCTGCTCCACAGCTAGTCTAATTTTTAACACATTTCATTCAATGCGAAATGTCAAAATTTAACCAAACGTCAAGTTTTAACCACTTTTTAACCCAATTCGGACACGGCCTTAAAAGGGATGTTCAACCATAGCCATTTCACACCAGAGACAAAACGGTTAGTTCTCAAATTTTCATTGACATTATAAATCTTTGATGTCAAGTTAGGGATGCCACAAGTCCTTTTAAAAAATTATCACACTTTTTCTTTCCTTGTTTGTTTCCCGTTAGTTTAAGATATTAAAAAATGGAAAACACTTTTTCCTTTTTGATTTTTCGGAAGTTAAAAGGCTCTACTTTACTTTAAAGGAACCTGAATTTGAAGTCGCCAATGGTCTCAATGGTTGGTTTATGACTAGTAAAGCATAAATAAAGTGATTTTTTTTTCTAAAAAAATAATATTTCTATTTTTATTTTATTAAACAAAATCGAACTTCTTGCTAAGAATTTACGATTAAATGTCATTTTTAGTACTGGCAGACTGCGTATATTTATGGGATTTTTCCGGGCGGGAATTTTCTTAATTATTTCCCTTTGAGGACATTTTGAGTTTAGAATATATACCCAGTCGTTGTTGAGCCGCCGCATATACTCGCTGTTTGCTATCGTAGCCAGAGTCGTGCACTACGAATCGAGGGTTAAAACCCCTTGAGCGGCGAAGCCGCCGCATATACCCGCTGTTTGCTAGCATAGCCAGAGTCGTGCACTACAAATCGAGGGTTAAAACCCCTTGAGCGGCGAAGCTAACGTAGCCAGAGTCGTGCACTACAAATCGAGGGTTAAAACGCTTTGATCGGCGAAGCCGCCGCATATACCCGCTGTTTGCTAGCGTAGCCAGAGTCATGCACTACAAATCGAGGGTTAAAACCCCTTGAGCGGCGAAGCCGCCGCATATACCCGCTGTTTGCTACAAAAAGCTGTTTTCACAATAAAAACAAAACCTCGTTCGTCTTAAAATTCATTTTCTTCTTGATAAAATCATGATTTTAAAATATCCCCCCAATTTAAACGATCATTCAAAATTCTTAAATCAGGTAACAAATTTCCCACTCTGCCAACACTACAATTCTTCGACCTGAAGTTGTTCCCTTGCATTTTGACAGATAGAAAAAAAATAACAAAATATCGACTTGGTAAGAAATTTTTATTCCATTTTTCGTAAATTTATAAATTTGTTAATTCATATTTACGGGGTTTTCAGACATGACCAACATTGAAGCTGTTCTATAGGAATCTGTTCCTCCGCTTTCTTAATTTTTTTCAAAACATAACCTCATTGTTCCCGTCTTGTAAATGCGCCTCAGTTAAAATTTTTGTTTACTGTTTTTTCTAATTCATTTCAGTTAAAAAATGTCATTTTAACTTAAATGTTTATGATTTTTGCTCTATTAAAAAATGTGTGTTTGTGCAACCGTTTTTTGAAAGTTTAGTTTCTTCTCCTCAAAAATTTGTTCTTTTTTATATTTTCATATGACAACCTTACATCGACGTGCTTCGTCGTTAACAATTCTACAAGCAGACTGTCAATCTTTTCTTTCTATTGGAGAGAGGGAATATATATATATATATATATACTATATTAAATGAATTAAGGACTGCTGAATGATTTCATTTTTTTTTTTTTTTGGTTTTGACTGGTTACCACAGAAACTTGTTGGAGGTCTGTTTGGTAATTCCAACTTTTTGCAACGAAGTAAAACGTTTTTACATTTTTCCTGTTTGTTTACTCGAATTAGTTGCAGAGAAATGGGAAATCGAGAGAGCAAAATATTTCCCCTCCAAAGAAAATTTTGCAACTTCTTGCAACTGAAAATTCTTCTTGCAAGTTGTTTTTAAATTTTTAGTTAGTTAATGTTTATTTCATCAAGTCGATGTCATTAATGGCTCTTAGTAATGCAACCCAATTTAGCCAAAATTCGATTTTAACCGACTTTACGCATGTTTATTACTAAGGGCCAATGATGACATATTTAGTTTTTGTATTTGCTCTTGGTCAAAACCAAAAGTGAATATTTTTTTTTGTAAGGTAAAAAAATTTCAACATTTAATTTAATTTTTTCGGTAGGCCAAGTGATCACAGACTAGCTCATACAACTCAAGAATTTAATGACTCTTTGAATAATTGTATGAACCGTCCACAGAGATAAATCGAAACGATCCGCCACAGGAGCATGCTTCATGCCCAGTAATCCTTTATAGTATAATTTGTGTTATTAAATGTATTTCATAAAAAATTTCATAAACAAAGCATAGGGCTAAGTACTTCGGTCCACTAACTGTTTTGTCCGAACGGAGACTAGCACAAATCTCCTATGCACAGAATTTTTCACTAATGCCATTTTTAATTGGCAACCTGGAATCTGAAAAAAACATTCTCTTTCGATGCCGTGATCAAAAAGCTCGTCGTCGCTGCCGTCAGGGTTTCTTAGCAGTTTCAGGGCTAAACCTTTACTTACATCTTCTTCTTCGCTGAACGAAGAATCAGACTTCATCAACTCTTCCACCAAACTCAAAAATTAATTATTTTCGACATTTTTTTGTTTTAAAAAGGATCTTTAACATAAAAGCACTACCATTCGAATCAAATCGTAACATCAAATAATTTAATTTGTCAACCGTTTTGACAGAATGAAAACAAGCAGCAACAAATGTATGGGAAAATACGTGATTTCCTTCAAGTTTTTGAAAAGTTTTGCAGAACGGTCTTGTGTGTCCGATGTGAAAAGGTTAAATTTTGGCAATTTTTTTTTCCTCATGAATGATAGAGAAGTTTGATTCTATTTTGTTGTTTATTTTTTTATTTACCAGTACATTTTCTTCATTTTTCATCCGTAATTCATCACGTTTATTAAGCCTATTTTGATCGTTTTTTAGGGTATGTGCTGTCAATTTTTGGGGTATGTGCTGTCAAACTTTGACTGTGTTGTCAGTCGAGTTCAGGGGTGTATTATTTCTGTTCGTGATGGTAAGGCGCTGCAATTCGTTGAGTTCCCTTAGTGTGGACGGTTGTTTTGAATAGTTCTTCCATCGTGTTTCGAAACGTTTTTATTTGTCGGTTGTATTACAATAGGCAAAAAAAAATATATCTTCGGCCTAAAGTTTCGGAACGCATCCAAATCATATGTCGTTTTCCATTGGCAGTCCAGAAGCATTCGGAAGAGTCCAGAAGGCTTCTGAAACCATTCCATTGGACTGACTTTGACAGACAGAATGCTTCTGAGAAGAGCAGAACTCTTCCGTTTTAAAAACAGAAGCGTCCGAAGAATGACACTTTCATCATAACCCGTTCCATTGGAGGAAGAAAAAGAAACGTCAAAAGAAGACCAATGGAAAACGACAATAAGTTTTAGTATTTTCGTGGTGAGTTTAAGAAAAAACGTGTTTGACAATTTCAAAATTCAATCTAGCAATCCACGCTAAATTTAAAAATGCGAAAGCAAACAAAAGAGAACTGTTGAAAATGCGAAAACAAACAACAGAGAACTGTTAAAAATGGAAAAAATCTCACCTCATCTCTTTGTTTTTGTAACTCACATGTAGTCATGTAGACGAAAAGAAAAATAAAATGAAGAAGTATGAAAATTGCGGGATCTAGGGCATAGAGAATATATAATACCTAGAGTCACGACTTCGGGTGTTCGCTCTCTTTTTGCCTACAAGCTGCAATTTGGTAGTTTTGTACTAACCCAGTGAGAATGTGTTAGTTTTCCAATGCTTTTTAAATGAGAAACTGCACCCATACATTCGCACTGAGTTAGATACAATGCTCAGGTTGGAGTCGAGGTGGGTTTCATGGGCTCAGATTTCGAAAATAAGATTCCGTTGAGCTCAGCATTTCAAAAAAAAACTTAAACATACAAAAAATGCATGTAATATGAAAAATAATACGTTATCTTGTTCTTTGCACTTTTAACATATAATTGCACTATAATTTACCAATATTCGTATCAAAAATCTTAATAAATCTTAAAAAAAAGTCGTGCGTTTAGTCTCGTATTTGCTGTGGTGGAAGGTCCTGTCACTTTGGGTTTGTGCATCAGGAAAAAAAATGTTGTCACGGCTCTGAGTGTTCACTGTTTTGTCACCTCTTACACAGGTTCACGGACACGAAAAAAAGAGAGGATTGTGAGAGTTCACCTCTTACACAGATTCACGGACACGAAAAAAAGAGAGGATTGTGAGAGTTCACCTCAGAAAAATTTTGAGGGTGTTTTCGGCAAGGGAGGAAAAGGTCGCGACTCTAGGTATTATATATTCTCTATGATCTAGGGAGTGAAACGTAAGTCGGTTTCCCATCTTGTTACATATTTAATCTTTGATTCAATGGTTGCGTGCAACTTTTCGAACACCATAAGTGCAAAAGAGAAACAAAATTCGAAAACATGAGACGGAAGAAAATCGACTCGCATGGGTAAAATTTACCGTACAACAATTTGACGTCTCTTTGCTCATTTCTGTTGTTTTGCTTACCTTTTTGATTTAATTTCCTTTTGCGAAAGAAAACTTCATTGAACTTCAGTTGTAGTTCTCAGTTGTGAAATTTCAAGATTGTAGTCAACTTGTCTTTATTTTTCCTAAATTATTTTTTTTTTTAAGCAATCAAAAGCTTATTCTTTGACGAAAAGAATTGATTGTTCAAAACAATGGACACTAGCCTTCCCTAGGTACATATTAAGGGTATTCACGTAACGAGATAATTTTCTACTTTGCGGAAAAATAGAAAATTCCGCAAAAGATTTAAATGAACACCCCAGCAGAAAATAGTTGCGTAAACAAGGGACACAAACAGTTGTTTGTTAAACGTCAAAGTGAATTTGCCCAATTCACGTCATTCGATAATTTATGTTAAAGTGATTCTTTTATTTTATTCTAATTACATTTTAATTTTTGCTCTTCAAGATGCCAAGAAGTAGTTTTAAAACAAAATTCATTCTTTCATTCATTTGTTTGTTGATTCTGATTGCTTTTTTTTTGTTGATTTAATTTGTGATTTAATTTGACGAGAACCTTCCGCTTATGTCAGTTCAGTTGGAGAAAAGATGAAATGAGGGCCAAATTAACGGTCAAAAATTCTATCAGGTTTTTTTTTCTGCAGTTTCTGCTTTAAATTTGTGAGGTAAGATTCTACGATTTGCAGAAAATTTTTCCCATACAAATTTTGACAGCTCATTTCTTACTTATTTACTTACGTACTTATGGTGGCGCTACAGTCCAGGTCGGACCAGGGGCCCTATTCTTGAATTAAAGAAATAAAATATCGCATACATTTTCGTATACGAGATCAAAAATAGTATTCTTGAACGCTTTTCGAATGCTGTCAAACGTCTCGTATACGAAAATTATCGAATGCTTCATCTCGAGTGGGTAGACCTACTCGAGATGGCATTTCGCAAACGAAAGTGTGCGATAAATACGGGATTTTATCAATCTTACTTAGAATTTTTCAATAATAAACCTAAAGATAACCTTTTGATAATTATTTTCACTTAAAAAAATATGAAAGACCATTGTATTTAATTACATACGAATCTTTTGATTGTCATTGTCATTGTCTCCATAGAACGGGACCTAGACCTACCATAGCTCTTTCGAATTTCACTTTGAAAGAGCCATAGAAAATCCTGCTTACCAGCCAACAAGAATGAAATCTTTTTGAAAAACAATTAAAATGGTTTTTATTATGTCTATTTACATATATGATATATCTACGTTACTTAATCATTTGGTATTTGGAATCACTTGAATTGATCCAGAAGCATTATTTTAAATAAATCGAAGCATTGCAACTCCTTCGTCGAACTGCAAGATCCGTGCCGGTTCAAGGAATTTCAATGGCTCCACCTTGAACTAGTGTTGTCGCAGAGCCCTTTGAAAATCGCCGTGAATGTATCGCTGATTGTGTGCAGAATCTCGTGGTAGTGTCGTAGTGATACTTGAAGGCCATTTCCAATTACAAGCCAATGAATTCAGTCAAGTTCGTGAGTTCGTGAACAAACAGGAAAACTCTCTTCTTTTTTACCATTGGATTGGATCGGTATCCCCGGAGAAGTCTTTTTACGACTCTTCAGCCGCATTCATTATATTTGATTTTCGTTTTCTTGATTGAAAATGTTTGAATTTTAAAATTTGAAAAACACGGACGCTTTGATTTCCAAATTCAAAGCGTCAACTGAATTGACAACACAAATCAGCATATTGTTTTCTTTTTTTTTGCCCCACTTAGGGGACGGAGAAAAATGTACTCTTAATTTTGCCAATGCGTTGCCATTTCGTATACGAAATTCATCGCATGCACAAAGTCGTGTACGAGTCAATTTGGTTCAAGAATACAACTCTGCTTTCGCATACGAGATTCAGTATGCGATAATTTACGTATGCGAACATTTTCGCATGGTTTCAAGAATAGGGCCCCAGGGCCTCTCCCAACAAACTTCTCCAGCCAGCTCGGTCCCTGGCTAACTGTCTCCAGTTTCGCACGCCAAGTTGGTTCAGGTCCTCTACCACCTGTGTGCTCCACCGGAGTCGCGGTCTTCCTCTTCTGCGACGTCTTTCCGGATTGGATTCGAAGACTCTTCAAGCCGGAGCGTTATTCTCCATCCGCTCAACATAACCCAACCATCTAAGTCGTTGGACCTTAACTTTCTGGCTAAGACATTGTTGCTGTACAGCTCGTACAGTTCTTGGTTGAATCTTCGTCTCCATTCTCCATTAATACAGACAGGACCAAATATCACTCAAAGAATTTACCCTCAAAGCAGCCCGAAGCATTTTCATCAGATATTGTCATGGTCTGGTCCATGTCTCTGCACCATACCTACATGAGGACCGGGATGATGAGGGTTTTGTAGAGTGTCACTTTAGTTGCTCGTTCTTAGTTCTTCGTTTGATTTCAGCGCTAGTGTTGTTGTCTGAGTTGATAGCGGATCTCAGGTAGACAAAGTCCTTAACTACCTCGAAGTTAAATCTGTCTATGTTGACATTTGCTCCAAGACGTCGATGTTCGTAGTCCTTTCTTGTCGACAGCATTAACTTGGTCTTGCCCTCGTTAACCGCTAGACCCATCGTCCTGGCCTCCGTCTCAAGGCTCACAAACGCTCCACTGACATCACGCTGTGTTCTTCCAATTACGTCAATGTCGTCGGCGTATCCTAGTAGCTGGACGGACTTTTGAAAGATTCTGCCTCTGGTGTTGACATTGGAGCTTTGCACAATCTTTTCAAGAATGATGTTGAAGAAATCGCATGACAGCGCATCGCCTTGTCTAAAACCTTTTTTGACATCAAAAGCGTCCGAATTTTCCATTGTCATCTTACACAGATGGATGAGTTTTTCTGGGATGCCAAAACTAGACATTGGTCTCTATAGACGCTTTCATACGCGGCCTTGAAATCGATGAAAAGATGGTAGGTATCGATTTGAAGTTCCTGGGTCTTCTCCAAGACCTGCCGTAGGGTGAATATTGATCGATGGTGGACTTTCCGGGTCTGAAGCCACACTGATAAGGACCTACCAGGTTGTTGACGAAGGGCTTCAAATGTTCACACAGCACGGCAGACAAGATCATAAAGGCGATGTTAAGGAGACTTATACCTCTGTAGTTGGTGCAGTTCAGGGGATCTCCTTTTTTGAGGATCGGGCATACGATGCTGAGGTTCCATTCATCGGGCATGCTTTCCTCCGACCAAATTTTGCAGATGAGCTGGTGCATGCTCCTAACCAAATCATCTCCGGCTGCTTTGTACAGTTCGTCGGCTAGCCCACCTTCTCCAGCGGCTTTGTTCAACTTTAGTTTAGATATCGCTATCTTCACTTCGTCCATGTCGGGTGGGTGGAATTGTTGGCCTTCTGCACCCAAATTGAATGGTTCTGTATTGCTGACGGAGTTTTGGTCGTCATCGCCATTATACAGCTTGAAAAGTGGTCATTCCACATCCTCAGCACTGACTGCGGTTCAACTACGATATTCCCATGATGGTCTCTACAGGCTTCAGTTCGGGTTGTATAAGCCTTGGAGGTTTGTTTCACCTTTTTGTAGAACTTTCGAACCTCGTTCCTGTTGTGACATCCCTCTATCTCCTCGATCGCGCGCTTCTCATGCTCCCTTTTTTTCTTTCTGAGAAGTTTATGCTCCTCTCTCCTTTTCTGCTCGTAGAACTCACGAGCTGCTCGTGTCCTTCTTTGCAGCGCCGCTTTGTATGCCTCTTGTTTAGCTGCATGTGCTCGCCGGCATTCATCGTCAAACCAGGGGTTTCGTTGTGGTGGCCTTGTAAACCCTAGCACTTCAGAGGCGGCATCTCTGATGGCTGCTTGGCAGTGTTGTCACTGGTTCTCTATATTTTGTGCCGGCAGCGAAGTAATTCTGAGGAGATTTTCGGAGACACGATCGGAAAAGGATCTAGCAATCTCTTGCGATTGTAGCCGCTTGACGTCGAATTTCCTCCTACCATTTTCGCGTGTTGGCCTTGATCGGGATATCCGCATGCGTACCTATGCTACAACAAGGTAGTGGTCCGATGTTGGCACCTCGGAATGTGCGGACATCTTGCATGCTAGAGAAATGTCGTGCGTCGATCGCAATGTGATCAATCTGGTTGACGGTTGATTGGTCAGGAGATTTCCATGTTCCCTTGTGGATATCGAGATATGGGAATCGCGTACTTGCTACCATTACGTCTCGCCCCGCAGCGAAGCCGATTAGCCTAAATCCGTTATCGGAGGTGGTGTCGTGTAGGCTATGTCGTCCGATTATTCCACCAAAGATTTCTTCTCTACCCAGCTTAGTATTAAAATCTCCAAGGACGATTTTAATGTCATAGCTAGGGCATTGCTCATAGGTCTTGTCGAGGGGCTCGTAGAACCTGTCTTTGGTGTCTTCATCCTTTTCCTCAGTGGGGGCGTGAGCGCAGATGAGGCTGATGTTGGTGAATTTAGCCTTGATACTGATTGTAGTGATGCGCTCGTTCACTGAGTTGAAACTCAAGACCTTCCTCCTGAGTCGAGTCCCAATTACAAATCCACATCCAAATAGACGCTGATTTTGTTCCCGGTAGCAGTCGCCGTAGTATATATCACAGTTGTTCATTTTGCGTAGGCCCGGACCATCCCATCGCATTTCTTGGATGGCAGTTATATCTGGTTTATAGCAGTCAAGGGCTTCCGCTAGTTGTTCAGCTGCACGTGGCCTGTTAAGGGTACTAACATTCCACGTGCAAAACCGAAATTCATTGTCCTTAAATCGTTTGCGTGGGTCGTCATCATTAATTCCGTCCGTATCCGAGGCTTGTTGGTGTATCGGAACTAGCACTTCTTTATGTGGCCGGGATGTCACCCCGACGCACGACCCACAACCTGGAGGGCCAGGTCTTTAGTTTAACTCTAAGACGAAGAGCCGGCCAAACCGCTCCTTATAGGCCTGGTCTGCGAATATGTCGTAGTAGCCCTATAAGGTGTTCACTAAGTAGTTCATCCTGACTGGAACTGTAGACGCCACCGTTGATTCCATCATGGGAGTTCTTTTGCTGCCGCCTGTTGAAAAGGAGGCATGCCTTAGTGGACGCATACCTCCTCCCCTCTCTCTCTTTGCTGCCGCCAACAATTTCCCACTGGGGTTGGAACCCAATCTTCGGTCGAAGGTACTGGGCACCCGATGTTCACCACGGGGAGCATAGAGAATATATAATACCTAGAGTCACGACTTCGAGTGTTCGCTCTCTTTTTGCCTACAAGCTGCAATTTGGTCGTTTTGTACTAACCCAGTGAGAATGTGTTAGTTTTCCAATGCTTTTTAAATAAGAAACTGCACCCATACATTCGCACTGAGTTAGATACAATGCTCAGGTTGGAGTTGAGGTGGGTTTCATGGGCTCAGATTTCGAAAATAAGATTCCGTTGAGCTCAAACAAAAAATTCATGTAATATGAAAAATAATTACGTTATATTGTTTCTTTGCACTTTTAACACATAATTGCACTATAATTTACCAATATTTGTATCAAAAATCTTAATAAATCTTAAAAAAAAGTCTTGCGTTTAGTCTCGTATTTGCTGTGGTGGAAGTCTGTTACTTTGGGTTTGTGCATCAGTAAAAAAATTTTGTCACGGCTGAGTACTCACTCTTTTGTCACCTCTTACACAGGTTCACGGACACGAAAAATAGAGAGGATTGTGAGAGTTCACCTCTTACACAGATTCACGGACATGAAATAAGAGAGGATTGTGAGAGTTCACCTCAGAAAAATTTTGAGGGTGTTTTCGGCAAGGGAGGAAAAGGTCGCGACTCTAGGTATTATATATTCTCTATGACGGGGAGGTGGAGAGTAGGAGTTGATAGACAGAGGTTTCAGTGGACGCTTGTGTCCACTTGAATGCACATATCTACCCTTCGAACAGCTCATTTCTACCGATAGAAAATTCTACGGTTTCTACGGTTTCTATGGGTTTTCCGGGTTTACGTGAATACCCCTACTATTTGACTAAATGTTTTTCTCTGTAGGAATATATAAAAACAAAAAAAAAACAAATCTGATGACGATGACGATTCAATTTAAGGCCCCTATTATGACTCGCGAGTCACATACAAAAATCAGCAAATGTGAAAATTTGGTATTACTGTTTGCGAATGACAAAGTCGACCTTAGCCTTAAATGTCAAAAGTTTGGCGAATGGAAATATCGCTCTATTATCATCAGAGAACGTTCGCATTTATCTGCCAAAATTAGTCGAACTGTTATTCTTCGTGACTTCGAAGAAATTTTTAGTTATTTTGTTTATTTTTGTTTTCAATAACATTCATTTTTATTTTAAATGTTGGTAGTTTTGTTATTCAAGGCTTATCACGGAGTTCGTTATTCGTAATAATACGAGCTGTTTGATTCGACAAATCGTTCGAACGAGTCGACCGTTTGGTTCGCGAGTCATAATAGTGGCCTAAATCTTCTCTACAGCCAGTCCAAACAAATACAAATCGTCAGTATCCGCAGGTTCTTTCCCCATAAAATATGGAATTTTTAAAACTATGGGATCTTACATTCAACCACCACGAATCGCTACTAAAATTCAATGTTTTTTGGGTTCAATGTAATTTGTTAAGCCAAAAGTAGGAATCTCTTTTTTTAAATGTGTGGGTGAAAGATATCAAAACGGATTTATGATTGAATACTTTTCAATTTAAAATGTTTAATAACTGTATCCAAAAAGAGATTTTAGATAAATCAACTCTTCAAGTAAAAAATTCAATACTTTTTCCAATGTAATTCATTTAAGGTGAACAAATTGCCACAGATCCGTGAAGAATCAATTTCTTACTTAGCCCAATGTAAAATCCCATTACATCGACAGAAAGTCGGCCAGCAACACAACACACATTATGCATTACTTACTTACTTTCTTTCTAGATTTATTTCTATGAAATTGAAATATAAATTGCCATTTAATTTTTTGTTTGTATTTTGTTTTATTTCTGAAATTTAAAACATGTTTTAAGCCTTTTAGGTAAGACGTTGGAGATCGGGTTTCGGACCACTGATTAAAATAAAAAGAAAAACTCTCCCTTGATAACTTGCGCATTTGTTTGTTCGTAGCAGTTTTTGTACTTGAGGTTGAATAAATTTGGTGGCAGGGCTCCAGCACCATCGTCATCTTCCTTCCAGTTCTAGCTTGAGCATAGCATACTAAAAAAAAGTACACATTCAAATCTATTATTGTTTTGAATTCACAAAATTGCTTACCTATAAGACCTATAATAATAATTTGACAGGTTGTGACAGCGAAATAAAACTAAAGGAGAACTGTCAAATTAGCTTCATGAATCTAGCAGAGACAAAAGGAGATCGGAAACTTACATACGTTTCACTCCCTAGATCCCGCAATTCTCCTATTCCTTCATTTTCTTTTACTTTTCGTCTACATGAATACATGTGAGTTACAAAAACAAAGAGATGAGGTGAGATTTTTCTATTTTTACATTTCTCTTTTGTTTATTTTCGCATTTTCAAATTTATCATGGATTGCTAGATTGAATTTTTAAATTGTCAAACACGTTTTTCTTAAACTCACATGGAAATATAAGAACTTATGATTTCGGATGCGTTCTGAAACTTTAGACCGAATACATATTTTCTTGCGTGTTAATGTTAAGAGTATTTAGTGTTAGAATATGCTGATTCAACTGACGCTCATCACGAGATTGAGTGAAGTAGATTAAGAACATATCTCGACATTTCTTAAATTTAGGGTGGAAAAAACGTAGTATTATACTAAACTTTTTTTTTTTTTTACACTATCAGAATTGGTCGAAGAGAGCTTATAGCAAGCACAGTCTTACGACCAATGGTTTGCCAACATAGCAAATAAATAAATAAATATGTTATACCACCGGCTCAGCACTTAGTGCAGTGTTAGTTGTTAGTAAGCAAACATTACATAACAAACACTCACATGGATGAAACAAAAACAAGACAGTTAACAAAACAAGATTAATACATAATTAAAAATTACAAACATTAACAGCCGTATTTATTAGATTCTCCTTATACACCTCTATACAGTATATTAGCTATGCTATGAATAAGGCTCTATGTAACGTTGAATAAATTCTTATTTATAAAAATTTGTTCAACATAGCATTCTTATTTTAGATCTCTGTCAACAAAAAGTACCAAAACGGTGATCTACTACATTCGACAGACATTTGAATTAAAAAAAAAAATATTATTTCCTGTCAACAATTGATGTGTATGAATAATATTTGTTTCAGATTTTTTTTAGAAAACTGATTTTAATTTTGAAAGTCTTTTTCACACATGCTCATTGGGTCAAACCGTTTTTTTTTATAAAGTTTAGGCCTTCGGGGAAGCGAATCCATGTCTTTCACAACACTGGTAAATTGATATAAAAAGTTTAGTTGCTGACAAGACTCACATTAATTCCAAATTTCTTGACAGATTATAATAAAAATTAATGTTTTTTGTTTTATTGACGTGTGATGTCTGACACATACGTATTATAGTACCTTATAATAAGCTTTATACAACCCTAAACGTCTGTATAGCTTATTCAATCCCTATGCAGTGTAGCTAAAACTTTATAAATAAGGATTTTCCTTATACAGGCATTATAAGTCTTATAATAGGTCTATGTTCGGTTTATAAATAAGGCTGTAAGTAAACAGAGAAACAGTTAAAAGTGTATAACACTGGTCTTGAGTAAAGACTTTAATTTATTCTTACTTATATTTAAATCAAATAAGTCTGAGTTGCAGTTTGAAAGCCTACTCATACGTGTCAAGGGCTCATAGAAACCATAGTTGGTACGATGTTTTGGTTCATGTACCAAGTGCTTCCTACGAAAATTATAACCGCCACCCCGATGGTTGAAAGATATAGCTCCAAGTAATTCCGGTGCATCTGTTACACCAGTAATAACTTGATGGAAGAATACCATGTCATTGTTATTTCGTCTACTTGACAATGTTTCCATTTGGAGAGTTAGCAAACGGTTTTCATAAGAAGGGACATTCAAAGGATCACTCCATAGAATACCTTTCAAGGCAAAACGAGTAAAATTTCGTTGAACAGATTACAAGCTCTCAATATGAATATTGTAATGAGGTGACCAAACTTGGGAAGCGTATTCTAAGTGAGGACGAACATAGCAATAATATAAAGCGCGGGTTATATTTGGATCGCGGAACTTCTTTGACCAACGCTTTATAAATCCAAGCATTGAGTTTGCTTTATTCACGATGTTGTTAATGTGTACAGAAAAATCTAATTTAGGGTTAAAGAAAACTCCAAGATCTCTAACAGAAGTTACACGGGTTAGAATGTGCTGTGAGATAGCGTAGTCCATATGAAGACGGTGCACGCTTCCTTGAAAAGGTCATTGTTTGACATTTTATTGGATTTAGGTTTAAACTATTTTTCTCACACCACAATGCAAAACAATTAATGTCATCCTGTAGAAGAATGTGGTCATTACTAGAACAGATATTTTTGTAAATCTTCATATCATCTGCGAAGATGAGGATTTCGCTATTACGTACACATAACGGGGCATCATTAATAGCTAAATTGAAAAGGAAACGTTCTATAATTCTTAGTTTTAAGTTCTAAATTCAAATTTAACTGCCAAAATTCGTCCTTCTTTGGTGAATCGACGATTGAAGAACTGCCACATTCACAGCCTTGCTTTCATTTATTTATTTTTCTTCCAACACATCAGATACATATTTCTGATGACAAAAAAAAATATTATATTTTTCCACTATTCCCATATTTAATGATACATTTTTTCTAATTCCTATTACTGGCCCTTTATTGGACTGAAGCTTTTTCTTTATTTTCATTTATGTTCAATTTTGATGTCGGAAATTCAACTGCTGTATACATTTGATGCCATTTACTGCTTCTACGCAATTTTATTTTTTTGCTATCTTTCTGAACATATCCCTTTTCTGCTCACTTTTACTCACCTTTCGTTCACCTTTCGTACGTTAAAACTACAAATTTTCAATTTACCGGTTAATTTTTTTCCCCAGATGGGGTGCCTAACTTTACTGAGATAGTATTGGTAAAAACACGCATACTCTTGCGGTGCGTTGACCGCAGCTTGTAGGCATTGTCATTTTGACAGCTCAGTTTCCCATCTCCCTTTTAAAACTAATCTGTGGAATCTAGTTCCAACGTGCAATATCAATTGAGAAACAGGATAGGATCACAGTACACAGAATACAAGGTATTATACTCCCGATTTTCTTCCCCCAAAGTTCGCGCATATGTCACATTTCAGAGACCTAAATGTCAGAACACAACAAAAATTGTTGTTGTGTTATCGGCATTTCTTTTTGTGCCTTTCGCGCATATGTCACATTTCAGAGACCTAAATGTCAAAACACAACAAAAATTGTTGTTGTCTTATCGGCATTTCTTTTTGTGCCTTTTCTCACTTCTGTCATCTTGGTCTCTGAGAGATGCGCAATATAATACCTTATTTTCTGTGTACTGTGGGATAGGAATAACCAAGCAGAAGTCGACAGGTGTTTGCAATGAAACTTGTTTCAACCACTGATCCAGTAATAACAAGAAGGCTCTGCAAAATGTGGTGTTCACGAAGGCCGGTTGTCAGATTTTCTCGGCCAAGTCTGCTATTACACGATGCCTCACGGCTCACGGCTCACATGAGTGCGAAAAAGAAAGCAGATGTGAGAAAATGAGATGCAAAAAAAAATCTCCGGTGAGTCTCGGGCAAATTTTTAGTAGACTCACTTTGACGTTTTATTTTTCTCATATTCGTTTTATGCTGTTCTTTTTCATTCGATTTTCTTGTTGCTAGGATAAACACATCGGATTTGTTTGAAAACCAGAGAGGAGTTTCAGACAAATTCAAATTCAAGCCAACGAGAAGGAGCATTCAAAACAAAACAAACAATAATTATCAAATTTGAGACATGGGGCACGAGTCAACGTGTAATAGCGCTTGCCTCAGCGAATAAAAATTTATAAGGAAATTCAAAAGTGAGACGTGAGTCGTGAGTCAACGTGTAATAGGGGACTAAAGCAGCGGAGTAGCTACGATTGACTACATAGTCTAACATTTTTCTAATATTGCAAAAATAAAATGATATTCAATTCAGTAAAGACAGATTGTAAGACTGATCAATAATCTTAACCCACCCATGATTATGACATTTTTTAAAACTTTTGTACTATAAGCAAGACTAGCACAATCACCTTTATTGTAGCAGGCGTTTTGTTTGAATGACAATTGTCGTTCAATCAAGTTGGCATTGCGATAGTCGTTATGATAGCGTTTTACTTAGCGTTACGCTACTTGACATTTGGCGTTCAGTGGATGCTAAATTTTTGATCGACAAATGTCATTCTTATTCATATTGCAGTTGTCGTTTCAGTATTCCAAAACGACAAGTAAAACGTTAATTTCTGGCGGCTGCAAATGATCAAACGCCTTGTGCAAAAATACTGCAAAAATGTAAGATTTTCCCTATTTTTTCTGTTTTTCATCTGTGTTCACTTATTTTTTGTTTGCTTAGGGTGAAAGTTACGAATCCGGACCAAATGAAGCGGCTTTTGAAATTAATGGAACTTAACTCATCACTGGCCACGAATTTCAGGAGGGGCGTCCCCCAAACAGATGACAAAAAACAAAAATGGGAATCGGTTGCGAATACCCTCAATTCCTTGGGGCCGCCGTCTAGAACCGAAAAGGAGTGGCAAAAGGTGAGGAAAAACAGAGGCTACTTATATTACTTAGCGAACTTATTTAAGCGAACAAATTGTTAAATTGAAAAAAAAAAAACACAGGAGAAGAAGAAATCCTACAAAATTGAAAATAATTTTGAAAACAAAGAATTTTTCTTGTGTTTATCAAGTTGTCAAAGTCAGCTGTTTATGTGGAATGTGTGTGGAATGAAAATCATAGCGTTTAAGCAACGCAATACCGACTCAAAAGGCGTTTTTCTTTTTTACATCTGAACAGAGCCTGAACTGCCAAACTAAAAATTGTGTTTCTTTTTTCGTTCAGTGTGTTCAGAGCATCAAAGTTGTGTTACTTTTTACGTTCAGAGCACTGATTCTGAGTGTTCAGAGTTCGAACGACGCGCTCGGAAAAAAAGAGACCGAGCATTGTGAGCAAAATGCCTGAACAAACAAATGTCAAGCATATGAGATGTGGTAAAATGAAAAGAAATGTTTAAAATAATTAAAATGTTGAAGGAAACAAGTTGATATGGCAGAAAATATCAATTTTGTAATAAATAATAGCCTATTATATCATTTATTAACACAGTTACACAAATAATAAAAATCCTGAATATTAAGTGCTCAATTGTATTTCAAAATTACATCAGAACGTTCAGAAAATGTTCAGAGCTAACTTTGTTCAGAGTCTGTTCAGCAAGCTCTGAAGACTCTGAGCTCAGAGCTCCGAA
>CAKKXW010000004.1:59493932-59506719 GCA_920937365.1 Sphaerophoria rueppellii | reverse complement strand
TGAAAGTAGGCTAAAACGGTCCCAGGTACGAAGACGTGGTATGTCGTCCTGACCCTACTACTCACACAACATGTCAAAATGGAATCAATGAGCTCTCTCCCGAAAAGTGAGAATTGAGACAGAAGCGGCAAAAATGGGTTTAGCGGTAAATGAGGGGAAAACGAAGTATATGCTGTCTTCGAGGAAGGACATCCAACACCGACGGCTCGGGCAGAACGTCACAATAGACGCGTATAACTTCGAGGTAGTAGAGGAGTTTGTCTACCTAGGCTCCGCTATAAACACGGGCAATAACACCAGTGCCGAGATCAGACGAAGAATAACTCTTGCTAATCGCTGTTTCTTTGGGCTTAGAAAGTAATTGAGTGGAAAAGCCCTCTCTCGAGTAACTAAGGTAAAACTGTACAACACACTCATCATCCCAGTCCTGCTGTATGGTGCAGAAGCATGGACCCTGGCAAAATCGGATGAAAGTGCCTTAGGCTGTTTCGAGAGGAAAGTTCTTCGGGTCATCTTTGGCCCCGTGTGCATTGAAGGGGAATGGCGAAGAAGATACAACAGCGAACTTTACGGGTTGTACAACGATATGGACCTAGCCAGAAGGGTCAAGGTCCAGAGACTCAGATGGCTCGGTCATTTAGAGCGAATGGACACCAATGCTCCGGCCCGGAAAGCCTTCGACACTATTCCCGATGGACGTAGGAGGAGAGGAAGACCGCGACTCAGGTGGCGCACTCAAGTGGACGAGGACCTCAATCAACTTGGATTGCAAAACTGGAGACGACTAGCTAAGGATCGAGCTAGCTGGCGGAGCCTGTTGATTGAGGCGCAAGTCCACAACGGACTGTAGCGCCACCTTAAGTAAGTAAGTAAGTAAGTACCTGCCTCCAGGAATGCCCATCAGTTCACCTTTGAGGCCAACTTCGAAGTACCGTCATGTACAGAGAATCGTTCTTTAGCCGTACTAAGCGAATGTAGAACTCGCTTCCACACTCTGTCTTCCCCAGCCATTGCGATATTCAAGAATTCAAAACCAATGTTCACCGACATCTCCTTTTACATCCTCAATCCTTTTCCTAATACTCGCACTGTGCTTTTGGCATATAAAGGGTAATGAAAAAGCCTTTGAGTGCGCATTGGTTATGAAAAAAAGCCAACTTTTATATTTGTACTTATGGTGGCGCAACAAATTTCTCCAACCAGGTCGGTCCCTAGCTAGCTGTCTCCAGTTTCGCATGCCAAGTTGGTTCAGGTCCTCTACCACCTGTGTGCTCCACCTGAGTCGCGGTCTTCCTCTTCTGCGAAGTCCTTCTGGGTTGGATTCGAAGACTCTACGAGCCGGAGCATTATTTTCCATTCGCTCAACATGACCCAATTATCTAAGTCTTTGGACCTTTACTTTTCTGGCTAGGTCAGTGTCGCTGTACAGCTCGTACAGTTCTTGGTTGAATCTTTGTCTCCATTCTCCATTAATACAGACAGGACCAAAAGTCACTCGAAGAATTTTTCTCTCAAAGCAGCCCAAAACGTATTCATCAGATTTTATCATGGTCCATTTCTCTGCACCATACATGAGCACCGGGATGATGAGAGTTTTGAAGAGTGTCACTTTAGTTGCTCGGGAGAGGACTTTACTACTCGATGGTGGACTTTCCTGGTCTGAAGCCACTGATAAGGACCTACCAGGTTGTTGACGAAGGGCTTTAGACGTCCACACAGCACGGCAGACAAGATCTTATAGGCGATGTTTAGGAGACATGTTGGTGCAGTTCAGGGGATCTCCTTGTTTGAGGATCGGGCATACGATACTGAGGTTCCATTCATCGGGTATGCTTTCCTCCGACCAATTTTTGCAGATGAGCTGGTGCATGCTCCTAACCAAATTATCTCCAGCTGCTCTGTACAGTTCGGCGGCTAGCCCATCTTCTCCAGCGGCTTTGTTCGACTTTAGTTTAGATATCGCTATCTTTACTTCGTCCATGGGTGGAATTGTTGGCCTTCTGCACCCAAATTGAATGATTCTGTATTGCTGGCGGAGTTTTGGTCATCATCGCCATTATACAGCTTGGAAAAGTGGTCTTTCCATATCCACAGCACTGACTGCGGTTCTACTACGATGTTCACATGATAGTCTCTACAGTCTTCAGTTCGGGGTGTATAAGCCCTGGAGGTTTGTTTCACCTTTTTGTAGAACTTTCGAACCTCGTTCCTGTTGTGACATCTCTCTAGCTCCTCGATCGCGTGATTCTCATGCTCCCTTTTTTTCTTTCGCGTTACTAGCAACGCGGCTTATCTCGTGTTCCTAGGTGGTTTGGTTTTCGAGATACACTCTATCCCCTATTTATAGGGCTAGGGGTGGTACACCCCCATGAAGGGTAATGATTCCGACAGATGTAGTTGGTCTATTTCTCAGCAACAAAATAGCAACAAAATACGCCACTGGTCTCGTGTTCCTAGGTGATCTGGTTTACGAGATACTCTCTATCTCGTATTTACAGGGCTAGGTGAACCACCCACCCCCGTGAAGGGTTACGATTCCAACAAATGTAGCTGGCCTATTTCTCAGCAACAAAATAGCAAACAATCTTATTCCATAAGATTCAAGTCGATAGGTGCTTTCTTTGTCTAGATATTTAAGGGGAGATTGTAGCGTAATATTACGTCAGGTCCTCAGCCGTTTCTCGTAAACTAAGAGAGGTACAAAATCAATTATTTCGGTACAAAATAGCAACAAATTAGCAACTAATTCCCAGATGGTTCCCGGGTCCAGCTTATAAAATGGAGATTCTAGCGTAATATACGTTGCCACTGGTCTTCGATACTTGATGTTGGCGGCATAGGACTCCTTAAGAGGTTACTTGACACTCGATCAGAGAAGGATCTGGCGATCTCTTGCGATTGTAGCCGTCCGACGTCGAATTTTCTTGCAGCATTTCCTTATTTTGACCGTCGTCGGGATATTCATAGCACTACCTTGGCTACGACGAGGTAGTGGTCCGAGTCGATGTTCTGGAACATCTAAAATGCTGGACAAGTGCCTTCCGTCGATCGCAATGTGATCAATCTGGTTGACGGTTGATTGATCAGGAGATCTCCATGTACCTTTAATGATGTTGAGAAGAGGGAACCAGGTGCTTGCTACCACAACATTTCGCCCCGCAGCAAAATCGATCATCCTGAATCCGTTATCGGAAGCGGTGTCGTGCAGGCTGTGCTTTCCGACTGTTCCACCAAAGATGTGCTCTTTTCCCAGCTTTGCGTTAATAATTTTAATGTCATAGCTAGGACATTGCTCGTACGTTTTGTCAAGGAGCTCGTAGAAGTCGTCTTTGGTGTCGTCCTTTTTCTCTTCTGTGGTGGCATGCGCACATATTAGGCTAATGTTGCCGAATTTAGCCTTGATTCAGATTGTCGTGATGCATTCGCTCACGCATTTGAACCTCAACCACTACGAATCCGCATCCAAAGAGTCGCTGTTGTTGTTCTCGGTAACAATCACCATTTCCTTTTGCCCGGTCCATCCCATCACATTTCCTGGATAGCGTTAATGTCTGCTTTGTAGCAGTTGAGGGTCTCCGCTAACTGTTCGGCAGCACGCGGTCTAATAAAAGGGACCTAACATTCCACGTGCATATCCGAAATTCGTCCTTTATACATTTGCTTGGGTCGTCATCAGTGTATCCGTCCGTTTTCCGAGGCCTGTTGTTGCGTCGCAACAAGGTGGGAACACTCCTTCGTTATGGGGTAATTAATATTAACAGCCTACTCCGCTTCGACCTGTCGGCCATGGGAGGCCCTTCTGCGAAAACAAGTTTCGCGATCGCATAGCTCTAAGCTTCATAGTAGTAGTTACCGTAGCCGCTCCGCCACGTCAAGGCTTACCCCATGGAGGGACAAGTTAACAGCTGTTCATGTAAAAATCGCAAAAAAATCTTCCACACAGTCACATCTTTCAATGTTAGACCCAGGGGGTTTACCTTATCTTTAAGATTATTCCAAAAATCTCGAAGACTCTCTTGTTGTCGTTTAGCATTATTTTTAGCAATGTGTGGATTTAATTTAACTGTGGAAATTGTTGCTATAAATGAGTCTCTATTCGCTGTTCTGCCCCTAAAATTGTTAACAATGTTTATTAAAAAAAATCAATCAATATATTCAGCCTTATTACCGTACCCGATTGGAAAATTCTCTGGTCGGAGAAAATGTCCGATCGGAAGTTTTATTTCCTTCACCGTGCCCGAATCGTACATAAAATAAAGACGTACCGACGCACTTCTTTCTTGTTTTTTGAGTGAAAAAATATTTCTATTTCCGACACTTTTTTGTTTCGGAAAAAATCGGACAAAAAAGTTAATAAACTAATCGCAATGCGTCGCATGAAACGCTCTCGAAATTCCGAGGCAGATTTCAAACTTTTTCGCAGATGTCTACGATTAACTTGTCGGAAAGGATACGATGGTAGAACATTCATAGAAATTGTAAATTTGCTCCGATCGGGTACGGTAATAAGGCTGATTACATATTATTGCCCATCAACCAGATAGAAAATGCATTAAATGAAAAAACCCGCTACATTTACTATGCGGATTTGGAATGTATATAATGAATGGATTCGTATGAATAAGAGAATACCGCGCTGTATTACCGACGTTTATGAGGTGAATCCAGATTCGGATAGTAATAAACGGATCGGATAGTAGGATAGTGTGAAGTGGAAATTGAAGAAAAAATCCCTCCCGATGAATAGCAGAATAGGGCTGTAATTTGATAAAAACGTCTCTTAAGCGAATGATAACACTTTCAAATTAACATCTTCAATTTTTTTTTTTTGTTACGGCAAACAAGAAGGTAGAGTGTCTGCTGTATTTGCAGTTGCACACGGAATTAAAATATCATATTCTTCAAAAACATTCCTTTTAGTTCTGACCCGTGCATTTGTTTCCTTTTTTTTTTTATATGTTTTGGAAAACAGTAACAGGTTTTTCACCGTGTCTTTTGGGATAATATCCCGATTGCTCAATCTATTTGCTCCAACAACAGGCAATCAGTGCGATTGTTTGAACACAAATGTTGCAAAAGTCATAATTTACTTTCTAGTGTCGTATAAAGAAATAAATGTCTACACATACAATCCTTTGTAACCGAACAAATTCAGCAATTTATGTACATTGTTTAGTTTCTTATGTTTGTCTTGTCTTTTTTTTTTTCTCTCTCTCTCTAATTGTAGCTAATTCCCCCTACAACGACGACCACAACAACAGCAGCATCAATGCTGGCTTCACAACTTAATCAGACACCAATAATTACAGCAGCAACATCACAGAATACACAAAGTAAATAAAAACAACAAAGACAAATATTCCTCTTGTATTTTTATGTTGAAAATCTAACAAACATATTTTTCTTCTATTTGTTAATTAACATAACAAAGTGCCTGTACTTCCGCCAATAATATCATCAACGTCCGCCACAACAACAACTTCTACGATATCACCAATCATTCTACCACCTGCATCCACTACAACAACAACTCAAAACAATAACATCAATATGAACAGTTTAAATGGCACTCAAAATAACATAAACAATAAATTAGGAAATTTTTCAACTAGCAATAATAGCAATAGTAGTAGTAATCTTACAACAACAATTTCATTACCAAATCCATCACCAACGTTGCATAATAAAACGACACCATCATCAGCAACAACATCATCGACAACAACAACTAATAACAACAACAATTTGGTGAATGCTACCCCAATAAGTTCGTTATTAAATAGTAGTGCTGTCAATCATCAGATGCAGCAAATGTTTGTTGGTTCGTCGTCGTCGGCTTCGCAAATGTTAAGCAATAATAATAACAATAGTAATAGTAGTAACAGCAGTAGCAGTAGCAGTGGCAGCGGTGGCAGTGGTTTAGGTGGGAATAGTGGGGCAAGTGGTGGTGGAGGAGTGAGTAGTAATAGCAATGGACCAAATGATTTGACCAAATCGACATCATCGTCGCTTGTGACAGGAACACCAACGACAGCATCAACGTCGTCAGCCCATAATATGCAAATGCAGCAGACACCGTCTTCTTCGTCGTCATCGACGGCAATGTCTTTGGCTGTCGCATCATCCTCCCAACCCCAATCGCAACCTTCCTTCATTATGTCAACATCACAAATAAATTCAGCCCATCAACAACAACAACCAAATATGCTAATGACCAGTGGTGGGGGTGTAGGTGTGGGTGGTGGTGTTGGTGGCATTCGTGTTGCAAGTAATCTGCACAAATTAACACAGCAACCACAAAATTTGATGTCAAACACGCCACAAACCTCAACATCTTCATCGACATTTCAACAACATCAACAGCATCCACATCAGCAACAACAACAACAACAACAGCAGCAACAATCGATACCAATGGGCGGTGGCGGTGTTAATGACAATCTAGTGAGCGATCTTTCACTGGGTCATCTAGCACACCACCCTCATTTGGGAGGATTGCCACAGCCACCACCGCCCACCACGCAATCTGTACCAATGCTTGGGCTATCTGCCGGCCTCAAGCAAATACCTCAATTCGATGACCCAGTTGAACAGTCTCTCGCTTGTCTTGAACAGCCAATTCTTGCGGCGATGGGTCAGCAACATTTGAATTCCGCACAACAGCAACAGCAACACCACATGGAAATTATGTCCGAGTTGCTGGCCAAAACCGAATCTGGAATGAACGGTAATCATTTTCCATTGATGCAACATCTCGGTCTGGAGTACAATAGTCACCTATCGATGGCGGCTGCAGCGGTTGCAGCAGCGCACGGCATGCACCACAATAATGGTTATGTGAGTGTAGGCGATGGCGGCGCCGGCACTGGATCTTTGCTGGACGGTTCCTCTGCTGGCAATGGATTACACATGGGTGGCGGTAGTATGGGAGGCATTCACCATGCTCCATCAACTGCACCGCCTGTTTCGGCGAGCATGAACTTGGGATCGATATTCGATTTACCTCCTAATATGGGAGGCAGCATATCGGCGGCCGCAGCAGCCATGATGATGGGCGGTAGTAGCGGCGGTGGAGGCGTTGCGGGATCGAGTCATCCCAACCTTTCGTCAAATAAGAAAGATGATCCCGGCAAGCCGGCAATGCTAATTACTCCAAAACCAATCGAATCGATGATGCCTAGTCCGCCAGAGAAAAAGATGAACCAACAACAGCAACAGGCGACACAACAATCACCCAATGCTGATACAAAGGGTAGTGGCGGTGGCGGTGGTGTTGGTGGTCCGAATACCGGTACAAATTTTGCTCAAGCTTTCAAGTCGGCACACGAACAGAATTTGAAGAATGCCAGTTCATGGTCATCATTGGCATCGGCCAACTCTCCGCAAAACACACCAACATCGAAAGTGAAACCCGGTATGGACTCATTCCAGCAGTTCCGTACCAAAGCGAAAGAGAAAGCAGATCGATTGAAACTGTTAGAACAGCAGGAATTAAAACGAAGTCAGAAAGAAGCTGCCGAAAAGGAACAGAAACGACAGCAGGAGCAACAGCATAAGCAAAAAGGAGATGTGGAAAGCGGAAGGTAAGAACAAATTTTGCTTTTTTTTTACATTTATTGATATTATTTTGAATGCATGCAGAAAAAGCACACATGAGCCACAACCACCACCACCACCGGCGACAAGGTTAGAAGATATCAAAGCGTCGCCGCAAGGCTGCGGATCACCTGGTTCACAGCAATCACCACAAGATAGGGCAGCCATTCGTCGCGCTGAGCTGAGAAGAATGGAACAGGATCGACGAAGGCGAGAGGCGGTAAGTTCTCATTTTATTGTTATTTCTTTTGAGTGTTAGCTTTAGTCTTCATAACTTGTATCAAACTTAGATACGTCCCTAATACCTAGAAGATCAAGGTAGTCTTTATCCCAAAAGCCGAAAAATCGACTCACTCGACCGCTCAGGATTATAGACAATAAGTCTCTCGTCGTTTCTCCTTATGACACTAGAGAGAATAATTGATCTGCACGTTAGAGAACTTCTCAACGAAAACAATTTGTGCGACTACCAACACGCCTACCTTAAAGGTAAACCAGTGAATACTGCTCTGCATGAGGTAGTTTCATATATTGAGAAAAGCCTCATTATTGAGAAAACAGTTTCTAGAGGCACACCATAGGGAGGGCTCATCTCAACCCTGCTCTGGATCCTCGT
The DNA here is from genome assembly GCA_920937365.1 of Sphaerophoria rueppellii. Lineage (NCBI taxonomy): Eukaryota > Metazoa > Arthropoda > Insecta > Diptera > Syrphidae > Sphaerophoria > Sphaerophoria rueppellii. Next base: position 59,498,507 of record CAKKXW010000004.1, on the reverse strand, counting down.
AGTCATAAAAATTCTCACAAAGTTTAAAGATCAGGACTTAAAAATTGTAGCACAGTGGTTTTGGTATCAGGCAAGTTCGTTACCATCATCGAAAACATTATGGAAAATGCATTAAAGGATTTATGTTCTTGGGCAACTAAGAACGGTCTCGGTGTCAACCCCACTTCTCTAAAACTTCCTCTAAAACTTTCTAAGGAAGCTAAATTTCTAGGAGTAATCCTTGAATCCAAGCTTACATGGAAGCGTAATATTGAGGAAATAATGAAAAAAGCACTATGTGCATTCTACACATGCATGTAGAATGCACATGCGTGCGACCACAAGTCATCCAATGAATGAACGCAGCGATTGTCAGACCCATTCTAACCTATGGCTCTATTGTATAGTGGAAAGCTATCTCAAGAACCTGAATAAGGTACAGAGACTAGCCTATATAAGAATAACAGGGGCTCAGAAATCAACACCACAAACCCAGCTTGGAAATGATCTTGGATCTCCCGGCTCTGGATGAGTTTATAAGGTGCACAGCAGCCAAAACTGCAATTCTTTTAAAAGAACTGAGTTTTTGGAAGCACATCACTTATGGACACGAGTCAATCTTACAAATATATGACACGATTCCAGGACTGATGGAGACCACCGATTACATTCCCCCTCTACGAGATTTTGATAGGAAATTTTCTATTTGCATACCAGAAAGACAGGGTTGGGATCCTAATTACTTACTTACTTACTTACTTACTTACTTACTTAAGGTGGCGCTACAGTCCGTTGTGGACTTGGACCTCAATCAACAGTCTACGCCAGCTAGCTAGGTCCGTAGCTAGTCGTCTCCAGTTTTGCACTCCAAGTTGATTGAGGTCTTCTTCCACTTGAGTGCGCCACATGAGTCGCGGTCTTCCTCTCCTCCTACGTCGCTCGGGAATATTATCGAAGGCTTTTCGGGCCAGAGCATTGGTGTCCATCCGCTGTAAGTGGCCATCTGATTCTCTGGACCTTGACCCTTCTGGCTAGGTCCACGTCGTTGTACAACCCGTAAAGTTCGCTGTTATATCTTCTTCGCCATTCCCCTTCAATACATACGGGGCCAAAGATGACCCGAAGAACTTTCCTCTCGAAACAGCCTAAGGCACTTTCATCCGATTTTGCCAGGGTCCATGCTTCTGCACCATACAGCAGGACTGGGATGATGAGTGTGTTGTACAGTTTTACCTTAGTTGCTCGAGAGATGGCTTTTCCACTCAATTGCTTTCTAAGCCCAAAGAAACAGCGGTTAGCAAGAGTTATTCTTCGTCTGATCTCGGCGCTGGTGTTATTGCCCGTGTTTATAGCGGAGCCTAGGTAGACAAACTCCTCTACTACTTCGAAGTTGTATGTGTCTATTGTGACGTTCTGCCCGAGCCGTCGGTGTTGGGTGTCCTTCCTCGAAGACAACATATACTTCGTTTTCCCCTCATTTACCGCTAAACCCATTTTTGCCGCTTCTGTCTCAATTCTCACAAAGGCGCCATTGACATCACGCTGTGTTCTTCCCATTATATCAATATCATCGGCGTACGCGAGAAGTTGAACAGATTTTTGGAAGATAGTGCCTCTGGTGTTGACGTTGGAGTTCTGCACTATCTTCTCAAGAACGATGTTAAAGAAATCGCATGACAGTGCATCGCCTTGTCTGAATCCTTTTTTGACATCGAAAGATTCCGTAAGCTCGTTGCCAACCTTGATGGAGCAGCGTGTGCTTCATCGTCATTTTGCACAAGCGGACGAGCTTGGCAGGGACGCAAAAACTAGACATAGCTTTGTACAGTTCTTCTCTGTAGATGCTGTCATACGCGGCCTTATAATCAATGAAAAGATAGTGGGTATCGATTTGGAGTTCATAGGTCTTTTCCAGGATCTGCCGCAACGTGAAAATTTGGTCGATGGTTGACTTTCCTGGCCTGAAGCCACATTGATAAGGACCAATCAGATTGTTGACGAAAGGCTTCAGACATTCACATATTACGGCAGAGAGGATCTTGTAAACGATGTAAAGTAGACTGATTCCTCTGTAGTTGGCGCAGTTTAGAGGATCTCGCTTTTTCAGGATCGGGCAAACAATGCTGAGGTTCCATTCATCGGGCATGCATTCCTCTGACCATATCGTACAGATGATTTGGTGCATACTCCTATCTCGCTCGTCGCCTGCTGCTTTGAACAACTCAGCAGCTAGTCCATCCTCCTGTTTGATGGCAGTATTTTGTTTGTCGTTGCCGTTATGCAGTCTACAGAAGTGGTCTTTCCAAATCACCAGCATTAACTGCGATTCTTCTATGATGTTTCCTTGTTTATCTACGCAGGCATCGGTTCTTTCTGGATGATTTTGAGCCAGCTGTTTAACCTAAAACCTCCGAACTTCATTCCTGCTAATGGCTCTCTCAACATCCTCAATCTGACGCTTTTCATGCTCTCTCTTTTTTCTGCTGAGAAGCCGGCGTTCCTCTCTCTTCTTTCGCTCGTAGAGCTCACGAGCAGCTCTTGTCCTTCTATGCAGCGCTGCTTTGTATGCCTCCTGCATGGCTGCATGGGCCTGCCTGCATTCTTTGTCAAACCAGGCTATTCGTTTTGGCGGGGCTGTGTGAAACCCAGCACATTAGAGCGCCATTTTTAACTGCTCACTGGCAATGTTGCCACTGGTCTCCGATACTTGATGTTGACGTTATAGGACTCCTTAAGAGGTTACTTGACACTCGATCAGAGAAGGATCTGGCGATCTCTTGCGATTGTAGCCGTCCGACGTCGAATTTTCTTGCAGCATTTCCTTGTTTTGGCCGTTGTCGGGATTTTCGTAGCATTACCTTGGCTACGACGAGGTAGTGGTCCGAGTCGATGTTAGCTCCTCGGAAAGTGCGAACATCTAAAATGCTGGACAAGTGCCTTCCGTCGATCGAAATGTGATCAATCTGGTTGACCGTTGATTGATCAGGAGATCTTCATGTACCTTTATGGATGATGAGATGAGGGAAGCAGGTGCTTGCTCTCACAACATTTCGCCCCGCAGTAAAATCGATCAGCCTGAATCCGTTATCGGAAGTGTGGTGTCCTGCAGGATCTTGTGCAAGCAGTTTGCTATAATTTGCACTAGGAGGTCTTATACGTGTAATTTAATTGCAGACTGTTATAAGTAAAAAACAATAGTTCTTTCTTATTCAAGCAAAATAAAATCAATCATCCATGAGGAAGCCTTAAATTAACACTATGAAAGCTAATGCTTCCAAATTTCAGAAATATTGACCCTATACAAGATAAATTGTTACTTGGGTAGGCCCCCGTGTATGCAACAGTTTCACGCTGTGCATACCCCTAATCACCTAACCTAACCTAACCTTTGAGTTTTAGTAATTTTAATAATGTTTTTCTATTTTAGCTGGCGGGTCAAATAGACATGAACATGCAGAGTGATTTGATGGCTGCATTTGAAGAGTCGCTTTAATTAGTTTAAGTTATATATGTATATCTCTTAAAACCCGGCAAAATTAACACATACATACATACACACTTAACAAATCAACACACACGTAATACTAATAAAATTATTATAATTGCGAAACAACACACACAACCCCTAACATACCTATTTAACTATTATTGAACCACAAACCTTATCATTTTTTTTTAATTTAATTTAATTGATAAATAATTATAAAAATATTATAATTATTGTTTATTTCTTTTTAATGGACTTATCTATTTTAAAATAGATATTTATTGTTGTATTTTTGTTATATAAAAAAAAGAGAAAAATATTATGTAATCTTATGAAAAAAATCGATAAATTATTATTATTTAAAGAGATGAAAAACAAAAACAAAAAAAGCAGACACAATCTTTTACTAATTTTCAGGCAAAGATTAAACAAAAAACTACAGATGCATAGTTTTAAATTTGAACTAAAATGTTAAATAATAAGTAAAAGATGAAAATTTTAATAAAGTAAACCACCGATAGGGGTCTCTCCATTTTATTATTGTTTTTTTGTTTTTTTTTCTTTCTTATTTTCTAATAACAAAATGCGTAGTAGTTGAAACGGACAAACAAAATAAATTTAATTATAAAATTCACTGTTTTTGTATAGAAAAAAAATAAACTTTTGAATTAAAGGAAAAATATACATAAAAAAAACGTAGTGCTGGCGACTTTTCCTTAAGAAAAAAGTAGTTGATAGTTTCTGTTTGTTTTGCAGTTGTATTTTTTTTTTAACAAAAATAAGTAAATAAATAAAAGTTATGTAGCATACATAAATACAAATTACTACTAGAGAATACGAATCGTATTAATAAATTATTATATTCGTAGGTACTATTAAAACCAAACAAAAAAATTATATATTCTTTTTTCTGTGTAAAATATTAAAAACAAAAAAACTAATTCTACTATGAACAATTTTTATACTATTGCTATGAAAGAAAGAAGGCAGGGGAAATTATAATTTTAACAAATAAAAAGAAAATAAATAAATTATTTAACAAATAGTAAGAGAAAAACAGAATTATCTTGATTTATATTTTCAAAAAAAAAAAAAAAAAAAAAAAAAAA
>CAKKXW010000004.1:59461010-59471045 GCA_920937365.1 Sphaerophoria rueppellii | reverse complement strand
GTACACAATTCACACTCATTTTGAACTCAGGTAAAGAAGTGCTAGGTCTTTATTTTTTTTATTATTAAACAAATAGAAAAAAGAATGTAGTACCTATCATACTACAGGCTTTAAGATACATTTTTTTATTAATAGCATTTTTCACTTAGAGCCGATTTTGTAATAGTCAGAAAGACTTTATTTGACGAACAATGCTCTTATTTATTCCACCGACGACAAAATTTGAAAAAAAGTATAATTTATCCCCCTCTTAAACAAAATCCCAGCTACGGCTATGAGTTGGGCAACGGCCATATTTTTTAAGGAATATTAGAAAAAAATATAGTTGACCGCCATATTTAAATAATAATAATGATTAATTATTTTACTATGTATATCGACTTAACTATGCCTTTTTTGGTGTCTTCGACCTTTTTAACAGATAGTCCATACCAAAATAAAAAAAAAAAAACAACAAAAAGCATAGTTTTCGGAAAAATACTTTTTTCTAACCGAATAAGAAAATCTTTAAATTATCAAATTTTTCGAGGCGCTTGAATTTTAGACGGGGTAGGAACGAAAATCCATCGACAGAATATGATTCGTTTTTAAATTAGGTACTCAGTTTCATATATCATATTAGTTCATGATTTTATTGCGTACATAATCTTATTATGAAGGCGAACACTTAGAATCATATAATTATTTCATAATTTTTGCAGACAGGTACATCTTGCACCAAAATATAAGAAACGGTGTATATTTTAATTCATTTTTACTTTTTCCGATTGAAAAAATAAACTGCGGTTTAATTTTTTTTACCATTTGAGTGTATTATTTGAACTTGTTGTAATATACATCTTAGTAACCAAGAGAATTTTTATTCCACTTACACAATTTATATACCGAATATCGGTACAAGTTTTGTAGAATCGGTTTTCCCTATTTACAAAAACATGGGTATTATTTACACTGAATCAAAATTAAGTGTCCAAAAATTGCACTGAAAAATAGTGTATTTTTTATATTGAAAATGCATATCACAAAAATGCAAAAAATACTTGAGAATGTGAGCGCGTTCTAGTCCCTCTACTCTGAAAACGGTTAATTTTAAAGAAAAATGCATTGAGTATTTTTTTTTAGATAAAACAAAGACAAACAGTTTGTCCCTGACCACTTTAGACCTCCGGGCAAGAGATCGCGAAGTATTCACGAATTTCGCGGCCTTTTGATCACCATACATTTTTTAGCCGGCACGATATCACATCTTTTCACATCTTCATAACAGCACCGTAATAAATTAATTATTCCGCAGATGAAACCTAAAATGACCGTATTATTATCAGAAAAAAAAACTTAAGCACGTCGTCCCCCAATTCCTAAACTGTAAGGGCTGAACTACATCGGAACACAAAGTGGCAAAAAGTGCAAAACAGTCGAAATTATGTGCTGTACTGCTTCTACAAATTCATATCTGAATATCTCCCTCTCATTTTTTTAAAGTGAGCGTGAACAAAAGCTTGACCATGACTGAGCTTTCACTGTGTACAAAGTTATCAAAACGAATACACATACTTTTTTGTACTTTTTACACTATGTGCTTCGATGTAGTTCAGCCTTAAGGAAAATATTAAACAAGTCTTCTTTAAAGCTCCAAACTCCGATGTAAACCTACAATTACAAAATATAAACCAAAGATTAAATAAGTAACAAGATGGGAAACAAGGCTGTCAAAGTGACAGTTGCCTACAAGCTTCGGACCATAGTTACTGTGAAAGTATGCGTGGTTTTACCAATACTATCACAGTTTGGACCATAGTTTTTGTGAAAGTATGCGTGTTTTTACACAGTAAATATGGTCCTATCATATTGTTTTTGTTTTTATATTATTCATGTACAAGGAAAGAAAATAAAATGAAAGAAAATGAAAATTGCGGGATCTAGGGAGTGAAACGTAAGTCAGTTTCCCATCTTGTTACTTATTTAATCTTTGATATAAACTTTCTGACTGCCTTGACGAATTCCACACAAGAAACAAGTATTTTCAAACGTCGTACAGTTCCCTCCAAAACACTACCTATCTTGTTCCAAAGTATTTTTCAAGGCTACAATTCTTCAAAAGCAGTTGGTGCACATCGAAAATATCATGATCATTATTTTTTTCGCATCAACTATTTACGCAAACAATAGAGTGTCACTGATAGGTTCAATCGAAGAATCCTTTTTCAATCCTATATACAATTGTCCGAAATTGATATTTTGCCTTTCCCACAATTCAATATGTGAGCCACCCGCACTACGCGTTTTCATCATTAATATGGGAAAATATATATTTCTCTGGCATCGGACAAGAGTTCGCAAGATGCATACAAACAAAAAAATGAATAAGAAAAAGAATAATAATAACGGGCAACTCGTTCGGTTGGATTTCCTCATTTCATATCGCACATTATTAAACCATATTTGTATGGGCTGACCATAACAGAAAGATTTTCCACAGATTACAGTTTGCAATATGCCTAACAATGGGCAAGGATAGCAATAACAATGCACTTTTCGTTTCATGCATTGTCCATGTCCATCTCTGGGGTCGATTGGGTTGGCATCTGTCCTCTCGTTTGGTGCAACCCTTAACAAATCAATATCTATCAAAAATGGTTCGTCCGAGCGGTTTTGGTTTCCTTTCCGAAAAAAATGGCGTCTTGTGTTCGTCTCCGTTTCAAGTACTTTTTTGCTGGTAGAATTATGCTTAATTATAGTATTTTCTTCTTTATGCAGTGCATATGGTCAGCTAGGGAATGTTGTGAGACTATCATCTTCCTTCAGATGTATTATCTGTTTCTCATTTTTTCATTGTTTGCGTTCTTCGAAGGGTGCAAAAACTCTTTTTGGATTTTCCAACAATCGGATGGATAAAAAGGATTTATTTTATAATTTCTATTGTTTGCGGAGATCATTTCAAGAAGAAATAAGAACAAAAATGAATCTTTCCAAGCTTCCTAGTTACCATTGAGCTTTAGAGTTTTATTTCATCAAGTTGGGTGGATGCTGATTAATTTACAAAAATCTATTCGCACTTAGGTGCATACCTCCATCAACACGTTGTAACTTCCCCCAACCATCGTGAGTAGTCAATATCACAACTAGGTTATGTTGGGACCTGCTTGAAACTGTTGGGTAGGTCTCTCAGTTTGGAATTCTTCTTTGCAAGACATTTAAGGCCAACCTTTCCTTAAAGTTGTCTGTTGTATGCCTCTTTGGCAGAGTCCTGACGTTCTCTGCTTTGAAAATGGCAATAGAAGGTGAGGCCGTCCGTCGTGTACAATTTTTGAGAAACGTTTTTTTTAACATGATGCTTCCTCGATTTCTCATACTCTTGATTCCCGCAAGCTTTTGTTACTCCTGGTCAAACGAAGCATCTTGATCTCAAGTGCCTTTATTTAACTAATATGCACAAGTTGTCCAACATTGTGAACCATATGTGAGTTCTTGAGTCTTAAAGCACTGCTTCAGTGTAGAGCCTTCCTAAAGTGAGCATTTTTCCATCTCAGAAGAAAGCACATGAATTCTTATTCCATCCGCTTCTGGAATCAGGTTTCTAGAACTCCCCATTGCAAAAGGAACCACCCGTAACAGATCTCCTGGTTGTCGTTTAAATGCTTTTCCAAAATTAACCAATACGAAATGCAAATCATTCAATGTACTTTGGATTGATAGGAGTGCTTCATATACCCGCAAAATCGGCTACTCCAAGTCCAGCTCAGTCAGATTGCAAGTTTAGAGTCAAAAATAATTTGCCATCTGAAGCCGATTCATCTTTTAAATGCAATCAATCCCATTCCACTCTCTAAGGAGTCATTAGCTTCTTGCAGCGAACAGATGATTCATCATTCACTCAATTGCGCCGTTAATACTGTCTCTCAATTCAAAGAATGCTTACAGCTATGTTACGATGTCTCTTTTATCTCGACTCGAACCCAGCTAAGAGTACAGCGAGCCCTTCACTGAGAACCCAGGGCTTGGGTCCTTTAGTACAAGTACATTTCCAATTTTAAGGCAATGACTGGCTAAATAAGATAAGTTCTGTTCTAACTGAAGGTTCGCCCTATATTGATATCGTATGCCACGACTGGAAGTTGAAGTGTTCCTTTCCATGCTTTTAAATACGCAAACATTATATACAGGTAAATAAAGTCTACTCTCTTTCCAGCTATCAACAATACCCTCTTAACAATGCGTGAAATCTCCTCCCTCAACCAAATGCATCGTCGTGACCGCACATCAAGACCCCGCCAACTCGTCAACCGCTCGACGGCAAACCATTCGCCAAGAGAGTCATCCTCAAAACGCTCATTAAAAACCAAAGAAAGCCTATTCAGCCAATCGATAGTGTGTCCTCGTGCGTTTGTCAACTGGCAAAGAAATGGTAGCCTATATTCCGGCATCGGTCGCAATTTTGTTCTTTGTCGCGTGTGTCGATTACAAGATATACCCGGTGTCAAATTGAAGTGTGTTCGAGGAGTCTATGATCTTCCTCATGTTATAAAAAAAAAACACAACAATAAAAAATGACCTAAACACTATTTTAAGGAATACAAGAGGCAATTTGTTATTAAATTCCGACGACAAGAAGATTACAATCTCTTAAGCAATAAGCATAGGGGGAACATCTTTATCATCATCAGGTTCAACTTGTTCTTGGATCTTAAGCCAATAGAAAAATAAAACTTTTCAGGAATTTAAGGACATTTCTCTATGCTCATCAAGACGCAACAATCAGAGAATTACGAAATTTTACGGTTTTACTCCGACTGTGGGCATTGTTCGATGTCTTGTGGGCAGATCCTTGGCTATCACAATACCTTTTTACATTTAACTGATGCCCGAAGATACTAAGAAGTCCTTTTAAAGGATCATAAATGAGTTGTAAATGTTAGGGATGAAATCCTTAAATGCAATAATGCGACAACCAAGGAAGTCATTTTGTGGTCATTCCATGTCCATTGTTCGTAATAACATATTCGTAGAAGTATTAACAGAAAAAATCTCTAACGGGAATAAATGTCCTTTTTCCATAAGGACACGATTAACATCAATCGACCGTTTTTCATTTATTTTTGTCGCTAAATATGAAAATAAATATTAAAGGACTGTCCTGTACGGTTGGGTTTGGACTTGAACGGTCAGAAATACAATCGAAAGGATTCTCGTAGGAAGGAGTTTCTTTATTTTTCTTTTGCAACAAAACTAAATAATTTACTGGCGATTTGGAAAGGTCGGCTTCTTAAGATGCTTAGGATGTCATATGCAATGTGGTTGCAGCACCCACGTGTTCTGGGAAGAGGATGTGAATACTGAATAGCATACAAAGACGAAGATTACAAGAGAAATTATTTTTAAAAAATGTATATAATTTTTCAAAATTTTATTATGTATGGATATGTCATATATTAGTCATTAGTACGTTAAGAGGTTAAACGAGTTATAGAAAAGAGTCAAGAAACGATATGGTGAAGGTGACGGAGCTTCAAGACCACTTTAAGTAGGTACATAGATGTTTCTCCTAATATTTTCCAATTAAGTCAATATGTTCAGAAATATTTCCTTCTATATGTAGTCAAAAAAAGTTGTGCTACGAGAAAAATCCTCAAGCTGTTTCTGAGACATCTATTAAAGAACGTTTGAATCTTTCTTGTGGCAGTGCCTGTTATTTCCTAAGTGCTGCACCAAAAAAAGCAGCAGTCTTTAAGCTAAAAGAGTTGATTTGATTAATGATTAAATTCCACGGATGATCCCTTAAGTTTTTTTGAGTTGTTCTTTAGCCCCACGACTTATGCCTTTTTCTCAACAATAAAAAAAAAGAAACAGTCTTCTAATGCACTTCATGGTAAGGCACAGAAAGTTTTTTCCTTACAAAATACTTGGGAAAAATTCTGTTCCAAATAGGGAAAAAGTTCCCTGGAAAAAATCATTGACGACACGAATTTTTCGAAATTTAGTTTTTCCCGATTTTAGGAAATTATTCATGATAGCAAAGTTCCGACATAGGGAAAAAACTCCAGGGAACATCTATTCGTGATAAAGCTAAATATATGTACATAAGGCTCTACATTTTTTCTCACATAATTTTCATGAGGATGTCAATTTTGACAAAAATTAAAATTTCCCATTTTAAGTTGGTGAAACTGACAAATTTTAAGGGTCCGATAAAATTTTAAAAGATTTTTACAAAAAGTAGTTTTACTGTTTGTTTATAAATTGCGGCATTTCACATTTGCAAAAATTAAAAACTAGCTTCCCTGACGGTCGTTGCTTCTATGTAAATGACAAGAGAAAATTTCTTTTTAGGTATTTATTCGTACTTTCAATGTCACCAAATCGTTTTAGTTTTAATTAACTAATATGCTGTTTCCACTGACGCTAATCACGAGATTTATGTGGCTTTTCTTACAACCAAAGAATTGATCCGTGACGCAAAAGTGGCAAATTTTTTTCCCTTAAAGGCATTTCTTTCACAAAGAAATTAAATTTATTTCACGAAGGATTGATTTCTCTCGAATCTCTTTTTGGAGACGGATTTACACATACTTATACACGGATTTTACACATATACTACAGCTGAGTTTTCTGATTATCATGTGCAAAACGCTTTCACAGCTGACTAGACAACACAGACATTCAAAAAAGGGATTGATTCGTTTTTGCACATTTCTTACACGCCAAAAAACATTAAATTTTAGTAGCAATTCTTCGTGGTTGTAAGAAAAGCCACATTAGCGAAGTAGATTAAGTATAAATCTTTTCTTGACATAAGAAAAGTGTTTTTTTTTTTTTTTTTAACTCCGTTTTGGAGATTTTATATCTCCAAAAGGAAATGTATTTTTCAATCCGGTTTATGGTGTTCGACTAAAAATTAATAACAGCATTGAATTTGGAAAAGAAAATTATTGCATAATTAAATAAAATTTGGAAAAAATTAGTTCCACATTAAAAAAAAAAAATTTTTCACAATTTTGAGTTTGAAAATTAATTTTTCCAAAACTGTTATTTAAAACAATTTAATTTAAAAACAAAATAAAAGACTTAGTTTTTGGCTTTGCAGATAGGTATAGCACGGTGTTGTAGATAAAGCCGTTGAATTTTAATAATTTAAAAAAAAAATAAGTAATTTTTTCAGAAAACTGCCCCTCCTGGCTAAACGGGGGTAATAGGCCCCCCTCTCCCATACGATTTTTTTCTTGTCTCAAGCCTACCAACATGCTCTAGCTCTTTGGCACAACGTTCGTGAATCACCCCGTATACTTACCTTTTTAACATCGGCTTGCCTGGTAGCCTGGCACAGATTTAAGGAGGCAAGCCTGCATGTTCATATTCTGTGTGTTGAAAACTATCATTTGAGATGAATTCCATCCGGTTAACAGATGGGTGAAGGAGGCGTTAGTTATTGATTAAAATATAGTTAAATTTAATATAGCCTGGCACACTTTTCGATAGGCAAGCTATCATATTCATATTTGTTTATACATTATATTTGATAGAAAATATGTTTCATCCGGTTAACAGATGGGTGTAGGTCGGTCTTCAGCGGCTCTTAGACTAAGAGCTTAACAGAGCACAACAAACTCATCATGCAACGTGCACTTTGCTATGAAGAAAAGTAAACAATTGTCTACTGTGTATACTGCTCGTGGGGTGGTGTTTGTAAAACGTCATCCAGATGACACAGCTTTGAAAGTTAACTGCATCGAGGGACTTGATGATGTTGCCAGATCAAAATGTTATGAAACTTAAAATTTATCACAACCTTAATTAAATAATAATAACTTTAAGAAATCACTTATTAAGAATTTAAATTAACTTTAATAAACAGTTTTCATCATTTACATTGTATATATACTGTTTTTGTTTTCTATTTCCTTCTTGATGTGTATAATGTATATAATGTATATATGTTCTATGGTTAAAATCTTGAGTAAGCAAAAATGTGGCCTCTGGATTTGTCATATTAATGAGCAAAGCTTAATACCGAAAATCGATTAATTTCGCGATCTCTTTGAAAACTCAGATGTTGATATCATTTGTGTCACCGAAACATAGTTGAGAAATGAAGTAAGAGACGAATTGTTCCGCTTAGAGAGGTACCGTACTTTTCGGTTAGATAGACTTGATCGTGTTGGGAGTGGTGTGGCAATATTTGTTAAGTCTGTTGTAAAATGCAAACTAAAGTTTACATCTGATGCAGGTAGCAGTCTTGAATATCTGTTCATTGATCTTCTGGGAAGGGATAGTAGTCTACTTTTAGGGGTTATTTATAGGCCAAATTGGAACATAGACTTTTCACCTCTTTTTTCTATTATAGAAAAAGTCTCGTTGGGTTCTCCTAAAATAGTATTATGCGGAGACTTCAATTGCGACTTATTGAATACCAATGCTTTGACTGATAGGATGCAATCGCTCGGTTTAAGTCCAGTTAACACCACGAATCCTACTAATTTTTTTGATAGTGGGGCTTGACTTGTTTTTCGTTAGTGACAAATACGATGTAGCCTTATATGACCAACTTTCCGTACCTGCTTTATCAAAACATTACTTAATTTTTTTAACAATCAAAAAAAAATCAAAAAAAGTATCATACCGTGACTTCAAAAGTATTAATTTTCGGTATCTTGAAGAGCATACTAGAGCCATCAATTGGGAGAGTATATTTTCCATGCCTTCCACTAACGAACAAATGCAATTCCTAACGAATAATATCCAAAAACTTTACGATCCGCATGTTCCTTGGAGAACAAAAATTCTAAAATTTAGTGATAAACCATGGTTCACGCAGAACATAAGACTTTTAATGCAACAAAGGGATAATGCATGTAGCAACTGGAAGCGATCCCGGTTGACTGAATTGCGACGCTTGTTTTGTTCATTACGAAACAAAGTCACAGCTGAAATCCGTTTAGCCAAATCCCACATTTTGTCTAATCAACTGAGTTCTTCATTAAATGGACGTAAATTGTGGAGAAACCTGCTCAACGTCGGTATTGGTAAGGAAAGAAACATTCGTTTCAGTTCCATCAACCCTGCCTTCTTCGAGTTCCTCGGATAATATTTGAATTTGAATTTGTCTGAAACTCCTCTCTGATTTTCAAACAAATCCGATGTGTTTATCCTAGCAACAAGAAAATCGAATGAAAAAGAACAGCATAAAACGAATATGAGAAAAATGAAACGTCAAAGTGAGTCTACTAAAAATTTGCCCGAGACTCACCGGAAATTTTTTTTTTTTTTGCATCTCATTTTCCCACATCTGCTTTCTTTTTCGCACTCATGTGAGCCGTGAGCCGTGAGGCATCGTTTAATAGCAGACATATCTGTGTGAAAATATGTGTGAATCAACAGGTGAATTTTTCTGAGTTTCCCTACTCATTATTAGATATACTCTGGTTTGTAAATGTTCAGGAATGAGTCCCAAATCACATACATAATTGCTTAACTTTACTTGTAATTTCCTTTGTTACCGAATATTGTTTATATACCCTATGTTTTAAGTTAAATCTCAATTTTTGTTCTCATGTTAACCCGTTGCAATCAAATCGTATGTATAATGTTCTCTTTGCTGTAATTAACCGTTGCTATGTTAATTTTTGCTCATCATGTTATCGTCATATGTATACTTTGTACAAGTCTTTTCTACTTCACTTCGCTTTTGGACATCAATCGATTGACATCAAAAATAAAACCTCGCTTGTTAAATTTAATTCGATTTTTTTCTTTTTCGCTAAGTTTCATATCTAAACAGTAAACATATTTTAAGTTTCATACCAGTTAAGGTGATCGCAACTAGATTCGAAATCTTTTTTGAAAGGTATTTGGAAAATAAAGAAAATCTGGGAAAACTTAACCCATTTTTCTGACTGTTTACTAAAATAATATTAAAAGGAGTTTTGGTTTACCTTTCCCAATTTCATATCTGTTATACCTATCTCGTCTGTTCCCATGTCGGAGTACCAAAATAATTATATGATCAAGAAAAAAAAACTAAGAATATTGTATATCATACAG
>CAKKXW010000004.1:59448596-59459643 GCA_920937365.1 Sphaerophoria rueppellii | reverse complement strand
GCTCCAAAATAAAAACTACAGTTAGCTAACTACAGGTTTTCGCTTCACTTCATCTTTTCTGAACATGTTTCATATGTATACTGCTATTGTACTACTCGTTTTTAATTGTATCGTTGCCAATTAATGTCGTTTCTCTTGTAATATGTATGCTAAACTAACGTTGCCCAATTTAACCGTTGCTATGTTAATTTTTGCTCATCATGTTATCGTCATATGTATACTTTGTACAAGTCTTTTCTACTTCACTTCGCTTTTGGACATCAATCGATTGACATCAAAAATAAAACCTCGCGTGTTAAATTTAATTCGATTTTTTTCTTTTTCGCTAAGTTTCATATCTAAACAGTAAACATATTTTAAGTTTCATACCAGTTAAGGTGATCGCAACTAGATTCGAAATCTTTTTTGAAAGGTATTTGGAAAATAAAGAAAATCTGGGAAAACTTAACCCATTTTTCTGACTGTTTACTAAAATAATATTAAAAGGAGTTTTGGTTTACCTTTCCCAATTTCATATCTGTTATACCTATCTCGTCTGTTCCCATGTCGGAGTACCAAAATAATTATATGATCAAGAAAAAAAAACTAAGAATATTGTATATCATACAGCATTGAAATAATAAACCCTTTCTTATTTGAAAGTATTGGTTTAATGAATGGTACATACTTATTTGAATTCGATATTTATAATTGAGACAGGACAGGTCTGTCGGGTCAGTTGGTTGAATTTGTAGTGTTTGGCCTGATCTCAGATCTGTATGACGCACTAGTTTGAAAGTGAACGTGAAGTAAAACAACTGATTCTTTTAAGGGAATCTAGAGCCCACTCAAAAAGATCAAATTTTCAGGATCCCTTTTCAGAAATTAGTATTCTTCAAAAGTCACACGTCCATTGTTTGATAAATAGGTACGCATCAGTAAAATCAAACCGATTTTCTTATTAGAATCGCCAAATAAAAGTAATAAATTCGGTGCGCCGACACTGCGCCCGCGTCGCGCGCCGGAACCGAATCAACAATAAACAATCGATTTTTAGTCTCATGAATTCTCAGATAGTCAGGCAGCTATAAAATCTCTGGACTCTGTCTCTACAAACTCAATTACGGTCCAAAACTGTCGCCCGTCTCTAATGGAGATGGCACAACAGTTCAACATTCACCTACACTGGGTTCCGGGCCATAGAGACATTCCAGGGAACTGTAAGGCCGATGAACTCGCCAAATATGCTACAACATTACCCATCAAATCAAAAATGGCTATTGTTGGTAAACCAATCGCTACATGCAAACTTTTGCTTCAACGAGATGCTATTAAGAGAACTAACATCAGGTGGAATAACATAACCACCTGTCAGGCGACGAAAAACATTTGGCCTAATCTGGACTCAAAGAGATCTAGGTGCCTGATATCTCTATGCAGATTGCATGTAAACTCGTTAATTGGTGTCATTACTGGGCACTGTCTAATAGGAAGACACGCCGCAGAACTTTGCGTATTTTCTAATGATTTCTGCAAAAGCGGTATGGATGAAGAGGAGGAGGAAATAGTCCTTCACCTCCACTGCATCTGTCCTGCTCTGGCTCATTAACGTATGATTCACTTAGGAGAATACTTTTATAATGATTTAAACGATCTCAAACACATTCATCTTCTACGTTTCGTAGGGTACTCTAATTGGTGTCAATGAGCTTTCGAAGAAAGCCTATTTAGATTCATGTGGTATCACAAGGGGCCTTCAATTGGCCTAAGTGTGTCTTTTACCATACATGACAGCCTAACCTAATCTAACCTAACCTCGTCTCATGAATTTGTAATGACAAAGATGACGATCACACAGATGAGATGATAGATCGGAACTGAAAGGAATGCTAAGGAAAAACATTGTCAACATCGTTCTGTTATTATTAAACCCTCTTCAATAAAACCAAAATATTCTACGTTGGTACCTCTTGAAATCGCATGGGCAAACTTGAAATTTGAGTTGAAAAGTGAATCCTTTCGTTTGTTTGGACATTTGAAGTTGAGGAGCCACGGTTTTATTATTTCTGGTCCACGTGCCTCTGTTATTAAATTTTCTATGGAAAATAACGAAAAGGTCTCGTGCATTCAAGTTATAACATAAACATTGCCTTGAAGACAGTATTCTTCCCAAATGCTTCCTCTCCTCATCAATGATTTAATATTTATTTTCTATATGTGAGCTATGTGACTTTATTGTCCTGTGTGAAAATTTCTTGAAATTCCTCGAAATTTGGATGTAATATTTGTTTATTTTTTATTTGACTTAGGGCTCACACATGTGAAATTCATTAGACATACATTCAGCTGCCTCAGCTCAGCGGACCATGACTCGACTCAACTCCTTGACCACAACTTGAGACAGTCCTTTTTTGTCGGGTGGACAGAAATGAGTTTCTTTTATAAATCTTTGGCACATGCGGATACTGTTGTTATCCTTAAGGATTTGACTTGACTATAAAGACTTTCTAATGATTTTTCTTTCCGGTTTTTGTGCGTATTCTTACGAATTGTTGATGATTAATTGTCTGGACTTCTGGACATATGCAGCGGTCACTAAGGGTGCATATGACCATATGTGTATGCGCAATGACTGGAATTATTTTGAGTTGTCCTAATTGACTTGGATACAGGCGCTAAATGTCAAACAAATGAGGATAATTTGCTGCAATGTGTGACTATCGATAAATAGCGTTGGTTCATGCAAATGATAGTGTGGAACCAAGACTGTTTAGAAGCAATTGCATCAATAGATTAAAATCAAACAATTTGTCTTCCTTGTCAAAACCATTAGTTAGTTGAAATTGAAGTGAATTTCCAGAGAGGAGGTCATGTTTCAAAAGAGTTCGCCTGAGAAGTGGCACCACAAATGAATTTAAGAGTTATATCAGTGCAACATAATGACTCGTTGGGATATTAAGATAGGATATCATATGACATCATCAGATCCATTAACTTTCATACTGCGTCCGACTTTGGGTACATTAAGATTTTTATCCCAACCAAATTTTAAGAGTTGATAGTACCAAGGAGGCAACCATAAATTCAGTAAATATGAGATCCAATACCGCAACAAACATCTGTCGTTCAATTGCCACTGTACCTCGAACCAGAGTCAAATAGCGATAGCGTGCCACTTTTAAATCACTTCAATTGCCAAAGACTACTCAATTAAAAAAAAAAAAAAACCTTTTGTCTCAAAATGATCAAACGGATCCCGTTAGAATCGCAACTACCTTAAACGCACACAAGGCACAAACGAAGAAAATGAAGCAATGTGGAAAGGGTTACGAATGTGACGATTAACTATTGAGAAGGGTTGCCTTGTGCCATGATCAATTAAACCACGCACCCCCGCATGATGACTTTGCACATAAATCCAGAATCCAGAGGTATTCCAAACTACTACGTCCCGCACACAGCTAAAACCTAGTGAATGCGGAAGAAACCGCAAAATTCTGATGTTTTTTCTTTTCGTCAAAAGAATCGACTTTCATGAGAGATATGATTGCAAGATGGGAATTGGGAAATGGCTTTGATTATTTCGGATATCGAACAAAAGGTTAATGCCCACCGCGTCATCCATTCAGATTGAACCCTTTTTGCTTTGTCAAACTCCAGAGTTTGTCAGAAAATCAAATGAGGGTGACGTTGAACGCGCACACATTGTCGATTGGGTTTTCTTCCTACAATGAATAAATATAGGATTATTATACAGTTTTTTTTTTCAAGTGAAAATGACCACAGGGCAGGAGGGTGCGTTAATGAAGCCGGAATATTGCATTTTCCGTTCGGAAAAACTGAGGAAGTAATCTTAGGTATTATTTTGTCTAGAGCAGATCGCTGCTGTGTGTTTTTCTATTACATGTTCTTGTGTTTGGTAGCCTTGGTTGAATCTCCTATTAAGGGTGGAAAAATAAAAATGAGGATGAGGCTGACTGTGATTGGCGTAGCGATGCAATAGGGAATAGTTGTGCGACCATATCGATTTTATGGAATTGAGAGAGTATGAAGGAATTGGTGAACGGAAAACCCTCGTACTTAATTGGACATTGAAAGTATCTTTAAAATGGCGAAGGGAAAATGGTGGAAGTTTGGAATTTCTGGAAAATTTAAATGGATTTCAAAAGATGAAGAATACGATTTAATTTAACGATTTAAGGAAATCAAAAGATTTGTTTAACTTTTGAATAATTCTTTGAATAGTAAATAATTAAGAGTGTAAAAGTGAATAAAACCCGCTCAAAGTGTTTCGGTGATTTTAATAAGAAAAAAGGCGGAATTTAGACCGCTTACACTCACTGCTGAGTACTGGGCAATTTGTTAACTTACCAAGACTGAGTAATCCCAATGGATGGCTTTTTGAAGAAATCCCATATTCGGGAGAGCAGATGGCACAATGGAATGATTTAGAGGCGTTAAGAGCAACTTTTTATATGAAAACTTTGAACTGCGTCACATTCATCTTAAGAAAATAATAAAAGACTAACAGCCTGATTCTCCCCCTTGTGAGAAATCACAAGTCATAAGCCCTTGTGACTATTTCTTGTGAGGATTGTTGTGATTCGATAACATTTGTCGGATTCTCCCATTATCCTCACAAGAAAAATCACAACAAAATTCACCACAGCCAAGGTGAAAGCTTTATTTAAAAAAATGGCCTACTCACAGTCAACTTAGAAGTCGTTGGAACAGGAGAACGATTTATATACTGTCTGGGTTGTCCTAGAAAGATATATTTTACCTCTTTGGAATCCTCGATTAGTGCAATATAATATGTACATTATTATTTATGATACATTTGTGTCCCAAATATGTTCCATAAAAAATAAAATGCATTATTTTTTTCAGTAATGATGTGAAATATTTATTATCATTATGAATCAGTTTCAGTATTTATCTGCATTAACCAAATCCATATGCGCCATAATCATTTCATGGCGTTTTTAATTGGCAATCTGGAAGTAAAAAAAAGCATTCTGAAAGCATTCAATTGGGCAAAAGTGACAGTTCTGATTCTGAAAAGAAGAGAATTTCCCTTCTGATTTCAAAAACAGAATGCTTCTTTTTCGATTCCAGATTGCCAATTAAAAACGCCATTAAACTCCATTTTTTCACTACTCAAAAATCAAAATGTCAAATCTCAAATAGTTTGCTAGTTATGATCTACTCTGAAGGAGATCACAATTTCGATTGTTTTTGTGACTCTCACAAGTTGTGACTTTGAGGGAGAACACGAAAAAGTCACAAAATCAATTTCACCTCTTCTTATGACTTGTGAGGTATCAGTGATGATGGGGAGAATCGGGCTGTAAAGTTCGCTTTACACCAGGCGAGAAGTTATCTTGCCTTAATCTATGCTGTGGGATACTAGATTTCATGCAACCTTATGAGCTCTACCTTGCCTTGCACTGGTGAGGGTTTTGAAATATGGCGTAGTACCTATTGATGTACCGCAATCAAAGTCGGTCCTTACCTTATTAGTTTACTGAAAATCGAATAATACCTTTTAGTTCAACTCTATTAAGCAAAATAATTTGTTTAACTTTTAAATGGATTTTTAATAAAGGTTTTTATCTAAAAGCTCTGAAATCTATCAGAAGATAAGCGGAAGTGCGTCAAAGGTTTTTTTTTAATAAGTAAATTCAAATATTTCCTATTTAAATGTTAACAACAGTTAACTGTTGCAACAATAAACGAAAAAAGAAACTCACAAGCAAATACCTGTCAGGTTCGACATGTTTGGGAACACTGTGCAAACATGAATGACGCCAGTCTTGAGTTTCGCCTCCACAAAACATCATTATTAGTCATCCATCCAAATCCAAATAGAGACAACAAGAGATTGTCCCTTTTCAACTTGCCGTCCATCCAAATCAAATAAATAAATAAGACCTCTCTCTATCATCAGAACAACATTCTTCTAACAACGAACACGCGCCCATATGTAAACCCAAAAACTACTTTCCCATTCCCTTCATCTCGCCGAGCAGGTGGGTTGCAAAGAAATCAAATACATTGTCAAAAAGGATACAAAGCATTCACCATTTAAACGAGTTCTTTCCTTTACTTTTACAACCATATAATATTCGGCCACCGAATTGAGTGTCCTTCTATATTGAATTTATACTTTTGGTTAGAATTCTAGTCGATAAAAAAGGACATAAAATATCAAATGATTTATTCTTGTAAGAAAATATCAGAACCGTTATCTGGGAAGCCTCTTCCGCAAAACGGTTCACACGAATCTTATCGGTATGTTAAATTTTTGTGTGCGGACTTAAAAGGATACATTTCTACAATAATTTCAGTGTGACAAAAAATAAAAGAGAGAATGCCTCTGACCGTTTACACAAGTGAGAAAAAATGACAGTCCATCAAAACGAATTAGCCGACTCGAATTTTTAGTTCCTTTGATTTTAGTGAAAAAAAAGAACAGTTAGATGGTACCTAAGACATATTAGGAATTTATTTCATTTGAAGGAAGTAAATTGCATGGATATCAACATTAATAGGAAGAGAAATCTTAAGATCATAAGATTGAATTGGATTGATGACTAAAGGGAAGGATGAATGAGTAATGACAATGAGTGTTACTAATTGAATAATACAAAAGTGGTGGTGCGGTTTGCCGGTTTTGAGACTTGGGCTATGCCTATGCATAATATTATTAAACATTAACTATGCCGAGGCATAAAGCGCTCCAAGGACTTGCTATCTCAACGGGCGACGGCAGCGAATGAATTTCTACTTTGGAATCAACGGCGGCGTCTTCAGTTCCAGTTAGGCCGAACTACTTGGTGAACACCTTTACGGGATACTTCGACTCATTTGAAGCCCAGGCTGTAAAAGTAAAAGGAGCGTTTTTTAGGGCTTTTGCAATTGTAGTCACAGGTGCCGTGCAATAACGCCGAGCGAAATAACGCCGAATTTTGAAATTCGGCCTTATTTCACTTTGCTAAAGTGAAATAACGCCGAATTTTAGTGTTCGGCCTTATTTCACTTTGGCAAAGTGAAATAACGCCGAAT
Organism: Sphaerophoria rueppellii; assembly: GCA_920937365.1. Taxonomy (NCBI): domain Eukaryota; kingdom Metazoa; phylum Arthropoda; class Insecta; order Diptera; family Syrphidae; genus Sphaerophoria; species Sphaerophoria rueppellii. The sequence goes on along the minus strand of CAKKXW010000004.1, from coordinate 59,452,596 downwards.
GCCAATTGAGAAATAAGGCCGAATGATAGAAAACAAAGAAGAAAGTTTAATTTAACTTTTACAAAGAGCAATTTAGCTGTGCTTAACGACAAAAGTCCCGAATGTAAAAAAAGGTGTTTTACCTTTAATGAGAATCACTTAATTTATTTGTACTTGTCAATATTATGTACAAATAATAAATTTTCATGGTACATAAAAAAGAAAAGAAATTCCTTAAATTCCTGTATACACATTCGACAAAATGATGGTAAACAGCATTTTATTTATCAAAACTGTTGTCGTTTCCTTTAATTTGAAAAAGCAACCAATACACATCTTGTAATTCATTAAAGGGTTTCGGAAGTAGAAGCTGCACTTTAATGATTCATTTTGATCATCTTTTTCACTCTCGGCTGGGGATGATGCCGATTCGAAACATTCAAGATCAATTCGGTTTGCTATCGAGCAAAGCGAGCGGAAAAAAATTAAGCCCAAAAGAGAATCAATTTGGGGTGTGAAAATAAAAAAAATCCATTTGTACCTATTACATATTTTTTAATTTTTATTTGATCAAATTCTCAAAAGAGTCTTGATGATGTACATTGTACATAGATGTACTGTACAAACCAAGGTATTAGTTCTATACTTTTAAATTTCAATCAATACTGAAACTTTAACTTCGCGTGACTTCTTTTAACTGAGCGTGGTCTTGCAAGAATCAAGGAATATAAACGGAAACGGAAATACATTTCTATACATGATATTGTCAACTTAAAAAAAAATCTAATATAATTGTGAGCAGGTAAATTATTATGTTAACAATCTCATTGTTTTGGCAGATTTTTTTTTTTTTTAATATTCAACATCTGTTTCACAGTGACAGCTAATCTATTTCTCAGACATTTTTTCATGAAACAAATTTTTTGTTTCACAACTAATTTTTTTTTTGTATGCTGTATGCTAGGCTTAAAGTATAAAAATAATCAGTGACACCTTCAGAAATCTGGTTCTCTCAAATCTCAATTTTTTTTCTCTGTTCTAGTAAAAATGATAGCAAAATCACATAATAATTAGATTTGAGACTGAGATACATTAACCATTTCGCATAAGACCCAAAGTGAAATACCGCCGAATCGGCATTATTTCACTTTCCCATAGTGAAATAAGACCGAATGCTAAAATTCGGCGTTATTTCACTTTAGCAAAGTGAAATAAGGCCAAATTTCAGAATTCGACGTTATTTCGCTCGGCGTTACTGCACGGCACCACATCAAGTGCCTGCGATACTCCAAGTTGGGGGTTGTACGTCGGGGGGACTTCCCGACTACGTAGAAAAACATTTAGTTGCGAAGCAACAACAGTCCTCCGAGATGGACAGATAAACCGATAACGACCCAAGCGTATGTTTTAAGGACAACGAATTTCGGCATGCACGTAGAATGCTAGGTCCTATAATAGCCCGCGTGCAGCCGAACAATTATCGAAGACCTTCAACTGCTTCAAAGCCGACATTACCACTATCCAGTAAATGCGATGGAATGGTCCGGGCAAAAGGAGGTTGAGAAACTGTGACATTTACTATGGTAATTATTATTGAGAGCAACAACAGCGGCTCTTTGTATGAAGATTCGTCGTGGGAAGTAGACTCAGACAAAAATTCTTGAGTTTCAAATGTGTAAACGAACGCACTATGACGATCCGAATCAAGGCTAATTTCGGCAACATTACAATAATATGCGCGCATGCGCCCACAGAAGAAAAAAAAGCGGACACCAAAGAACAGATCTCCGAACTACTTCACAAACTGTATGATCAATGGGAAAGAGAACATCTTTGGTGAAACAGTCGGAAAGCTTAGCCTGCACGACACCAATTCCGATAACGGATTCAGGCTGATCGATTTTGCTGCGGGCGAAATGTTATGGCAGCAAGCACCTGCTTCCCACATCTCAACATCCATAAAGGTACATGAAGATCTCCTGATCAATCAACCGTCGACCAGATTGATCACATTGCGATAGACGGAAAGCACTCGTCCATTATTTTAGATGTTCAAACTTTCCGAGAAGCCAACATCGACTCGGACCACTACCTCGTCGTAGCCAAGGTAATGCTATGAATATCCTGACAACGGCCAAAACAAGGGAATGCTGCAAGAAAATTCGACGTCGGCGGCTACAATTTCAAGAGATCGCCAGATCCTTCTCTGATCGAGTGTCAAGTAAAATCTTAAGGAGTCCTATGCCGCCAACGTCATGTAACGAAGACCAGTGGCAATATTACCAGAAAGCAATTAGAGATGGTGCCTCTAATGCACTGGGTTTTACAAACGCCACCAAAACGAAACCCCTGGTTTGACGGAGAATGCATGCAGGCCCATGCAGCCAAGCAGAAGGCATACAAAGCGGCGCTGCATAGAAGACAAAAGCTGCTAGTGAGCTCTGCGAGCAAAAGAGGAGAGAGGAACACCGGCTTCCCAGGAGAAAAAAGAGAGCATGAGAAGCGTCAGATCGAGGACGTTGAAAGAGCCAACAGGTAAAACATCTTGCTCAAGGTCATCCAGCAAGAATCGATGTCTGCAGAGATAAACAAGGAAACATCATAGTAGAATCACAGGCAATGCTGGGGATTTGAAAAGACCACTTCTGTAGACTGTATAACGGCGATGACGAACAAAACCCCGCCGTCAGACAGGAGCCTTTCATCGAACACGATGATAGCCAAGTCAACCATCCAAATCGGTACCCACCACCAATTCATTGATTTTAAGGCTGCGTATGACAGAATCTACAGAAACGAACTGTATAAAGCTATTAATGTCTAGTTTTGGCATCCCTGCCAAGCTCGTTCGCTTGTGCAAAATAACGATGGAGAACTCACGCTGCGCCATCAAGGTAGACAACGAGTTTACGGAATCTTTCGGTGTCAAAAAAGTTTCATTCAATTTCTTTAACATCGTTCTTGAGAAGATAGTGCAAAACTCCACCGTCAACCCCAGAGGCACTATCTTCCAAAAGTCTGTTCAACTTCTCGCGTACGCCGCCGATGATATTGAAATAATAGGAAGAACACAGCGTGATGTCAATTGCGCCTTTGTGAGAATTGAGACAGAAGCGGCAAAAAAGGGTTTAGCGGTAAATGAGGGAAAAACGAAATAAATGCTGTCTTCAAGGAAGGGCACCCAACACCAACAGCTCGGACAAAACGTCACAATAATCGCATATAACTTCGAGGCAGTAGAGAAGTTTGTCTACCTAGGCTCCGCTATTGCCACGGTCAATAACACCAGCGCCGAGATCCGACGAAGAATAACTCTTGTTAACCTTTGTTTCTTTGGGCTATGAAAGTAATTGAGTGGAAAAGCCCCTTCTCGAGCAACTAAGGTAAAACTGTGTAACACCCTCATCATCCCAGTATCCTGCTGTGTGGTCTACAACGGACTGCTGTCCCATTTTCTCCGATTTTTCTTAAAGTACAATACGGATTAGCTTCTCAAATGCGTTACTTAAGTCAGTAAACACGCAGTCAACTTCTTTCGAAGGCATCAAAACAAAATGTGGTGAACTCAAGTTGATTTGTTGCTGTCGTTTTTACTTGCGACATATAGAATATATGGCAAGTATTGAATTCGTACAAAAAAAAAATTTGAGATGAGGATGAGATATGACATTACGATGATAGAGAAGTCGAAAAAAGTGGGTCCGGCGATTCCGTCTGTCTGTCTGTCGGAAAGTTTACAGGCATCTAGTACAGCCTTAACTACTGGTCCGATTGACTTCAAATTTGAAAATTAGAGGTTTGAGCAAAAAGTCATATCCCAATTTTTTTATTTTTGTTTTAAGATCATAATTTAGGGTAGCCACCATACGATTTTTTTGGCCATAAACCAAAACATTTTTTTTTCTCCAAAACGGCCCGATAGATTTTTTTTAAACTTTCTTGAGTTTAATTTTTTTAAACATTCATGTATTTTATGTAAAAAAAAAATTTTGTATTGCTCCAAAACGGTACCTCCCATAGA
>CAKKXW010000004.1:59436624-59447845 GCA_920937365.1 Sphaerophoria rueppellii | reverse complement strand
AACATTGTTTTTTTACACGTGCTGACCCAGCATGCTTGAACGAGGACGTACGATTTTGATTTATAAATACTAATGAATTTAACGTTTTTCATCACAATTTTATTCTCTATATGAAATTCGTTAAGACTAATGTGAGAATGAATGTCGAATGTGCATTGAGTGTTTAGAATTGCTTAAAGTATATCTCTTATTTTAACACTACTTTTTGCAATTTAAGTAATCATAAATATTTAGTTTTAGCATGCAGGAGCAAGTTCGTACGACCCAGTCGTGCACATTTTTTTGTTACAAAATCATGCTGATTATATCAGAAAACAGAGAAGCAATTATATGAAGGAATATCATGGGCAAGAGACTTAAACAATTTTGGAATGACCGACAGTTTAGCTTCACATGGTGAAAATCCAATCGACAGTGACAAATTCAACTCCAACTTCAAATAAGGCAGTTTTGATTGATTTCGTTTTTACGTTATTAAACGCACCCTCGATATCAAGAAATGATGCCAGGGTATATACTTTTTGTGCCCATAGTTTTTATTTCGTCTTTCACGGGCACTGCCGCTTGCAAAGAACTGACAAAACTTCCAAGAGTATCAATCCGTCATGAAAAATGCTTCTCAACTATGCCGTTCGCAATCGGCGTAAAATTGTAGGTCCCCTCGATCCTTCAGACGCACCCAGAGAATTGTTGATGAGAGTAAGCTACTTAGGCCTTGGCTCCTCAAGAGCTGTCACGCCACTTTACTTTATTTATTTATATTAGAATTTACCCATAAATAAAGCATAAACCCAAAATAAAGTGTTCCAAATTATAAAGAGGAGTTAGTAGGTAGTGAAATTCATGAAATTGTTAACATACCCAACAGAGAGAATGTCCAAATAAAACATTAAATATTGAAATACAAACAAATTTAACTTAAACTTAGATTTGAAATTTTTCCCAAGATTGCAAGCGAAACTCCAAAAGATTTTAAAATTACCAATAACCTTTGGGGTGTCTTGCCCATAGATTAATTGTTATCTATCAAATCCGTCATTATGTTCCAAACACTGGATGTTCCTATTCCTTGCATTTGTATTGTACATTAACCAACCTCATAACAATGACAACAATATCTGCAGATTCCAGGATAGATGTCAATCAGTGAGAGCAAATAAAATAAAATTGACACTTTGCACCTTTCGACGGTTTATCGTCACTCTAATGCTTACAGTTAAGAGCATAATTCAAAAACCGCACCAAAAACTGTATTTCCATTCAACCCTTACATTACTTTACAGTACATGAAAATAATGAACCACACCAGGATTTCCTTATTTTACGGGACATTGCAGGAAGTTTGTCCATACACATCCCAAAACGACAGCACAAACAAAAAAGGTGTGACAATCTGCAATGAGATGAGCATGCAAAATTTCTTCCTCTTTTTTTCTGGACACAAATCTCAGGATTATCAGTTCTAATCGGGTTTGTGAGAAATGATTTCATTTTCAAGTTCAAAATTCGAGTTGAAACAAAAATGAGTAAGTACTATATTCTTGATTTGAAAATACTTTATCTTGGGAATTAGGGAGGAGGAGTGTATTGTTTTGACACAAAAAACAGTAAAAATTGTCATAAAACCGGAAGGGTTGATTGTTTCTTGGTTTTGTGTCTAACATACAGAAAAAGAAAAAAAAGATAGGATGAAGTTCCTTTCTTTTGGATTCTGACGAATGATCTTGAAAAGAAACAAATTACAATCGAATTTGTTTTCTAGGGAGGAACGGAAAACATTTTTAGGTCAACATCTTTTAGTTGCAAAACACAGCCTCCACGAAGTTACAACAGATAACGGCGACTTATCGACTTTGCTGCAGCTCGTAATACGGTGATAAGTAGCACTAGGTTTCCAGGGCGAAAGATCTACACAGCAACCTGATGATCGCCGGATGGTTGAACCACCAACCGAATCTACCAAGTGCTAATCGGCGCAAGGCAAGGCAGGCATCCAACATCTTGAACGTGCGCACATTCCGAGGAGCAAATATTGTCGACTCTGACCACTTTCTGGTAGTGGCTAAGTTTAGAGCTCGACTATCAAACGACAAAAAAATACGTGCGGCCCCAAGAAAGAAATTCAATATCGCCTTGGCACTCCGGATAATGCCAGAGACTACAGTGAGCGCCTGAGTGTGCGACTCTCCGCCGCCGTCCCTCCAAATACCACAGATGTCAACCAATATCGCGAAATAATAAAAAATGAAGCCGAGACCATCATAGGTAACCAGTCACCCCCGAAAAAGAATCCGTGGCTCCGAAGCACAGGGAATTGTAGATGTTTTCAAGTAGCACTTCAGACAGCTGCTGAATGCGCAAAATGTCGAGCGAGCTAGTGACGAAAGATAAGCAAGACAAGTCAATAAAGAATCAGTCCCTAGCGGCGAAAAGGTAGAAAGAGCCATCCAAAAGCTAAAAAAAAAACAAGTCCGCCGGGTCGGATGGCATACCTGTGGAACTCTTCAAATATGGAGGAGGTGTTTTGATGAACCGCATGCACCAGGTCGTTACCAAATTGTGGGAGGAAGAATGCATGCCCACTAACTGGTCGATAAGCTCCTAGCTCCATATGCCCCATCTACAAAAAGACGATCTGATGTCATGCCAAAACTACTGTGGCATAGCCCTGCTTAATGTTGCATACAAAATATATGTTTTTTGAAGGGGAAAAAAATCTCTTGCAGCGTTTTAAAAAACCTAAACATCTTGCGGCGTTTTTGGCAACATCGTATGTGATCACTCCATAAGAGGTGATCGGTGATGCACATACCGAGAATATCGAGATGTTCGTTTTAACCGATGCAAATGCCACTCATGGACAGTGACTCGTTTCAAAGATTCAAGACAGCATTGAGTTTTTGAAGCATTAACCCGGTTTTTTGTTCCCCATTGTACAATGCGGTTTAAATCCGAGTTTAATGAGCTTATCATATTTTGCCGTTGCACTTCCACATCCGAAGAGGAGGGATGTGAGTCTGGGAACGAATATGAAAAGCTAAGGGTACAATCGTCAGCGAAACAATGAATTGGATTAGAAGCTATAGACAAGAGATCATTTATGAAAAGGAGACAAAACGGAGCCCTGGGGCACATGGCACACCAGCATTTATACTGTTGGTTTCGAACTTGAATCCGTCCAATAAAACTGATATTGAACGATTCGAAAGAAAGTTTCTAATCCAACGAAGAAGGGATTCGTCGATACCGAAAGCACGCATTTTCGATTAAAGAGCAAGATGCCAGACTTTATCAAATGCCTTTGAAATATCAAGTGCAACAATCTTACTTTCTCCAAAACGATGTAAAGATTTGTTCCACGCCGAAGTTAAACGATCAACAAAAGTACCTATGTGTATGACACCATTAGATATGCAAGGTGTAATCAGTCTGAGTGGTGGTATTTATTTTTGTGATGCACCCGGTGGAATGGGGAAATCATTTTTGCTATCATTAATTTTAGCATCAATATGATCTGAAATTAAAAAAAGAGTTGGCTGTTTCTTCTTCTGGAGTTGTGAGTTATTAGACATAAAACTGACATTACAATATTTCAAAAAAGTTGGTAATGGCCGAATATTTGTGTGGGATGAGAGTACAATGGCGCACAAAAATTTACTTGAAGCCTTTAACCGCAACTTAAAGAATTTGGAGCCCTGAATCTTTTTGTTTCTGAGGACAAACTTTGTCGATTATACCACGGTCAATTGCTGCAGACGAATGGAGTCGTTTAAAAACTTCTATTTCAGGAAACTTACATTGGCCAATTATTGAACATTAAAGAGAGAGTGGCGCGACAGATCTTGAAGAGCCAAGGCTTAAGTGGCTTACTCTCATCAATAATTCTCTGGGTGCGTGTGAAGAATTTAGGGCACCTACATTTTAACGCCGATTCCGAACGGCAAAGTTGAGAAGCACTTTTTCATACTCTTGATACTCCTGGAAGTTTTGTCAGTTCTTCGCAAAAGGCAATGCCCGAGAAAGATGAAATAAAAAACTTTGGGCACGAGTAGGTCTCGAACCCACGACGTTCTGCTTAGCAGCCAACGCACCTTACCACTTAGCCACGGACACTATTGGACATTGGAAATGGAATAATTTCACTTGATTCTGAAGGCCGAATTTCACTTCCAAACAATTTTTATTGTAATTTAAATCCACGGAATGAGTTGATGCAAGATGTCTTTCCAAGCATTGAAGCATTGAGTTGAAGTGCAATAATGGCTGGTACAGATTAAAGTCTTTCTAAAATCGATGCAACAATTTATTTTGAACTAGACAAATAAATGCATAATTTTTTGCCCACAAGTATGAGCATTACTATGTTTCGGGACATCAATCAACTTAAACTTTACAGTACTACAAGACTAGCCGTGAAGAAGTCAATGGCATACGTCTTTAGTTTCCTGTTCGACTTGAAATCACTGAAAAATAAATAAGACGCAAGGTCAATATTTAAAAAAATGTGGTTTTGATTTAGAAATTTCTGTTTTTCCTCATGGTCTTTTTTCTTTTTGAATTCTTTTTGGGTCGAGTTATTCATTTAATTATGATTCATTTCTGAATGAAAATGTTTGCTGGGTCTAGTTAAATCCAACGTATACCAACGCAAAGTTTGAAATGTTAAAATCCAAAACAAAGTGTTCATAAAAAGTTTATTTTCCTGTAAATAGCAAATTAAAACTTATTTAAAAATTAAATTGAGGAAAATTTAATATTGAGGATGAGGACTTCGATAAAGATCGAAATCATATAATTTTAATTTGTCGGTCGATTCGAGATAAAAGTAATTCAATGAACTTAAAGGGTTCATTCTGTGAATAAAACTAAAACTAAAGCTATTCCGTTTAACAAAACTGCATATAGTAAGTTATTTGCAGAAGTTAAGGCGCGTTTAAGAAGTGGGTAAACTCGAGAGCTGTTCCAATTCAGGTTCCATATAGTAAGTTATTTGCAGAAGTTAAGGCGCGTTTAAGAAGTGGGGTAAACTCGAGAGCTGTTCCAATTCAGGTTAAACTTTTGGCTGAGGATATAAAACTAAAACCGAAAGGGGTGCCACAATGCTGGTGAACCACAAAAATGTATTCAAACTTCATATTGTAGCTTTGTGATCATAAGCTTCAGATTAAATACATGCCATGTTTTCCTTTAATTTCATTTAAATAAATCCTAATTTGCCTAAATATGTTAAAAATTCTCTAAATCTTACATTTTTTCTTCCATTATTAGATTTATTTTTTCTTGAATGCAAAACTCGCAGGCAGTCGTACACAAAGTTACAAACGACACAAAAACGGATAAAACACGACTTACTGCGAATTTCATAATAAGGAAAAAGAGCGACTAATATGCGATGCGATCATATGGGATGGCTACTGTTTTCCTGTTAAATTTCAAAATTTTAAATATATCTCCTAGCTACTACGATTATAACTGAGATAATTGAAGAAAAGCGATTTTCATAACCGTGATGTACGTCTCAGCCGCTTACTGCGTGGCCGAGGCCTAAGGTCGCATACGACTCTAAAATACGAATTTCATTATTGAGGTGTATATTTTGGATTCGATTACTCACTCAGCTATTTTCACGTTATTGTAATAAAACCCATTTTAGACAGTTAGTTAGCAGTTCAGTTTTCAGTACAGTTTTCACTTCAGTTAAAAATATGTTGTTCTTAGACGTCAGTTTGACCGACGACGTTCAGTTGAGCTTTCATTTTACTTGAGAGAAATATAAATTTATTAGGAAAACTGAGAACTGAACTGGAAACTGATGGGAATTTCATCAGTTTCAGCTTTCAGATTCAGTTTAACTGATTGCTCAACTGAAAATGAAACTGAAATGATCGTCTAAATGAGAAACATTTTCCACCAAATGCTTTTGCCTCATGTCAAAATGACATTGAGAGCTAAGTGAGATATTAGGACAGTTCCACCTAACAACATCTCACTGAGATCTCAGAGATTTTTTAGGTGGAACAAAAAATCTCAGCTGAGAACTGAGATTTTTTTCTGAGATTTCTGAGATGAAAATTTTTTGGATTCGATTTCTCACTCAGCTATTTTGGCGTGACTGACATCTGCACAATAACAATTTGTAAGGTAACCATTTTATCTCAATGAGAACTGAGAATTTTGTTCCACCTAATGATTTTCCCTCAGTCAAAGTGACATTGAGATCTCAGTGAGATGTTGTTAGGTGGAACTGGCCTATTGTTAGGTGGAACTGACCTACTGTTCAATAATGGCTAATGGATCTCCTTTGTTCTAGTGATTTAATGCTGCTAGAGCTTTCACTCAACACGATCGAATTACTTAAAAAAAGAATGTAAGTCAATTTCCAATTTTCGCTACTGCATTTTTGTACTTGGAACATTCATATTTTTAATTGCGTTTCACATCTCGAATTAAGTCTTAAAAGGTCAGGTAAAAGGAACAATCAGAATTTAAGAATGTATATTCCTGGAAGGTTCAACGAACACCTTGGCAACACACTAATATATTTTTGTTACACTTCAAAGGAAAATGATAAATTTGTAAAATCCTTTCCCATTCTTATGTGAAAATGGGCAATTTCGCAAAAATAGCCACTACCCTTTTTCTGACATAGTAATTGTTCTTCCATCAAATCCTTTAACAAGAATTAAATGGTAATGAAACAGAGGCCTTTTCAAAAGGTATTTTACATATATTAGGCTCATTTTAGCAATAAAATTTCTTAATTCGAAAGATTTGTCCATATTGCATTGAACAGAAGCTGGACGATTTCTTTTCAAAACAGTAAATATGCAAAATCTTTCCTTGCATTGTTGTTCTGCTGTTCAAAAGAATACGCAATAAATGCTAAGGTTGGTCAGTTTTTTGAGACATTGTGGACAGGTAGTTGAATGATTCTTGTTGTGGAAAAAAAGCCGTTGATTTTTCATATTTTTCTTAACAAAATAAGTCAAGATCTCCTTTTTTATGTCAGAAAAATATTAAGAATATACAAATGCGGACAATTTCAAATACTTTCAAATAAAAGGGAAATGGCTTAGTAACTTATTATATTAATTCAATTTCTAGTTCGTGTTTTTTGATAAATAAACGGAGAAAGTCTTTATTTTCTGAAACTAATTGAACATTTTTTTTTTATTGCCGACAGAATATGTACATAAAAGCAATAAAAAATGCAAACAACTAATTTGTCTTTTCGATCAGCTGGTTCTGCTGAGCTATCAACTTTTTGATGCGTCCTTTCCTTCAGCGCCGAGTTTGTTAACATGTTCTTACTGATGCAGTGGCGAATTAAACGTTGAGGGCGCCATAGGCAAGCATCCCATCAGCGACCCTATATTAAAAATATTTAGTACTATAGTTTGACCGAAACCGCTGCACCGCGTTGTAGGGGGAAGGAAAAAGAGTCTAACTTTACATGAGATCGATTAGTTTATTGTCCAAAAGATCTTACGGGTTCGGTTTGAAATATTTTAGTTAATGATGTGCCGAGTTGCAACTTGATTCGCAAATCAGATTGCCCCGAAAATCAATCTAGAAAATATGAGGTTTTTAATCGGTCAAAATCTTTGCCATCCGCTGATGAGTTTCGACCATAACGTTATTTGCCCCTACAATAAGTAAAATCAATATTCACAAACACTTTAAAAAATAAGAAAGAAGCTAAGTCAATTGCGGATTTAGCAAACCAAATAGGTAATTCCAGTTGACTCTGGAGTAGCTATCTAGATGTTGTTAATTCACTTAGACCTCATGGTTCCATTGTGAGACCATGGGAGAGTAATGAACTTAAACAAACCATTTTGTACTTTTAATGAAGTTAGGGAGACATCATGTGTCGACCGTTGCCAGTTCACTGGTATTATCGTAGAAGGGATTACCGAGATATAGAAGGTGTTGGATTGTTTCCTCTTCCTCCTCGTTCATGCAGATTCTACAGAAGTCGTTTGCGTAGACCCCTAGCCTCAAAGCATGTCACCAATAAGGCAGCGTCTTGTTATGACTCCAACTGTGAAGCTTATACTTTGTCTGCTCAGGAAGTTCAAACCTTTTGACAGTTTCAGGTCATTTTGGTGGTACCCTGTGACCATCTTTTGTTGATTCTAGAGCATATTGTTTGAGAAGATATTTGTATGTAGAATGTAGTAAGTGGAACTGTTCAGGACCGATTTTTATTTTAACAAAAGTGGCAAGTGCGGTTCGAGTTCATGAGTTTGCTAGTTCAACAACCACGTATGAACTAGCATTATTTGCCACTTTTCAAAATTACCGCGCCCGTGCGCCCCTTTGTGAGCTCGCGCCCCTAGGCACGTTCCTAGTTTGCCTTAAGGATAATATACCACTGTACTGATGGCTTCGTCCTTCTCCCGGACACTATTATGCAGCGCATTCATCATCTCCTGCGACGATTCATTGCGCTTCTGCTCGGCTTCCAGTATTGCCTCGACTCCTGTCAGCTGGTTGTCAGTGATGGTGGAACATACGCGGGTCGCTCGTAGTTGTCTTCGAGCTTGATTTCAATAGCTGAAGCCACATAAATGGCGTTTGAGAATTTTTACCGCTCTTCGTTGAATTCACGAATGAGTTTCTTGTTCTCCAACCTGAGAACGTTATGTTTCTGTTGAATCTGGGTTAGTTTCTGACGGAGTTCAGAAATGGAGTTCGACGACCTAAAGAATACAATAAACGTTATGTGAGATCGGTTTGGAGATGAAAAATTCTTACCTTCATCCTCTCCTGCTCGCCATTTTCACACATTTTGTGCTCCAGTTGCTTCTCCACCTTCCACAGGTTTAAGTTTGCCGTTCGTGCCGACTGACGTTCGTCAATTATCTGCTCATGGGCAGCGGCCAACTTTTCATTCTGCTTCTCGAGTATATCGCCGACGCACGCTCGTCGGTTGTTCACAACTGACCTGTAAGTAGTTCCTTTTGCGAAATTTATTTCCGACAATGTCTTTGGATGAAAAATACAAATACACAAATATTAAATTTTTAGAACAAGCAAGCTTTAAAATTTGTAAGGGAAACCTTATTTTCTTTATATTTTTGTAATGAAATAGTTTTAATTGAAGACTAATAGAAATCCTTTGATACGGACGACTACGACAGTTTTAAGAAATGCACGACCAGAATATTTTTTTTTTTAGATTCCAGATTGACAATTTGCCATTAAACAGAAAAAAACACTTTGACACATCAACCACTTTCAACTCATCTCCTGAGATGAATTGGAAATAGTTAGAAATAGTTACGATTTGGCACATTAACACTGACCGCAAAAACGACAGTTGTGGTTACGAATCGTAACTATTGGCGTGCAAAAACGAGAAATAGTCAACTATAGTCAGGGCAAAAACGCACTTTTGTTCTCTTTTTAAAATCCCCACGTATTAATGGAGAAAAAAAGAGAAATATTGGCATTCCTTCGGAAGCCAACAAGATTAACCGAACTTTTTGCAAACATGAAAAGTAGATTCAAAATACATAATCTCTTTCAACAGAGATCTACATCCTTCAAAATCCTTGTAAGAATACGTACCTGTTCTGTCTGTCTGTCTGTCCATTCCGTCCACATTATAATATTCTTTTCCTTCCTTCCTCTTCGGAAATAGTTTTGGTAATTGAGAACGAATATATAAACTTTAACGCACGATCGCACATTTTCGTTTAGTTCCGTAATTTGAATGTTGTGCACTTAAGGTTTTGTTTAGGTATCTTCTTAATTTTTTTTTTAAGGATCAACAAAAACTCTTATAATTGATGTGGAATATTAGAATCCAGGCATTGACCAAATTTCATTCATAAAAATCTTCTTCTGCATTTGTATGAACCAAAAAAAAAGGAAGAAGATACAAATTGGTGATATTACGCATGATTACTAGACCGAAAGAAATCTACGCCAACAATGCCAATGGTCCAGGTTTTGGGTTTACTTCAAAAGGAGATGGTCAATTAGTGGTTGAGAGGAAGTTGATACTTTTATTTTAAAAACATGGTATTCAAATAATTGGGTTTCAAAATCTTTTGGTTGAGGTTTTTACTTGGACATTATCAAACTACTGCGTGATCTTCTGAAAGAAATGTAAATATTGTGGCTAGGGTCACTTTTCGAACCGGATGTCAATATACACATAGATAATGATGTAATGGATCCATTCGCGATTGAGATTAATTTCCAGAGAGCAACAGCAAGGCAGACGTGGGATAATATTAAGAAAATGCTAATATTGACTTTGTTTTCATTGGCATTAATCGTATTTCGTGTACTTTTTCTTTTCTTTGATAAGTTTGAAGTTATTTTAAAGCTTCCGACTTGTTTAGCCATTGTAAACATGTACCTATGTATGGTTTCTTGTTATCAAGGTTTTATTTCACAGCCAAGCAGTCTGGGAATTTATTTGCTCCATTTCTAGATCATGTTGTTTACTTTTTTTGCTTTTTTGTTATAACCTCAGTCTTGACATTGGCTCTCAAACAGAAATTTGATCATGAATGTGGTATTTGTGCTCAAGCTCCTGTTCGATGGATTCGATTTCCCAGAACATACAAATCGAATAAAGAAAGAAGTAGAATGTAGAATTCGGGTTTCTAAGGAAATTTTTAAAAGTAAGTATTGGGTTCTTTTCTAAATTCCAAAATCTTGACGATCACTATTTAAATAGTTTACCTTTTTATAGAACAAATGTTTCGTTCATGAAGCAAAGAAACCTATAAAACTGAAATGTTTGTTAATTCAATGTTTCCACTATTTCGCTACCTCTGATCGATGATGATCATCATGGCGCAGTGTCATAAGTCCGTAGGTCATAAGTCCGTAAGGGACTTTTGACCCACTTAGGTGGGTCAAAACTTCATAAATGGATTATGAACTTATAACCCACGTAAGTGAGTCAAAAGTCAGCAAAAAAAAGAGCCATAAGTTCTTAGAAATCAAATTTTATTAGATATGGCGAAAATTATTTTTTTTTTTTATGAACTAGACTAAAAATACAATAATTTATGAAGCTATCATGATACAAAATGGAATTAAGAAAAAATATTACGCTCTCTTTGTTACAATATGCCTGATTTATTGATTTGCTCTTTGAACTGCTCGTTAAATATTATTATTATTTTCTTTTTTTGATGCTCAGAAAACAATATCCACACTTTTCTGTTATCGACCCTTTTAGTTGGTACGAGTA
>CAKKXW010000004.1:59413775-59428016 GCA_920937365.1 Sphaerophoria rueppellii | reverse complement strand
CTGAACAACTTATATCATAAAGGCACGAGTGTGAACGGAACCCGTGATAGACGAGGTCCTGGTACAAATTCTTCAGTGGAGTCACACTTATAAACCAGATAGTTGCAAGACAGACCGAATTTCAGTGTGACCATGCACGGCTGATAACACGACGTCTTTTCCAAATTCTGCGAACGTGGCATGCAACCTTTAAGCCAGACAGAACGTTGATAGACCAAATATTCACACTGAGGTGACTTCTTAAACATGGTCCTGGAGCAGATAGTGCCCAAGGCAAGTGTGAGCACGGAAATACTATATTCAACAAGTCCCCCCGGCTCCTAGGCTATGCGGACGTCATAGACATCATCGGTCGATCCAAGAGAGTAGGCGAAACTCGTTGGTCTTGAAGTGAATGAGGACAAAACTAAGTGCATGCTAACAGCAAACAAGGCAACATCTGTCCACCGCCTAGGACAAAAGGTCACTGTTGGTAGCAGCAATTTCGAGGTAGTTAAGGAGTTCACCTACCTTGGAACAAACATCAATCCCACAAACGACACCTTAGTGGAGATCCAAAGAAGAATTACCCTAGCGAACCGCTACTGCTTCGGGTTGACCAAATAACTGGGTTCAAAACTCCTCACTCGAAAGACAAGGTGTCTGCTATATAAAACCTTGATTTTACCAGTCCTACTCTACGGCGCCGAGTGCTGGACGATAAGTAAAAAAGGGGAATTGGTACTGGGCACTTTCGAAAGAAAAATTCTTCGACGGATTTTCGGTCCCGTATGCGACGATGTCGAAAGGAGAAGAAGGTTCAACCGAGAACTGTATGAGCTGTACCAAGATGTGGATGTAGTCCAGAAGACCAAGAAAAGACGACTACATTGGCTCGGCCACATCGAGCGAATGGACGACACCGCTCCACCTAAGAAGTCTTCTTATCCCAGGCCCCAGGTTCCAGATGACAAGGAAGGACGAACCTACGGTACAAGGACCAAGCGAGTGCGGATGGCAGAGCGCTTGTTTTAGGCGACTGGAGAGTACATGCAAGGGACCGTTCACGATGGAAGGCTGCAGAACATTTTTAATAGGAAAAAGCAGTTTTGTTATTCTCTGGGACTACTGACTTGTATAACACAGACAAGTTTTATTGAATCATACAAAAAGAAGAAAGAGTTTTCGATCTCCTTAAGTTTTCTTCAAAACTGTACTTTACGAGTGTTACAAAGTATTTATATTTTTAACCTTGGTGCCCAACAGCTTCCTTTTTAAACCCTTTCAAAATCACTTTCCCTAAAAAAAATGAACATTCCAAGCAAAATATTTCAATTGAAACATAAACAAGCTCCTTATGATGTTCTTCTCTAGAATTCGGCACAAAACTCTTTTTTCTACATTCATAAAAATGCTGTGTCCTCAAGAAACACTCTCATATTACCTAAGAAACTGCAATAAAAAAAATTATATTTTTTAAACCGAAAACTATACAACTCTTTCACCCAAAACAACGCGCACACCTATTCTGTTCATTCTTCTCGTAATAAAACGAAAGAGTTTCGTATTCTTTTCTGCGACCGTTTTTAAGAATTTACCAGTATGGCCAACCCTTTCTAAGGTTGCGTTGGTTAAAAAATGTTGTTTACAACATCCACCCGTCATAAAGAGCTATCTTTTAATTACTCGAAAACAATAAAGCCCGCAATAACCAAGAGCAAGAGCCCTTATAGATACCCAATTACTCGGATAGACGTATGTAATAGCGGAACCACAAAAAGATGCGAAAATTCTACTGGTATACAGCACCAGAATTGCAATAATCCGCATTAATGGCCTGTTACTGAGCTGCATCGAAAAACTGATTACCCTACACAGGTCAGAAAAATACGAACGCATACAACTCTCTACGGAGGCGATACCTCCCTCTTCTTTTTTTTTCGAAACTACCCTTTCGACTTCGCATTGTCTAGTCGAGAAAAACGAGTTGGGGTTGTTTGTCTCTTTTATTTTCATGGTTTTCTGGGACAGAGATAAGAATTGCAAAAATACACTTTCATTCACCCTGCTGTCACGCACTTGTCTTACGTTTTCCGAGCTAGGTAACGGGACGGTTGGTTCTTCTCACCCCTACACGGAACCGTAGGTATATAAGGTCGGTTCAAAATCTGTGACTCGTTAGTTTTGAGACAACGGCGACAGCAACAGCACAGAGAAAGATTTAAAATATATTTGGAGCTCTTTTTGTGATCGAGTTTTTTGAGCTGACCGAATCTTTCTAACTTCGATATAAATCATCACACAAAATATAATGATGCTGCATGATAAAATTGTACCTGGACAATTCTTGTTGGATATGAAAAACGGTAAGTTCTTAAATCCAGTGTGTTGAAAACCGACCTGATGTTTCTTTGAAACTTGAAAAGAAAATATTTGAAGAACTATTTTTGACAGTCTCTAATATATTTTGTCTATATTTTTCCAGATTGTACCAACAACCGTCTTCACGGAGGTCAACCTGGTCCCAAAATGGATATGTATAGCCCCTACCCAAATTACCAACACTACAATCAACAAGTGGGAAGTTTCACACCGGAAGCCCAAGTTTTGGATCTATCACGTAGATGTGATTCAGTTGAGACCCGTAAAACTCCATCACCTTATAATTCAACTTCAAGTTTTGGGACCGCGTCACCCAGTACACAATGTGGATCTCCCCGCACATTGTCCGCACCCACCCAACCATCATTGATTGATTTAGCAACAAACAAAACCGCCTTCTTACAATCAAGTTCACCAACGTTAGCGCCACCATTGGCCCAAGGAATAGCCTCTCTCTATCCATTGTATTATCCACACATCAAGCAGGAAGTTTCCTCGCCACCGCCATCAGTAGTGCCAACTCTGACTCCGAATTCGTCACCAGTATTCCAACCACACCCAGCCACAGTCTTGATTCAAAATTCAAACCAAATCACTCCTCAAACCAGTCCGAGATCAGACCGCGGCAATCTTCCACCACTTTCGTCTGATGCCGCAATTTTATTCCCGAACATCCTAAATGCCGCAACAACTGGAGCTGTAAACGTAAGTAAATCAACACGACCATTCAATGCCTTCCCAAGAGACCCACTTATGGTGGCTGCCCATTTCGCCGCTTCCGATGTTCTCTTTGACAAAACCACAATGGAGCGTTATAGCACATATCGCAAGCGGGCCCTAGACGATCTGCGTGACTCGAATGGAGGACACCGAACTGTGACAAATCCAAAAATGCGAAGAACCAATCATCGCAGCCACAATAGTGAATGCGAAGACAAAGCAACCGAATCAAGCGATAACGATTCATCCTTGAATGGTAATGGATCGAGTGCAGAATGCAGTACGACCAAGAACGACGGTAACAATAACAACAGCAATTCGGGAGATATTAAAGATGAGGCTTACTACGAGAGAAGAAGGAAAAATAATGCTGCGGCAAAAAAATCGCGAGATCGCCGCCGAATTAAGGAAGACGAAATTGCCATTCGAGCGGCTTATCTAGAAAGACAAAATATCGAACTGCTTTGCCAGATCGATGCTTTGAAGAAACAATTGGAAGCTTTTAAAAAGGCGTAGAATAAAAAAAAAAAAAATAGAAATGAAGCGTTGAACGCCTAAAGTAACAAAAAATTGTAAATTGTATATTTTGAATTGTAAATAAGACAAATTATTTGTATTTAAAATCAACGGGGGAACAAATAAATCCAGTTTTTCTATAATAATAGATATGTATAAGTATTTATTGTTTGTTTTATAAAAACCTAACCGCCCGAGGTTTGTTGGTTGAGGCCCGAATCCACCCCGGACTGCAGCGCCACCTTAAATAAGTAAGTAAGTAACCGCCCAACCTTGGAACAATGAAATTATTGGCATACTTCTTCATCCTGATTGGTCAGCCGTTTAACATACAATACTCGTGAAAACTTCTCTGTTCTCTCTCATTGGTGAGTTATAAGTGGAAATGTTCACCCACACAAATACCTGCAACTCCTGATTCCTGATAGCCATCTCGGAATCCACCTCCTGAATTTGGAAAGGAAATAATTCATTAAATAGTCATAAGTCATAACTCATAAATAATCGATTATGTTTTCCTGAACAATTTATAAGGTTTCACATTTCCATACATACCCGAATACCGAAAGTACTAGTGATCGTTGGTCCTCAAATATTGATACTCGCCTTTTCAATCCTTTACGAATAGCCAAAATCTCGAGTCTCTGTCAAAGCTTGATTGTTTGATCACGACTTTTGTTGAGTCTTCTTCACATTCTCATAAATATATCTGCCTTGAAAAAATTAAATGCTTTCGGTCAGCTGCATTCTGTTTGAAGGCAGGAAAATGAATGAAAATCAATTTCCCACCTTTTATTTAACTGGAAACACAGATAATAAACTTATACTATGTCTCATCCCTGAAAAAAAGGAATTACTTTTTGTCTGTTAAGGGACAAGCCTTAACAAACAAGGAGCTTTCGGGAGCTTTTTTATTTGACTAAAGCCTGAACTACATCGGAACATAAAGTGCCAAAAAGTACAAAACAGTGGAATTTATGTTCTGAACTGCTTCTAAAAATGCATATCTGAATATCTCCCTCTCATTTTTATAAAGTGAGCGTGAACAAAAGCTTGACCATGATCGAGCTTTCACTGTGCACAAAGTTCTCAATACGAATACGAATACTTTTTTGTACTTTTTACACTTTGTGTTTCGATGTAGTTCAGGCTTAAGTATTCATGTTTGAAGGGTAGACACGTGCTTTCAAGTGGACACAACCTCTGTCTATCAACTCCTACTCTCCACCTCCCCGTGGTGAACATTGGGTGCCCAGTACCTTCAGCAGAAGATTCGCTTCCAACCCCAGTGGGAAGTTGTTGGTGACAGCAAAGAGAGAGAGGGGGAGGAGGTATGCGTCCATTAATGCATGAATCCTTTTCAACAGGCGGCAGCGGAAGAACTCCCAAGATAGAATCAACGGTGGCGTCTACAGTTCCAGTCAGGATGAACTACTTAGTGAACACCTTATAGGGATACTAGGACACAGGTGGTAGAGGACCTGAACAAACTTGGCGTGCAAAACTAGAGACAGCTAGCTAGGGACCGAGCTGGCTGGAGAACTTTGTTGGGTGAGGCCCTGGTCCGACCTGGACTGTAGCGCCACCATAAGTAAGTAAGTAAGTATTCATTTATAAGAAATGAGATGAGCGAAAATAGATTTTGCATGCATTTAGTGAATGGGTTAAAGTTTTTTTTTGGTAGCTTTCACTTTCATATATCATTTCTCGCCATAAGGGTGAGAAGCTTTGCCATGTACATACATGTCAAAAGCTTTTTCATCCAATGTTTTGTTCGAGCAAAGACATAAACATGAAGCATGAACACTCTTCTGTTAAAATAGTGCTCCCTTATTTTGAGAGTTGAAAAATAAAAAGCTTTGGGTAATGGTGAAAAATGAAAATTAAGTGGTAGAAAATAAATATATTCATATTCATATATTTATTTGTGTAGATTTATACAATAAGATACAATATCTTTTAATATAGTATAAACTTAATTGATTAATTAACATGATGTGTTATTAGTTTCAATAACAATAAAAGGTCAACAACAAGAATGCCTTTGAAATATCAAGTGCAACAATCTTACTTTCTCCAAGACGATGTAAAGATTTGTTCCACTGTTCGGTGAAATAAACCATCATATCACCAGTGGACCTGTTGCTGCAAAAGCCGTACTGCCGGTCATTAAGAAGCTTTCGGTCTTCAAGATATTTCTTGAGCTGAAAGTTTATCAGCGTTTCCATGACCTTAGAAAGAAGGGAAGTAAGTGCAATCGGACGATAATTGGAGGGGAGATTCGCCTTTTTTTGGAATAGGCAGGACAAATGCTGTTTTCCAAGTGCTCGGAACGAGCCCAGAAGAATAGGATATATGGAAAAGCTTACGAATATGCGCATTGCAGGCCTTCCTGGCTTGTTTAAACTTGTTCCGGTTTTCCTCAGTTGGGTTGGCTCTGAGACACCGGAACTTTACTTCTTTTCCCCTGATAACCTCTTTACAGCTTGAATCAAAGCATGACTTTTCCTTGGGTTTGATGCTTTTAACCCTATTCGGGATAAAAGTTTTCATTCCCAAAATAATAATATTAGTGATCATATCTGCGCTATCGAGGAAGCATAGTGACCCGTTAAAGATCCGGAAAAAGTTGTTGAGACCGTCACAATTGGCTTTCTCGTATTGCCACACGGTTCTCTTCGGAGGTCTTTCTCTAACTGGATTAGCTTGACACGACAAATTTGCAGATATAATACTATGGTCTGATCTGTCTAGAGGCGTTAATACATTGATAGTGTATTTATCAGGGTCAGACGTAAGAAACAAGTCCAGAGTATATTCCGTATTATTAATGTCCGATATTCAAGTGGGCTCGGTGACAAGCTGAGTTAGGTGGTTAAACTCTGCACACATTCCTTCGGGTGTTGTGTGGCTCGAATGGAGAAACCACGAAGAATTGTGTGCATTGATATCACCCGTAATAACGATTTCAGTGTGAGGATACAGGGATACAATTCTTTGGATGGAGTCAGACAGTGTCAAATTCACGAGAAGTTGAAACCCTGTCAAAATTTAGGCTTCGATAAAGAAAACAATAGTGAATGATGTGCTTATTTATGGTGAACTTAAACCACATAAAGTTGAAAAAATGGTTGGAGCAGCGTCCATATTGTGGAAGGAATTGATAAGCGACATCATACCTAATATAAACGGCGAGACCATGGTGGAGGAAAAATAATGGCACTAAGCTATACCCATGAATGAGAAATTCAGTAGGATCGGAATTCTCACCTACTTGGGTTTCACTCAGCGCCAAAACAGCTGGCCTGTTAGAAACAGTGTGGATGTACGTACCAAGAATATTCGTACGAAGCCCACGAACATTACAATAGTCAACTCTGAAGTTTTCGATCATTGCAATATATAAACAAATTTAAAACCAAAACAGACGAAATCTAAGAGAAGCTTCCAAATAAATAACAGGTTTCTTTTCGAATCAACGTCCCCGCTAGTGTTATGCCTTAGCGGTGGCGTGAGTCGATCCGACCCTGGAACTCAAATAGCAACTTCTCTATTCATCCGTTGTTGCTAACATAACATATGCATACATACATACATTGCGCGAGCAAAAACAGCTCTTGAGCCTCATCCCGAATAGCCGAGTACAACTTATCATCCTTAAAGATAAGGGTAGAAAATTCCACAGACGTATTGCGTTAGTAAAAAATTGACGCTCAGATATTAAATACACGTAGCGTACTGGTATAAGATTCAACCATGATCTAAGAGAAAGGGAATGACGGATCTTATTATAAAGGTAGGGTGGTTGACGTGACTGCAGAATATTGTTCAGCAAATTAATCGTTCTCAGTTTAAAAAGATTTTCAAGAGTAACTCCATACAAGGACTTTGAAAATTTCGCAACGTGGTCGTATTTTCTCAGTCCAAACACGTACCTTGCTATGCTTTTTTAAGCAACGTAAAGTTTTCTCTTTTGTTCGTAATCACAATGGCAAAAAATTTCACATCCATAGAGCATGATAGGGACGATTAAAATTTTGGCCAACACAATGCGAGTTTTTAAAGGAGTTATTTTATGATTGCTCCAGAGTAAACGAAGCCCTCCATAGACTTTTCCAATTATCACTCTAATATGGTTATTCCAAGAAAGTGTCCGCGTAAAAGTTAGACCTATATCCTTATTATTTAAGGATATTTTGGGAAAATCGGACGTGTTTATACTTTTCCTTGAAATTACCAAGCATTTAGATTTAAGTGGGTTTAAGCAAAGTCCATTTTTCTGTGACCAACGATGGATATTGGTTAAATCTTCATTCACTTCCACTGCTGCATTTTCAACCAAACCTAATCGAAAACTTTTTCGTATCTGAACGCTGTAGATGTACATATCAATTTGACAGTTTTGGATACATAGAAAATAATAATGGACCCATTATTGAGCCCTGTGGAACCCTTCTGCTCAACATGAGAAATTCAGACACGGAAGAATTTATCACAACTGTTTGTGATCTGCAAGTAAGATATGTATGAATCTATTCACATCGCCGAAGAGAAAGAGAAATTAAACTGATTAATCAGTTTGCTACACAGAATTTTATGATTTACCGTGTCAAACGCCTTGGAAAAGTCCAGTAAAACTAAAAATGTTAAATCATCATTATCCACAGCTTGTCTTATATCTTCGACAACTGTACTTAAGACGAAAACCAGATTGATTTATGCATAACAAGTTATTTTCTTTTATATATTTTCTGATCTGATCTGGGCACTCATTATCCTTTCAAAAACATTAGATATGAAAGGTAAAATAGCAATAGGTCTAAACTCGTCTTGATTTTTCGGGATTGGTATAATCTTTGCTTGTTTCCAGGCAGATGGAAAAACTTTCGTAATAAAAATTGTATTAAAAAGATGCGTTATGTATTTTAGAATGTATGGGAGTATAGCTTTAACGAAGACGGGGTGCATTTCATCAAATCCCACAGAATTCGATTTTATATTTATGAAGCTTTCTAAAACGTCAGCTTCATCTACATGTTCAAAGCTGAAACCATAGAGAATATATAATACCTAGAGTCGCGACTTCGGGTGTTCACTCTCTTTTTGCCTACAAACTGTAATTTGGTCGTTTTGTACTAACCCAGGGAGAATGTGTTAGTTTTCCAATGCTTTTTAAATGAGAATCTGCACCAATACATTCGCACTGAGTTAGATACAATGCTCAGGTTTGAGTCGAGGTGGGTTTCATGGGCTCAGATTTCAAAAATAAGATTCCGTTGAGCTCAGCATTTTCAAAAAAAAACTTAAACATACAAAAAATGCTTGTAATATGAAAAATAAATACGTTATATTGTTTCTTTGCACTTTTAACATATAATTGCACTATAATTTACCAATATTTGTATCAAAAATCTTAACAAATCTTAAAAAAAAGTCGTGTGTTTAGTCTCGTATTTGTTGTGGTGGAAGTCTGTCACTTTGGGTTTGTGCATCAGGAAAAAAATTTTGTCACGGCTGAGTGCTCACTCTTTTGTCACCTCTTACACAGGTTCACGGACACGAAAAAAGAGAGGATTGTAAGAGTTCACCTCTTACACAGATTCATGGACACGAAAAAGAGAGGATTGTGTGATTTCACCTCAGAAAAATGTTGAGGGTGTTTTCGGCAAGGGAGGAAAAGGTCGCGACATAGGTATTATATATTCTCTATGCTCACGATATCGAGCTATGAATCGAGCTTCTTGTACAATAATTTTAAATTCTCTGCTCAGCTATCGAGCTTAATTTAATTCGACACACAAACAGCTCACTGATGGGGCAACTTGCTAAGAAAAAACTAAATTTTTTTCATTGAATTATCTTATTATGAAATTGTTAGCCAATAATTTAATAAGGTCAAGATTTTCCTCTCCAAAGCTTCACCAATCTCGTCTTTTGTTAACAGTCAAACTGTGTTTTTTTTTTTTCATTAAAAAAAAATTAATATTTCTGCCTTTACTATTTCCCTCAAGTTTTGTTTATTTATTTGTCAAACCTCTCAAAATTCCATCAAAATTATCGATACTCGATAAAAACTACTACAGTTTTGAATTCTCAAGCGATACATGACTTAACGTATGTCATCATCCTACAATATTTACTCGTTCGTTCGATCACTGATGAGACTCACTCACTCGATAACGGATGCCGTAATTCGTCCCCAGTTTTTTAATATGCGCATTGAACTAAGGAATATTTTTTCTTAGTAATTAATGGAATATGCAAGTTAAATAAGCTATTAATTTTATCTTGAATGAAAGAGACTTGATTGTCAACATCAGGCATTTCATAGACCCGAAACCATTCTATTCCTCTTAAATGATCCTCCAATAAGCTCAGGTTAATATGATTAAAATCCCGAAAACGTATAGTTCTACTAGGTAACAAAGGCTCACATTGAAAGGTCATATGAATTCAATCATGGCGCGAAAAAGCAGGTACTGAGATTTGATTAAAGTTAGGAACTTTGTTGAGATGACTTACCAAGAATACATCGAGGAGTGTACTACAATGACCAGTAAAATGAGTAGGAGATGATGTATTTATGGCGAAAAGGTTTAATGTACTCATATTGTGAACAAGAGATGAATCGTTAATTATGTTGCTGTTAAAGTCGCCAACAACAACAACTAATGTTTAAATGTGAGATAATTTGTCTATAACTCTAACAACTATAGCTTTATATTTTTACAAATATCACCATTAAACTATTACAGGAGATATTTTTTTTTTTTTTGGTGACAGGTGTTTTTCTTTTGCTGGTGGTGACCCATCATACTCATTCATGCCCAAGTTTTTTTTCTGAGTGACTATGACGGACCACAGGTCCTCGTTAAGAAATTGCACCAACCAGATCAGAGTAAAATCTGAGTTCTTGAATCTTCGATATAAAGAGGAAGTTCCTTCAAGGGAAATAGTTTTAGTTCAGGGCCATCAGTAAATATTTCTAGAAAGAAGATATTACCTGAAATGTACAGAATTGTATTTAGCTTAAACAGTGAAATAATGTATTTCGAGAGACGTAATATTATCAAAGTATTAGAGTGTGTATTCATATACATATGAAAATATACTTTATGGACATTTTAGAGAAGAACGTAAATATACCGAGAATCCTTTTCGTGAGTGTCGCAGGAGCTTTACACTTTTCCGTATGTAATTTTGCTATTTTTTTCCATAAAAATCGTTTTGAAACGGTTAACAAAATTGTTCAGTTGTTTTCTTTCCAGTGCTATGGTAACATACTGATAAACATAATTACTGATATTGATAATGTTCCTCAAGACTTAGTGTCTTTTGGCTTACTCATCGTCGTAATTAACAAAAGCTCTACTTTTGAGGTTGTTTAAAATAACAATAACAATTGATATAAAAAAGCCTGAGGTTCTCAAGCAAAAAGTTAAAAGAAGCGTAAAAAAACGAAACAAAAAAAACACGTATACGCCCGAGTGTACATATGAAGCTGACATAATTTTATATATACATACAAAATGATCAGCCCCAAAATCGCGAACTGCAAACATAATAAACACAAAGAACACATTATTCTGGTAAAGGTGCCAATCGTTTGTGCCCATATTGGTTTTCCAGTTTAATAGACGTGGTGTTCACGCCTTGTACCCATTTTCAACGATGGCCTTTCTTACCGTTTCTGGGTGCGAAGTGGTCCTGGTCCACCATCCGCCCTATTATTTTCTTGTCCCTTACCGATAGTTTAGATGGTCGGCCTGATCTTGCCTTTGAACGGAGTTGCACTTCATTGCGAAAGCGATCAATAGATCTTTGAATTGTTGACTTGCTTCTTGACAGCTGTTTTGCAATTTGTTCATAGGACATTCGTTGCTTCACATGAAGATTAATTCTTTTAGCGACATTTTTGGTATTCGAATTTCGCGAAATAATGAAATTCTTCTTATGGTAACGCTACAGTCCAGGTCGGACCAGGGCCTCACCCAACAAACTTCTCCAACCAGCTCTGTCCTTGGCTAGCTGTCTCCAGTTTCGCACGCCAAGTTGGTTCAGGTCCTCTACCACCTGTGTGCTTCACCTGAGTCGCATTCTTTCTCTTCTGCGACGTCCTTCCGGGTTGAATTCGAAGACTCTACGAACCGGAACATTATTTTCCATTCGCTCAACATGACCCAACCATCTAAGCCGTTGGACCTTTACTTTTCTGGCTAGGTCAGTGTCGCTGTACAGTTCGTACAGTTCTTGGTTGAATCTTTGTCTCCATTCTCCATTTATGCAGACAGGACCAAAAAAAACTCGAAGAATTTTTCTCTCAAAGCAGCCCAAAGCGTTTTCATCAGATGTTGTTTCTCTGCACCATGCATGAGGACCGGGATGATGAGAGTTTTGTCAAAGATTAAACACGTAACAAGATGGAAAACTGACTTACGTTTCACTCCCTAGATCCCGCAATTTTCATATTCCTTCATTTATTTTTTTCTTTTCGTCTACATGAATACATGTGAGTTACAAAAACAAAGAGATGAGGTGAGATTTTTCTATTTTTAACAATTCTCTTTTGTTTGTTTTCGCATTTTCAACAGTTCTATTTTGTTTGTTTTCGCATTTTCAAATTTAACGTAGATTGCTAGATTGAATTTTGAAATTGTCAAACACGTTTATCTTAAACTCACCACGAAAAGACTTGAATTATGATTGTGGATGCGTCCCGAAACTTTAGACCGAAGATATATTTTTTTGCCTTACATTAAGGTATGCTTATTTGTAGAAACGCATTGTAATGTTTAAAAATATTGGCTCAAAATTATAGTCCGATAATGAACAATGTTAAGAGTATTTAATGTTATAATATGCTGATTCCACTGACGCTTATCACGAGAATTAGAGAAGTAGACTAAGAACAAACCTCTACTTCGCTAAGTCTTGTGATAAGCGTCAGTGGAATCAGCATATAAAATAAAGTTTGAGTTATGTTTGAAACGTCATTTTAAGCTAGTATCACACGAATCTTGTTCATTAGCAGATTATAATTTTTCGCTATTGAATTGAGGAGACATTAGGTATGTTTTATTATCAATTTGATCATTGTTCATGGGATTTTTTTTTTTAAATTTACAGTTAAAACTTACAAAATGAGCCGAAACACTTGTCGGTATTTTCATATAACTATATGTTTTAGAACGTGTCATAAGTGCCCGTGGCATCGTTTCTAAAAACAAGTAGTAAAACAAAGGTTAAAATCCTTCATATTCATGTCTCATTGTTGAAAAATAAAAGATATAAAACATTTAATTATTAGTTTGAACGAAAACAACAACATTGAATTTATATATCGAGAAAATAGAGATATGTATTGATCTGATTTAACGTGTTTTCTAACTATAATTAAATTACTATTTATTTTAAATTGATAAGGATATACTCAATTTCCATCACCGTCAAAATTTGAAAGAACCAAATAACAAAGTTTCACGAACAATTTCTACGCCGTTTTATCTTTGAATATGGAATTTATAGTATTTTCACCCTCGAGAATTTTTGGTTGGACAGTCGTCCAGTCTTGGCGCTGTCAGTTTTTCTATATACAAAATTTTAGTTCTGTATCGCGTTCCAGACGTCGCTGTCGTCGATTCACGAGGCTGCAACTACTATAAATTCCATATACAAAGGTTTTATTTCGTTGATATTTGCTTACCAAATTTACACTGTTTGTGAACATATCCATTAACTCACCATTTTTTTCAAATTTAACTGCCGATATTATTCCCCTTTGGTGAATAGACGGATTGAAAGAATGTATTTGTGAAAACACGCACACATCTCTACAATCCGTAAATTTTAGCTTGTAGGCAACTGTCACTTTGACAGCCTTGTTTCCCATCTTGTTACATATTTAATCTTTGGTTTTGTAGAGTGTCACTTTAGTTGCTCGTGACGACTTTACTACTCAATTGCCTTCTAAGTCCAAATAAGCAGCGATTCTTGATTCTTCGTTTGATTTCAGCGCTGGTGTTGTTGTCTGAGTTGATAGCGGATCCCAGGTAGACAAAGTCCTTAACTACCTCGAAGTTAAATCTGTCTACGTTGACGTTTGCTCCACGACGTCGATGTTCGTAGTCCTTTCTTGTCGACAGCATTAACTTGGTCTTGCCCTCATTAACCCATCTTCCTGGCCTCTGTCTCAAGGCTCACAAACGCTCCACAGACGTCACGCTGTGTTCTTCCAATTATTTTAATGTCATCTGCGTATCCTAGTAGCTGGACGGACTTTTGAAAGATTGTGACTCTGGTGTTTACATTGGAGCTTTGCGCAATCTTTTCAAGAATGATGTTGGAGAAATCGCATGACAACGCATCGCCTTGTCTAAAACCTTCTTTGACATCAAAAGCGTCCGTTAGGTTTTTTCCGACCATGATGGAACAGCGTGAATTTTCCATTGTCATCTTACACAGACGGATGAGTTTTTCTGGGATGCCAAAACTAGACATTGCTCTATATAGTTGGCCTCTATAGACACTGTCATACGCGGCCTTGAAATCGATGAAAAGGTGAAAGGTATCGATTTGAAGTTCCTGGGTCTCCTCCAAGATCTGACTTAGTGTGAATATTTGATCGATAGTGGACTTTCCGGGTCT
>CAKKXW010000004.1:59170274-59413275 GCA_920937365.1 Sphaerophoria rueppellii | reverse complement strand
GGTATATTTAGAGTCGCAATTCCAGGCATTTTGCTCTCTTTCGACCTAAAAAATTAAATTTGATAAAATATCTACATCAGTGCGAATGTGTAGGTTTCTCAATGCATTTCAAATGGGGTGAACCAATACATTAGCATTGATATGGAGTTACACAGATTCACGGACACAAGAAAAAAGAGTAAATTGCAAAATTGTTTGGACGGTGATTTTAAAAAAAGAAACTGAGTTGCGACTCTAGGTAATACCTCCTCTATGGTACATATTTTGAATTTTTCAAGCGTTGCATGTACAATATTCTTGTGTATAAAATTCTAAGGCTTGGTTTTAACTATTGAAAATTTGAAGAAATGTTTTGTTTTCATTAAAGTTTTAAGCAGTTTTCCCCTTCTTTGGATTTTTTCCCCTTACTTATTCCCGTCCCCTTTTTTCCCCTTTAGCTGAAAAAAATCGGCAAGCATGGTGATTTTCCCCTCAACCTGGGAACACTGCTTGGGGGTAAACTGATGGGCATTCTTAGAGTATTACGGGCGAATTGTTTGAGGGGAGGAATGCAACAGGCTATTTCACTAGAGCAATTACCCTGAGAGTAGCGATAGAACTAGGAGAGACACGCTACGTTACGGTGGTGGTCTAAAGGAGTGTATGAATCAGTGATCTCTCCATCACCAATCATTCTTACAGCTCTTTTTTGTATTCCATCCAAGAGGCTTAAGTAAATAGCTGGAGCACCAGCCCAAAGGTGGGAATTGTACTCAAGCAGATGTTTGAAAGTTTGTGGAGACCAACGCGAGAGATTTGAGAGCGGCTTGGCTGTCCGAGAAGATTCGTATATCCTTGCAAGATAGAACGTTTTCTTTGAGCCAGGATGGTGACTCTTTAATCGCCATTACTTCTGCCTGGAATACACTACATTAATTAGGAAGTCAATATGATAGACTGAGGTTCAGTTATTTTGAATAGATACCACTTCCAACCCCGTAATCGGTCCTTGAACCGTCTGTATAGAAGTGTACCGTATTGTTTTCCAGCGGTCTCTTTTTTCAATCTTCTTTTGCTGTTTCTATTAATTTTTCAATTTTCGCTGGTTTCAAAAACTTGTCTTTTGGAAAATAGGTTATCCAATAGGAAATGAGAACTTTTTTTTTTTTTTTAAACCGTGTATGTGAGATGAAATAAATTGTGTTCGTGATTTCAGGGTTTTAAGCTTGCAGTATTGTGCTTTAAACTCCTAGTATAACCGTTTCAAATCCAAAACGCCGTTATGCATATATACTGTTCCGTCGCGTCAGTCACTTCCGTACATTTCCATACTTCAGAATATGGAAATGTTACAAGTGTAGGTTACTGATAGATTAAATTACTGTTTATATATTTTGAATTTGAAAATTTCCCGTTTCTCTACTCTCTTATCACAAACAGAAAATCTCCGATAATTTTCTTCCTTTTTCCGTTTCCGAATCTTCGAAAAAGGAAACAAAAATTTTCATGAAAAAGTAGTCTTTCAAGATGTCTAAAATAGGAGACATTTTTACTCGCCTCCCACAGAATCGTTTCCCGTAAATTTTTTGGAGAATCCTTAGCAAAAATGTAAATTTTTTTTTTTTATTGTCCAAAATAAATTAAATACTTAACAATTTAAAGGTCAAAAACAACGAATAAGTCGCAACTTCAAATGTTGCTTGACATAATGGAAGAAAACCGGGATATTGCGTGTGGATTCCAGAGCCGACCTAAAGAAAGTGCTGCAGTTCTGGACTAATGCAGAGAAGGCGTTGAATGCGTGTGGGCCCCCTAAAATCCATTCAAGAATGGAAGAAGGTAAGCATAAGCAATGACAAAATCTTGTGTATTTATGTGTGGTGTGGAGTGACCAAAAAAAATATGTTCGAGGAAAGGCGGCCGAGAATCTCAAAGCAAAGAATGCAACTGGTGGTGGGCCTCACAAGGAATATTAATTCTCTGAATTTGAACAGGAGATATACTACTTGGTGGGTATGAAGGAGTCTGGTGAGGGTGTTGGTGCTACAATATTTGATTTAGGCGCGGTTCCGAAAAGGAAAAAAAACAAAGAAAATGTAGGGAAGCCCGAAAAAGTGTTAATTTCATCAAGAATTCCTTGAAAGAGAGCTAACAGATAATGAAATTGAAAATCTTTTTGTACAAACTGCACCATCGCCAAAGAAAATTCCTCAAAAAAGAACATATTCTCGTCCACAACCAAGTTTGTGAAAAAGTACTACCTCTGAAGCTTTCCAAAAAGAAGTGGAACTTCAGGCAGACTTATGTCGCACGATGAAGGATTTGGACGAAGGAAAGATACAAAATTTAAATGTACAAAGGGAACTTTGTGACGCTCTCAAAACTGTGGCAGAAAACAGCCAAAAACTTTTGCATATAAAAAAGCAAAAATTAATAGAAATAAAAAGACAAAACTTGGCTTTGGAGGAATTAGGGAAGAAGGAGCTGGAACACAAAGACCTCAAAACAGAACATTTTTAATAAGCATTGCGACACTTATACATATATGTATGTTTTAGTGTGTGCATTTCGTTTATTGTTTGTTCTTTTAATAGTTTAGCTGTGATTAGGAATTTTTATGATTTCTTGTTAACTAGTTTTAATTAAATAGTAGCTTGTGAATGCCTTGAGGAGTTTCAAGTTTTGTTGCATCTCACTTTGTATTCTTATATTATTTTCAAATTTATTTATTGTTTGCATTTTTTTTTTATTCGCATGGATCCCATCTCTTAGGAAATAAGCGATATCAAAATTACAAAACAAAATGGCAAGTATACATACCCGTTGCCTGCTTATGATTTTTTTTCTTTCAGATTAAGGGCCAGTTTGTTCACACTTGATTATCTTTAATCAAGTATTATTCCAGCTGATAATCTTCTAATTTGTTTGTTCAGAAAAGTTCTAATTAAGGAATCCATGATTTGAGCAGTTAATTTAAGATTTGGTTAATCATCCAATTTTGCTCGATTAGCACCATTAAATCAAGGATGTACGATAATTCAGTTTGTTCATACCTATTTACGCACTGACATGATATTTGCTTATCTTTTCATCAAGCCTCATAGATTTGTGGATGTCCCTCAAGTCAAAAAAGAATGTTATCAGAAAATGAAAACTTATGCATAATGTTCAGTTTTAGAACACAACTTTGCTCTCAAAGTAATATTTATAACACATGATTTAATCTTGATATGTATGTATTTACCGAAGGCTTAACCAAACAAGACAAACATTAGATGGTGGTGCTTTGTTCTAGAAGAAATAAATATCCCACCATAACTTTATTTTTTGCTTTATTGAAGATGTAAACATTTCAGGGTATATCAATTTGGTACCAAACATTCCACTGGTACAAAAGATGTGTCTCCGACAGACTTGCATTAAAATGTTTATCTATATATATGTACATATATGTATGTATGAACACACATATATTGTATCATTCCATAAATAGGTATAATAGACCACTTAAGCACAATTTCATGAACTGCATAGTAATATGCATAATGATACATTTTATTTTCTTATCAGGAAAAAGAAGTAAATTATTCCATTTGCCAGTTTTCTCGTACATACATATGTATGTATGTACATTATTTTGATTTGAATTTTGAAATTTTGAAATAAAACAAACACGAAATTGAATTTAAAAAAAAATAAAACACCAATTATTGACAATAAAATGAAATGAAAAACTTAACTCTTGATTAAGTTTTGACAGTGAAACTGACTGATAGCACAATACACAGAATATATATATATGTATTCTGTGTACTGTGGACTGATAGACTGGAAAATGGAACGATTAATATAAAAACTATGATTTGTTAATCAAGGTGAAATAAAACTGAACAAACACTCTTTGATTATCACCGATTATTAATTATGAATTAAAGGGAATCCGTGATAATCAAATTGGAGATTTAACCCACTCTGAACGAACTGGCCCTAAGAGATTAAGATTTCAAAATAAAGAAAAAGGTAACGTATGTACGATATTGTTGGACTCTGTTAGTTTTTCGGAATGCCAATTCGAGGGAAAGCTGACCCGTTGAGCTTTGTTACGACTTAGGGGCAATAAAAAATCAGATTTCGGATGTAATTGGGACTGCACACACGGGATGAATAGTTTTTGGTTTGAAACGGGGTTTTGTCTTTGGCACATGTGTTAGTTTAAGTCTTCGTTTATCCACCAAATTTCACACTGCACACTCCGCTTCCCTTGCCCACTTAACTGATTTTATTCCGGATGTTTATTTTTTATTTGGCAATACATAAAATCAAGTGGTCAATTATTCTTTATTTCTTTTTTCTTTACAATGTCTAGTGTTTTCCATTTGAAAATCAAAGAAGACGAAGGAAATACCATTTCATGAATACATAATGTGCTTTCTATTTTAAATTTAATGGTTGATTTCTATATTAGTTCGAATTCTCCGCGCTGCTATGATATAATCGGATCTTTCTAATGATTCGAACCCATTACCAATGTCGTGATTTTCGATATGTGAAATAGAAACCATCCATCTGTTTTGAAGGACTCCATTTGTCCGTTCAATTATGTTTCGAGCGCTAGATTGGACCTTATTAAATTTAGATTCCTTTGACCTTGATGAAGGCGCCCGATGTGGCATCCGGCATCTCCTACCAAGTTTACAATTTACTTGCAATGTGTCATGATAATTTTATGTTATCAATAAGTTACTTACCAAGAAGCCAAAAATTTCGTGACCCATTCAGCTCTGGAAAAATCTTCGTGACATTGGTATTGGTAAAAAGCCAATTTCTAAGTGTGAACTTGATCCTAATGACCTCAACAATCAGTTTACTCAAACAATTCAATTAACTACTAGCTTTGAGCCAAAAGCTGGCTTACTTTACGATGGAGCTGATGATTTTTGCTTTGAGACGGTAACTGAAGATGACATTATACGCACTTTTAAATCCTTGAGGTCCGAAGCTATAGGCGAAGACGGTATTCCACTAAGATTTTTGAAACTTATCCTACCCTGCTTGATTAATGCTCTCACTCATGTTTACAATCACTGTATTGTCACTTCTACGTTTCCTGCTGTTTGGAAAGCAGCCAGGATAACTCCTGTTCCGAAAAAGCCCTCACCTTCCGAACCCGCTGACTACCGGCCAGTAAGTATTTTACCTTGCATGTCAAAAGTTCTCGAAAAAATTCTCACAAAACAAATTATTGACCATTTTGCATCCAAAAGATTGCTGTCTCAATACCAATCTGGATTTAGAGCTAACCATTCCTGCTCTACAGCAATGGTAAAGATCTTAGAGGACATAAGACTTGAATACGATAAAGACAATATCTCAGTACTGTGCCTATTGGACTTCTCGAAAGCTTTTGACAAAGTCGATCATCGAGTCCTTTGCCAAAAACTTGAGCACTACTTTGGTTTTTCGAATTCAGCTGTCCGTCTGATCGGTAGTTATTTGTGTAACAGAACTCAGCGTGTATGTGTTGGAAACAATTTTTCAGCACATACATACTTGAAGATGGGTGTGCCTCAAGGCTCTATTCTGGGTCCAATTTTGTTTTGTGCCTTTATCAACGATTTGCCTTCTGTTTGTGAGCACGTTTCTTTTCATTTGTATGCAGATGATATACAAATTTATCTCTCACGTAAAATTGGTTTGATAGAGGATCTTGTCTTTCGCGTTAATGAAGATCTTGAGAGAATCTATAACTGGGCTAAGGAAAACGGTCTAGTGCTCAATCCGAATAAGAGTCAAGCCCTATTAATTTCTAAGAAGACATACAACTATGGAGATCTACCTTCGATTACTTTGAATAGTGCCCATGTAAGTTTTGTAAATTCCTTGACCAGTCTTGGATTCAAAATCTCTAGGGATCTCTCTTGCAGAGACCATATAAATTCTGTCATTGGACGTATTTATGGAACTCTAAGAAAACTGTGGGTATCTAATTCTTTTACTCCTCAAGAAACAAAACTCCGTCTTATGAGGACTCTACTTGTACCAATCATTTCCTTCTCTGAAGTCGTGTATCCGAAGCTGGATTCATTATCGGAACACAAACTACGTGTGGCGTGTAATGACATGACTCGCTACGTTTATGGAATTCGACGATATGACCATATCTCTGCTTTCAGCAAAAAAATTCTTAACTGCACTATGGTCGAATACGCAAATTTCCGTAACTGTATCTTTCTCCACAGAATTATTCACACAAAAACACCTGAGTACCTTTATGAAAAAATTGAGTTTTGTACGTCGTCAAGAACAAATAATCTAGTTATTCCAACTTTTAGATATCTAAACTCCTCACGGTTGTTCTTTGTTCACAGCATTCGCCTGTTTAACTCTTTGCCGGTTAGCATTAAGAGGATAACGGATGCAGTAAGTTTCAAAACCGAGGTTTTTAAACATTTTTCAAACAACTAGGATGTTAAGAGAGGAAATAGGAAAGTAGAAGAGAAGAAAAGTCTTAAATTACTATTATTAAATTAAAGTAGGTATTAAAAAAAAAAAAAAAAAAAAAAAAAAAAAAAAATATTATATAGGTATACATTTATATTTATAGCTACCTAAGTATTAACTCATTGTATATAGAATCAAACTAGATTTAAATTATTCAACCAAAGTATGAATACTATAAAAGACATTGTCTTAGTGTATCGTCTACAATAAAGGAATTGAATTGAATTGAATTGAATTGAATTCAAATATTCCTGCTCAAAGTGCTCTCTTAGTGCGCTCACATTCCAAATGAAGGAATCATGACACGCTCCTGGATGGGAAGCATCCACGTATTGAATTCTTAATTTGTCATCACAAACCAGCATTACATTAAGACTATACGTTCCTTTTCGATTAAAAAAAAACGTTTGTTTACAGATGGGGCAACAATCCGAACGTGAGTTCCGTCAATACATCCGATGATGCCAGGAAAGATATGTTTCGTGTAAAACGCCAACGCAACTTTTCTTTAATCTGCGGCTGTTTGACATATGTTTATCCATTGTGGACATAGCTGATCTTCAAGGACTTCCAGGACTTCAGTAAGCACTTTGCTTAAACAAGGTTGGGATAAACCACCATTCAAGTCTTTTCCAACCCCCGTTTGGTATGATCCCTCAGCGAAGAAACGCAAACAAGCGCTCAATTTTATAATAGGAGGAACTGAAAAAGACCTTTAAGTCTGTTCACACGAAAAGAACAAAAATAAACACAGGCATTGTGGCAACTCCAAAGGATTGAATGCATCCCTTAAAGATCTTCTGATAGCTCTTGGCTGTTGAGATTGGCTTTCTTCAATCTCCTGAACATTTTTGTTGAGTTGACAGCTACATTTTTCCTTAAAATTAATTTCAAATGCCAAATAAAGCAAAACAGCTGTTTCGAACATTCATAATTTCCTTTCCCGATTTCGAAGGGAAAAATAATCTCCCGGAGAATTCAGAATAAGGCAAACTACTCCCTGGGAGAACACATCTCCCGGGGAGTACTATTCCCGGGGAATATTAAGAATTGGGCTGATAGAATATATGGCAAGTGTTGAATTCGTAAAAAAAAAATTGAGATGATAATGAGATAAGATAAGTTTACAGGCATTTACAGCCTTAACAACTTGTCCGATTTTTTGGCAAAACACCAAAACTTTCAATTTTCTCCAAAACGGCTGCTACGATTTTTCTTAAACTTCCTCGAGTTTAATTATTTTAAACATTCGCAGAAGGGCCTCCCATGGTCGACAGGTCGAAGCGGAGTAGGCTGTTACTACCAATTACCCCACAACGAAGGAGTGGTCCCACCAAGGCACTCCCACCGGGGGACGGCAGCGAATAAATTTCTTCTTTGGAATCGACGGTGGCGTCTCCAGTTCCAGTTAGGCCGAACTACTTGGTGAACACCTTTACGGGCTACTTCGACTTATTAGAAGCCCAGGCCGTAAAAGGAGAGGTTTTTCCGGCTTTTGCACTTGGAGTCACATCAAGTGCCTGGTACTCCAAGTTGGGGGTTGTGCGTTGGGGTGACTTTCCGACCACGTTGAAAAAAATCTTAGTTGCGAAGCAACAACAGGCCTCGGAAACGGACGGATACACTGATGACGACCCAAGCAAATGTACAAAGAACAACGATTTTCGGATATGCACGTGGAATGTTAGGTCCCTTAACAGACCGCGTGCTGCCGAACAGTAAGCGGCGACCCTCAACAAAGCAGATATTACCGCTATTCAGGAAATGCGATGGGATGGACCGGGCAAAAGGAGGATGAGAAACTGCAACATCTACTATGGTAATTGTTACCGAGAGCAACAACAGCAACTATTTGGATGCGGATTCGTCGTGGGAAGCAGACTCAGGCAAAAAGTCTTGAGCTTCAAATGCGTGAGCGAAAACATCACAACAATCCGAATCAAGGCTAAATTCGGCAACATCAGCCATCAGCCCACAGAAGAGAAAAAGGACGACACCAAAGACGAGTTCTACGAGCTCCTTGACAAAACATACGAGCAATGTCCTAGTTATGACATTAAAATTGTCCGTGGCAATTTTAACGCAAAGCTGGGAAAAGAGGACATCTTTGGTGGAACAGTCGGAAAGCACAGCCTGCACGACACCACTTCCGATAACGGATTCAGGCTGATCGATTTTGCTGCGGGGCGAAATGTTGTTGTAGCAAGCACCTGGTTCTCTCATCTCAACATCCATAAAGGTACATGGAGATCTCCTGATCAATCAACCGTCAACCAGATTGATCACATTGCGATCGGCGGAAGGCACTTGTCCAGCATTTTAGATGTTCGAACTTTCCGAGGAGCTAACATCGACTCGGACCACTGCCTCGTCGTAGCCAAGGTAGTGCTACGAATATCCTGACAACGGCCAAAACAAGGAAATGCTGCAAGAAAATTCGACGTCGGACGGCTACTATTGCAAGAGATCGCCAGATCCTTCTCTGATCGAGTGTCAAGTAACCTCTTAAGGAGTCCTATGCCGCCAACATCAAGTATCGAAGACCAGTGGCAACATTGCCAGAGAGCAGTTAGAGATGCCGCATCTAATGTGCTGGGTCTTACACAGCCACCAAAGAAACCCCTGGTTTGACGAAGAATGCAGACAGGCCCATGCAGCCAAGCAGGAGGCATACAAATCGGCGCTGCATAGAAGGACAAGAGCTGCTCGTGAGCTCTACGAGCAAAAGAGGAGAGAGGAACGCCGTCAGATCGAAGATGTTGAGAGAGCAGGAATGAAGTTCGGAGGTTTTACCGAAAGTTTAAACAGCTGGCTCAAGGTCATCGAGCAAGAACCGATGCCTGCAGAGATAAACAAGGGAACATCATAGTAAAATCGCAGTCAATGCTGGGGATTTGGAAAGACCACTTCTGTAGATTGTATAACGGCGACGACGAACAAAATACCGCCGTCAGACAGGAGCCTTTCATCGGACACGATGATAGCCAACAATTCCGTGAATCTCACCTAGAAGAAGTGAAAACCGCAATATCACGGCTGAAATCCAACAAAGCCGCTGGAGCAGATGGACTAGCTGCTGAGTTGTTCAAAGCAGCAGGCGACGAGCTAGATAGGAGCATGCACCAAATCATCTGTAAGATATGGTCAGAGGAATGCATGCCCGATGAATGGAACCTCAGCATTGTTTGCCCGATCCTGAAAAAAGGAGATCCTCTAAACTGCGCCAACTATAGAGGAATAAGTCTACTTAACATCGCCTACAAGATCCTCTCTGCCGTAATATGTGAACGTCTGAAGCCTTTCGTCAACAATCTGATTGGTCCTTACCAATGTGGCTTCAGGCCAGGAAAGTCAACCATCGACCAAATTTCCACGTTGCGGCAGATCCTGGAAAAGACCCATGAACTCCAAATCGATACCCACCACCTTTTAATCGATTTTAAGGCCGCGTATGACAGCATCTACAGAGACGAACTTTACAAAGCTATGTCTAGTTTTGGCGTCCCTGCCAAGCTCGTTCGCTTGTGCAAAATGAGGATGGAGAACTCACGCTGCTCCATCAAAGTTGGTAACGAGCTAACGGAATCTTTCGACGTCAAAAAAGGATTCAGACAAGGCGATGCACTGTCGTGCGATTTCCTCAACATCGTTCTTGAGAAGATAGTGCAGAACTAAACCGTCAACACCAGAAGAACTATCTTCCAAAAATCTGTTCAACTTCTCGCGTACGCCGATGATATTGATATAATGTGAAGAACACAGCGTGATGTCAATGGCGCCTTTGTGAGAATTGAGACAGAAGCGGCAAAAATGGGTTTAGCGGTAAATGAGGGAAAAACGAAGTATATCCTGTCTTCGAGGAAGGACACCCAACACCGACGGCTGGGGCAGAACGTCACAATAGACACATACAACTTCGAGGTAGTAAAGGAGTTTGTCTACCTAGGCTCCGCTATAAACACGGGCAATAACACCAGCGCCGAGATCAGACGAAGAATAACTCTTGCTAACCGCTGTTTTTTTTGCGCTAAGAAAGCAATTGAGTAGAAAAGCCCTCTCTCGAGCAACTAAGGTAAAACTGTACAACACACTCATCATCCCAGTCCTGCTGTATGGTGCAGAAGCATGAACCTTGAAAAAATCGGATGAAAGTGCCTTAGGTTGTTTCGAGAGGAAAGTTCTTCGGGTCATCTTTGGCCCCGTGTGCATTGAAGGTGAATGGTGAAGAAGATACAACAGCGAACTTTACGGGTTGTACAACGACATGGACCTAGCCAGAAGGGTCAAGGTCCAGAGACTCAGATGGCTCGGTCATTTAGAGCGAATGGACACCAATGCTCCGGCCCGGAAAGCCTTCGACACTAATCCGCGACTCAGGTGGCGTACTCAAGGGGAAGAGGACCTCAATCAGCTTGGAGACGACTAGCTAAGGACCGAGCTAGCTGGCGGAAACTGTTGATTGAGGCCTAAGTCCACAACGGACTGTAGCGCCACCTTAAGTAAGTAAGTATGTATTTTATGTTAAAAAAAAATGTTTGTAGTGCTCCAAAACGGTTTCTCCCATAGAACCGTTTTCTTGTTATTAGTTTTTCTCGAAAAATGAAAGTCCGATCAGATTAAGTTTAATTTTGATAGTACGTATATATTATTCAAATAATATTTTGTATTCAAAAAAATTTTAAATTTTTTTTTGGATTTTAAAAAAATATTTTAAATTTTTTTTTCAAAATTCTGTATCTCAAAAACGAATCAACTTTAAAAATCCATATTGGAGTATAATATGTATATTTACATGGTTTTAAACTGCATACCCAAATTAATTTTAAGACATTTTAGAAAAATTTGATATATACAAAATTAATTAAGAAAAAAACGGCTCCGACGATTTTCAAAAAAAAAAATCAATAAATCAAGAATAGGGTTTGAATTTGCTTGGCATATAAATTTTTGGAATGAAATGTATTTACGAGGTACATTTTCAAATTTTATTTTTTTTAATAAATTGCAAATATATTTATATATTGAGTTTTTTTTGTGAGTTAAGTGTAAGCTGCAATAAGAGTGTAATCAGAATTGCTTAAAGTATATCTCTTATTTTAACACTACTTTTTGCAATTTTTGGAACATAAAAGTTATCATAAATATTTAGTTCTAGCATGCAGGAGCAAGTTCGTTCGACCCAGTCGTGCATTTTTTTTCTCGTCTTAACCAAACATACACGCTCTTGCTTTTTTGCACCATGTTCGTGAATCGCCCTGTATATGCATTTCGTGAATAAAATATTCATCGTGTTTTTTTTTATATGATCGATGGATAGGCAAAAAAAACCCATAACATACTTTTTGAGAGTCATAAAATAAGAAAATAAGATAGCCCTAACCGCTTAAGATATTTAAGCGGTCTCCGATTTTTACGTTAGAAAAATATTAGGAATATACAAATGAGGACCATTTTCAAATATTTTCAAGTAATGGGAAATGGCTTATTAACTCGTTATGTCTGTTTCAATGACCTGTTCTATTTCTAAATCCGCAACATATTAAAGCCAACAAGATTAACTGCACTTTCTTCAAATATGAAAAGTAGATTCAAAATACATAATGTCTTTCTACAAGACAACAGATCTACATCCTTCAAACTCATTTTAAGAATACGTGGTTAATGTTTGATTGTAATTCCTCAAGGAACAACCAACATACCTGTTCTTTAAGTCTGTCCATTCCGTCTAGATTATAATATTCTTTTCCTTCCTTCCTTTTCAGAAATGGTAATGGTAATTGAGAACGAATATTAAAAATTTTATGCACAATCGCACATTTTCGTTTAGTTCCGTAATTTGAATGTTTTTAAAGGATCGACAAAAACTCTTATAATTGATGTGGAATATTAGAATCTAGGCATTGACCAAATTTCATTCATAAAAATCTTCTTCTGCATTTGTATGAACCAAAAAAAAAAGAAGAAGATACAAATTGGTGATATTACGCATGATTACAAGACCGAAAGAAATCTACCCAAACAATGCCAATGGTCCAGGTTTTGGGTTTGTTTCAGAGGGAGATGGGCAATTAGTGGTTGACAGGAAGAAGGAAGACTTTTATCACAGACAAGTAATTATACAGGTGTCTCATCCCCATAGTTAAAAGTGGCTCATATTTTTTTCATTGACGATCGACTATGAACGGGCAAAAAAGTTCTTTGCCTGTTAAAGCTCTCTTGATTTATTGAAAAATTGAAATGTTCTCTCTGTTTCCTCTTTCTCTCAAATCTTTTCGTTTCCTTTTCCGAGGTCCGACCGATGATAGATGAAGATAGACATACAGTGACATGAGAGGTAGAGATTTAAAGTGTGTACGTATAACAATATCTACCATAGAATATTCCAATTTATTCACCGGCACGCTCAAGACACGAGCGGCACATTTAATCTCTTTTTGCAGAACACACTACATATCCTTACTAATATCTTAAAGGGGCCTGCATGATCATCATCAAAACGATATGATCATTTTTTTGTCCTTTTCAAATAATTCTTTCACAATCTATAAAACAAGAAACAATAAACCTTCAAGAAAAAGAATAACACATAGTGACGTGTTATGACGAATCTATTATTATAATTTTTTTTTGTATTGTAAATTGTGAGCTAGCAAAAAATTTGCAAAGACAAAAAAGAAAAAAACTGTCAGTGTCAGAAAAAATTTGACA
Organism: Sphaerophoria rueppellii; assembly: GCA_920937365.1. NCBI lineage: Eukaryota > Metazoa > Arthropoda > Insecta > Diptera > Syrphidae > Sphaerophoria > Sphaerophoria rueppellii. The sequence continues at coordinate 59,400,087 of CAKKXW010000004.1, read as the reverse complement.
AAGAAACATCATTGTTCCAAGATATTGTTCTTTGAAGTCAATTATCTATTGTTAGAGGCGAATATCTTTGTTTCTTGAAGTTGCATACTATAGACAACGCTCAATAGACAACCAACCAAAACCGACCATAGAACATATTTGATTGATTACAAGAATTCTTGTTGGAATCAAAAGGTTTCAAATGAGAAGAATTAGAGGACAGTACATATACAATTCGTATGAAAGATGATTATTTATGAGATTGAGTGTTCCTTACCATCACAAAGCAACTTAGATTTTTTTTTAATTTTTTCTGTATACCATTGGCTTGTAAATAATTATATAAACTGATGGGCACAAAAAACCGTCATAGACATAAATAATTAATGTGGAGGCCTTAAGCATTGCATCGAACCTTAGGCTGCGCGTACGTACGAGAAAGCGATACGATGCGAAAAGCGAAGCCACAAGCGTTATAAGATGCGAGATAGTGCTCACAGTAAAAGTAAGAGGTTAATAAAATGGATTCATGTCTTGTCCTTACGGGACACTGTCTTATAGGCAGATACGCAACACGACTTGGTGCAGCCTCAAATGACTTCTGCAGGAGCTGTATGGACGAGGAAGAAGAGGAAACAATCTCTCACCTTCTCTGCACTTGCCCTGCTCTTTCACTAAGACGCAAACTTCATCTGGGAGAGTACTTTTACGATAATCCCAGTGAACTAGCTAATAAGGATATCAAATGTCTTCTTCGCTTTATAAAAAGCTCAAAATGGTTCGACTAGTAAGAAGTAATTCTCTAGATTCATGTGGTATCACAATGGGCCTTTTCTTTTGGCCTAAGTGTGTGGATTCTGTATTCACAGCCACTTTAACCTAACCTAACCTAACCTAACCATTGTCAGAAAAGGAATTTTTAAACACACATTTATATTTCAGGATGTTGAAGATGTAAGGAAAGATACATCATCTAAACTTTCAATTATAAAAGAAAAATGTATCGTTTTCTATATTTATTAACTCTTTCATAATAACAATCATCACCAAAAAAAATGTGTTTACACACAACACAGGAATAAATTCCAAAGAAACTTTCTCGCTACAACTCGCTTTAAGTTTTAAGAACTGATCGTAAGAGTTTTGAAGCAAGTTGCTTATGTGAGAAACTCTCACAGGATATCGCTTCACTGTACATACACTCGGCATACATTATATTATGTACACAATATATGAAAACATAATTGTTCTTGGGGACTTGAATATTGATATTCTCAAACGGGACCCGGACCATACAAGTGTTAAACTTCTAGATTTGAGTGCTGCTTCTGGTCTCAATATAATAATAAATACCTACCTCTCAAGAGAGAGAGAGAGAGTCGAACTAGCTAGACGTGTTTTTGAAGTGCTTAAGAATAATTATTTTAAATATTTAAATATTTCGATACTGTTGGTATTGGATACCACAAAATCTGTTTTTGATTTGATGATTTAACAAATGCTGGACAATTATGAACAGTTGTGATCGATGTTAGGGTCCCATCCGCGGGGAATCGGGATTAAGATGCTCGGGTATATGTGGAAAAATATTTCATTTTATTGTGAAGTGTAGTGGTCTGGATTCATATAGTTCAAACGTATTTGATTCATGTAGAAATGTACGTTATATGTGCAATGATTGCATGAATTACATTTCAAATATTGATGCGTTAATTAAAGACATGCATAAAATAATTGCAATGAATGATTCGTATTTGAAGGAACTTAAAAATGAATTTGAGGATTCCATTAAAAAGAATGAGTGCGAGATTAAAAAATTTGTCGAAACTATTGAAATAAGATACATTGATCGTATTAAATCACTGGAAACTTTGCAGCAAAAATTTGAAGATAAACTGGTGCATATAAATAAAATAAATGATTTAAACAAAGACTTTAAAGAGCAAAGTGATAACATTTGCAGCGATGTAAGTAAAATAGCGGAGAAATCATTAACGGCAATAACAAGGAAGATAACTGAAAATAACGTTTGTGAAAGAGATGATAAACTAAAACAAAGTGTTAAACATATTTCAGACTCAGTTAATACATTAACACATAAAATAAAGAAAAAATCGGAGTTGTCTCTGTCTTTGACTGTCGATGTCAAAAACGCCATTAAACATCTCAAAAAATTCACCTTAAATGGAGGAGTTTACCTAACCCTTCAACCTGGTGGCAATACATATTGCTACTCCCGTAACCAAGTCACGGCAATCATTTCGGTCTGCAAAGAAGAGTTTTTTCTCATCTAAACTTACTGACCTCACTTTACAGAATGTAAAATGTGAACTTCATCCAATTTCCGTCTAGCTTTTATGCCCAAAAATGCACTATGTTTTGACCAACCAAACTCATTTTATTTTGAAACGGTAACTGAAGACGAAGACAGTAAAGCACTATTCACATGAGCACGAACGACCAACGAATCAACGAAAATTCGTCGATTTTGACATTTCTTTCACATGAGAGTTTTTAATTCGTCGCGAATGAACAACCAAAACACAAGGCAAGAATGATCTTTGAGGTTATACGCGCGCGAATAATTTGTTCGTTGGGAGTGTGGATGATGTGGAACGCGAATAGAGTTCGGCAGTTTGTATCAACTTCAATTTTTTTCGCGACGAATAAATTTGTTTTCCCAAATTTATTAACATTTGAGATTAAAAATTTAATGTAGCATCACAAATCAAACATAAACTTTACTTTTTATGGTTTTGTTGAGAATTTGTAAAGAAAAACAGCTTCAACGCATCTAAAATCACTTTTCTTCATTCATTCGTCGTTCGTTAGTCGTGCTCATGTGAATAGTGCTTAACTGTAGTGTCCGTAGCTTAGTGGTTAGGTGCGTTGGCTGCTAAGCAGAACGTCGTGGGTTCGAGTCCTACTCGTGTCCATAGATTTTATTTCATCTTTCACGGGCACTGCCTCTTGCGAAGAACTGACAAAACTTCCAAGAGTATTAATCTGTCATGAAAAAGTTCTTCTCAATTTGCCGTTCGGAATCGGCGGAATCGGCGTTAAATTGTAGGTCCCCTCAATTCTTCGCACCCAGACAATTGTTGATGAGAGTAAGCCACTTAGGCCTTGGCTCTTCAAGAGCTGTCGCGCCACTTTAGTTATTTTTTTATTTTTATTTTTAACTGAAGACGAAATTATTCTAACATTTGGAGCTTTAAAATCTGAGGAAATTTGAGAAGATGTTATTCCTCTGAGATTTATATAAAACTGATTCTGCCCTATTTAATACGTGCGATTGCACACCTCTATAATCACTGTGTTGTCCCTTCAACTTTTCCTATACTGCTCGGAAAACCGCCAGAATTACTCCCGTGGCCTAAATTTCCAATCCAAAGGAACCCACTTTGGGCCAATTAGCATTTTATCATGCATGTCAAAGGTCCTTGAAAAAATGTTGGCCAAGCAAATGATTTCAACCAAAAGATTATTATCACCTTTTCAATCAGGATTTAGAGCTAGCCACTGGCCATGGTTAAGGTTCTAGAGAACATAAGGGTGCAGTTTGATATGGATTATGTAACAATACTATGCCTTCTGGATTTTTCCACAGCGTTTGATAACGTTGACCACAAAGTGCTGTTTGAAAAATTAACACATTATTTCGGTTTTTCAGATTCCGCTGTGCGTCTTATTATCTCTTCTCTATATATAGGGCTTTCCAATTTTGAATAGCCCACTTTTTCGGTAGATGTCACTTTCGAAGCTGTAATTTTTTGACATTTGACAAGTAGAGACTACGCCATTAATAAAAATGGGACGATACACGCTTCAACAACGCATTGAAATTATGAAAATTTATGATCACAATTGGCCACCGAGATCTTGTGATTTAACACCTTGTGACTTCTTCCTTTGGGGCCACGTGAAAGAAAAGGTCTACGCCACCATCCCAGCGTCAATTTGAGACCTCATAGATGGAATTCTTGAGGCTATCGAGGACGTAGGGCAACCACTTTGCTGTATTTAAATTTTCCAAATTGTATTTTTCTACATAAGGCGTGTTTTCATTACAACCAAGTAAAGTAAGACAAAATTTAAACAAAGAAAACAACAATAAAAATTGATTGGATTTTACAAAGCATTTGAATTTAAATCAAAATTGACAGTTGAACAAAGTCTTAAATTTATTCAAAAAAAGAAAAAAAAAACTTTAAACACACAGGAACATTTCTTAAATTATAAGTTTATGTCGATGTTGACTCGTTTTTGGTTCGTTAACAATAACATTAAAAAAGAGAGATAAAGCAACATTGATCAAGTCAAAATCGGAATATTTAAGAGAAGAGAATTGAGAGTTTACAGTACTTTTAGAGAGACGTTATTGATAGTTAGAATTATTAATGCAAATAGGGTAAATTATGCTTGTTTGGCAGAAGGCCGGACATGTAACAATTTTAATATCAATAAGACTAAATTAACAATAAACAATACGGAACATTCAGCCCCCCTGAAAGATACAGTTCTTTCAGCAAATTGTAGTGGAGCAATCTTAACAATTGGTCTAACATAGTCCCCAGTTTGGGTGGAAATAGTTGCCACTCGAACTCGCTCATCTTTTCCTCGATTGACTTCTTTGATTCGCCCCAGAATCCATTTGGCAGGTGGAAGATTTGAGTCCTTGAGCATGACTACATCCCCGGGTCTAAGGTCGGGTTTGACACCTTGCCATTTTGGTCGTTGTTGCAAGGATGTTAAATATTCGGACTGCCACCGTTTCCAAGAACCTTGTTTGAGTGACTGTAAAAGAGACCAATTAGTAAAAATATTCTGATCATGAGTAGAAGGATGAGAAATAGAAGTGATAGGTTCACCAATTAAAAAGTGACCCGGAATTAGAGCAATCGGATCCATATCCGATGTTGGCCACATTGGCTTGGAGTTCACGTGCCTCGATTTGTGTTAGGAGAGTGTACATTTCCTCATAGTCAGCCTATGATCCTTAATGATTCGATGTAAGTGAAATTTCACAGACTTTACTCCCGCCTACCATATAGTCCACCAAAGTGAGGAGAGGCAGGAGGAATGAAGTTCCAAGAAATTCTATCCTTAGAGAGGTGATCGATTACCATGTCACTATGCTGCTGGCTCAAGAGCAGGGCGAACATATCATTGAGACACCGTTTAGCTCCATGGAAATTTGTCCCATTATTACTCCAGATTTCCGACGGTTTACCGCGACGCGACGCGAATCGATCAAGAGCAGCGAGGAAAGCCTTTGTAGAGAGGTCACTTACCAGCTCAACGTGTATGGCCTTTGTTGTGAAACAGATGAATAGCGCAATATAAGCCTTGGTAAATTTCGGATTTCGCCCACGAGCTTGTCGTAAGGTTATAGGACCTGCGTAGTCTACATCAACCTTGCTAAACGGACGCGAAAACACTACACGCTCTGCCGGCAGGTTACCCATTAGTTGGGTCGAGGTTGTTTTTTGTTGTCGAAAGCACAAAACACAATTATGAACTATCTTTCGCAACAAATTCCTACACTGAAAATAAAATATTCTTGTCTTAAAATGGTAAACAGAAGAGAAACACCTGCATGACAATGTGAATTATTGAAATGTTCGACGATAAGTTTTGCTATGCGGGTGTTTTTGTCGAGGATAATTGGGTGTCTCATTTGCAAAGACACATCCGATTCTTGGATACGACCGCCGACGCGTAAGAGTCCTTGGTCATCTACAAACGGATCTAACGATGCTAATTTATTGCCCTTTTTGAGACCCTTACCATCTTTTAAATTGTTTATTTCCGACGAAAAACTAAGTGTTTGGTGAAAACTGATAAGTTTTAAGCCAACGATTGTTTTTCAAAAGAAGTGTTTTTCAAATTCTCTAGTACCGATTTTTCATAATCACTTAATCTTTCATCGTTTGCAAGTTTTTTCTTCATAGCAATGATTTTGCGGATATTTGAAATATATCGAAATATCGAAGCGAGTACACGAACGGATTTTAAAAAACTAGACGAGTCATCAATTATTTAACAAAAAATGCTTTGGCAGTCTAGTTCTACGAGAGCACAGGTCGTTATCTTTTTCCGCAAAGTCTTCTGGTTCAATATTGTCGATCGAATATTCTGATTTTGGCCACTCATATCGTTCCTTTGTTAGCCACACTGGACCGTTCCACCATAACTCATTTTGAATTAAATAAGAGGGTAGAACTCCACGAGAGGCACAATCAGCTGAATTATGTTCGGACGGTACATAATTCCATGATTCCCTAGGTATTATAGAAAGTACCTATCTTAGATGTACGGTTCCCGAAAAAAACTGACCACCTCTTTGGCAAGCTCGAGAGCCAATGTATAACGATTGCAGAGTCAGTCCAGGCGAATCGACCTTGATGGGAGCCACCTTGCTTTTCGCGGTAACAATTTTACTCGTTATGCTTCCGGATGAATCGATACTTCTGCAATATATGACCGCCGCGTAAGCATCGAGGGATGCATCACAAAACCCGTGGTATTCAATGCTTTTCCTTGAAGTCCACATTATTCGTGGAATATTTATTTTTTCGAGATTTGGAAGATCATCGCGAATGCAGAGCCACCTTTTGGTATGCTCTGAAGATATAGCGTCATCCCAGTTGTACTTTTTTCGCCAAAACTCCTGAAATAATATTTTGATACCGATGACGACAGGAGTGAGAAAACCGATAGGATCAAATATTCTTGAAGACTGTGAGAGTATTTGCCGCTTTGTTGTCGATGCTTTATCATTTAAGCTTACCCTATACGAAAACGAGTCGTTTGCAGGAGACCATTGCAAACCGAGAAGTTTCACTGAGCTATAGTCTTCAAACTCCTTAGGTGACATTTCGCGTTGTTCTTCTGGCAAGGTGAGAAGCAGAGGCCAACAATTCGTTGTCCACTTTCGAAGATTCAAGCCAGCAGACTTAAGAAGGCTAACCAATTCTAGACGAAGTGATGTAACTTCTTCGATGGAATCAGTTCCAGTCATAACGTCATCGACGTAGAAGTCGTTCAACAAAACTTCCGATGCGCGAGGATGTGTATGGGCGGAATTGATGGCAAGTTGATACAAGGTGCGTACAGCTAAAAACGGAGCACACGCGGTGCCATAAGTTACTGTCAAAAGTCTATAGTGCTTCAACGGAAGATGACTGGCCTTTCTCCAAATAATTCGTTGGAAGTCTGCATGTTCTTTAGAGACTCTGATCTGGCGGAACATTTTTTCGATATCACCGGATATCGTATAGCGGTGACGACGAAAGCGAAGACATATTGCAAAGAGGTCTCGTTGGTAGGATTTAGATTCATTTAGAGACGGGTGTTGGGTTGAAGCTCTAGCTGAACCATCGAATACTACTCTGACTTTCGTAGTGCTGCTATCATCCTTGATATGATGCGGCAAGTAAAAACACTTACTAGTAGACAAATTTATCTCGCTAGCAGGGACTTCTTCCATATGGCCTAGGTTCAAATACTCGTCGATGAAGCTGACGTACTTATCCTTTAAATACTGACTTGTTGAAATGCGACGTTCGGTAGAATAAAACCGTTTTACCGCAACCTTGAGGTTGTCACCGAAATCTGTATATTCATTGGATTTGAACGGTAGTTGAACTATGTAGGTACCTGCCATCAGTTAACCGGGAATGATGGTTTACGAAGATTTCTTCTGCAAGTATATCATCGATGGACAGAGTAGGTTCGAGGTCAACTTCCTCAAGACGCCAGAAACGCTCAAGATCAAAAGAAGTTGAGGTGTCCACCGCTTCCACCTCCACTACAACCATCGCATCGATGTCAGGAAATAATTCAACAATAACTTTGGATATGGTCTACGCCGAAATTGTTTTGCTTAAAGAATATCACAAAAAACAAATCGATGCGCTTATCGAAAAAAATATTCAACATGAAACCAAAATTCTATATCTAGAGAATAAGGTAAATAACCTGGAGCAACAACTATTATCTAATAGCATTGAGATTGTAAACGTTCCGAAAACCGTTGAAATATCAAACGTCCACACTGCTCTCAAAGTATTAAACAATGGGTTGAATATGAATATCACCGAAGCTGACATTGATCGATGCTATACGAAAACTATTAAAACAAAGCAAGACAAAAACATTGACAACAATAATTCAATTAACACAAGTACCAACATTCTACACGTAAAATTCAACTCTCATCTAATCAAGGAGAAAATCATGAAAGCGAAGAAAGAATAAAGAGACCAGCTTACAACAAACCTTTTTGGAGCACAGAGGAAGACTAAAAACATTTATTTGAACGACTGTTTGACTCATCATACACGTTTGCTGCTTAAAAATGCATTGTCTTTAAAGGTATCGAAGGGATTTAAGTATGTTTGGACTAGAAATGGGACAGTTTTTATGCGGAGGAGTGAGGGTGACAACTCAGTAAGAATTGTTTGTTTTAAAGATTTTGAAAAAAATAATATGAATGTAGTTCCTACTTCCCCTCGTCCCAATCTTAACTTGTGTGATTGCCCCTTAAATGAACCTTATGTTGACAAAAACTATTGTTTTTGTTTACAACAAAACATCCGTAGTTTGAGGAAAAATTGTTCGTCTCTTGTAGCTCATATTGAAGCTCTTGTAAGTTTACCTGTGGTAATAGTTTTAAGTGAAATTTGGATATATGAAAATGAACTTTGTTTATACAATATACCGGGTTATTCTCTATTTGGAAACTGCAATGAATTATATCCATCGGGAGGGGTAGCTGTTTATGTGAGAGATGGTTTTGTATGCGAGTGTTCCAAAATTAAAATTTCTTGCGCAGATGGGTTATTGTTATCCTTTTGTTATGAAACTACACCGTGTTGTGCTCATATAGACTGCATGAGTTTAGTAAAAGCGCTTTTATTGATGAACTGAGCACAATTATTGGTTTATTTAAGGCGAAAAATTTTAATTTAGTAGGTGACATGTTTATGTCACCTACTAAATTAAAATTTTTCACCTTGATATACTTAATGAAGCAGATAAAGACACTGAGAATTACTTATTTCTTTTAGCAGCAAATGGTCTTAAGGCCTACATTCGTGAGCCAACTCGTGTGACAGAAAATTCGAGTACCTACATGTATCGATCACATATTCGCTAGATTCAATAGCAAAAATAATAAAATATTTTATGGTGAGGTGTATGATATGAAATTAACAGATCATCACATGGTTGTTCTTAATATTGTATCTGAAACCACCTCAAATACAAGTAAAACAATACTTAAGAAAACAAAAAAATCAATTGATTATTCTTTATTATTGGAACTCTTAAAATTTGAATTTTGGGAGCCGGTTTACTTGGAAAGCAACCCTTCTAATGCTTTTGATCAATTCAGTTTAATTTTACAACGTCACATATGTTCTTGTTTCTACAGTTCACGTCAAAACTCAAAAAATAAAAAGCATCTAAGACCTTGGATGACGAATACATTGCTAAAGCAGATTACGAAAAAAAATAATTTGAGTTTAAAGTGCAAAAAGTATCCTCAAAACCGTAATCTTCTATCTCAGTATGTCACCCTATTTAAAACAATCAAACATAAGATTGAGGAAACGCGAAACAATTTTTATAAGAGTTTATTCGAAAAAGCTAATGGAAACATAAAAGAAGAATGGAAGGTAATAGATAATATTTTAGGTAAAAATTTGCATTCAGTCCAAATAGACAAATTACAAGTAAATGATGTTCTTATAACTGACTCAAAATCAATAAGTATAATGAATATTTCACAGAAATAATGGATAATCTTAAGCCAACAGTTTTACCTTGCTTAAATTGTGAATGTTCTTTATATTCGAATATAGAAACTGATAGCGTACAATCGAATAGTTGTTTTGTTTTCAACCCTATATCTTCACGTGAAGTTTACATGGCGATTTTATCGTTGCAAAATAAAAACTCATGCACTACTGACGGCAATTCTAGTATCATCCTTAAAAAAATTGCTTTATATGTGGTCGATATATTAAGTTACTTGTTTAACATAAGTGTTGAAAATGGATGTTTTCCCAAGAACCTAAAGAATGCTGAAGTTATTCCTCTTTTCAAAAAAGGTAATATGAAAAATGTCTCCGATTACAGACCCATTTCTCTGCTTTCAACTTTCTCTAAGCTTTTCGAAAAACTTATAAAAGTAAGAATAATTTCCTTCTTAGACAAAAATAAATTTTTCAATGAAAATCAGTTTGGATTTCGGTCAGGAAAGTCTACTGAAGATGCAATTCTAAGGTTGTGTACTCAATTATATAGTAGCCTAAATAACAATAAAACTACCATGGCTCTTTTTGTCGACATGACAAAAGCGTTTGATATGGTTGACTATGAAGTTTTACTAAAGAAACTATATAATGCTGGGTTCCGAGGATCTGTTTTAAATGGTTTGAATCCTACTTAATGGAAAGAGAACAAAGAGTAAAATTAGATGGAACTTTCAGCAGTTCACTTATCTTTAAAAATCGGGTTCCACAAGGCTCCGTTCTCGGCCCTTTACTTTTTTTGGTGTATATAAATTCTGTTTTCAATCTTGAACTAAATGGTTTGCCTTCTGCCTTTGCAGATGACATAGCATTCACCTATCAATTTAGTACTGCTTTTGAATGTGTTGCTTAAATAAATGAAGACTTAGAAATCCTAAGGACATGGTTTGCTGCTCATAAGCTTATTATAAGCGAAAAAACTAAATTAGTAAACTTTAAACTTTTTGACTACAACCTTTACTTTCATGCCCATGATTGTAATAAATTTTGTTTACCTGTTCACAAATGTGGTAGACGTCATTTTGATTTCGACCGTTTATGTTCCGGAAGTTGCTTTAAAATTGAGTCGGTGATGAAATTTAAATACTTGGGTGTTATAATCGATTTTAACTTAAATTGGAAAGAACACACTCATTCTCTTAAATCGCACATGATGTTGGTCACTCGTAAAATGTATTTCTTAAAACCATTCTGCTCTAAACAAGTCTTAAAACTTATTTATAATGGCCTTGCGCATTCGAAGCTATATGCGAATACCTTTAGACCACTTATATTGGCTCAAAAACATCTTATTCGGATTATTTGTAAGAAAAATGGTATTACTGAAAGTTGGCCTCTTTATAAAGAGTTGCAGATTCTACCAATGAGACATCTCTATGTTTTTAAAGTTTTAAGAGAATTTTTCAAACAAAGTTGCAATTCCCCATCTAGAAGTTCGCAGCTCTACAATCTACAACTCACAACTTGTCAATGTACCACTCGCTCGCAGAACACATTTCTCCCTTTTTTTCACAGTTACAGCTCCTAAACTTTTCAATAAATTACCGTTACCAACACGACAAACTACAATTTTTAGTTCTTTTTTGAGAAGGGTCAAAGACTGGCTTTTCACACAAAACTATGAATCCATTGAATCCTTTTTAAGAACCTTGTCCCTTTAAGCAACATTTCATTGAGAATTAAATTTGAATTGTTAATTGTCTTTTTAAGCAAAAGTAAATAAAGTCTTGTTTCTTACTCCTATTAAATCTAATTTTATTGTTAATCATCAAATACCTGATTGTCACCCCACATCAGATATTAATTTGTAGTATGTATTTGTTTTGGCCTGTCATTCAACACTAACTTATATAGTTACCGAATGTTCAGTAATTCATTCAATGTTTAAAAATTTGATTTGTATTATAAGCTTAAGTTTTCGAATGAATAAATTGAAATTGAAAATATGCAGTATGAATCAACACATTTTTGAGTAGATGTGCTTGAGATTTCGATATTTCCACAGACAACCCAGCCGAAAATTGTAGGAACAAGATCAGGCATTCTTTGTTCACCATGAACTGCAGAGCCGTTTATTATGCTGAACGATTTATCAGCACCGATAAGTACGTCAATGTGCCCGGGAATATTAAAGTTCGGGTTAGCTAGTGTGAACGAACCGAAAGACTCTGTATTTGGAACCGTAGAAAATTATGTTGCTACTAAGGATGTAAGTTTTGAAACAAAATAGTCCTTAGTAACACGAGAATAAATGTTAAGATGAATAATTCCATTCGTAACTCCTGCTGGTGTTGCTCCAACACCTAAGATGGGTATCTGTGCATTTTTGCGAACCAATCCTAATCTCTGAACTGTATTCTCAGTAACGAATGAGACCTGCAATCCTGAATCTAGCAACAACCGAATATTTTGTAGTGTTCCTTGCTTATGAATGTGAGCGATAGCTGTAGGCAAAAGCGTTTGTTGAGATGAAATGAACGAGGACAAACTATTAGCCTGAGCTACTGACGAGCAAAGCGATATAGGAGATTGTGTTGTAGGTACCGAGTTTGATGCTGATGAACTGGTATTGATACCCGAAGAAACAGGAGCTGTAGTAGTCGGGAGGTTGTATGTGAACGAGTGTGTTATGTCGCGAGTGACAAGTTCTGCACCGAAACTTACATCGACAATTTTGCGAAGAATGACCAGGACGTAGACAGTTAAAACAAATGGAATTATCCTTTACAAATTTTCGGCGTGCGTTGATGTCAAGCAACAAAAACTGTGGACATTGGCTTAAAACGTGATCTGATTTACAACTTGGGCAACTTGGTCTCAATTCCACGAAGTGCAATTGAATGAGCTTAGGATTTTTTGATCGAGATGAGGTTGAACGAGAAAGTGATTGCGCAGCTTCCAACGAATCACACCGCGAAATCAAAAACACTAAAAACTCCTCGATGTAGGTGTCTGACCTTGCTCCTACCTGGAGTGCCCAAGCTTCTTTAGTATCCTGATCTAATTTTAACAATAGAAGATAAGGCATCTAAACCGCGAATGGTTTCATCGGCTGTGTCAGCTATCTTACGAAGAGAATGTATTGTAATATTCGGCTTGGTCCGACAATTAAAACTTATTCACTTTTCAAATAAAACACAAATTCACTTTATTTAAATCACTCACAAACTTATTTATTCAACACTTTCAATTATTACTTTCAAACACAGTGTCTTTACTTTATAGCAGTTCACATTCGATTAATTCATTTTCGACACCAAGCGGGTATTTATATAACTCAAATAAGTTCGAGAAACTACTAGATTCTAGTAGGCGCTGAAACTTCTCGATGCTTAACGAAGTTCTCCTCTTAACCACTAGAGTGTATACACAATTACTTACAACTACAAATAAAACTTTTGCTACATAACTATTCAGCAATTAGACAATATTAGAGTGACAGAGATAGATAGTGTTTACACATTTAAGTATAGAGATATAAAGAGGCGGAGTTACAAAGTGTGTACACATTACAATAGATTGACATACAGAGATATAGAGAGGTAGGAATAGAAAGTGTGTACATATTACATTGCCCCCTCCTTAGGATTGATCGTCCCGAACAAATCCATCATTCTCATCACCACTGTAGCGATGTAGCCGGTCGCGATGTACAACTTTAGGTTTTCCTCTGACTCCCTTTTGTATCCGGTACACGACGTCGTTGATTTTTGTAATGACTGTATATGGACCTTCCCAGTCCCGTTGAAGTTTCGGTGACAACCCCTTTTGTCGATGGGGATTGTAAAGCCACACTCGATCTCCTGCTTGGAACTCTGTTGTTGTCGCTCGTATATCGTAGCGGGTCTTCATTCGGTCACTGAACATCCTTATTTTCAACCTGGTATCGTCGTGGATCTGAAGGAGTCTTTCTTTAAGTTCATCCATGTAGTCGTCCTCGGCTTGCGGCTCCGATGTGGGACACCCAAATTTTATTTCGCTCGGCAGTCTGATGTTCGTTCCCATCAAAATCTCAGACGGTGTATGGCCAGTTGAGCTATGCCTTGCACTTCGATACGCCATCAAAAACAGAGGAATGTGCCGATCCCAATCTCGCTGGTTATCGCCCACGACTTTGCAAAGATGTTCCTTCAGGGTTCGGTTGAATCGTTCGACCATGCCATCAGATTGTGGGTGGAGTGGTGTTGTTCTTGTCTTCTTGATGTGAAGAAGCCCACAAACTTCCTGGAATATGTTTGATTCAAAGTTCCTTCCCTGGTCGGAGTGCAGTTCTAATGGAACGCCGAATCTGCTCACCCAGTTAAACACAATTTGGTCTGCGACTGTTTTGGCTTCTTGATTTGGAATGGCGTATGCTTCAGGCCACTTGCTGAAGTAATCCATGACGACCAGAATATAACGATTTCCATTATTTGTTTCCGGAAATGGACCCGCCACGTCTACTGCAATTCTTTCGAAGGGTGCTCCGACATTATATTGCTGCATTTGACTGTGATTCTTTTTGTTCGGGCCTTTGGTGGCAGCACAAGTATCGCATTTTCGGCACCACTTCTCGACATCTTCCCTTGCATGTAGCCAGTAGAATCGTTGTCGAACCTTTTCTAACGTCTTGTTTACTCCTAGATGGCCTCCCGAAATTCCATCATGCATCTCTCGTAGAACGTCCATAACCTTCGATCTCGGTAAGACTAGCTGCATTACATAAGACTTTCCATCTGCTGATTCCCACTTACGCCGAAGGACACCCTCTTGAACATGAAGCGAGTCCCACTGTGCCCAATAGGCCTTCAGAGCCGGACTTCTGTCGGAGATATCAGCCCATTCTGGTTTTTCCTGGTGTTCCTTCCATGCGAGGATGGGTTCAATATCTGGGTCCTCTTGTTGAGCCTTCCTCAACTCGTCGTTGCTCCAGCCACAAATGGGATTGGCTCTGGTTCGTTGGACGGTAACCACTTCTTTTTCTTCTTGGCGTCTACAATGCTTACAGTCTTGTTTGCATGGTCTCCGAGACAGTGCATCAGCATTTGAGTGCAGCTTCCCCTTCCGGTGTTGGATTTCGTAATCGTACGTCTGTAGCCTCTCAATCCATCTCGCCACTTGCCCCTCTGGATTCTTGAAATTCAAAAGCCAGTTCAGTGCTCCATGGTCGGTTCGAAGAAGGAACTTCTGTCCATAGAGATACTTATGGAAATGCTTTGTTGCCAAAACCAGTGCAAGAAGTTCTCTTCTGGTCACACAATAGTTTCTTTCCGACTTCGAGAGTACCTTGCTGTAATAGGCAACCACCTTTTCCTCACCTTCATGTACCTGTGACAATACAGCACCAATCCCGACATTGCTGGCATCAGCATCAATGATGAACGGTTTTCCGGGAGTCGGATAGGTCAGCACTGGTGCATTACACAAGCGTTGCTTGAGCTCTTGAAAGCTGCGCTCGCACTCACCTGACCATTTAAACTGCTTTCCCTTTTCCGTTAGCTGATGTAGACTCTTTGCGATCTCAGCAAAGTTCTTGACAAAGCGCCTATAGTAGGTGGCTAGACCCAGAAAGCTTCGGAGTTGATGCTTGTCCTGTGGTGTTGGCCAATTCTTCACGGTGTCAACTTTATCAGGATCCGTCTTCACTCCTTGGGATGAGATGATATGTCCAAGATATTTTACTTCGGTTTTGAAGAGTGAACACTCTTCTGGGTTGAGCTTGAGGTGAGCTTCTCGAAGTCTTTGAAACACGGCTCTCAGATTTGTACAGTGTTCGTCAAAGGTTTTCCCGTATACAATGACGTCATCCAAATAGACCAGGCAAGATTTCCATGTCAGTCCTTGCATAACACATTCCATAAGGCGCTCAAAAGTCGCTGGAGCATTGCATAGTCCAAAAGGCATCACTTTGAACTGCCACAACCCGTTTCCTGTTGAGAACGCTGTCTTCTCTTTGTCTTCAGGATGAATTTCTACTTGCCAGTATCCACTCTTCAGGTCCAAAGTTGAGAACCACTTTGCTCCTTCCATTGCGTCCAGAGTATCACTGATCCTAGGCAGAGGGTAGCTATCCTTCTTGGTCACATCGTTCAATCTTCGATAGTCCACACAAAAGCGGGTTGATCCGTCTTTCTTCTTTACCAGGACCACTGGAGACGCCCAAGGGCTTTTAGAGTTTTCGATCAGACCCTCTTCTTTCATGGTGGTTATCAGTTCTTCAACCTCACCTTGTTTGGCTAGTGGAAGACGTCTTGCAGGTTGACGAATCGGCTTCGCATCCCCGGTGTTGATTCGATGTTGAACCAGTTGTGTTCTGCCATATTTCCCTTGCGATGACGAAAAGATGTCTGCAAATTCTTCGAGGAGATCTTCTGCAGTTCTTCGTTGTTGGTGACCAAGATTAGATGACTTGAGAATGCTGGTCTTTATGGAGTTCATCTCTTCAAACTTCAAGGTTTGCCTTGGCTTTTCTTCGTTGATCCTTGTTATCGCTGATACAGATTCGCATTGTCCGACAATCTCACCTTTTCTAAGCTTAACTTCGTACGGCTTGATGTTCAGTATTCGTACGGGAACCATGTTCTTTACAGGTCTAACAAGAGTCTTCCCAATGGTGACGTTTTGGGAGGACTTTACAGATGCTGGTTCGACCATGAGGTATCGATGGCTGCCAGGCTTACCCCTCAATTTCGTCCACACAAATACTTCTGAAGCAGCAGGCACAGTAAGATCTTCTTTGATGACGGTTTTCACAGATAACGAATTCTCATGCGAGTGGATCCCATAGATCATCGGAATCTCGATGTTTCGATATTTCAGGACTTGGTTCCCGATGTCCAATATCACTCCGTGTTCTTTCATGAAATCGACACCAATAATGCACTCGTCGCATATATCGGCTACCAAGAACAGGTGCGAGAATTCCAACTCTGCCAGCCGGATCTTAAGAAGTACCTCACCATACACTTTTGCGGCCTCTCCAGTTGCAGTCTTTAGACGATAGCTATTGGTGTTGTGGAGCCATGTCTTCTTAACGAGGTCCTGCCGTACAATGGACGCCGTGGCACCGGTGTCGATGGTAGCCACACATTTGTTGCCGTTTATACTTGCTTCCACGGTCAGGCTCTTGTTGTCGCGTTTGGTTTGAGAAACCTGGATGTCGTTTCTGGGGCCGTCGATACCAGAAACCAGCTTCTGCCCCTCGAAGTTGGTTCTTATTCGTTTCCCGGGTGGGAAACAGCTTCGGAAGCAACATTGTTGGCGTTACTTTGACCAGTTGAATTTCTTCTGTTTCCACAGTGTTGGCATGTCGTTCCTCTTCGTGGTAATCTGCACTGTCGCTGTAGATGCCCAGTCTTATTGCAGTTCCAGCATCGTGCTGGTCCGTCTCGCTGACTCCTTTCTACAGTAGCTTTCTGACAAGAGCATTCTTGGACCTCTAATTCTCTTACGCGATGCACATTTTGGGAAGCTTGTTCCGCGGCTTCCATAGTCAGAGCGAAAGCCAATGCTTCTGGTAGTGTTCTCTTTCCGGCAGTGCGAATAGCCCTTTGGAGATTTATATCGCTAACAGCTCTCACAAAGGCTTCAACAGCAAGTTGATTTATTATCTCGTTGCCAGCTGTTGGATATGCCAGGTGAACCAATCGCTCGATATCTGCCTGAAGCTGCTGCAGACTTTCACCTCTTTTCTGTGCCCTGTTGTTTAGCTGAACTCGGAAGACTTCTGTCATGTGACTATCTCCAAACCGCTGTTCAATTGCGCTTACAAGGACTGTGAAGTCACCACTTTTCTCTGCTGGGATGGTTTGTAGCAGCTCAGCAGCTGCTCCTCGTAAAGCAAGCGTAAGAGCAATGTATTTTTCATCATCATCCCAGCCGTTTGTTAACGCTGCTGCTTCAAACTGTTTCTTATAGATTGACCACGGAATCTGGCCGTCAAAACTTGGAGGATTCACTTCTCTCTTCCTTGAGCACTCACTAGAAGGTGCTCGGGCTTTGATCTTACGCACTTTTTCCAATTCGTTTGTGATGGTTTCGATTTGCTCGTCAATTTTCTCGATACGTGCATTTTGTTTTTCGACGCGCTCGTCGAGAGTAGTGATTTTCTCTTCGAAATCCGCAAACCTGCCTTCTAGAAGATTTTTCTGTTCGTCAAACCGCTCCCGAACATCATTTCTTTGAGCTTCTAGTTGTTTGAGTACATTCTCTTGCTCATTCTTCTGCTCGTTTCTTTGGGCCTCTAGTTGTTTGAGAACATGCTCTTGC
Source organism: Sphaerophoria rueppellii (assembly GCA_920937365.1). Lineage (NCBI taxonomy): Eukaryota > Metazoa > Arthropoda > Insecta > Diptera > Syrphidae > Sphaerophoria > Sphaerophoria rueppellii. Next base: position 59,382,040 of record CAKKXW010000004.1, on the reverse strand, counting down.
TCCTGCTTCTGCTCATTTCTTTGAGCTTCAAGTTGTTTGAGAACATGCTCTTGCTCCTGCTTCTGCTCATTTCTTTGAGCTTCAAATTGTTTGATAACATTCTTTTCATTCTCCTCAAATTTGGCTAGAAGAAGTGACATCATGTTAGATAAGGCGTCATTTGCATTTACCTCTTCCACTTTTGCTTCAAATTCGAAAGCAAATGTATTCGGGTCTTCATTTTGCTGCTCCAGATATTCCTGCAGCCGTTTAACGAGTTCGTTTTTCACTCCTGCCCCACTTAAGCCACGTTTGCTTAGTTCGGCCTTTAGCTCAGGGACAGTTAAGTCTTTCAACACTTTACTCATTTTTTTTTTTTTTTTTTTATCTTAAACTTCACTTCTTTACACAAAACAATTTAATCACTATTCACTGTTTTATTTTCAATAAGTCTTAATCCCTTATTCTGACACCAATGTAATATTCGGCTTGGTCCGACAATTAAAACTTATTCACTTTTCAAATAAAACACAAATTCACTTTATTTAAATCACTCACAAACTTATTTATTCAACACTTTCAATTATTACTTTCAAACACAGTGTCTTTACTTTATAGCAGTTCACATTCGATTAATTCATTTTCGACACCAAGCGGGTATTTATATAACTCAAATAAGTTCGAGAAACTACTAGATTCTAGTAGGCGCTGAAACTTCTCGATGCTTAACGAAGTTCTCCTCTTAACCACTAGAGTGTATACACAATTACTTACAACTACAAATAAAACTTTTGCTACATAACTATTCAGCAATTAGACAATATTAGAGTGACAGAGATAGATAGTGTTTACACATTTAAGTATAGAGATATAAAGAGGCGGAGTTACAAAGTGTGTACACATTACAATAGATTGACATACAGAGATATAGAGAGGTAGGAATAGAAAGTGTGTACATATTACAGTACAATATTAAACGTGTTGATGTTTGGAATCGAAAGTAGGTTTTGAATGTGTGATCATATCAGGAAGTTAGGACGATCATAGCGCTTTTCAAGTTTCTCCCAAGCATCAGTAAAATTTGAATCAGAAACTTGAATGTCGCGGATGAGATTTGCTGGATCACCTCGGAAAAATGATTTTAAATAATGAAATTTTTGTGTCGGTGTCAATGCGGAATTGCTATCGATCGATTCAATAAAATGATCCCTTAAGCTAGGCCATTCTTTATAGTCTCCTGAAAAAACCGGTATGGAAAGCTTAGGCAGTGCTATGGAACACGTGGACCTTTTTGATTCATTTAATTTTTCTAAAAATATAGCCTGTTGGTTAGCTAACCTATCTACCACCGATTCCGAAGCATTAGTTGAAGCACGTTTTTGCTTTAATTTTCTTTCGCGAATAACTTTTGTCAATGTCGACTGAGCCAAGAAGTATTTATTTTCGAAGTCGCAGAAATCATCATTTGGATCTACGAAATCATCTTCTCCCGAATAATTATAAAGATCATCATCATAATTATAAAGAGCATCGAATGATGCTGCCCGAGTCAAAAGACCTAACGTGACCACGCTTTGCCTTTATAGCATTCATTTTATTAGTTTGTATTAAAATAAATCTCAATTTAATATTCAAATCAACCCAGTCACGATTTCACAATTTTTTTTGTTAAGCCTTATTGTTCGCACTTCATATAAAAAAAATTATACATATGTCCAATTTCGGATTTATAACAAAATAAATCCGGCTCGAAGGACCATGAACAAAGTCTTAAATTTATTCAAAAATAGAAAAAAAACTTAAAACACACAGGAACATTTCTTAAATTATAAGTTTATGTCGATGTTGACTCGTTGGTGGTTCGTTAACAATTACATTAAAAAAGAGAGATAAAGCAACATTGGTCAAGTCAAAATCGGAATATTTAAGAGAAGAGAATTGAGAGTTTACAATACTTTTAGAGAGACATTATTAATAGTTAGAATTATTAATGCAAATAAGGTAAAATATGCTTGTTTGGAAGAAGGCCGGACATGTAACAATTTTAATATTAAAATTTAGTCTTAAATTAACAATAAACAGTACGGAACAACAGTAAAATCGATTTTGAATCTGGATCGTTTTCTGGATATTTTGTTTTCTTTACTTTACTTGATAGTGATAAAAATGAGAGAGAGATATTCAGATATGCATTTGTAGAAGCAGTAAAAAACAACACTTCCACTGTTTTGTACTATTTTCGTTAAAAACGTATGTAGGTACATATTTCAGATGCACAAGAACACAAGCCAAATGATACATTCTTGTTTAAAATTGTACATAAACACAAAGATAGTTTGTGTAAATTTGAATGCGGTTCATATCAGGATATTAGTTTTCTCAATGCACTGAGCGGAAAATATTAAGTAAATATTGAGAGAAATTTAAATAAAAGATATCAAACGTGTTGTATTTTAAAATATATGTTTAAGTTTTTGTCATTTCATCTTTTTGACTTTTTGAGGACAAAACAATACTCCCAAAACATTTATAACAAACAAATAATTGAGTCAAATTCATAATACTCTAACAAAATTAATATTCATTACTCGAGTTCCCAGTATTCTAAGAACAAAATTAATATTCATTACTCGAGTTCCCACGAAGGCTGTTTTAATTTCCTTGTAAAAAATATCAGGAAAATTAAAACAGTTATGAAATTTTTTGGTATGCAACATTGCATATAAACGTGTTAACGAAACTTCCAAAACTTTTGTTGAGCCGTTTTTGAGAAATCTAGAAAAGAGTGGTATAAACCCAAAAGGTACTACAAAAATGGACTTCTTTTTACAATTTGTTTGTTATTCAAGAATATATTTTAAATAATATCTTGGAATGCAGTATCACTAAGGGTATTGTTAAGTATAATTGTACAAAATTTTAACAAAATCGGCAAAGCCGAAATGGAGATATACGGGAATAATACAAAAATCAGCCGCAAAGTCCCTAGTATTAGAATTTCACTTCGCTACAGGGCCAGTAAGGGGTATACATAAAAATTTTAAAAAACTAAAGGATTTTTTGTATTTATTTGGAAACGATTGAGCGAATGTCTTCAATAATTTTATCTTAAGGACCACCCTAATGTAAATGTATATAGTCACATATTGTATGTGTCATAGAAAAACAAAACACATCTAATATACGGATAACGCGTTACATACCATTATAGAAACTACAATGAAAACACACACTCACTCCTTATTCACATTACCCAACTACTCATACTCAACTATGACACAGCTCTATTATTCTTGTTATTTTCTTAAGCCTATCGATTTCATTTGGGTAGACAGTGTCTTTAATGTCTATATGACGGTTCGGCCCTGAATTAAATTCTCAAAAAAACACCTGAGTAAAGTACTTGTATGAAAAAATTCAAGTGTGTTCATCTTCAAGAACGAATAACTTAATAACACCAAGTTTCCGATATATAAACTCTTTACGGAGGTTTTTTGTTTTCAGCATTCGCATATGGAATTCTTTGCCTATGGACATTAAGCGGATAAAAAATCCAGTTATTTTTAAATCCGAAGTATTTAAGTATTTCTTTAACACTCAAAAAGTTTGTGTTTGAGCTTGTAAAGTGGAAAGATAGAGGAAAGAGAGGAGGAAGAAACAAAAAAAAATTAATTAAGGATGAAAACTAGGAAATTATATGAAAGGAAAATTGTACCTTATGTTTATTTACCTATTTTTTTTTATATTTTAATTCTATTCTAACAATTATTGTAACCTTGTTATAAAATAATAAATAAGAATCCATTTTACTACATTGTTTACTTATAATAATAAATTGAATTGCATTGAATAACACCGACTTTAAGACTTATTCACATCAAGGAGAAAACACCGTCTTGAAACACTTTTAAAAACCTGATACAAAATGCGGATGTGAAAATGAATAGGGAAATCAAGAAGGGTAAATTTGAAATAAAAAGACTGTTGCAACATCTTTCGCAGAAGCAACTACACTGAATCCCTCGTTCTCTCATGAAATAAACAGTTCGTTGACCACCAGGAAACAAATAGCATTTCGGTATGAAAAAAGGTGACAACCTTTCTATAGTCGAACGTCTGGCATCTCTTTTCTGATGTAGAAAATGTTTAATATCAAAAATCAAACAAGAAACCAGAGCCAGCAGATTTAAAAGCTCAGATTTAGAGATTTGAACACTTTTTGTTGAAAGTACGGGCTTTGTAGTATATGCAAAAGCCAAACTTTGATAAGTAATTACTAATCCTTAAAAAAATACAACCCACGAATTAGATTAAAAAACTCTAACCAATACTGACATCAAAGAAAATTAACATGTTTTCAAATAAGCCTTCTCTCTCGTATAATTCTAAACCATCGGTATGTCATATATATGTCATGCAATGACTCGTCCAACGTTATTTTTCTCACCATTCTGCAAGTATCCGCAAGTGTTTGATTTAAATCCTCGCCACAGCGAATCATAACATAAAAGCCTAAGCATTCCAAAACTGAATGCAACAATAAAAACCAATTTAAAATAAGCAAATTGATTCAGTCTTTCTAGCCCGCTGTTGCCCAGTGAGTTCAAGCACAGATTCAAAAGATGCGAGAGTTGTTTTTGTTATTCTCATGTCCATTATGGTGACAGAACGAAAAAGATCCTCTTAAGTCCTTCTTCATTGTCAACAAAAAATGACCTTTTTTGTTATTACGTTTGTGTCACACCTGACAGCTATTTTTGTGTACAGTTGCTTTAGCATTGAGAAAGTACACATGTTGGTCATTTTATACGGACGCGTGAAGCTCAAAAGGAGGGGATTAAGGGACGATATCTATTTTTTTCAATAAATGAGCATTCAGCATAGCCATAGGCGTCATAGTTGGAGGCAAAAAGAGAAGAGAAGAAAAGAGAGTTCTTGAAAAAATGACTCAGATAGATTCAGAGGAAAAGTTTCAGCTAACTTTATACAAAGTGTGTAAAACATTTGAATGCAATGAGTTATATGGTGCATCGGGCGCCATTCTGTTTAAAAATCAAATAAACCACAGTAGACTTAGTATTAAGTAGCAAGTACTCTTAGGTGCATTTTGAAAATTTCGACACACCGTACCTAATATTACTATTCAATTCGTGAATGGCTAAAATTCCTAAGCATTTTCTTACCGAAAATATAAAAATGCTCACTACATCCTTAAACTCTCATCCACTAACTTCTTCTTATTCAACGTTGGACAACAATCATCTTACAAATTCTTCTGTAATTAGTAGACTTGCAATTTAAAACAGAAGAAACCCAATTTAAAAATTCCATGACTGCTTCTTTCCTAGAATCAAAATAGATCGAGAAATAAGGAAGAACATTTTTTTTTAACCTCTGCGGATATTGTGCGGTTCTTCAATATTTGTTTTTCTGCGTGTGACTCCGTGACAAGCTATTGAAAAATTGTCTAAATGCAATTTAAACAAAACTATACTTCGTTCACAAAAAATTGTCAGCGTTGCTCTTATGACAGAGCTTTTTTATCTACAAAGGTGCCTGTCTATATAAGACAGGCAGAAAACATCTCGAACTGCCACTGAAAACGACGTGAGACCCTTGAACTCATCACACAAATTGTTATTGTAATTTTCTTGAGCCGAGAGTATACCCCACACAACATGTCTCCTGCACCCTGCACATCTCAGCGCAGACTGATTTCTGTTCATGATCAACTACCCTTATCATGTATAAAAAACGGGGCTGGCAAAATGACTTCGAAGGTGGTTTTCGTGCTACTCAAACGCGGTTATCCTCTCGAAAAGATTTTTCTTCAATACAAAACAACTTAAATATTATTTCTTAATGTTATATTCCACATAATTTACTAAGATATGAGGAGAAAAATTCTTTTAGCATTGTTCTTTCGAACGTCAACATACTCCCTTTGTGCTATTTAGGAGCAAATACTTTCATTATCAGCCCTGGTAAAGAGCGAACACAACAATGTGAAAAGCTTTTTAATCGCTTGTATTTCAAAGGAAGCTCTTGAAAGCTGTGCTTTTATGAATAGAAAAATCTATTGTATTGACAAAAAAAGTGTTGACATTGATCTTTTTTTCATTTTTTTGCTACATTTAGTAAGTTGATTACACACTTTTCTGAAAAAAAGTATTTGTTTTATAATGTCGGTAAATCCAAGGTTTTTAAATTTCGATTTTTTTTAAAACGGGGCAATCTATCACTACGAATTTCAAAATGCACATGTATCTTTGCTAAATCTACAAGCTGACAAGCCAAATTTATTTACATTTTCTTATAAATTTAATAAAAATAATCGTTAGCGCAATTTTTATTAAATTTATAAGACATTTTTTTTTTTTTATTTTTCATAAATTCAATTTAATGTTCAAAACCGAATAGCATTTACATTTTGTACAAGAAAACTATTTCTCAATTTGAAAAAAATATTTTTTTTATTATTTTGTATTATTTTAATAACCTGCTGTTGACATGACATTTTATTTCTGTGGCAACAGGGTAAAACAACATAAGTCGACTTATGTTCAAAATGAGTTAAAAACTTAATTTTTTAATTTTTCGATTTTGAGGGACTAGGACTACTGGGGAAACACTTTAAAAAACGCACCTTATATCTTACCCCATGGGTGGTGAGGAAAAAGATAAATCAGTAAAAGCGAAAATGTATGCTTTTATTTTGTGGAATATATGTAAATTCATTGCTCGAGTGGCCTTTGCGTTACCAGCTACCGGATTATCAGTTACTGCTACACCTTGTTGCTATGCAATTTTTATTATACTCTGTTCAACTTTAATTGTCAGTACAGGAAAGATAGGGATGTTTGCATCTCTTTTTCACTATTGCAGGTTTAATTAATGCTATATTCTTTCAAAAGCTCCATCAGTGTTCCCATACTATACACATTAAATTGTTCAAAATTGTATTGAAAATGATAAGTGTTGCCATTGCGTTTCTTATTTTTATTATATGTACTTTTGTCTATAAAATCGTTCCTTCAGGTATATCAAAACAAATTCTTGAGAAAGGTGATAATGAGGGCGTGTTTTGATTGACTAAGTTAAGATGATTGTAAAATCCTTAAGTTAAGGATATGACATTCAAGATGGCAAAAAGATAAGATTTTATAAAAGATAGTTTTACTTCATTATGCAAAGTCGAACGGATATTGGCAGCCGATTGTCATTTTTTTGATATTTGAAGGCTTTGAATAGACAAAACTGTGTATTGGTTCCGTGGCAGTATATTGCACTTTTGAATGATCATCCCTGTGCGTAAAGAGCAATTGGTTAAGGTTAAATAAATATTAAATATCGCCAAACCTGTAGTTATGCTTTTTCCGTTTGTTGGGTTTACCTAACCCAACCAACCGAATTTACCAAATTTGATTTTGGATTCCGTGGATGACAAGAACGGAATGAAGAGGCGATTCAACTACTTTTAAGGGGATTCCCTAGATGTAGAATGTAGATAGTTATGTACTGTTATGACTGAAACTGAAAATGCGAATTTCTTGAAGCCCCACCCTTCTCCAGAGGAAAAACTTAAACTGAAGGCGGCATCTAATTAAGAGAGAGGGAGAGAGAGAGCCACCTTCCAATGAGGAACGTGACCTCAGGCAGGCACACTAAAAAAGGTGTTACAGATTTGAATTTTCAAATTTAAGTAGATTTCGCGTAAAAAAGATATCTTTTAGCTTCAAAACAAAATGTATTTGATCGAAGTACGTACTAAATAAATGAAGAGGTTAAAAAAGATAAAAAAAATCGCTTCATTGGAAAAATTGCTCATCAAAAGTTGAAATTTTAATAAATATTTTTAAAGACTTTTTTGTTAGTTTAAATATCGATTTTCATGTTCATTCAGAAATGTTAGCAGAATCTCTTTTTATTTTGTTGGTTTTTACTTTGAATAATTGAAAATTTTGGCGGTTTTGGTGTTTTTGAGTCCTTACTACTAAGAAATGGAGTACTTAATTGAAATTGTGCTCCAATGGAAACAGCTCTTGTCTCCCCATTAATCATTTCGATAGGGCAACCGATCGCTTCACAAAACCATTTGAAAAAACGCAGTTTTGGTCCGGAACACTATTTAGAGCAAGGTATAAAACGGGAGAGACATCTTATGTCAATTTTATGGTGCATTGTTTATTTTGTTTAAATAAAAGTATGCATTTAGAAAGTGATGTCTCTATTATATGTTTTTTCTCTAACAGGAGGCAGACGTTTTCCGCTTCCGAAGAGCTCATCAGCTTTAAAATTTCCCGTAATATCTCGTTCACAGATCGACAGTCGTGGACCATTCTTGAATTTGTTTGGAGACAGACGTGACAGATTTGAGAGCAGCTTTGCTTTGGCTGTCCGAAAAAAAGACATATATCCTTGCAAGTTATAACGTTTTCTTTGAGTCAAGATAAAATCTCTTTCATCGCCATTAGTATTTTGTATTTTGTATTTATTATTTATGAAATGACTTGATACATCAAGATTAAATCTTTTAGTTGTATCTAAACAAATTAACAAGTTATAACTTTTTACAATACAAGTTTAAGTAAACAATATTTATAAATAAAAAAAAAAAAAAAACAATATGTGAAAATAATGCAAACAAGGAATTTAAGTTAATAAAACAAGAGAAATCAGACATTAATTAATTGGTGAAAAGTAAATGAAAATCTTCTTCTTAAAAGCAGCCAATGTAGTAATTCTCTGAATATCAAAGGGAAGGCCATTTTAAATTCTAATGGCATGGGTAAAGAAAGATCGATCGGCAATGCAATGTGTAAAACGCGGCAATATCATTCGAAGTCCCCTACGAGAATGTGTAAATTGAAGCATTTCTCCTAAGTACCCTGGACACTTACCATGAATTAACTTGTGTAGAAGAATAATATTACGAGTGACTAAGTAATTATCAGTACTAATTCCTAATAAAGAAGACTGAACCCTAAATACGCTTTCATAACGAGGTACATTGTAGATAAAACGCAAGCAATCTTTAAATGCAACTCTAAGCTTACGCTTGCACTCATAATCAAGACAGGGATACACTGAACAGTTAAAAGTAAATAATGGAAGAATAAGACCTTTCACAAGATGTTTTTTGATAACAGGATTCAACACATAAGATGACACTCTTAAAGAACGAAGAACAGAATAAATACGTCTAACAGTTTCTGAAATTGCATTGCAGCAACTAAGTTTACCATTAATTTGAAAGCCTAAATATTTGACATTACGAACAAATGGAATAATTTGGGAATTTAAAATTACTTTTGGAAAATCTTCAAGGCATAATTCACTTCGAGAACAAACCATACTTAAGGATTTCAAAGGGTTTAGTTGAAGTTTATTAGAGTGGGCCCAGTCAAGAATATTTTGTAGATCTTCATTGACACGTGCAACTGCATCTTCTGACATTCCTAACTTACAAAATTTATACAACAAAACATCGTCTGCATACATATGAACGTTACACTCATAAACATAATCAGGAAGATCGTTTATAAAAAGTGAGAACAACAGTGGTCCAAGAACAGATCCTTGTGGCACTCCACAGCTAACTGAGAAAGGAACAGATGTACCCTGTACAGTTTTTATCGTTTGGAATCTATTTCTCACATAATCCTTAATAAGCTTGAGAGCAGTCCTTGAAAAATTAAACACATGAGACAACTTGGAAATCAAAATTTGATGGTCTACACAATCGAAAGCTTTAGAAAAATCTAGAAGCACCATAATGCCCAACTGGTCTTTATCAAGCGCAAATTGAAAGTCAGAAGTAACCTTGAGTACAGCAGATTTACAGCTGTGCTTGTTGCGGAAACCAGACTGCCATTTGGAGAGTGTATTGCTAATTTGAATATAAACCTGAATTTGGTTAGCCATTAGACGTTCAAAAACTTACCAAAGAAAGGCAACAAACTAATGGGTGTATAATCAGATGGCACTGAAGGTCTACTACATTTAGGAATAAAGACAATTATTCCAGATTTCCATTTTTTAGGAAATTTGCAACTGTAAAAACAAGCATTTATTATATGTAGTAAAGGCCTTATAATGACTGGAACAATTAAACGAATGAACTTAGGCGAAATGTCGTCAGAACCAGTTGCATCGGATTTGACAGATTGTAAAGCGCTTACGATTTCATTTTCAGTCACACAATAAGACGAAAATAGCTCAACATCATTTTCAGGTATAACTAAAGGCCTGTAAGAGTTATACTGATGCAATGAAAAAGTTGATACCATTTCCTCTGGATTCAGTGGACAATCCGAAGAGGTTTTATTAGAGCATACGCCCACTTCCTTCAAATTCTTCCAAAGAGCCTTGGAGCCCAGAGAAATATCCAGTCTTTTCATAAAATAGTTTTTTTTTTTTACTAGCACGAATAAGAGCACATATTGATTTCTGTTGTATATCGATGGATTTCGATTAAATTTCCTGAAAAAACGCTCTCTATCTCTTATTTGAAATTCAATATCATTATTATACCATGGACAAGCTTTCGGTTTTCTTATGTGTTTTGTGATTAATGGAGCAAATGTATTAAATAAATTATTCAACAACGAATTAAAGATTAAAACCTTGTTATCAACATCATTTGTATAGTAAATATCATTCCAAAAATCAGTACCAGTATGATTTTGAATATCATCATAGTTAAAAGAACGATAAGATCGATAACTATAAGTTTTAACAGAGCTACTACTAACATTAAACTGAAAAGAACAGAAAACTAAGTCATGAATAAATTCCGATGTCAACGTTATCTGGTCAATACACAAGATTTTTTGTAGCGAGGTTGTTAAAAATAGATCAATGAGTGATGGGTTAGTCATGGATTGGAAACAAGTTGGCCATCGATTGTTTACAACAGACAAGCTTAACTTATCACAAAAGTATTGAAAAAGGTGCGTATTTGCATTATTTACTAATAAGTTTACATTAAAATCGCCACCAATCAATAAATCAGAGTACTTAGAATTTAAAAGAAATATAGCATTTTCAATTTCAGATAAATTTTCTTCCTTAAACATGCAAGGTGGAGAGTATACCACCATTAATATGGATTTTTCACGGAATTATCTATTTCAACGCACACAAATTCTATGCATTTATTAGAAGAAAACTTAACTTTCGCAGGTATATGACTACGCACAAACATACACACGCCGCCACCACGAGTTAGACGGTCATTTATAAAAATGTTATAACCAGGAAAACTAACTGATTGAGACGAGATAATATCACTCAACCAGGATTCAGAAATCATAATAACATCCAAATTAGATTGACTTAACATTTGCAGTAGTACAGTGTACTTAGAGCGAATGCTTCTAAATATGACAAACATTAAGGCCATTATAAGCCTTACACAACACATTGCAAACAGATCTTACGATATCTGGAGAAGAATCGAACATCGCATCAAAATGAAACCCACCAACTGTTTGAAGAAGAAGATTACATAAAAGAGAAAATAAAAATTAATAAATATCTAATAATAAAATAAATTAAAAGAATGAATTAAAACTTAATGATGAATAAGTTAAAATTGAAAAATCTCATGTTTGAACATACAAAAAATTCAAAAATTTTCATACTCTCATGGGATGTAACAAATAATACAATGTTCACAGCAATGAAACCAGCAACATCAAACAACATAAGCAGCAACACCAGTATCAACATCTCTATGGTCCATAAGTCCAGCATTAGACAGCTGAGTCACACTCAAAGCATCATTATAAGATAACACTAACTGTTGTAAATGATCCACATTAGTTACACCAATTGGCTTCTTATCAGTTTGCACTCTTACAAAAACCTTTCCAAATCTTGTGTAAACTGAGTGTACCTGTTTCCTCCTTCGCAGGTCGTTCGCCCTACAAAAGATAGCATGATATTGTTTTGTGAGACACTCGTATGCTTTCACAAATTTATTATTGTTCCATGTAACACAATATCACTTGCGATGTTTTTCCGGGCTGAAGCATCCATTTGAATTTTTAATATATCAAAGTTATTATGTTCCGTTTCCATTTTCTGTACGAGTGTTTTTTCATATTCCGAAACCATGTTGTTTATAGTTGCAAATTTATTTAAAAGATCATCTTCAAGTGCTTTCATTCTTAAATTAAAATAAGTCTCCAGTTCACTACATCGTGCGTTGAATGTTTCGTTTATTTCACAAAGCTCTTTTCTTAAAATTGATAATATTGTGTCAGTTAAAGTAGACGATAATTTATTCAATCGAGTCTCAATTTTATCCCACATGTTTGATGACGACGGGGTAGACGATTGAGAATTTTGAGGAGAGCCAGCACGTCCATCAATCATGTTCGATCGCAGATTTCTTTAATCATTTTTAAGGTTAGAATTGGACATTTTAACAATTATAACCAAATTTATTTTGTTTATTTAGTATAATTAGAGTTGATGATTCACAGTGATGAGTAGAAATTATGGAAGACTTTATATTTATGAGGCAAATAAAGCAACTTAACAATTTAAATTAACAAATAATATATTGAATTTAATGTATAGCTATTGCGGCACTAGTCTTCATTCGACATGTCAACTTGTCAATGAGTTCTGCTATTAAAATGTTACATTTATGTCTATAGGAGAGACTGATATCTAGTTGGTCTGAGTAGATATCACTTCCAACGCCGTCTACGATCTTCTAGATCCAAGGGTTCACCGTCTTCCCGAAAGAATATTGATGGAATGGAATACCATTTGAGGGGTAAAATAGTCTTGGATGTTGCAATTTGAAACTGCCCAAAATAGTAGTGCGGCCAGTGTTGTTACTGATCCATTCGAGGTGGCTCTAAGCCTCACGCAAGAATTGGGTGCCATCATTAAGGCAACCAAGGTAAGGTCTTAAAGTACTTCTAAGCCTGCGGTTCATTTAAATTTCTTACCTTGTCTAGTCCTGAGGTCAGATATGCGACAACTCTATAAATGTAAGTATCTGTCTGATTACCGTATATAGCCAGTAGCTGTACAGTTTTTTTACTTCAAATTCACCCATTTGAAGTTCAAATTCACCTTTTTACCAATCAAATTCACCCTTTTGCAAATCAAATTCATCCAATATTTGTAAAAATAAAATCATAAATGATCGTTCTTATGTAAGATAAAAATAATAAACTTTATTGTTATCATTTTTATTCAAAAATATTGTTAATACTATAACTATTATTATTCTTCCTCCACCATGGTCTCGCCATTTACATTAGGAATGATGTCGCTTATCAATTTCTTCCACAATATGGACGCTGCTCCAACCCTGTTTTCAATTTTATGTGGTTTAAGTTCACCATAAATAAACACATCATTCACTATTGTTTTCTTTATCGAAGCCCAAATTTGGACAGGACTTCTCGTGAATTTGACGCTCTGTCCGACTCCATCCAAAGAATTGTATCCCTGTATCTTCGCACTGAAATCGTTATTACGGGCGATTTCAATGTACACAGTTCTTCGTGGCTTCTCCGTTCGGGCCAGACAACACCCGAAGAAATGTGTGCTGAGATATTTGCTGAGTTTAACCACCTAACTCAGCTTGTCACCGAGCCCACTGGAATATCGGACATTAATGGCTAAGCGCAAAACACTCTTGACTTGTTTCTCACGTTTGACTCGTTTTCCTCCTCGACGGGTCTCCACCTTGACGTTGGTGAGGAGGCTTACACCCAAACCTCAATCAGGCCAGTTACAGACTTTAGCTCTCGGGCAATCTCTCAGCTACCTGCCAGGGTTTGGGCAAACTAAGAGAGGCCCACCCCTATGAAAATATGGAAAATTTAAAGAAAAAAATGAACTTAACCATAACGGGGATATACGTTATACGGTCGGTAGGGGTCACGACTATCGGCTTAGGCTTTGCCTCCCGATCTCAGTACCGAGAGGAGAAGTCGCCAGTGACAAAAATTTTACATATTCATTTATTTATTATAAACATCCTTCTTATCTTTACGAAACCGTTTCTCTTTTCTTTTTCTTTTTTCTTTTTTGTTTTCTTTTTCTCTCCATTTTTCCCTACAGATTCGAAATTTAAGAAGAGTAAAACGCCAGCAACAATAATTATGAGTTCTGAGCATCAAAAGATGACCGAGGAAGAAGAAAAACTTCTCCTCGACCCCTTCTCTAACCTCGATATGGGAGATGGAGTCAGTGAGATTGACGTCGATAACGTCAGTGAGGTGTCCTCAATCGCTAGCTCTAGCATCTCGAACACTTCCAGGAGGAGTAGAATCTCCAACTGCAAGAGAACCATAAAGAGGTTAGGGAAGTTGAATTGGGACCAGATGTCGGAGACCGACAGAATGAGGTTGCACAATGCTCGGGCCTTCATGGACAGGGAAGGCTTAGGGAAGGGCAATCCGGTACCACCCCCCTCCCCTCCAAAGAAACCGAGCGAGAAGACGCCAATGGGCCCACCCGCTCCCTATGCTGACTCCAAGCATGGAAAAGGGTGCAACCCATCTACATCCAGCGCCAGTGCAAATACCGATGGTAGCAAAAGACCTGACCAGATTGGGCGGACGCACATCAAGGAGTCCACCGACCCATCCACCAAACTAATCCCGGAACACAGGGGTCCGATTAGCCAAGTGAATGAGGAAGGCACTCCTGATGAGGGAAAAGACAAAAAGGAGTGTGGGGTTAACTTGGTAGGCCTTTGCCCACAGGATAACCCCAACACAACCTCTTTATCCGAACCCGAAAACCGCACGATCGACACGACCATAAACAGTACAGAGACAGTTATACGTAAAAAGACTAGACAACGAATAACTGGTACACTTAACGAGAACGAAATACGAAGACGACAAATACGCAATGCTGAAAGGATCGTTCGACGCTTTGCCAAAAGAACCCCAGAGTCTCTCACGGCAAAGGAGAAGACAGCGCTCGATGGATCAAGAAAGCGGTTGCAAACAACGACGGACACCACGGAACAAAACGTACAAACAACAAAAGCTGGCAGCACTGCTGCAAGGATCACAGGCACCTCCCCCACTCAAGAAGCGCCATGCTCCTCAAAAAGGGCAAGGAACGCCAGCAATTCAAAGGAAGGCACCGAGGAAGTCAGATTGACTCACAGATCTATTCCAGTCCTCAGGAAAGTCAACTTTAAAGTTCGCGTCGGGCAAGCTGAGGTTGATTGCCAACAAAAAGAAACAGGTTAGTAAAGCGTTGAACAAATACTTTATTATATAATGGAATTGAAAATTTTACAAATCAATCTTCAACATAGTAAAGCCGCCAGCGCTAACCTGGTCTACCTCATGGAGAGTAGACAATATGGTGTAGCCCTTATACAGGAACCCTGGGTATCAGGTGGCAAAATTAAGGGTCTACACTCCAAAGAACTCATGATGTATAAGTCCAACCCGGACAACCAAAATAGTAATCCTAGAACTTGTATAGTAGCCAGGAAACAGATCTTTTTCTTCTGACTACTTACAGCAATATTGACCAAACAGCGGTAAAACTGGAGCGAGAAGGGCTCCCATCGCTCATTCTCTCTTCAACATAAATGCCGTATGACGGTACAGAAGGACCACCAGCGGATATCACAAATCTATTGATATCCTTTGCAAGTTAGAACAATTTTGTAGGGTGCGACTCCAACTCACATCATGTGCAGTGGGGAAGTACCGATACTAACACTAGGGGCGAGTCCCTTTTTGAGTATATTATTGAGAATAACCTTCTTGTAGCTAACAGAGGTAACACTCCCACCTTTGTTACGAAAAACCGTAAGGAGGTACTCGATATCACCTTAACAAGCAATTCAAACACTTGTCAGGTAGAACAGTGGAAAGTATTAGATGACGCTTCCTTTGCAGACCATCGTCTAATTGAATTCTGTATCCCTGACATTGATCGGATACACAAGCCATTTAGAAATAATAAACGTACCAATTGGTATGTCTTCAACAATGAAATAATTAAGAATATAGGTCAGCTTAGTGCTGATACTAATCTTAGCATAGATAGTTTAGATGAACTTACTACAGAATTCACGGGAATTCTACAGAATGCCTTTGACAAAAGCTGTCCTCTCATTACAACGGCTAAGAAAAATAATAAACTGCTGAGCTCAGCATTATTAGAAGAGAGACTAGGAAACTTTTCAATCGGGCTAAACGCACCGGAGCAGAAAGTGATTGGGAAGGCTACAAAACTAGTCAAAGAAAATTTAAATCAGAAACTCAAAGGGCGAAACGCAGCTCATGGAGAAACTTCTGTAGTAGCATTGAATGTACAAACCATTCAGCGAGACTAAGGAAGATCCTCTCCAAAGCTAATACACCCATAAGCTCCTTAAAAGGACCTGATAACCAATGGACAGAATCCTGTCAGGAAAGTCTAAAACTCCTGGTTCGAACACACTTCCCAGGATGTAACACAGACCTAGATAACGAGTCAACAAACATCACATACTCGGCTCTTGAAATACCTGGGGAATTTATAACGGAAGAAAAGTTAACTTGGGCTATAAACTCCTTCTCTCCTTATAAATCTCTGGGCTTAGACGGCATCTTCCGCTTGATGCTGCAAAAAAGCAGCAGTATCATAACACCACATCTAATGAACATCTTCCAAAACTGCCTAAAGTTAGGATATGTTCCGAAGAATTGGCGTGAAGTCGAAGTCGTCTTTATACCAAAAGCTGGCAAGCCCAGTCATACAGAACCAAAAGATTTCAGACCAATCAGTCTAACCTCTTTTGCACTCAAAACACTTGAGAGATTAATTGATATGCACACCCGTAGCAACTTAAAGCCGGAATCCATATCACCATTTCAGCACGCCTATACAAAAGGCAAAAGTGTAGAAACAGCCCTACACTGTGCAGTTAGAACAATAGAGAAGTCGCTTGAGGTTAAAGAATGTACCCTGGCTTCTTTTCTAGATATCGAAGGAGTATTCAATAATGTCTACAACAGTGCCATAGAAAAAAACACTCACTGACCTTAAAATAGAACCCCCACTTTTAAGATGGATTACGTGTATGTTGAAAAACAGACAAATCCATTCTAAATTAGGTAACTCTGATATAAAAATGTTCACATCTAGAGGAACCCCACAGGGTGGGATACTCTCACCTCTTCTCTGGACTTTGGTGATGAATGAAGTTCTCATCAAACTCAAGAACAGTGGTGTTAGAGTTGTAGCATATGCCGATGATTTAGCGCTTCTCGCGACAAGAAAATACCTAACCACAGTAAGCGAACAATTAAAAAACGCATTAACTACGGTCAATAACTGGACCAAGAAATGCGGTCTAAAAGTAAACCCCCAGAAAACAGAACTGGTACTTTTCACCAATCGAACTGCCTAAAATTGAAAACACCCCAATTAAACTCTCAGAAAAAGCGAGATATCTTGGAGTTATCTTGGATAAGAAACTCAACTGGGGTCCTAACATACAAGAAAGATACAAGAAGGCCATGATTGCACTCTACTCGTGTAATAGGATTCTTGGAAGACCAAATCCTAAGATAATCATGTGGATGTACACAGCCATAGTTAGACCCATTCTAACTTATGGTAGTCTGGTTTGGTGGCAAGCTCTGGAGAAATCCACGAACTTTAAAACCCTTACCAAAGTACAAAGAATGGCATGCATTAGCACTACGGGGGTAATGAGGACCACCCCAACAGCGGGTCTCGAAACGATCCTAAATCTCACCCCCATAGACTTATTTGCACAGGAATCAGCAGCAAACAGCGCTCTAAGACTTAGTCAGACCAATATTTGGTGATCTAGTCAATATGGCCATACCACGATCCTTACAAAATACGTTGGCAATAACGTTTGTATTGATTACATGACCCCTTATCTAGACTTCAATAAAAACTTTATTACCAGCTTCACTGTAGTGTCCGTAGCTTAGTGGTTAGGTGCGTTGGCTGCTAAGCAGAACGTCGTGGGTTCGAATCCTACTCAGGCCCAAAGTTTTTATTTCATCTTTCACGGACACTGCCTCTTGCGAAGAGCTGACAAAACTTCCAAGAGTATCATCTGTCATGAAAAAGTGCTTCTCAACTTTGCCGTTCGGAATCGGCGTAAAATTGTAGGTCCCCTCAATTCTTCACACGCACCTAGAGAATTGTTGAATGAGAGTAAGCCACTTAGGCCTTGGCTCTTCAAGAGCTGTCGCGCCACTCTATTTATTTTATTTTTTACCAGCTTCACTAATAGAACAGTGTAGCCTACACAAACGAATCGAACTTTACCATCTTTATCGATCGTTCGAAAATGACTACTGGGGTAGGGGCAGGTTTCTTTTCAGAAAATCTTAGCCTTGCCAGTTCATTCAGACTTCCTGACCATAGCAGCGTCTTCCAAGCTGAGATCTTGGCAGTGAAAAACGCTGCTAATCAAATATCCATGATGGCGATACCACACGCTGATATCACCTTTTTCATTGATAGCCAAGCAGCAATAAAAGCGATCTCTGTCACGCAAATCAAGTCAAAGCTTGTTTCTTGCTGTCGCGAAGAGCTAAGGGTTTTTGGTATGCAGCATAACGTAAGACTCTGCTGGGTTCCCGGTTACAGTGGTGTGCCAGGAAATGAAAAAGCGGATGAGCTCGCGAGAAGGCGCGGTACTTGATCCCTCTCTCATAGACCATAACATTAGAATCCCTCAATGCGAACTAAAAAGAAACATTAGTAATAATATCATTCAAAAAGCAAATGATAGATGGAACCTACTAGAAACCTGCGGTAACACCAGGAAACTCTGGCCCCAGACAGGCAGATCAGACCATAGTATCATGTCTCTCGTGTCAAGCTAATCCAGTTAGAGAAAGACCTCCGAAGAGAACCGTGTGGCAATACGAGAAAGCCAACTGGGACGGTCTCAATAATTTTTTCCGGATCTTTAACTGGTCACTATGCTTCCTCGATAGTGACGTTGACTCTAGCGCAGATATGATTACTAATATGATTATTTTGGGAATGAAAACTTTTATCCCGAATAGGGTTAAAAGCATCAAACCCAAGGAAAAGTCATGGTTTGATTCAACCTGTAAAGAGGTTATCAGGGAAAAAGAAGTTAAGTTCCGGTGTTTAAGAGCCAACCCAACTGAGGAAAATCGGAAAGCCAGGAAGGCCTGCAATGCCCATATTCGGTGGAACAAATTTTTACATGACCAAAAATTAAGGCAAAAAATACTGCAATGTCCCAAATGCAGTAAGAATTTTTGGTCATTTGTAAAAAATATGAAGAATTCTTCTTCTTCCTCGGTCCCTACACTCGTTGACAATGACACTCCAGTTGTAAGCTCGCTCGGGAAAGCGAACCTTATTGCTAGGCAGTTCGCCGACAACTCTTCGCTGCCAGAGAGTGTCATGCCTCCTCCAGTTCTTGAGCGCGTCAATGATTCCATGGGACAAATCTTCTTCCGCACTCGAGCTGTGGTGAGAGTCTTAAAGGATCTCAACATACATAAATCCACTGGACCGGATGGTATCCCCGCTATTGTTCTGTAGAGGTGTTCTTCCACGCTGGCAAAACCCTGGCGTAAGCTTTTCCATCTATCCTATTCTTCTGGGCTCGTTCCGAGCAGTTGGAAAACAGCATTTGTCCAGCCTATTCCTAATGACCGGCAGTACGGCTTTCGCAGCGAAAGGTCCACTGGTGATCTGATGGTTTATCTCACCGAACAGTGGAACAAATCTTTACATCATTTTGGAGAAAGTGAGATTGTTTTACTTGATATTTCAAAGGCATTTGATAAAGTCTGGCATCTTGCTCTTTTATCGAAAATGCGTGCCTTCGGTATCGATGAATCCCTTCTTCGTTGGATTAGAAACTTTCTTTCGAATCGTTCAATACAAGTTGTATTGGACGGATTCAAGTCTGAAACCCACAATATAAATGCTGGTGTGCCCCAGGGCTCCGTTTTGTCTCCGACCCTCTTTCTCATTTTTATTAATGATCTCTTGTCTGTTACTTCTAATCCAATAAATTGTTTCGCTGACGATAGTACCCTAAGCTTCTCATATTCGTTTCCAGATTCACATCCCTCCTCTTCTGATGTGGAACTGCAACGGCAAAATATGATAAGCTCATTAAACTCCGTGAAGAGTTTAATGCTTCGAAAACTCAATGCTGTCTAGTATCGTTGAAGCGAGATATACCCCCCTTGCCACTGTCGATGCGTGGCACTTGCATCAATGAGACCCAACATCTCGAGATTCTCGGTATGTGCATCACTGACCACCTCTTGTGGACCGAACATATACGCGATGTCGCCAAAAATGCCGCAAGATGTTTGGGTTTCTTAAGACGGTGCAAGAATTTTTTCTCCCCGTCTGATCTGGCTATTATCTACAAGACTTATATCCGTCTAAAGCTTGAGTACAATTCCCATCTTTGGGCTGGTCGTCCAGCTACAAACATAACCCTCTTGGATAGTATACAAAAAAGAGCAGTAAGAATGATTGGTGACAGAGACATCACTTACTCATTCACCTCATTGGAACACCGTTTTAACGTTTCGTGTCTCTCTTTGTTTTACTGTTACTTCTATGGTAATTGCTCTAGTGAAATAGCCAGTTACATTCCACCCCTTAAACAATTCAACCGTAAAACCCGCGCTTCCAGGAATGCCCATCAGTTTACCCTCGAGTCCAACTTCGGTCGTACGCTCAAGTATAGAGAATCGTTCTTTTGCCGTACTACGCGAATGTGGAACTTTCTTCCACACTGTCTTTCCCGATCATTGCAGTGTTCAGGAATTTAAGACCAATGTACATCGGCACCTCCTATCCAATCCCTTCCCTCTTTTCTAAAGCACTCACTGTGTCTATGGCATAATAAGGGTATGAGAAACCCCTTGAGTGTGTATTTATTATAAAAAAAAAAACATCTTCTCTTGCAGCTGCAGTGGGTAAGTCTGCATACATATTCATTAATAATTGTGACAACTTTCGGAAGTTACCGTCTCCTCAGAAGTGTCTACTATCTCAACCAAACTTCGGTTAGTTATTGTTACTATTGTTATTATTGTAAGTTTAATTTTAGAAAAAAACTTCTTAAGAAGTACGGTGGTGGAAAAAATGAAGCGAATTACTTGGTTTATCAACAAGGTTGAGAGCTTCGTCCGTTTTGAGAATACTAGCATTATCAAGTATTTGAGTTGAGCTACAGAGACACTTACAAATACTGAGTGAATTTGATGTGCAAAAAGGTGAATTTGATTTATAAAAGGGTGAATTTGATTTGCAAAAGGGTGAAATTGATTTGTAGAAGGGTGAATTTGAAGTAAAAACGGTATTTGGCGAAAAAAGGCCATTTGAACCTATTGCGTTTTTGCAACTAAAAAGTGCTTCAGTAGACTAATTTACCCTTTCATCAATATTCGCCTTCAAGTTTATTTTTTTGTCTCAAAAAAGACCTTAATATTTGGCATGGTCAGAGAATTGAAGGGTTGTACCTTTGATTGTGGGTGTGTTAATTTTGGGAGTTTGGGAATTTTGTATCTTCTTGTAAAGTGTATGAGTTCCTTTTTATGAGGATTGACGTTCAAGGTACAGAAGTTTGCCCAATTTGTGAGTCTATTTAAGGCATTTTGCAAGTTCTCTGAAATAACTTGTGAGAGAGTGTTTCCAGAAACAGTTAATTTAACTCCTATGACGAATTCCAAACAAAATACAAAAGAACACTTTCTTTATATTAGCATTTCTCAAGGCTACAATACTTCAAAAGCAGTTAGCTTTAATCGAAAATATTATCCTCTTGCCTCTTCATTTCCGCAAGTCGCTCGCTTGGAATAGCATAGACATTATTTTTTTTTCGCATCAACTTTTTATGCAAACAATGGAGTTTCACTGATAGGTTCAATTGAAGAATCATTTTTCGATCCTGTTAACAATTGTCCGAAATGTATTTTTTGCCTTTCCCACAATTCAACATATGAATATTTCTCGAGCATCGGACAAGAATTTGCAAGATGCACACAAACAAAATATTAATAAGAAAGCAAATAATAGTCTTGCCCATTCAGTTCAGTCTCCGTCGTTGGATTTCCTCATTTCCTATCGCACATTATCAAACCATATTTTTATGGGCTGACGCTGACAATAACAGCAAGATTTTTCACAGATTACAGTTTGGCATACAATGGGCAAAGATAACAATACCAACGCACTTTCGTTTCATCTTTCATGCATTGTCCATGTCCATTTCTGAGGTTGATTGGGTTGGCATCTGTCCTCTCGTTTGGTGCAACTCTTCACCAATCAATATCTATCAAAAATGGTTAGTCCCAGCGGTTTCGTTTTCCTTTCCGATAAAATGGCGTTTTGTTTAGGTTTCGAGTATCTTTTCTTTCTATTTTTGTTCTGGTAGAATTATGCTAAATTATAGTGTTTTCTTCTTTGGGCAGTGCATATTATGGTCAGCTAGGGAATGTTGTAAGACTATCATCTTCTTTGAGATGTATTATCTGTTTCTCATTTTTTCATTGTTTGTGTTCTTGGAAGAATGCGAGAACCCTTTTTGGATTTTCGAAATATCGGATGGATAAAAAGGATTTATTTAATAATTTCTTTTGTTTGAGAGAATCATTGCCTTATATTTTTTGCTACTCTTGATGGGGACGAACCAAAGTGTTGTATAAAACACAGGTGACATTAGGATCCTGGAGTTCTTTTGACCACCGCTTAATAAAACCTAACATAGAATTAGCTTAATTGACGATGCCGCATTGCATATAGCTCAGAAAAATCTACATTATGTGTAAGAAGAACTCCTACGCCCTTTACAGTAAAAACGCGAGTTGGTTTGAAATGATATTGACATAAGATGAAGGTGAACGTTTTTTAGAGAAGGTCATTGTTTGGCACTTCGATTTACAATGAATAGACATGCATTTTTACAAGCTCCTCAAAGCATGCTATTATTGTAAATCGATAATCAATAAAAAGTCTGCAATGGGAAACCGAAACATCAGTGGAGTTGTTAGCGCAGTGCGTAGTACATTGGCTTCCCAACTGGCTGGTCCTAGGTTCAAATCCCAAATGTGAACTCAAAAAGTTTTTCGATTAAAATGAAAGAACAACTGGACAGCACCACTAATAAAGGAGTCTGATGATCGGCTTGGCACCCGTGAAATAGCTAAAACTCCAGCCAAATAAAGGAATTGACGGAAAAAGCCATTGGTGGAAGCACCTCTAAGTTGCTATCGTTGTTCAAAAACACACTAAGTGGCTTACTCTCATCAACAATTCTCTAGGTGCATGTGAAGAATTGAGGGGACTTACAATTTAACGCCGATTCCAAACGCCAAAGTTGAGAAGCACTTTTTTCATGACAGATTGATTCTCTTGGAAGTTTTGTCAGTTCTTCGCAAGAGGCAGTGTCCATGAAATATGATATTAAAACTATGGGCACGAGTAGGACTCGAACCGACGACGTTCTGCTTAGCAGCCAACGCAACTAAACAGTAAGGACTAAGCTACGAACACTACACACACACTTAGGCCAAAGGAAAAAGGCCCATTGTGATACCACATGAATCTAGAGAATTAGCTTCTTCGTACTAGTCGAACCATTTTGAGCTTTTTATAAAGCGAAGAAGGTATTTGATATCCTTGTTAGCTAGTTCACTGGGATTATCGTAAAAATATTCTCCCAGTTGAAGTTTTCGTCTTAGTGCATGTGCAGAGAAGGTGAGATATTGTTTCTTCTTCTTCTTAGTCCATACAACTTATGCAGAAGTCATTTTAGGCTACGCCAAGTCGTATTGCGTGTCTGCCTATAAGACAGTGTCCCGTGAGGACACCGATTAGGGAGCTAAACATTGAACGGTCTGATGTCTGATCTCTAATATCTCTGTTATGGAACTACGAACCTTCGGAACTATGAGTATCATAGTTCCGAAGGTTCGTAGTTCCGCGCTCATTAAATAGTTCCTTTGGATCGGAGTCGGAACTATGAACATTAAAAAACAAAACTGATTTCGATTCCAGTTTCTTTCGTTCATGAAAGATGTAGCTAAATGAAAAATGATGTGCATTTTGTTCGTATTGGTATTAGCAATTTAGCATGTGTAGTATATCTTTGATTGTTTGTTATTGTTTTGTTGACTCTTTATTCTGTAATCTGAACTGCTTTTCAAAAAGTGGTTATCGTTTTCTTATTCGTGCATGCAAAAGTTAGTTAGTTTCAGTAATGTGAAATCTGAAATGCGAATCCCTCTTTTACTTAGTTCACATTATTGTTTTTTTTTTTTTTATTCTTAAAATTGGCAATGTAATTAGTTCCTATGTTCCTAATACTTACATATTAACATTTAAATTGGTTGTTTTTGTTTTTTAATCTACAGTTTTAATTTTTATTTTCAAGTCATTAAAATAGCTTAAAGAAAAAGACAAACCAAGAAACCAACCCTTCATTTCGCTTATTAGTTCATTTAACCTACCATGTTCAAGTTATTATGCATTAACAGAACCTTAACAGTTCCGCGGAACTAGTTCCAGGAACTAGTTCCGACTACCAAAAGAACCGTTCCATGTTCGTTCCGGTCTTGGAACTGTTTTGCGCAACTCTAAGTAGAACTAGCCAACCCGACGAAGGTTGTTTCGTCAAAGTTTTTTTTTTTTTTTGGTTCTGTAAATAAATCTATATTGCAATGTCAATGTAAAGAAGTGTCCGTGGCTTAGTAGTTAGGTACGTTGGCTGCTAAGCAAAACGCCTTGGGTTAGAGTCCTACTCGTGCCCATGGTTTTTATTTCATCTTTCACGGGCACTGCCTTTACGTATTTATTTATTTGGAAATCGTTAAATACTAACGTTACATAAAAAAAAAGCTTAAATCTAATTATAAATGTTCTATAAAAGATAGTTTTGAATGCTACAGTTTTCAAATTGTCATTAACAGCAGTAATAAGAAAGTATAATTTATTATATATTGAGATCATTTGGTTTAAAGGACTATTTGCACCATAGTTTGACCTGCTAAAAATAGGGCATAGGGGTTGCCTAAGTCTAATTCTAGATTGGCTGCAGTTAAAATTCAGTCGACAAAGAAGTGAAGTCGATATTTTACCATTTATAATACCAGCGATGAAATAGAATTGGACAAATTTTCGAGTGATGGAAGTTTTATCAAAAGAAGTCTTTGAGAGTACATTACTGTGACCAGGAGAGAAAACGGAGACAGAATCGTTTAAACCTTTGCTGAATTGCTTCAATCCTATATATGAACAGAGTAGTAAAGTGTCCAAACAGCCGTACTCAAGAATTGGTCTCACAAACGAAATATAGAGAGTTTTAAGAACATATGGATCCTTGAAGTCCCGCGAAAATCGCTTACTAAAACCGAGTGTTTTGTTAGCTTTCTTAATTATAAAGTCTAATGCCCAATTTCATAGACGAATTTCAAAAATTTAAAAGGCTTTTAAAACGTAAAACGAGATTTTTTGGTTTCACCAAGCGTTTTTTTTAAGTAAACAAACTTTTAAACACCCTTCAAAACAAAATGCCCATTTTTGGATCATTAAATTTTAAAAGTGTCATTCAATATTTTGAAAACTTGAAATAACTTACGCTTTCTCAATTTTTCTCACACAATTTTCATAAGGATGTCAATTTTGATAAAAAATTCCCTGAAATTTCCCATTTTGAGTTGGTGAAACTCAAAAGTTTTAAGGGTCTGATAAAATTTAAAAAGATTTTTGCTAGAAGTACTTATAGTGTTTGTTTATGAAACTGGGCATAAGTGATTAAAAGTAAGTTTAGAGTCTAAAATAATTCCGAAGTTAGAGAAGAGTGAAATTCTATTCAAAGGGTCCGAGCTAAATGTGTAGTTATGTGTTATAGTCGTTTTTTTTGCGTGTAAAGCTCATTACCTTACACTTGTCAATATTAAGAAAAAGTCTGTTGTCATTGCACCAATCCCTAAATCTAATTCAATCGTCTTGCAAAAGAGTACAGTCAGTTGCGAATCTTATTCTTTTGTAAAGTTTAATGTCATCGACATAAATAAGAATATTATAGAATTATGGACAGTTGAGACGACATCATTAATAAAAAGGAAAAACAAGACAGGCCCTAAATGGCTACCCTGGGGCATACCTGAATTAACAATAAAGTTACTTCAACAAACATTACGAACAACTACACGATAATTTCTATTTTTAAGGTACGAAGAAATCCATTTAAGAAATTAGGTATTGAAACCTAGTTTGTTTAATTTATAAATAAGGGTGTTGTGGCACAGTTTGTCAAACGCCTTACTAAAATCAGTGAAGATACAATCAACTTGATCACGCTCTTGAAAAGCACTTAAGCAAAACGATGTGAAGTCAAGTAAATTAGTTACAGTGGACTTATTTTTGACGAAACCATGTTGACTACTACATAAAATAAATTTACAGTGAAAAGAAAGGACATTACACACAATGGACTCAAACAATTTAGGAATGACAGGACGGTAGTTTTGTATCTCCGATTTCAAACCCTTCTTGTGTATAGGAGTAATGAAAGCACTTTTCTAAAGGTTGTGAAAAATAGAGCTATACTCAATGACTTGTTAAACAGTACATAAAGTGGATAACTAAAATGAGAGACACATTTTTTTAAAATAGATGCTGGAACACCATCAGGTCCCGGACAGTTATTATCGTCAAGCCTTAAAATGCCTTGAATTATTACATCCTTAGTAATGTTAAAATTTATTGCATTAAGATGTGTAATCTGGACAAAAGAAGAGATATTGGAGTCACAGATAGGGTCGGTCAACAGGTTCATCAAAAGCATTCTTAAAAAAGTCCGCAAATATATTAGCAATTTGTTCAGAATTTTGTCGCGAGGAGTTCATTTAAGTCATAGAGCTAGGAAAGTCACCATTATTTCGTTTTTTTTTTTTTTTTACACTATCAGAATTGGTCGAAGAGAGCTTGTAGCAAGCACAGTCTTACGACCAATGGTTTGCCAACATAGTAGACTATGTTATACCACCGGCTCATCACTTAGTGCAGTGTTAGTTGTTAGTAAGCAAACATTACATAACAAACACTCACATGGATGAAACAAAAACAAGACAGTTAACAAAACAAGATTAATCCATAAGTAATAATTACAAACATTAAGTAAACAGAGAAACATTTAAAAGTGTATAACACTGGTCTTAAGCAAAGACTTCAATTTATTCTTACTTATATTTAAATCAAATAAGTCTGAGTTGCAGTTTGAAAGCCTACTCATACGTGTCAAGGGCTCATAGAAACCATAGTTGGTACGATGTTTTGGTTCATGTACCAAGTGCTTCCTACGAAAATTATAACCGCCAACCCGATGGTTGAAAGATATAGCGCCAAGTAATTCAGGTGCGTCTGTTACACCAGTAATAACTTGATGGAAGAATACCATATCATTGTTATTTCGTCTACTTGACAGTGTTTCCATTTGGAGAGTTAGTAAACGGGTTTCTAAGAGGGGACATTCAAAGGATCACTCCATAGAATACCTTTCAGGGCAAAACGAGTAAAATTTCGTTGAACAGATTCTAGCCTCTCAATATGAATATTGTAATGAGCTGACCAAACTTGGGAAGCGTATTCTAAGTGAGGACGAACATAGCATAGCGCGGAACTCCTTTGAACAACGCTTTATAAATCCAAGCATTGAGTTTGCTTTATTCACGATGTTGTTAATGTAAACAGAAAAATCTAATTTAGGGGTAAAGAAAACTCCAAGATCTCTTACGGAAGTTACACGGGTTAGAATGTGCTGTGAGATAGCGTAGTCATATGAAGACGGTGCACGCTTCCTTGAAAAGGTCATTGTTTGACATTTTATTGGATTAAGGTTTAAACTATTTTTCTCACACCACAATGCAAAACTATTCTAACTATGTCATCTTGTAGAAGAATGTGTTCATTACTAGAACAGATGTTTTTGTAAATCTTCATATCATCTGCGAAGATGAGAATTTTGCTATTACGTACACATAACGGGGCATCATTTATAGCTAAATTAAAAAGTAGAGGTCCTAGATGGCTACCCTGCGGAACTCCCGAAATAGCAAAAAATTACTTAGAGATAGAATGCCTGAATTTTACTTGGTAAGACCTATTCTCGAGATAAGAGGATATCCAAGTGATGAAAAATGGGGGGAAGCCATATGCATTTAGTTTGAATTTTATGATGGCGTGGGAGAGTTGGTCGAAGGCTTTCGAAAAATCTGTATAGACGCATTCGATTTCCTGACCACATTCCAAAGTGCTAACACATTGATTTATAAAAGCAAGAAGACTTGTGACAGTGCATGAAACCATGCTGTTGGTGACAGATGATGTTCCTGCAATGAAATGCCAAACTTTCACAAATAACTTGTTCAAACACCTTAGGAATGCAGGAGAGCTTAGATATTGGTCTATAATTGCTGATGTTGGCCTTATCTCCTTTCTTATAGACTGGTATAATATAAGCGTTTTTCCAAATTGATGGAAATTTTCCTAATTTTAAAGACAGTTAAAAAATATAACGGAGGGGAGATGCTAAGATAGACTTACACTTTTTTAAAACAACAGGTGGAATACCATCTGGACCACTCGAAAGATCATCTTTCGGAAGAGAAAGAATGTTTATAATGTCATCAGTTTCTACTGAGATGTTGTTAAACAATATTTGTGGATAGCCACGTAAATACTGAAAAAAATCTTTATCCACAACGGCGGGGGAATCGATAAAAGATTGGCTGAAATTATTTGCAAATGCTTCACAAATTTCAGAAGTTAAGTTGAGGGTTACATTATTGCTAGTAAAGTTCATTGGATAAACATCACATTTTTTCTTCGAATTAATGTATTTCCAAAAACTTTTCGGGTCAGACGTCAGAAAGCATCCTGCAGTAAGTAAATACTCACTATAAAGTTCATGAGACAGTTTCTTAAATTCTTCAAAAAATGAAATATAAACTACTTGGTTTTCTAAGGTCATGGATTTGAGGTATTTTTTCCAGGCCTTGTTTCTCTTATTACGAAGTGTTTTTAGCTCTTTAGTATACCAAGGTTGACTGAAAGTGTAGGAGTGGGTTGATTTCTTCTTAGGAATTGCCTCTTCAATGCAACTCATAAGCAAAGAATAGAAATTTGCAATAATTGCGTCAATATCGTTGTAATTGTAATTGTGGACGGTAATTCTTGGATACCGGAATTTAGCAAGCTATTTGAAAGTTGCAAGAAATCAGCTTTTTGGAAGTCAAATTGGTATGAGCAATCAATGACCGCTCAAGTCAAGAAAAATATCTAAGGGAGGGTGGTAATTATCTATTGTTGATAAAGCAGATGTAGATTCTACAACTGCAGTATTTACTGCGTCAGATGAGAATACTAGGTCTAGTATTCGATTCATTTTATTTTTGATACAGCTTACTTGCTGTAAATCGGAAGAAAAAATGTTATCCAACAATTGAAGCTCTAGCTGAGAAGAAACTGTAGTAGCTTCAAAATAGGAATCGTCTTCAGAGGGAACCCAGTCAATAAGATGAAGATTGAAATCACCTAGCAAAAGAATACAGCTGTCAAGATCAGCAATACTGAAAACAAAGTCTAAGATTAAGGAAAGTTCAGTGAACAGAGACATTGGACTTTTGGGAGGAATATATACATTTAATAAAAATATTGATTTTTGCCGTAAGGTTATCTTAACACAGATGAGTTCCATATTAATTGTAAATGGGAGAACAACAAGGGAAGATGAGAGACTATTTCTCACAGCGATGAGGACTCCCCTGCCAACTTAGTTCATAGCATCCTCATGACGGTCTTTCCGAAAAACTGAGAACTCTTTATCAAAGAGCTCTGTGTCTAATATTGTGGCGTTGAGCCAGGTTTCAGAGAGAACTAAAACATCATGTGGAAATGCCTGAGAATTCTTATAAATAGAAGTAGTTTTACTACGAAGTCATCTTACGTTTTGATAGTAGAGGGAGAGTCTCTGCAGTTTTTGAATAAAGGCTTGAAGTTGAGGGACGTGATTTTCTCAAAGGAGCAGTGAATTGCTTAACTAAAGTGTTAGGAGGCCAGGAACAATTACAAATGGGATCAAAAAGAGAACTAATGGCAATGATTTTAAATGAGGCTACAAAACTATTCGGTTTACTTATTTTAGAACATTTAAGGCTTGAAGGTTTGTTGATAACCTTTGAATCGACCAAATGAGCCAATATGTCTTCAGGCTTTGTTTCGGGTAGTAAACGAGAAATGAATATATATTTTGGTTTTGGGACTGATGCCAGATTTGTTTGGGGTGTATTTAATGGAATCGGTTCTAAAGAAGGTTCATTGGCAGTGAGGTCAGAAATATTTTGAAGGGTTTCCTGGACAATAAGGGAAGGGCAACTGTCTTGAGAAGTTGCAAGGGCGGGATCAGATAAATTGTTGCTCTTAAGGGAGGACCTTTTGGAGCCGGCCCTTTGTTGGCTGGTGAGGTGGCCACATCCCTACCTCTCTTTTTACTTTTTTTGGAAATAACTTGAAGGGGGGTATTTTCAGATGGTAAAATATCATCCATTTCAGAGGATTTGTCAACCATAAGTGTTGGGTTAGGGATGCTTTTAGCGATAGTGGCTAAATTTGAGAAATTAAGGTTCAAGTTTTTTTTTTTTTTTTTTTTTTTTTATAATGAGCACACACTCAAGGGGTTTTTATACCCTTTTTATGCCATAGACACAGTGAGTACTTTAGGAAAGAAGGAAGGGGTTAGAGAGGAGGTGCCGGTGTACATTGGTTTTAAATTCCTGAACATTGCAATGATCGGGAAAAACAGAGTGTGGAAGAGAGTTCCACATTCGCGTAGTACGGCTAAAGAACGATTCTCTATACTTGAGCGTACGACCGAAGTTGGGCTCGAGTGTAAACTGATGGGCATTCCTGGAAGCGCGAGTATTACGGGCGAATTGTTTAAGGGGAGGAATGCAACTGGCTATTTCTCTAGAGCACTTACCGTAGAAGTAACGATAAAACAGAGAGAGACACGAAACGTTACGACGGTGGTCTAAAGTAGTGAATGCATCAGTGATCTCTCTATCACCAATCATTCTTACAGCTCTTTTTTGAATTCCATCCAAGAGGCTTAAGTAAGTAGCTGGAGCACCAGCCCAGAGATGTGAATTGTACTCAAGCTTTGGACGGATATAAGTTTTATAGATGATAGCCAGATCAGACGGGGAGAAAAATTTCTTGCACCGTCTTAAGAAACCCAAACATCTTGCGGCATTTTTGGCAACATCGCGTATGTGCTCGGACCACAAGAGGTGGTCAGTGATGCACATACCGAGAATCTCGAGATGTTCGGTCTCATTGATGCAAGTGCCACTCATGGACAGTGGCAGGGGGGGTATATCCCGCTTCAACGATACCAGACAGCATTGAGTTTTCGAAGCATTAAACTCTACACGGTTCTTAATTCCCCATTGAACAATGCTGTTTAAGTCAGAGTTTAATGAGCTTATCATATTTTGCCGTTGCAGTTCCACATCCGAAGAGGAGGGATGTGAATCTGGAAACGAATATGAGAAGCTTAGGGTACTATCGTCAGCGAAACAATTTATTGGATTAGAAGTAACAGACAAGAGATCATTAATAAAAATGAGAAAGAGGGTCGGAGACAAAACGGAGCCCTGGGGCACACCAGCATTTATATTGTGGGTTTCAGACTTGAATCCGTCCAATACAACTTGTATTGAACGATTCGAAAGAAAGTTTCTAATCCAACGAAGTAGGGATTCATCGATTCCGAAGGCACGCATTTTCGATAAAAGAGCAAGATGCCAGACTTTATCAAATGCCTTTGAAATATCAAGTGCAACAATCTTACTTTCTCCAAAACGATGTAAAGATTTGTTCCACTGTTCGGTGAGATAAACCATCAAATCACCAGTGGACCTGTTGCTGCGAAAGCCGTACTGCCGGTCATTAAGAAGCTTTCGGTCTTCAAGATATTTCTTAAGCTGATAGTTTATCAGCGTTTCCATGACCTTAGAAAGAAGGGACGTAAGTGCAATCGGACGATAATTGGAGGGAGAAGAAGATTCGCCTTTTTTTGGAATAGGCTGGACAAATGCTGTTTTCCAACTGCTCGGAACGAGCCCAGAAGAATAGGATAGATGGAAAAGCTTACGCAAGGGTTTTGCCAGCGTGGAAGAACACCTCTTCAGAATAATAGCGGGGATACCATCCGGACCAGCGGATTTATGTATGTTGAGATCCTTTAATACTCTCGCCACAGCACGAGTGCGGAAGAAGATTTGTCCCATGGAATCATTGACGCGCTCAAGCACTGGAGGAGTCATGACACTCTCTGGCAGCGAAGAGTTGGCGGCGAACTGCCTAGCAAAAAGGTTAGCTTTCGCGAGCGAGCTAACAACTGGAGTGTCATTGTCGACGAGCGTAGGGACAGAGGAAGAAGAAGAATTCTTCATGTTTTTTACAAATGACCAAAAATTCTTACTGCCTTTGGGACATTGCAGTATTTTTTGCCTTAATTTTTGGTCATGTAAAAATTTGGTCCGCCGAATATGGGCATTGCAGGCCTTCCTGGCTTGTTTAAACTTGTTCCGGTTTTCCTCAGTTGGGTTGGCTCTAAAACATCGGAACTTTACTTCTTTTTCCCTGATAACCTCTTTACAGCTTGAATCAAACCATGACTTTTCCTTGGGTTTGATGCTTTTAACCCTATTCGGGATAAAAGTTTTCATTCCCAAAACAATCATATTAGTAATCATATCTGCGCTGGAGTCTACGTCACTATCGAGGAAGCATAGTGACCAGTTAAAGATCCGGAAAAAGTTGTTGAGACCGTCCCAGTTGGCTTTCTCGTATTGCCACACGGTTCTCTTCGGAGCTCTTTCTCTAACTGGATTAGCTTGACACGAGAAATTTGCAGATATAATACTATGGTCTGATCTGCCTAGAGGCGTTAATACACTGATAGTGTATTTATCAGGGTCAGACGTAAGAAACAAGTCAAGAGTATTTTCCGCTTGGCCATTAATGTCCGATATTCGAGTGGGCTCGGTGACAAGCTGAGTTAGGTGGTTAAACTCAGCAAAGATCTCAGCACACATTCCCTCGGGTGTTGTCTGGCCCGAATGGAGAAGCCACGAAGAATTGTGTACATTGAAATCGCCCGTAATAACGATTTCAGTGTGAGGATACAGGGAAACAATTCTTTGGATGGAGTCAGACAGAGCATCAAATTCGCGAGAAGTTGAAGCTCTGTCCAAATTTGGGCTTCGATAAAGAAAACAATAGTGAATGATGTGCTTATTTATGGTGAACTTAAACCACATAAAATTGAAAACAGGGTTGGAGCAGCGTCCATATTGTGGAAGGAATTGATAAGCGACATCATTCCTAATGTAAACGGCGAGACCATGGTGGAGGAAGAATAATGGCACTAAGCTATACCCATGAATGAGAAATTCAGTAGGATCGGAATTCTCACCTACTTGGGTTTCACTCAGCGCCAAAACAGCTGGCCTGTTAGAAACAGTGTGGATGTACGTCTTCGAATCCCTTTGTGATTTTAATGAGCTCATCTTTCAGTGAAGACAGTTTGAAAGAAAAGTGAGCCAAAGATATTTTAATACATGTGGGACAATACCAAAACGCAATCTTAGATGCATTAATTTTGTCTAAAAATGCGTTGTTTGAATCAACACATTTTGCATAGAATAGATTTCCACACGGACCGTAGCACGCGAAAAGAGGGGATGCACCGGTTCTGTCCAAACAATTTGTATTTGCGCAACTCATGACACTAACTTTATATTGAAAAAATGAAAAGAACTAAAAGAAGAAGAAAAAAAAGAGATGCGCAACTCAGGATTCGAACTTGGGGCTGAAATTTATTGTGCGATACAGACAGACGCTCAGACGCACTGCATTGGTATTATTTAATAAGAGGTGTAAATTTAATAAGAGGTGGTGTGGGAGCTTAGTAAAAGTTTAACGATATGGCAAAAAGATATTAGGGCCTACTTTTAGGGGTAAATATTAGAAAAAGAAAGAGACAATATTTTAATGAGACTATTCAAAGAAAAGGAAACAAGAAAAAAAAAATAAAAAAAAAATTGGTGAATAGAGCTTGACATGCATGAATAGCTTAATAACTAACAAAGAACAGACTTACTCAGAATGGAAGTATTTTAATATTAAAATAAGTTGTTTTGAAAAGCACTGTTAACATTAATATCACAGTTTATAAATAGTTGGTTCCAGTTAGTATTGTTTAGTAAAATGGATAAATTATCGATATAAGATTTTGGTGAAATTAAATTCAATTTTGTTGCTGAGTTTGTTATAAAGTGGGGATTCATGTTTAAATTTAACGATATGTCAAAGTGCTGGATGGTGACGATTTTCTTTGGTAAGTTCTAAGGCAGTGGTCAAAACAGCAGCATCGAATTAGCATTCCCAAGTAACAATTTATTTTGTATAAGGTCCGATTCCTGAATATTCAGAAGCAATAGCTTCTATAGTGTTATTTTAAGACTTATTTGAGGATGATTGTTTTTATTTTGCTTGATAACCCAGATAAGGCCTCCTTGTGCAAATTATAATAAACTGCTTGCACGAGATTGATTTACCGAAATCACATAAGGCCTCGCTTTGCTTCCTCGTGAAAGCGTATCTTAAATGCGCTAGTATAAGACCTATTTTTTGTTTCCTAACAACAGTCTGAAATTTGATAACACAGATAAGGCCTCCTTGAGCAAATTATAACAAACTGCTTGCGCAAGATTGATTTACCGAAATCACATAAGGCCTTCTCGGGAAAATGCATTTTAAATAACCAGTATAAGACTTTATTTTTGTTTACTTACAACAGTTTGCAATTTGATAACACAGATTAGACCTCCTTGTGCAAATTATATAGTTATAACTCTCTTAAGAAGGTTGACACTTTGAGGAATGTAGGACTACCCCAGTTCAAAACCCATGTTTTTTGTGTCTTCTTTTTTTATTGAATGGAAAAACTATTATTCCATCGATATTTGAATAAAAATGTTGGTGTATCGTTATTACCTGAGCTTGTACTGTAATTAATCTGTATTTTTTTTTTTAGAGAAATAAATTAATTTATTTTTTGAAGGTTTTCTTAGTAAGCTCTTACAATAAAAAAAGATAGATTCCCGCTTAAATCCCAAACTTTTTTCCTACGTTGTTCAAAGATTTTATTCATACTGCTGCGTATACCACAAATATTTTAATTTAGTTTTAATGCTTCCAACTTAACCAACTTAACGAAAAGCTTTGTTTATCATCAATCTGAACATAATTAAACAATTTTATTCATTAATATGTAATAATTGTTTCATAACACTTAAAGTTTGACATGAAACAACTAGTTTTAAATGTGCTATCCCTTATGTACAAGTTAATTTAGCACAATGGATGAAATGTCGACTCAAAAAACAAGACATTGGCATTAGTTTTTTAAATTTTCTAATAAAACAAAAAAAAAAAAATACAAATGAAATAAAAAGGAATAAACTTAGTTCGTAGGCCGAAAGGCATTAATTATAAGATTAATGAATTGCTTAGAGCGCCCGACTAGGGCCAGTAAGTTATATATAAGTAGAATTAATTAGGCTAGTTTCACATTTTTGTCTAGCATGTAAGTAGATTTAAGTTTAAATGAATAAAAAAATGAATTACAAAAAAAAAAAAAAAATGAAATGTCGACTGACACGCGAAGGGCCCCAAGTTCAAATCCGGTAGGAAGTCTGTAATGTTTCTTTCACATATTCTGTATAATCGAGATACGCTCAACATCTTAGAATTTTCAGGAAGCAGAAAAACAAAATAGTCGAATACAAAAAAAATAGAAAGAAAAACAAAAATAAATTCATAAATTTAATTTCTCCTTTTTTCTTCGAATAACTTCCGTAAGACTATACATTAACCTTTTTGAGAAAACATATGAGAAACTATTGCTTGTTTAAATAAATTGATGTAAGACCTTATTTATATAGCCTTTGAGAAGCTATTGCTTCTTTAAATTAATAGTTATAAGACCTTGTAGAGATTTCACCCGAGAAACTATTACTTCTTTAAATAAATTGATATAAGGCCTTGTCATAATTGATTTAAGGAGACAATGGCTTGCATAACTTGCGCCAAACGTATTTGTGTGAGGTTTTATACAAGCAAGATACAAATCAAGAAATAGCTTCGCTTAAGCCTTATAGAAGTTAAATTGTTACTTGGGTTGTCGGAGAAAAAAACGAGTTCCAATGTTTTACCCGAAGAGTTTCTTGATCCATTCAATTGGTTTAACCCAAATGATGACA
This sequence comes from Sphaerophoria rueppellii, assembly GCA_920937365.1. NCBI lineage: Eukaryota > Metazoa > Arthropoda > Insecta > Diptera > Syrphidae > Sphaerophoria > Sphaerophoria rueppellii. Next base: position 59,345,678 of record CAKKXW010000004.1, on the reverse strand, counting down.
TACCGCCAATTAAGGAGAATTCTTTCAGGTAAGAGGCTTAAGTTGGAATGTAGCTATAACTATCTTCGTTGCAGATCCTCTTGCTAAGAACTGACAAAACTTTCGAGAGTATTAATCTATAATGAAAAAGTTCTTCTCAACTTTAAAATGTAGGTCCCCTGAATTCTTCACACGAACCCAGAGAATTGTTTATGATAGTAAGATACTTAGGCGTTGGCTCTTCAAGAGCTGTCGCACCACTTCATTTACTTATGTATTATTATTTTTTTAATCTCAGTGTAAAGGTCAGCGTTAAATAATTTCAAATAATAAGACAATTTTATGTTAATAAAGGATGTTTTTAAAAATAATGTTAAGAATGCAAGTACGTATACGGATTTAAATAAAATACTGCTTCAATATTTTCATAATTCATTATACATATCTCAATTCTCAAACAAATTGCAAGCTTTTGACAGGTTTGATTTTAATTTCAAAGTTCTTGAGATCCTGGTCAAAACAATATCCAATGTTTTGAGAATTGAAGCAATACAACGTAGATTCCTCCGTTTTGATCTAAGAGGACTTTCGTGGGTTGACAATATTTCAACTTACCTCCGTATGAGGAACGGTTGTTGCTTATATACCTGCAATCTCTAGAAAAACGTCGTGAAGTTGCCGACATTATTTTCGTACACCAAATTTTATCTGGTGCTACAGAATCCTCAACCCTTCTTGATGCAATGAGTATCAACGTTAACTTTCATTCTCTAAGATCGGTTCTGCAATTCCATCAGGCTCATCACAGAACTGACTACGGCAGTAATGAACCAATTACGAGAATGCTACGAAAAGTGAACAAAAACTCCAATATTTTTTATTTCAACCATAGCAAGTTCACTCAAAAGAAGCTTTTATACAGTATTTCCTAAAACAACTAATAAAATAAATAAATACGTATATGTAGTAGCGAGAAACTGACTCTTTTTTTTTATTTAATTCTATTTTATTTAATCTAATTATTTTTTTTACGTACTTGACAAGTGTCTTCTACACGCTTATTTACTTTTTACTTTGTTTTTTTTTTTTTTATTTTGGACCTTAAAATTTTTGTTTTTAAAATTTTGTACATTTTTTTCTTCTTTCTTTTTTCTTGCTTTTTTTACGTTTTGTAAAATTTTAATTTAAAATTTTAATTTTCTTTTTGACCCTGCTTGCAATAAGCAGTCCCAAACTCTTGTCTTCCTTATATTCGCTTATCGCTTTCTTATTTTCAGTAATTTTAAATAATTTCTAATTAAGTGCCGATACGTCTAGCAACCGTAACTGCCGTCGTACTCGGTGAAAATGGACCCCAGCGCGTGCGGTATCTGGGGGGAAAAGAGGCGTGGGAATAATATTTAAAGCGTTATAGCACCCTCAGAACAATAGAGCGATAAGTCAAAATATGTCATTTTAAGTTAGGGATAAGAAATTATTGGTTACAAAATAACAAATTATTTGAGGAGCTTGCGGTTGTTAGAGTAAGAAAAATAAAAATGTTATGACAATTTTTCCGAAAAATCGATTTAACTAAAAATTGAGGCTGTACTCCAATGCAATACAAGGTTTTATCGAAATATTCCGTTTTTATTCACAGAAATGGTTAGGTATTCTAGCGCAACATGGATACAAATCAGGTTGATTCCAAATAACAAGTATTTTTTTTAAATTTGTGTTCGCAAAAATTTCACGTATAAAGAAACATTACGAAATAGATCAGTATAATTTATGATTTATTCCAAAACAATAAAGAGACAAATTGAAAAGCTTAACTTGTTTAAATACAACAGAGAAACAAACCAAAATAATCCCTTTTTTATTTTAAATAATGTCTATGCAACATGGTGATAAGTGTCAAAAAATATTATTTTCCCAGTTCTAAAACGTGACAAAACCCGTCAAAATTTGGCGGGTTAATTTCTTTCGCTTGGAATTTTCGTAAAAAGTAATCGGTTATCATTTGTGCTTGTCGAAAAATTGAAAAATTTGTGTTTTAAAAATGGAAAACCGTCGCAGTTTGGCAATTTTAAAAAAGGTATCTATCATTAACATTCATGGTATTTAGAAAAAAAGTGATAAAAATAACATGGTGTCTTTCTTTTCACTGTGTAAACTCAGCATCATCGTTGCAGACTTTCGTTGAAGAAATTGAAAATAATTTAGACAGGGTAGGATTCTACGATTTTTAGGAAATATAATTAATATACCGTTATTTTAACTAATTTTTAATATAATGTAAATGAAAATGAAAATGAAAAAGCATTGAACAAATCAATCCAGAATACAGGTACACAAGGGATGGTTCGAACCGTAAAATAACTTTTCTTATTATTTTTTACAAAATGAAATATCTATTCGCGTCTGTAAAAAGTTTTTTTTTGTAATACCCTTGATATTTCAAGTAAGGTTATTGAAACAGCAAAATTCAAGTTTTTGAATAATGTAGTTGAAGGTGACTTTCGAAGGACTCATACAAATCACATCACGTCTCAATTCCTGAAGAAATAAAAGATCGTATTAAAAGCCACATTAATAGCTTTCCACGTATAGAATCGCACTATCTTCGCCAACAGACGAAACGGGAGTATAAAGATGGCTGCTTGAGTAATGAGTATAAGCTTAATGTACAGAATGTACAAAGAGCTATGCTTGAAAGACGGTGTTCAATGTGCAAAACAGCACGTTTACGATCAAATTTTCAACTATAGCTTCAACATTAGTTTTTATAAACCTTAAAACGACCAATGCATCCATTGTTTTGAATTTGAAAATTCGAATGAGTTGCGAAAACTAGAATTGCAGGATGAACACAACAGGCACGTCTCTGAAAAAGAATTGTCTCGGAAGCAAAAAAAATGAAGATAAACTTAAGTGCGAGCTTAACAACAAAATAAAATCCGTGTGTATGGACTTGCAGGCCGTGATTCCTGTTCCTTGTGGCGATGTGTCATCTTTTTTCTATAAAAAAGACTTCTCTGCTTTAATTTCACAATTTTTGAACTATGTTCTAACGAAGGATTTTGTTTTCTTTTGCACGAAGGTACCTATTGCACATAGGGCCATAGATGAAATTGCAGCGTGCCTCAAAATCTATGTTGCCGACAAATGTCCTAATATAGATCATTTGATTATTTGGTCAGACAATTGCTCGGGACAAAACAAAAATAAATACTTGTTATCATTCTTAATCCAACTGATTCAAATTTGCGACCTGAAATCTATAACTCAAAAGTTCTTGTTCTTTGTTGGACATACCCAAAATGAAGACGACAATATGCATTCGCTTATTGAATAAAAATAAGGCTAAATGCTTAAGATCAGGTCCAATTTTTACGTGTAACCAAATTGTGCCAGTCATTCAACTGGCAAAAAAGACTAAGCCTTTGTATAAAGTACAGCAGCTTGAAACAAACGAAGTGTTTGATTTAAAGAACCTTGTCTCAAAAGCAGGAAAGAACTTCCCAAAAAATTAAGAGAATCAAAAAATTGTATGGGCTGACATAAGAAAATTTTTAATTGAAAAAGAAAGACCGAATGTCGTAAAATATAAAACTTCATTTACGGATGAATCATTTAAGCCATTCAAAGTTACCACTGAACCAAAGCTTGTTGACCTCAAGCTTTCCTATCCTGATGGCCCACCTAAGATACGATATGTGAAGAAGAAGGATTTATTAGATTTGTGCGAGCAAAATTCGATACCATTGTCACTTCATCAGTTTTTCCACAATTTAAAAACGGACGAACCTGAAACACAATCCACTGTTCCAAAGAGAAAGCGCGCTGGAGCATAAACTTCTTAAGTAATGTATTATTTTGTCTTGTTGCCTCATTGATTTAAAAAGTATGTTTGATAAAATAGACCTATTTTGACTTAACGCTGTATAGCATGTAAACATTTAATTTTACTCTTGGTAATAAATAAAAAATGAAGATTATTTATGTTAATCCAATGTGTTTTTGTATTTTTGATAACATAATTTGGAACATTTTCGTTTTTTTGGTATAATACAGTTTACACATCAAAATTTAGCCTATCTTAAAAAAGTTATAGATAAAAGTTTGATTCTGAAGTTTTCACTACGTTTTTCTCAAAATGGTGTTTTTTGAGTTATCACTCTATTGTTTTGAGGGTGCGTTTGGCCATATTTATTTGCGACTTTTTGGAGTAAAAGCGGTCAATATAGAAAACATTTTGAATTGTGAATAGAAAAAAAAGCGATAGCTATTGGAAAGATAAAAAAATAATAAGTGAATCGAGAATCGAGGGGCACAGATGGGCCTAGTATTTTCTGGAAATAATTTGTGATATATAAAAAGGCGCCCCAAAAGCAAAGCAAGAAATAATTGATTCTTAACTGTGATATAGTAAAGTGTTGAATAAAAGTTGAGTTGTAAAGCAAAAATGTTGAGAGTGATTTGAATAAAGCGATTTCGTGTTTGTCTGCAATGTATAAATATATCTTAATCCCACTACTGACAGCAATGTAGTGTTTGACTAAGTCCGAAAAAATAAAACTTACTTATGCTTTGCAAACAAAAACAAAATTCCTTTATTCAAATCACTCTCAAACTTATTAATTCTTCCTCTACAATGAGACTGTTAACAACGTTTTGGTCAACGATGGGATTTCTTGAGTAAATAACCATGAAAGACCAAACTTACTTACTACTTACTTAAGGTGGCGCTACAGTCCGTTGTGGACTTGGGCTTCAATCCGCCAGCGCGCTCGGTCCTTAGCTAGCTGTCTCTAGTTTTGCACTCCAAGTTTATTGAGGTCCTCTCCCACTTAAGTGCGCAACCTGAATCGCGGTCTCCTTCTCCTCCTACGGCCCTCGGGAATAGTGTCGAAGGCTTTTCGTTCCGGAGCATTGGTGTCCATCCACTCTAAATGACCGAGCCATTTGAGTCTCTGGACCTTGACCCTTCTGGCTAGGTCCACGTCGTTGTGAAACCCGTAAAGTTCGCTGTTATATCTTATTCGCCATTCCCCTTCAATGCACAGTGGGCCAAAGATGACCTTAAGAACTTTCCTCTCGAAACAGCCTAAGGCACATTCATCCGATTTTGTCAAAGTCCATGCTTCTGCACCATACAACAGGACTGCGTTAATAAGGGTGTTGTACAATTTTACCTTAGTTGCTCGAGAGAGGGCTTTTCCACTCAATTGCTTTCTAAGCCCAAAGAAACAGCGATTAGCAAGAGTTATTCTTCGTCTGATCTCGGCATTGGTGCTATTGCCCGTGTTTATAGCAGAGCCTACCCCTACTCCTCTACTATCTCGAAGTTATATGTGTCTATTGTGACGTTCTGTCCGAGCCGTCGGTGTTGGGTGGCCTTCCTCGAAGACAGCATATACTTCGTTTTTCCCTCATTTACCGCTAAACCCATTTTTGCCGCTTCTGTCTCAATTCTCACAAAGGCGCCATTGACATCACGCTGTGTTCTTCACATTATATCAATATCATCGGCGTACGCGAGAAGTTGAACAGATTTTTGGATGATAGTTCCTCTGGTGTTGACGGTTTAGTTCTGCACTATCTTCTCAAGAACAATGTTGAGGAAACCACACGACAGTGCATCGCCTTGTCTGAATCCTTTTTTGAGGTCGAAAGATTCCGTTGCCAACTTTGATGGATCAGCGTGAGTTCTCCATCCTCATTTTGCACAAGCGAACGAGCTTGTCAGGCACGCCATAACTAGACATAGCTTTGTACAGTTCGTCTCTGTAGATGCCGTCATACGCGGCCTTAAAATCGTTGAAAAGGTGGCGGGTATCGATTTGGATTTTGGAGTTCATAGGTCTTTTCCAGGATCTGCCGCAACTTGAAAATTTGGTCGATGGTTGGCTTTCCTGGCCTGAAGCCACATTGATAAGGACCAATCAGATTGTTGACGAAAGGCTTCAGACGTTCACATATTACGGCAGAGAGGATCTTGTAGAGGATGTTTAGTAGTCAGTTTTCAGTCGATCTTTGACTTTCGATCAAGAAAGACTGTAGCAGCTGAGTTATCTTTTCAAGTGTGTGAATATTAGTACAAGTTCCAAATAGTGGGTGAGTAGCTAATAACTTAACTAATTCGTTAGCCCAGTGGTAGTGTGGTGGCTTACCAATCCAGGGGTCGTGGGTTCAATTCCCACTAAGAGGCAACGAAAAACATAGAGGCTTTTTTTCACAACCGCGAAGTTGAAAATGGTATTGTTTGGGAGAAAAAGCAAATGGTAAAGGCGAAGAAGGCAGTTTTTTTTATTTTTGTTTTAAGATCAAAATTTAGGGTAGCCACCTTAGTATTTTTTGGCCAAAAACCCAAACTTTCAGTTTACTCCAAAACGGCTCCTACGATTTTTTTAAACTTCCTCGAGTTTAATTTTTTTAAGCATTCATGTATTTTATGTAAAAAGAATATTTTGTATTGCTGCACCTCCAATACAATTTTTCTTAATAAATTCTAATTATTGAGTTTTTCTTGTGAGTAAAGTGCAGCCGGCTCTCCTTCTATAAAAGATCAAATTTTTAATGAAAAAACATTATAATTATTTATTTCAAGTAAATATTTAAGTGCATACGAGTGCAATCAGAATTGTCTAAAGTATATCTCTTATTTTAACACTAATTTTTGCAATTTTTGGAACATAAGAGTAATCATAAATAGTTTTAGCATGCAGGAGCAAGTTCGTACGACCCAGTAGTGCACATTTTTTCTTATTAATTTATATTTTCCATTAACAAACCGGTGAAGAAGAAAAGGACATTAAAAGTGTATTTAGTAGGTATACGTCACAGTGCATACTTAACTTTTATGCTTTAATTCTTCATGGTATCGTTCTTTTATGATTTGATCAAATTTAATGTGCTTGAAGGACCAACAAAAAATTTCATTATTAGTGAAAAAGCAAATGGTAGGGGAATTTACGTAGCCATACTAATATGGAAAAACATTCGACATTGAAACATAAGTATTTAGAAAAAATAATTTGGAAACAGCCATTTTGTTTAAAATCAATTAACTGTATCCTTTAAACATGATTTTGAGTGTTAAAAAAACTTAACTTAACATAAACATTTTTATCCCACCTTTTAACTGAAGGCAAAACAACATAAGTCCATAAAGAAAAAAAAATTCTCATACCTTAACGCACCATAACAGCCTAACACGATTTATGCAATTTGTTTTTAAGTTATAAACATAGCAAAACGGCCTCACTTGAGATACGCTATTTATTTTTCTAATTCACAATAAGCCATAACAGCTTAAGTGTTTACTTCTTGAATAACTATGTAACAAAAAGTTGAACATTAATTTTGAATATTTGAAACTTTGAACTGCTCTCTTGAAAAGTATGAAAATTCGACTTAAGCTGTTATGGTTTGTGGCCACAGATATATAGATGGGACAAGGTATAAAGGTAAATTACGACAAATCGGAAAGTCGGTATAGGGTGGTACGCAAGGATGAAGAGGAGATGTGGAAGTCCAAAATGTGTTGAGTATTATAAGCAGATCGCAGCATTCTGTTAACGGGATTGAAATGAGCGTAATTGGTTCTGTGAGCAGAAAGCTGAAAGAGGGGGACAGTTCTCAGATTGCGCGGATTGGTGTTAAATGAGAGCATATTGAGAAGGTATTGGCTGTCAATAGCTCCTGTAGTTAATTGATGGATAAAAATTATCTCCGCAATTTCGCGGCATTTTTCCAAAGACGTGAGTTGGATAATAAGCAGACGTTGTTCGTAAGGAGATAATATGAGGGGATTGTTCCAGGGGAGGTTACGTAACGAGAACCGAAGGAACCTTTTTTGAAAAGCCCCAATTCGCAGGGAATGGGTTTTATGGTAAGGAGACCATAATATTATGCTGGCGTATTCTAGAATAGGCCTAGCAAATGTTGTAAACAAAGCCTTTGTCACATAAGGGTCATTAAATTCTTTTGACCACCTTTTAATAAAGCCTAGAGCTGAATTCGCCTTTGAAATTATTGACTCGTAGTAAGATCTGAAGATAAGCTCTTTATCACAAACTATACCCAGATCACGAATGAAGGTGACAATTGGTATAACTACGTTTGAAAAATGATAAGAACGTTGTGAAGAAGGGAATCGTTTGCGGGAGAAGGTCATGGATTGGCATTTGTCGACGTTAAGTTCGAGAAAATTTTTGTTGCACCAAGTAATGAAGCAGAGAGAAATCGGATTCGGAAGTGAGTCTTTTAATGACCTTTATGTCATCGGCGTAGATGAGGACAGTTGAGTGGGAAATAATGTTCACAACATCATTTATGGCAATGACGAAAAGAAGAGGGAAAAGGTGGACTATCTTGAGGGACACCAGAAGAAGCAACGAAAGGATTGGATAAGTGGTTTCTAAACAGGACTCGATATAGCCGGTCCTCCAAGTATGATTTAACCCATTGGACGAACGAAGGAGAAAATCTAAAGGTTCCAAGCTTAAAAAAAACTATTTGGTGATTAATTTTATCAAATGCTTTGCTGAAGACCTCGTAACCTTTTTCCATATCATTAAGGGACTCAGACACAAATTGGGTTAAATTCGTTGCAGTAGACCTACCTTTGATGAAACCGTGCTGATGGGGACTAATCATAGATTTTACTTGAAAGAAAATCGAGTCATAGATTATGGATTCGAAAAGTTTGGGTATGGCAGAAAGCTTGGCTCTCACCAAGTTGACCAGTGAAAACTTTCGCAAAGCAGCTGTCCTGCTATGAGACAACGAACAAAGAAGAAGCATAAATTTTGCCAGCTCTGCCAACACAGAAAGACCAACTGCATTTTTAAGATTGAAAACGTTTGCCCAAAACTTGGTAATGTCCAATGGGTCATAGTATTTTTCAACCGTTTTGTAATTTCCTATTAAAATTCTCCATTGTATATTAAGATTTTCCACATTTTTAGATGAAAATGGGAACTCTTCAAGAACTGGCAAGATTGAAGTCAAACTGCCACCAACTATTTCACTTACGTCTAAATATTTAAGGAGTTGTAATTTTTTGTCACTGAAATCAAAACGTTTTACTGCTTTTATTTCTACGATATTATTTTCAGAATAATCATTTATGTCGGTAGTGAAAATTGTTGGAACTGAATACCAAAGAACATATTAGAAAGTGGCACATAAAGGGAAGAATCTTCAAAATTAACATTTGATTAACAACAGATGGAATCTCCTAGAAACCTGTGTTAACACCAGGAAGCTATGGCCTAGATACGATAAGAAAAGATCCGATTGGATTTTAACTCTTAACAAACCCTCCCTTAGATCCCTTATCGGCATTATTACAGGACACAACCTACTCGGCTACCATGAGAAGAAGATGGGGCTCAGTACGGATGACCTTTGTAGAGGCTATGGTGATGAGAATGAGCATAGCCTCTAGCCTGAGAAGAGCCATCCGCACGGAAGACCATGAACTCAGAAGTGAATAATTCGCTGTCAGCTATGTTGGGGCAGACACATTGGTTTCAGTTAGGGCAAATACGTCATAGGGTAGCTTTTGTGTGTTTAGAAAAACAGCGGAGGTCTTTGAGCGTAACCCCCTTACGTTTTGGTAGTAAACTGACAAGGATTGATGCTCACTAGGAACGATTATAATTTTTCATTTCTGTACGGAATTTTTGGATATGGGATATCCGTTTGGAAGTAATGAATGACTTGAATGAGGACAGGTCTTCCCTCACTTTTTTTGCGGAAATTTCAAGACCATCATGGAAATTCAGAAAAATTTTCATTAGTGCGTCACGAGTTAGTTTTACCCTCATAGCAGACTGAATCGGGTTTATCATGCAGGAAAGCGAGATAAAGTCGGACGTTATAATAGATTTTGTGGTCTCTAAGTCGGGACATAACATAGCGATCATCAGTGTTGACGTCGGACAAGTGTTTAGTCAGCTTAACGTTAGGAGGGATCAGTGGATTAAGAAATCCTTGAGGTTTTTGGGAGATTGGTGAGGAACAGGCTGGGTTAATGGTGTGTGAGTGAATAAAATTAGGAAGGTATGCAGACGAAATTTGCTGGGTTTCTTCGTAAGAACATTAGGTGGACTATATCCAAGACCAGGATGTGGCAAATTAAAAGGAAACACGTTTGGCCGGAGGTTTAATAGAGGTTGGAGAAATTTTTCGTTTGAGGGAAGTAAGTGAGTTTGAGAGGGAAAAGTTATGAAAGATACACGTTTTAAGTGTCCAGTTAGGATCAGGATTATTAATTTGTGGTGAGGGATTGTTTTTTGCCGTATTTGGATGAGAAGTGGTATTGGTAATCATCTTAGACAAGCGCATACGTCCAAGCCGAAAGTACCTTTTAGGGTGGTGAAATAACCAGTTATATTTAGACGGGATCAAAACCTTGAACAGCCGTTTGGTAAGCGGTTGGCAGTCACAGATATTTAAGTGATATTTCCGTTGGAAGAAAGATCGGATCCAAGCTGCATTGGCATAGCCCGGACATTTGATGAGCACGAACCATATTTTGTTTGCGGCTTCGAGTCTTCTTAGTCTCCTATTCCAATCAGATGTCTTCCAAAAATGACCATATTTATTAATTAACTGTTCATTTCCGATCACATTTTCATTAAGCAATTGTTCATTAACAGGGGTAGATTTTTCTAGGACAACTGTTTGCTTCGAGAATTTCATCATGAATTGAAATGTTCCCGGTTTCGCACGAGGGATTTTCAGGTTGCACAGTAACGTTCCTGAGGAGCGATGCTATTGACCGAGTTAAGCAATTGATATAAGTTCCGTTGATACCCTAGAAAGCATACTGTTTATATGTTCGAATTCGCTATAGAACCTCGAGAGTGTGTGATCGGAAGGACCTGGATGATGAGCTTTGCAAAAGACCATCAATATCGGATCTTATAACGTTTAGGTTATCCTTTAGGTTTTTTTTAATTCAATAGCCGAACCGTTAAACTCACTCAATCTATCATTCAGATCGGGTCTCAATGTATTTAATGCACTGGTGAGGTCCATTAATTTTTTTTCCAAAGAACAAAGTTTATTCATACACTGGGTAGAGGGGAGGTTAGATTGTGTGATTGTTTCTTCAATGTTACCACAGAGCCTTCTCGACGGGTCTCCACCTTGCCGTTGGTGAGGAGGCTTACGCGAGAACTTCAAGTAGGTTAAGTTGCAGATTCAAGCTTTTGAGCAGACCACCAACTTAGGTTTAAGCAAACTAAGAGAGGCCCACCCCTATGAATATGGAAGAATTACAAAAACAGAACAAAACCATAGCGGGGATATACGCTATAAGGTCGGTAGAAGTTACGGCTATCGGCTTAGGCTTTGCCTTGCGGTCTCAATACCGAGAGGAGTAGTCGCCAGCGACAACCTTTCATAAAATTTTATTTTATTATGACTCAACATATAATTTCGAAACTTCTTCTTCTTTTTCTTTTTTTCTTTTTCTTTTCTCTTTTTATTTTCGTTTCTCTTTTCAGTTTCGGAAAATTATAAGCACACGGAAAATCTCAATACGAGCTTGATCAAGGACAATTGTCTAACTGAAGAAGAGGAAAATCTTCTCCTGAATCCCTATTCTTAAACCTTGGTATGGGGGATGGCGCCAGCGAAATCGACGTTGACGATAACGTAAGTGAAGTCTGCTCGGTTGCCAGCGCCAACCTCTCAAAAATATCAAGGGAATCCAGAAGATGTCGTATTACGAATAGTGAAAGGACTGTTAAAAGACTAGGGCAGTAAGATTGGGATCAGCTGACACAGCAGGAGAGGAAGAGGCTGCATAACGCACGTGCTTTTCTGGATAGGGAGGGTCTGGGAAAAGATAGGCACCCCGCTAATCTAGCACCAGAACCTCTCACAACGATCAACAGTGTAGCCACGGTTATAGACAGAAGAACGTCAAAACGTAAGGCAAAAAAACCGCCGTTTTGCTAATAGGACACCAGAGTCCTTGACTGCAAAAGAGAAGGCAGTGTTGGACAGATCCAAAAAGCGCTTACAGACTAACGCTACGGGATAAGAACTAAACACACAAAAAACATCGACAGGTAGGGATGAAAAAACACCTCTTGATGAACCTTGTTCTTCTAAAAGAACAAGGAATGAACTTTCCCCGACCGACTCTTCGCCTAATAAGGCAAATAAGAGAATTAAGACCTCCCGAGCAACCGTAAAGGGACAACAAGTTGCCATTGCCGATTTCGGTAAACCTTCACGGAAGCTGTCCGAGGATGAATGGCAACTTCTGGAGCTCAGAATCCTGGAAGAAGTCAGAAGTCACTCAAGACTTCACCAAGAACACCTCGGCCCAATGCAGATCTGCGCCTTATCGATGTGAAGGAGATTAAAAATATCTCCAGACCAACTGGCGTACTACTGGTGAAAGGTCCAACCCTACCATATGATCGCATAGAGAGATATATCATATCTCTCAACAATGACCTCCTCAGCCAAGACTGGGAAATAGTTAAGTGCGAGAAGACCAGCAAAGGCACCGAAGTGATGGTAAGGCTAGTCCATAAATCAATACCACTACTGAGGAAAGTGGACTTCAAAGTACGAGTCGGGATAACCAGATGCAAACTTAGATTGACATCAAATAAAAGAAAACAGGTTAGTAAGGCGATGAACAAATCTTTACTATGCAAATGGAATTGAAAATCTTACAAACAGCGCTGCCACCCTTGTAATGATAAAGCGCAGTATATTTTGTAAAATAACGCAGTAGATTTCATCTGAGCGCAGTAATTCCAATTCACTAAAAATTCAAATTTTTATAAAATGTTTAAAATAAATTAAAAACTAAAACTATCACAATTCATTTTAAATACAATCCATTCTTTAAAATTACTAATTAAGACCACGAAAATTATTCATTTTTCTTTTACAAAACAAATAAATAACTAAATCAATTTAAAAAAAATTAAAATGTTTATAAAATATTTACATACAATAAATTAAAAACTTAAAAGATCACAACTCATTTCATATAATACTAAAGTCCAGTCTCTGAAATTACAATTACGTTCTTACAAATTCTCCGTTCACAAATTTGAACTCTTTAAAAAAAAAAACAATCTACCGGAGTCTGAAGGGGACCAATAAACAATTTTTGGGTCTGAAAGTTCTTCGTCAAAAATTACATTTTGTAGAGTTTTAGTGCTGAGGTTATGTCTGTTGCCAGTTTTCACCAAGTTGACCAGTGAAAACTTTCGCAAAGCAGCTGTCCTGCTATGAGACAACGAACAAAGAAGAAGCATAAATTTTGCCAGCTCTGCCAACACAGAAAGACCAACTGCATTTTTAAGATTGAAAACGTTTGCCCAAAACTTGGTAATGTCCAATGGGTCATAGTATTTTTCAACCGTTTTGTAATTTCCTATTAAATTTCCACATTTTTAGATGAAAATGGGAACTCTTCAGGAACTGGCAAGATTGAAGTCAAACTGCCACCAACTATTTCACTTACGTCTAAATATTTAAGGAGTTGTAATTTTTTGTCACTGAAATCAAAACGTTTTACTGCTTTTATTTCTACGATATTATTTTCAGAATAATCATTTATGTCGGTAGTGAAAATTATTGGAACCGAATACCAAAGAACATATTAGAAAGTGGCACATAAAGGGAAGAATCTTCAAAATTAACATTTGATTAACAACAGATGGAATCTCCTAGAAACCTGTGTTAACACCAGGAAGCTATGGCCTAGATACGATAAGAAAAGATCCGATTGGATTTTAACTCTTAACAAACCCTCCCTTAGATCCCTTATCGGCATTATTACAGGACACAACCTACTCGGCTACCATGAGAAGAAGATGGGGCTCAGTACGGATGACCTTTGTAGAGGCTATGGTGATGAGAATGAGCATGAAGACACTGCTCATTTTCAATGCCACTGTCCTTCACTCTGTCTTACCAGAAAGAAAACTTTAGGCAACTTCTTCTTCAATGAACTAGAGGAACTATCAGAACTGCCAGGCAAAAGCTTACTAAACTTTCCCAAGACCTCTAAATGGTTAATCGAACCACATGATTCATAGGTTATTTTACTTTTCAGGAAGTTACAACACTTCAGGGTACCACAATGGATCTACATTGATCTAAGTGTGATGGTGACAACATCAACTATCAGCCTGCTAAACCTAACCTTACCTAAGTCAAATTTCTTAGAAATGTTTGAAATTTGCTTAGAGTTTTCGTGGGAAAGTGATTCTTTTAAGCACTGGATTGCAATCATTATATCTGGGACAGATATTTTATTGCATTCATCGCAATAAAAAGCAAAGTTGCGTAAATAGTCTTTAAGGTAGCAAGACGCTTTCCTGCTCAAGCCAGAACAAAAGGGGTGAAAGAATTTTCCACAAAGGCCACTGCATTTCAGTAGTTCCGCGTTTGAGTCAACGATGACGCACATTTTGTTTGAACACGACATTATTAAATTAAATTAGGTCAGTCAGTTAATGCAAAGGCAGCGCAAAATCAATGGATCAGCAAAACGGGCAATTAAAACAAAACAAAACACAAATTGGGTCAGTTGCAACTTTTATACAGTTAGCAATGGGTCAACAAAAAGGGCAAATTAAAACAGCGGGAGCGAAATAAAAACACGTCCGAACTGGAGAAGGTGTACTTTACCAATCATGTTTTTTTATACTGACCATTAATTCCAAAAAGTTGCAAGTAAATATGGCCAAATGACACTTTAGAAAAGCGACAAATGGTCGTATGTTCTAATATGGAAACATGACACTTTCACATCATATGGCCATAGAACATGGCACCCTTATCAATAGTGAGTCAGAAGAAATGTAAATTATTTCGAATGTTTTATGTTATAGTCTTATCGTTACCATTATTGTTATACTTTCTGACCATAAAGGCTTGAGGTTTGCTATAAATGGTTTCTTTTGTTCATAAAAATAGTGTTTGACGTATAAATGATGTGGGACTTATGTCCCACCTTTCAATCAAAAATTGCGGAATTCTGTCCCAGCAAAGTTGGACTTAAGTGCAAAATCGTTTTACACGGACCTATGTACGACTGAATTCCATTTTGGACTAATGACCCGTGGATAAAAGCAGTTACGTACACAAAGTGTCTTATTTTACGAAAAAAAAGTTTTGGTTTTTTCTATAATTCTCGAAAACGGCAAGGTATTTTTCAATTCGGTTTCTTGTGTTTGACTAAAAATATTTGTAAAAAAAAATTATTTCATCCAATTAACAGATCGGTGAAGGTCGGTATTCAGCGGCTCCTCTATAATTATTAATCTAGGGGCCACTAAAAAAGATCAAATTTTCAGGATCCCTTTTCCGATTTTTCGCTTATCATTCGAAAATAGGTAGGTATTCTTCAAAAGTCACACGTCCATTGTTTCATACATACGATTTTCTAATTTGAATCGCCAAATAAAAGTAATAAATGCGGTGCGTGCGCCGACGGACGTGACGCCCGCGTGCGTCACCGGAACAGAATCAACAATAAATCAATCAATTTTTAGTCTCTTGAATTTGTAATGACGCAGATGACGATCTTCATCTCAAATTCTCAGATGAGACGATAGATCACAACTGAAAAATGCTGAGGAAAGACACTGTAAACATCGGTCTGTTATTGTTAAATCCTTTTCAATACCTTTTCAAATCGCGTAAGCAAAATTGAAATTCGTGTTGGAAAGGGAATCCTTTCGTTTGTTTGGATATTTGAAGTTGAGGAGCCTCGGTTTTATTATTTCTTATCCACGTGCCTCTTTTATTGAATATTCCATAGAAAATCAACAAAATTGTCTCGTGCATTCAAGTTATAAGCTAGACATTGGCTTGAGGACAGTATTGTTCCATAATGCTTCCTCTCCTCATCAATGATTTAATATTTATTTTCCATATGTGACCTATCTTCAAATTCTTAGGGCTCACACATGGGAAAATCATTATACATGCAATCAGCTGCCTTTGCGGACCATGACTCGACTCAACTCCTTGACCACAACTTGAGACAGTCCTCTTTTGTAGGGTGGTTCTAATGATGTTTCTTTCCGGTTTTACGAATTTTTGATGAATGGTGCGATGGTCACTTAGGGTGCATATGTGTATGCGCAATGACTCTGGAATTGTATTGAGTTGTCCTAATTGACTTGGATATAGGCGCTAAATGTCAACCAAACGAGGATAATTTGCTGTAATGTGTGACGGTGACCATCGATAAATAGCGTTGGTTGATGCAAATGAAAGTTTGGAACAAAACAATTTTTTTTTGTCGAAGGAAAACCATTAGTTAGTTAAAATTGCAGTGAATTTTCAGAGAGGAGGTCATGTTTCAAAAGAGTTCGCCTGAGATACAGCACGAATGAATTTAAGAGTTATATCAGTGCAACTAATGACTGGAATATTGAGATAGGGTATCATATGACATTCATTTTTCTCGATACTACAGACACCTATTTGCCCTTAAGTTGAGGAACCCTTAAACATCAAATCCATTAACTTTCATATTGCGTCCAACGAATTTGGGTGGTCAACTCCATTTACAACAAAACTAAAAGTAATTTTTTTCTCCCAAAGCAACCATAAATTCCGCAAATATGAGATCCACATCCAATACCACAACAAACATCTGTCGTTCAACTGTCACTGTCTCTCGAACCAGAGTCATATCTCATATAGCGATAGCGTGTCACATAAATCACTTCAATTGCCAAAGACTACTCAATATTTTCTAAAAAAAACCCTTTCGTCGCCAAATGATCAAATATTGAATGGAACCCTTTAGAATCGCAAGTACTTTAAGCGCACACAAGACACAAACCAAGAATATGAAGCAATGCGGAAGGGGTTACGAATGTGAGGATTAAGTATTGAGAAGGGTTGCCTTGTGCTATCAATTAAACAACGCACCCCCGCATGATGACTGCACATAAATCCAGTATCCAAAGCTATTTCGAATTCCCTCCGTCCGGCAACCAGCTAAGACCAAGTGAATTCGGAAGAAACCGCAAGATATGCATGCAAGATGGGAATTGGGAAATGGGTTTGATTATTTCGGATATCGAACAAAAGGTTAATGCCCGTCGCGTCGTTCATTCAGAATCAACCCTTTTTGTTTTGTCAAAATCCAAAGTTTGTCAGAAAATCAAATGAGGGAGACGACGAACGCACACATTTTCGATTGGGTTTTCTTCCTGCAGTGAATAAATATAGGGTAATTACACAGTTTTTTCAAGTGAAAATGACCACAGGGCAGGCGTTAATAAAGCCGGAATATTGCATTTTCCGTTCTGAAAAACTGAGGAAGTAATCTTAGGTATTATTTTGTCTAGAGCAGATCGCTGTTGGGTGTTTTTCTATTACATGTTCTTGTGTTTGGTAGCCTTGGTTGAATCTTCAGTTAAGGGTGGAAAAATAAGAACGAGGAGTGATTGGCGTAGCGATGCAATAAGGAATAATTGTGCCACCATATCGATTTTATGGAATTGAGAAAGTATGGGGGAATTGGTGAAGGGAACACCCTCGTACCTAATTGGACATTGAAAGTGTCTTTAAAATGGCGAAGGGAAAATGGTGGAAGTCTGGTATTTCTGGAATATTTCAATAGATTTTAAAAGACGAAGAATTCTTTGATATTTTTTTAATTTTAAATGTCAAGTGTTTTTTCGTTTTTGGCACTATGTTTGAATAAAAATGTATGATGTATAGAATATTTATAGTGAAAATGAAATCCAAGCGCCTTGGTACTTTTGCCATAATGTTTATTACAATTTCATAATCGATGTCAATTTCTTTGTAGATGTTAAGTAACATCAAGCCGTTCAGCCGCTCCTCGTCGGTTTTGCTTCACAGATAAGTTTTTAATCTGCGCAGACATGAGAAAGACCGCTTACTTGTAGCCACAGATACTGGCAGTTGGCAGTGTCGCACCGATTTGCATATAACGATGAAGTAACTTGTATAAAGAAGCATCGCAAACATTTAAGGCGTCTATGTATAAAGTTTTTGGGCCGTTTTTTATTTGAAATACTCAAGCAGTGTCTGCAACAATAGTTTATTAAACATTGACAACTATAAAGAATTTATAAGAAATAAGAATAAATTTTGTACCTGCGCCACATTTTCATCTCAGTTAGCAAATCATCCAAACATCCTCTTATATCATCTGGCCATTCATGAGCAAAAACTTCGACATTTATTTTCATGTCTTCTCATCAATTTTGCAACACTTTTCTTGCAAAATATTTTGAACCAATTTTTTTAACTGAAAGCACAAATGGTGCAAAAAAATATACATAGACTAACAAAAATATTCTGCTGTAAAAATGCAACCAAATCTTGTTACGGACTTATGTCGCATTTCAACAATTTCTTAGAAAATATGGTTGGCATATCCTACGCAGTTTGTAGGCAAAATCCATTTTGACAGCTTTGTTACCCATCTCCTTTCTCTATTTCATCTCTGGCAACAACGCAACATGCTCGTTTGCATTATTCCCTACACGGCGAATACAGAATTGGCGAACATTTGGCTAATGGTTATTTCTTATTTCATAGAAAAAAGAGATTTGCTTGCGAACATCTCCCTACATGCGAACAACGAAACCGAAGAAAATGAGAAATTCGAAAATGTTTGGCAACAGCAAACCAATTATGAAGAATTTAAGGCGAGCACGAGCATGTTCGTCGTTAAGGGTTTTCCTTAAGTATGTGTGATCTGGTGTGGATATGATGAAGTTTTTTTTTAATTTCGGTAAATTTTGTTCACAATCCGCGTTAGATTCGAAACGACCGATGCATATTTTCGTCGCAGCTCCCGTTATTTGTGAATTGGGACTCACCAATCGTAGCAAATTTATTAAAATTATGGGTTTAACATAGTTTGAGAATTTGAGTTGGAAATTAATTTTGAACCATTTCTGTTTATTTTTCTTTTGAACAATAATGGATAGATATTTGTTAACCCTCTGCGTTCGCCCCTGGCCGATAACATTGGAGAAGAAGGTTCAACCGTCCAGAAGGCCAAGAAAAGACGACTACATAGGCTCGGCCACATCGAGCGAATGGACGAGAACGCTCCAGCCAATAAAGTCTTCTCATCATAGCCCCCAGGTTCGAGACGGCAAGGAAGACCGAACCTACGGTACAAAGAACGAGTGACTGCGGATGCCAGAGCGCTTGGTTTCGGCGACTGTGAAATATACGCCATACGTTTTATCAAGCTCATTGGAATTATTTATAAATGATTTCAATTCAATTCTCAAAATAACAGAGAGAATGTCCAAATTAAACTCAAACACTGTCATTCAATATTAAAATACTAACACATTTCACTTAAATTTAAATTTGAAATTTTTCACAAGATTGCCAGCGAAATTCCAAAAGATTTAACAATTACCAATAACCCCCGGGTGTTGATTGCCTTGCCCAAAGATTAACTGTTATCTATCAAATCCGACCTTATGTTCCAAGCTTTCGACATAGGTACATTTGCTCATCCATTATCCTCACAACAATGACAACAATATCTGCAGATTCCAGGATAGATGACAATCAGTGAGAGTAAATAAAATAAAATTGACACCTTGCATTTTTCGACGGTTTATCGTCTCGTCACTAATTCTTACAGTTAAGAGCATAATTCAAAAACCACACACAAAACTGTATTTCCATTCATCCCTTACATTACTTTACAATAAGTACATGAAAATAATGAATCACACCAGGATATCCTTATTTTGCGGGATATTGCAGGAAGTTTTTCCACACACATCCCAAAACGACAGCACAAAAAAGGTGTGATAATCTGCAATGAGATGAGCATGCCAAATTTCTTCCTCTTTTTTTCTGGGCACAAATCTCTGGATTATCAGTTCTAATCGGGTTTGAGAGAAATGATTTCATTTTCATTTTCAAGTTCAAAATTCGAGTTGAAAAAAAAAGTATGTACTCGATTCTTGATTTGAAAATACTTTATCTTGGGAATTAGAGAAGAGGAGGAGAGTATTGTTTTGACACAATCAACAGTAGAAATTGTCGGAAGGGTTAATTGTTTCTTGGTTTTGTGTCTACCATAAAGAAAAAGAAGAGAAAAGATAGAATGATAGGAAGCGAAAAGTTAGATCCTTTCTTTTGGATGCTGCTTTTCTGATGAATGATCCTCAAATGAAGCAAATTACAATCAAATTTGTTTTCTAGGTAGGAACGGAACACATTTATAGGAGGTAGGACCTTACAATTAATGGCAAAGGCAATGTATTTAATACTGAAAATAACGTTTTATTGACAGTATATATTCGAAAAAATATCGCAACCTTTATATATATACAACTTTTTTTTACATAAGTTTGTATTGTATTGAAACCAATCGTGATAATACTAGGCGTTCCATATACAGGGCCGGTCTTAGCTATCTTGGCGCCCAGGCCCGTAGCCAGGGGGGCATTGAGGGGCAATGCCCTACCTTAAATCTGAAATGCCCTACCTTAAAAAAATCAACTTTCAAAAATGCCCCACCTTTAAAAATGCCCTTCTTATAAAAATGCTGATCTTAAAAAATGTTCCAGCTTTAAATATTTCCTGTCTTAAAAATGCCATACCTTAAAAAATGCTTTGAAACTCCATTTATTAAAAATGGCCTACCTTCAAAAATATCCTACGCATAATAACGTCCGACTTTTAAAAATTTCCCACTTTAAAAAATGCTCTTGCTTTGAAAACTCCCTGCATTAAAAATGCCCTACCTTCAAAATATCCTACCTATGAAAATGTCCGACTTTCAAAAATTCCTAGTTTTAAAAATGCACTACCTTCAAAAATGTCCTTCGTATGAAAACATCCGACTTTTAAAAATGCCCTAATTTAACGATGCTCCAACTTTATTTACTTCCTGCATTAAAAAGGCTCTACCTTCAAAAATATCCTACTTTGCCACAGAAAAACAAGAGCTATAACAAAACGTTTTCAATAATTTGTTTTTGATTCTACCTTGGGTCTCTCCGTACAAAAATAAGCACAAGTTGAAAAAATGTTGAGCGCGCATCGTCTTGAGGCCTTGAACCTTTTGATAGATACACACATATTCGTTGAAATGAGTTATGAATGTGTGAACATATATATATTTTATTCAGTGGGTGGATGGTGGAAACTAAAATTAAAAAAGAAAAAAATATGGAGTTCATACGACTAACTTCCCAGAGTAGAAAAATACGTAAAAACATTAATTGTTTTGCAAAATATTCAGCCGATGCATCCCGTTGTAGATGTACACGCACGTTTGTTCAATGTCAAATTCCATAAAACTGATAATTTGATGAAAAAAATTAAGTTCATTGAATAACAGCGGCGCCATCTGCCAAAAGTTGATCTAACCATTTCGTGGACTCATTAACAACTACATTGAGTTTGGAATCTTATAACTTTTTTATGGTTCATCAAAAAGGCTAGATTTAATAATTTTCTTGAATAAAATTGAACGCTTTACGAAAAAATCTCTCTTTATTCTTTTTATAAGCCGCCCG
Source organism: Sphaerophoria rueppellii (assembly GCA_920937365.1). Taxonomy (NCBI): domain Eukaryota; kingdom Metazoa; phylum Arthropoda; class Insecta; order Diptera; family Syrphidae; genus Sphaerophoria; species Sphaerophoria rueppellii. Next base: position 59,324,163 of record CAKKXW010000004.1, on the reverse strand, counting down.
CTATTCAACTTTGAAATGTAAAATGTGATTTTTTCTTCATTTTTTTTTTTACAATTTTTTAATGCAATTATTTGGGTTTACAAAAAAATTTGGCAAACTTTTCGAATTTTTTGTATTATATATTGGTTTTTGGTTTAACAAATCCTTGTATTTAACTGAGAAACTCCTAAAACTATCGTATCGTATCGGCATGTCATTACGATGATGGAGAAGTGGGCATCGCAATTCTGTTTGTCTGTCTCTATCTCAACCTTCAGCCTAAAAGATTAAAAAAATTGACTTCAAACTTGGCAGTTAAGGGGTTTGGACTTTTCCCTAGTGGAGGAAATTGAATAAGGATCAAAACTAACGGTCCTTGTCATATGACAAAATGAGAAGATTTTTTTTTCTTAAAAATGGCTCCAATTTGAATGAACCCAAATTAAAAAGATCCTCCGCCTTAGTCATTGTTTATGCAAGAGCATAACGTCAGTTCAAAGGAAAAACTAACTAACTACATAGGATTTCAATAGCAGTTAGTGAGTTTTTCCTTTGAAGCGACGATAAGTAAACTGACAGCACGTATACGTCACAGTGCATGTGGGAAATCTGCAAATAGTGTGAATTACAACTTTTTTTTATAAATAATCTTTGGCATTTAAATAAAAACTTGCATTCAGGGATAGAACAAAATTTTCATCTTATTGCTAACTAATTTTAACAAAACAACAAAAACTCAGACTCTTTTTAAATTAAAGCCAATTAAAGCTTGTTACTGAGAATATCAATTTGTTTATATTGAAATTATTCGTTAGACTATCTTGTGATTGAAAAATCATACCTTAGAATCAAAAATTTAAACATTTTTTTCTGCTTGCTTTTTTTCTGCTTGCTTTTTAAAGTATTTTTGAAACAAATACATAAACACAAGCCTAACACAGAACATAACCAATACAAATATAATATTTTATTTTATTTTTGGTTACTTAGTAACGTCAAAATGTCCTCAAAGGCATAATGGAATGACCGAAATACAAAATTTACCAATGCCCTACCTAATATGACCGTTGCCCTACCTTAAATTTAACTCTGGCTACGGGCCTGTTGGCGCCCAAGACGAGTCAAATATTTGGCGCCCCCTTTTTTTCTTATAAACTATTATAACTTCCTTCTCCAGAATTAAAAAGGATGGAACTTGTATCTCACTTATAAAATTGCAAGTTGATGAAAAAGTATGATTTATGCTTGAAAGAATAACTGCGTCAAATTCTCCATTTCAAGTCTTAATGACTTACACGTTATTGATACATATAGACACCTTGACTGTAAGCTTTCATCGAAAGATGGCTGACGGTTTTTGATGGATTAAAATTTTTACTTTTGGAGTGAATTTGCAGGTGATCTGTTGAGATTTGGAGCGATTTCAGAAGCTAAGATTGGTTTGTTGTCTTTCTGTAGATTTTGACGGCTAATAAAGTCTGAGTGCTGATTTTACGTGAAATGGGTTCAACTATGAACCGAAATATTACGTGAAGACTCGAAGCTTTTTATACTATTTACTATGCTTGCACTACACTTAGGCACGCTAACATGGGCAATTGGGCTTGCTCGTAGAAGGGGTGGGATCTTGCGGCTCCCCTTGGAATATAACGTGCTTTGAGTCTTATATCGCCATACCACAAAATAATCTTTTAAATATCGTTCCATAACATCAAATTTACCCCGTTTTAACGCCAACAATATAGCTTTTTCATTGAGGCTCTCTTTAGTCGCTACATATATAGCGACTCCGTTATCACTGCGCCACTCCTCCTAGTTTTAGTATTACCTAGTTAAATTTGTTTCTTAAAATATTATAATATTTGATGCATGGCACAATTCAGAAGATATTCCGGAAATCAAAAAAAAAATATGTCGAAATGTCAAGAACACAGGAAAATAATATCAAAATTTGCTGCATGATAGCAAAAACAATAGTAAAAACTGTTTGCAGTAATTGTAAAATACCTAATTTTCAATCTCTTCTCCAATGACAGCAGCTAATTATTTGTATCATGTGATATGCATATCCATCGTATTTGTAATATCTATAAAAGTCTTACGGTTGATACATTAGTAAAATAGATAATACAAATACGTTAAGAAATTAACAGCGCCAACTATTGAGAAGATCCAGCCTTACCTCATAAAATCTCATAGGACTACGATAGCGATTAAAAAAACAGCGCCTTAACGATAGTGGCGCCCCTGGATAGTGGCGCCCCAGGCGACCGCTTGGGTCGCCATACCCAAAAGCCGGCACTGTCCATATACAAAGATCGCAACGCAAACTATTCATTATCCTTGAAAGGCATCAACAAACTTCACAAATTCAAATTTATTGAAAACGAGAAAAAAACGGAAATAACAAATCTACCACGTGGATGACTATCCGCTTTCCGGTTACCTTATTTTTTTTTGTTCATATTTTTTTTTTTCTTCAAAAATAATTACCCAGTTCCACCTAATTAACCCATTTTTTCATTTCTCCACCTTCAGCAGAGCAACCGAGACGTGCGTTTTAGCGTTTACAATATAGATCTCAATGTCACTTTGACTGAGGCAAAATCGTTTGGTGGAACATAATTCTCAGTTTTCATTGAGATATAATAATTACCTTTCAAATTGTTGTTGCACATATGACTGTCTGCCTCGTCAAAATAGCTGAGTGAGAAATCGAATCCAAAATAATTTCATCTCAGAAGTCTGTAAAAAAAATCTCAGTTCTCAGCTGAGAGTTTTTGTTCCACTTAAAAAAATGTCTGAGATCTCTGAGATCTCAGTGAGATGTTGTTAGGTGGAACTGGCCTGATAGTTGACTATTGTTGGAATGTCAAAAAAAAAAAATGTATGTGTTTTAGTTGGAAATTGTTAGAAATAATTGATATAACACAAAAACGCGTTTTAGTTAGGTTTGGTTAATCTGTAAAAACAAATCTTTTTAGGTTACATTTTCATTTTCTTTTGAACAAAATAATTCAAATGGATAAAGAGACAACAATTTTTGTTGCTCTATATTTATTGCAATATTTAAGAATGATCTTGATATGGTAAGTTTTTAAAAACTTACTTGATATAAGAACATATCTATTTATTTATTTTTGAAAAACCGACAGGTCAAAGCAAGAGAAGCAAATGGAACGTTTAACAAACAATTCTTTTTTGTAAGATGATGAAAATTCATTATCTGATTCTGAAGAAGATTTGGTTCTAGCGGCTATATCGATTCTGTGTTGGCCTTTTATGACGGACAGTCTTTCCAAGATAACTTTCGTCTTACAAGGCTTGATATGAATTTGTCTTACGGGAAATAACTTTGATTTGGAAAGAAGATTCCCACGGAAACAATGTTCCCTTTGAAAACAAGTTCTTGGAAGAAATGGTCGATCTGAAGACCTTGTGAAATGTTTGTACTTTTAGATAAATACACAGATAAAGTCTTTATTTTCTGAAATGTATTCAATGTTTTTTCTTTATTGGCGATAGGATTCATAAAAATAGTTACATGTATCAATAAAATGTTTTAAACTATTAACACTGAGTTTTTTTTTCAAGCCGAAAAGCAGGTGAGCTCACATTGGTGCTCAGGTTCGGAGCCGCCTTAAATCTGCTCGTCCTTGGCTTTAATTTGTCCATAAAGTTTTCTTCAATTTCAGAAATATTCCCGCTTTAAGAGAGAGTTGGACTTGACAAAATTAAATAAGTTGGTTTTGCGTTCTTAGCAGGAGCGTATCGGAATCCAGCTTTTTATAATTTAGAATAACAAAAAAAAAAGTTATAAAATCCCGTCTTCTAAAATACCGCCTTTTAGAAATGCCACTAATTCAAAATCCCGATCTATATAGGGTAGACCGGGGACCATTTGCCAGAGGGGAGGCTTTATTTTTCGATTTTTCTTATAAATCGAAGAAAATTAAATATATCGAGAAATCGATTTTTATTGCACATCTCTAGGTAGAAACTTTCCACATAGTTTGACAGTTCTCATTCTCAGTCTTACGCGAGAGTGGCACTACTTTTCATTTTCCAGGTACCGGAAACAAAAAATAGAAGGTGAATATTTTCAATAAAAGTCAAGTGGTTTAATTTGTTAACAAACTTTTAACACCAATTTTCCATCTTATCTTAAAAAGTAAAAAAAAATTATTTCATAAAGTAGCTTCTGGGGTGCCTTTGCCACGTGTTTGTGTGAAGGTTTTGCCACTGGCAAAACCACCCCCAAAGTGGTGTTGCCACTATCAAAACCGCACCTATAGCGGCCTTGCTAATGGCAAACCCACCCCACAAAGTGGCTTTGCCATTGGCAAGAGCACCCATAAAATGCCCTTACCACTGGCAATGACTGAATTGATAGGTGAATGATTTTCAGATCGAAAGATGCCGCGTTTTTATGTCAAGAAATCCAACCGCGCTATGTCCATTAGCGCAACGTCTAAATTTTTTGGGTTTAAAAGAACTACCCTTAGGGAACGCTGCAAGAATTTGTGTATCGCTAAGGATCTCTTAAAAGAAAGTGATACAGCTGTTTCCAAACTTATCACTCCAAATTTGCTAGCAACCAGGGCCCTATTTCATAAAACTACAAGACTAATAATTATTTGTGAATTTACTTGTAGCTTGTAAATTATCAGCAAATTTCTGTTTCATAAAGAATTTCAATAGACTAATTATTACAAGTAAGTAGACTTGTAGCTACAAGTGAAATTTACAAGTACGGCGAATATTTCTGTTTCATAAAAGTATTTGTAAAATTTTTATTAGTGATAGACTTGTAGCTACAAGCGATTTTTTTACAAGAGTAGAAAGACTAATAAAAACAAAATATGACGGCTAATTTTGGTTCCTTTGGGTTTTAAATGTAATTCATGGATAACGTTGTACATATCACTAAAATGGAGCTTAAATTATCAAGCATTATAATCAAGAATTTACAACAATTTTTGGGTGTCATGGATAGAAGAAAATATACTAGTTTTGTTGTCCTTTTAAAGAGCGTTAATGGACGTCGTTTGGCATAACAACGCGGTCTTTTAAATTTTTATGATATCAAAAATTAGTTGGCACTCAAATCAATCTTTCATTCCTAGTTACAAAAAGTCTTGCCTTTAAAATTTGTATGCATTCATCTTCTTGCAATATGCACACAAAATAGAAGCTTTCGATTGTAAGTAATTGCGGTTTAAGGATATAAAGGAAACGACTTGAATTTAACTTTTTGATATAGTAAGAAGGATTTGTATTGGTGCCGGGCATTTGTATGGTACTTAAAAAAAAAATTGCATTGTTATAGCATTGAATTTTCATATGCTCTTGCTGTAAGGATTTCAACATTCATACATACAATTCAAAATGGTTATAAATGAAAACGATCTAACACCGATAAATTAAACAATTTTCTTGAACATATTTCGTCTTTCACTGCTGCTACAGAAAGTTCAAATATTTGTTTATTATTTGTTTATTTTCGTTACTCCTAGTTACACTTGTAGTTTTTTAGAAGCAAAATAATTTGAACTCGCCCGACTACAAATAAATGAAAAATTTTCTGAAACAGAAAACTACAACTCCATACTTTATTTGTGCTGGTAGCTACAAGTCTACAAGTACAACACTAATAGTTTTATGAAATAGGGCCCAGGTGTTCACTGCTCCTCAAGAAGAAGAACTTGCTCGATACTCTAAAGAAAGCTCGAATTTAAAATATGGTTTTACATATGCTATGGCACGATGCTTTGCTTTTGATTCCGCCAAAGTAAATAATATAAGTGTGCCTCCTTCTTGGACTGGAAATAAAGCCGCCGGTGTTTATTGGATACAATCGTACATGAAATCCACGCCTAAGCTTAAGAAAACCTGAAAACACAAGTCTATCACGTGCCACTGCCTTCACCAGAAATGCTATCGATGACTTTTTTAATTATCTTTCAAGGCTTTACTTGCGATTTTCGTTTGCACCACAAAACATTTACAACTTAGATGAGACAGGAATTACAACTGTCCTTCCTTCGTCTGAGCTACAGTGATCTATGAAAAGCGTGCTTTTCTTTTTTTAACTATCGCATTGTTACTCTTATCCTTGTAATCCTAGGTCATAGCTACTAAAGGACAACGAAGAGTGTCCCAAAAAGCATCAGCTGAACGCGGAAGCCTTGTTACAATGGTTGGAATAATAAACGGGGGCGAGATGTCCATTCCACCTGTTTTTGTCCTACCAAGGGTTAAGTTTGAAAATCGGTTTTTACATGGTGCACCTACAGGAAGTATCGCCTTGTGCATAAAAACAAAAAGTAGGTGGATGTCTTCCGAAGGTTTCATCGATGTTTTAAAGCACATTCAAACCTACGCCAAATGCTCCACCGATAATCATATATTGCTTCTCTTAGATAATCATGTTTCGCACTGCAGCCTGGAAGCGATTCAGTTCTGCAAGGTGAATGAATCTTTTAACATTTTCACCATACACTTCCCACAAATTACAAAAGAGTTTTCTTCAACAGGGATTTGGCCCTACAATTCCCTAGTCTTTCCTGAAAATGACTTTGTAACATCAGAAGACATCCATATTACAGGCGATTCCGATTCTCCAACTGAAATTATTTTTGTTTTATGTACGATTCGGGTACAGTGAAGGTGAAGGTGAAGGATATAATAATAAAACTATCGATCGGAGTTTGATTTGCTCCGATCGGGTATACGGTAAAGGATGATAATGTAAATAAATTTACCTTGAAGCATCCATCAAATGAATCCTTGTTTAATCTTCTTACGTTTGCTGATTATTTTCTGGTTTTTATTTTGTTACCTTCTTTTTTTATTGCAAAATTCAATAAAAACTATCTCGATTCCAACTGTTGTTCTTTTAATGTTTTGATTGCAAACTGTGAAGCTGCCATAAAAGGTGCTGCAAGTCATTTGAAAACACACGAGAAAACATTTCAGAAGAATATTCATAATAAAAATATTTAATGGCTAACATATTTCTTAGTTTTGAGAGCACCTACATTTTTTATACAGTTTAAAATTGCATATACACATTAAATTTATGTATTTATGTAATGAATTTTCAAGTAAAACAAATTGGACTGTATAAGTTTATTCTGCCTTCGTTTTTCATTAAATGAAGAAATTCGGTTTGCTTTGTTCATTTACTTACTTACTTAATTAAAGTGGCGCTACTGTCCGTTGTGGACTTGGGCCTCAATCAACAGTCTCCGCCAGCTAGCTCGGTCCTTAGTTAGTCGTCTCCAGTTTTGCACTCCAAGTTGATTGAGGTCCTTTTCCAATTGAGTGCGCCACCTGAGTCGCGGTCTTCCTCTCCTCCTACGTCCCTCGGGAATAGTGTCGAAGGCTTTCCGGGCCGGAGCATTGGTGTCCATCCGCTCTAAATGACGGAGCCATCTGAATCTCCGGACCTTGACCCTTCTGGCTAGGTCCATGTCGTTGTACAACCCGTAAAGTTCGCTGTTGTATCTTCTTCGCCATTCCCATTCAATGCACACGGGGCCAAAGATGACCCGAAGAACTTTCCTCTCGAAACAGCCTAAGGCACTTTCATCCGATTTTGTCAGGGTCCATGCTTCCGCACCATACAGCAGGACTGGGATGATGAGTGTGTTGTACAGTTTTACCTTAGTTGCTCGAGAGAGGGCTTTTCCACTCAATTGCTTTCTTAGCGCAAAAAAACAGCGATTAGCAAGAGTTATTCTTCGTCTGATCTCGGCGTTGGTGTTATTGCCCGTGTTTATAGCAGAGCCTACTCCTACTCCTCTACTACCTCGAAGTCATATGTGTCTATTGTGACGTTCTGCCCGAGCCGTCGGTCGGTGTTGGGTGTCCTTCCTCGAAGACAGCATATACTTCGTTTTTCCCTCATTTAGCGCTAAACCCATTTTTGCCGCTTCTGTCTCAATTCTCACAAAGGCGCCATTGACATCACGCTGTGTTCTTCCCATTATATCAATATCATCGGCGTACGCGAGAAGTTGAACAGATTTTTGGAAGATAGTGCCTCTGGTGTTGACGTTGGAGTTCTGCACTATCTTCTCAAGAACGATGTTGAGGAAATCGCACGACAGTGCATCGCCTTGTCTGAATCCTTTTTTGAGGTCGAAAGATTCCGTAAGCTCGTTGCCAACCTTGATGGAGCAGCGTGAGTTCATTTGCACAAGCGAACGAGCTTGGCAGGGACGCCAAAACTAGACATAGCTGTTATATAATGTAGGTTTCATACCTCTCTCTTATACTGGATGTATATATGTTATGCATTCTATTATACTATTGCTCTAATGTAATTAGCTTATGATCCAATGAACCAGTTTAAAATAAACTTTATTAAAGAAAAGACGTCTTTATTTAATATGGTGTCAGGTGTGATTTAATAATTATTGTCAGTTGTAATTTTATAATGCCTGCTAAAAAGGATCCTAATGAGGAATCTAATGAAGATCCAACACAAAGTGTGGTTCCAGCACAAAGTTTTTCGTCGTCGATGCCACACATGAATCTTAAAAGTACAAACCTAGACACGACATGGAAGCACTGGTTAAATCAGTTTAAGGTATTTATGAGAGCAACAAATCTGGAGTCGCAGTCAAGTTCACGCAAAGTCGCCCTCCTTTTACATCACATGGGTCCAGAATCATTTGAAATTTTTAATTCCTTTAACTTGGACTTGGATCAGGTTGAGTACAATGTATTAATCAACAAATTCAATAGTTATTTTTTGCCGAAAAAAAACATAGCTATAGAGCGACATAATTTCTTTTCTCGCTCACAAAAAATCGACGAAAGCATCGACTCATACGTCACAGTGTTAAAAAATTTTAGTTTAACTTGTGAATTTGGAATTCTAAGAGAACCTCTCGTACGGGATATTTTTGTCTGCGGCCTGAACCCAAAGTATGCCTACATAAAAGAACGACTTCTCAGCGAAGGAGATATCCCGTTGGAGAAAGCCGTTGATATATCAAGAACATGTGAAATTACCAAAGAACACTCACAACAACTTCTACAAGAAAGCAGCCAAACAGCATTTATAGGTGCTCTCAACAAACATGATACTCGGCACTCATACAACAATAGCAATAAATTAAGAAAAACGTCACACATGCAAACAACGTCACAGCAACCACAACCATCATATCAAAAGCCATCAGCCAACGGGAAAATTCAATCGCAGTCGTCACCACAACAAAATCATACATCACGTTATAATTATCAAGTCAACAACCCAAATAATTGTTCGAGGTGCGGTGAAACACACAGGTTTAGGTGCCCTGCATTAGGAGTCACATGCAACAAGTGTGGGGGAAAAAACCACTTTGCCAAAATGTGCCGTTCCAACAACAGCTTATACATCCGAAATGTCGAAGCCGAGTCAAACACGTCATCAGATTCCGAACTGCTCTTCATGGGACTTCTTGAAGCATCGTCATCTTCACTGTCTTGGGATATATACCTAAATATCAACGGAACTAAGCTGAAATGTCAACTTGATACTGGTGCACAAGGCAACGTAATGTCAAATAAAATATTTTGTCAACTGGGCTTAAATCGTTCTAATATTCAACAAACATCAAGTCGTATTCTTACATTTAGTAAAGAGATTCTGCCAATTATTGGCCAAATCGAAATTAAGTGTTTTTATCATGATAAAGAAAGTGTTATAAATTTGTATATATCTGAAATTGATTGTCGCACGGCATTAGGATTAGCAACGTGCATCGATATGAATTTAATCAAACGGGTGAATGAGTTGAATCTTGAAGAAGGTAAAAATCCATTTAATCTAAATAAACACAAAATTGAATTTCTGAATAGTTTTGAAGACTTATTCAATGGCTTAGGCTGTTTAAAAAATAAAATTCATTTACAGTTTAAACCCGATGTGAAACCAGTGATTGATTGTCCGCTACAAATACCATTCAGTCTCATGAAACCTCTTAAGAAGGAGCTCAAAAGAATGGAAGATTTAGGAGTCATTGTCAAAGTCGAGGAACCAACCGAGTGGGTAAGTTCAATTGTGTTAGTTCAAAAACCCAATGGAAATTTAAGATTGTGTCTTGACCCTCGAAATTTAAATAAGGCTTTGCTTAGGTCACATTTTCAATTTCCTAACATAGACGAATGCAAAGCTCGGGCTGCAAACGCAAAATTTTATAGCATCCTTGATGCAAATTCTGCATTTTGGGTACTGCCTCTTGATGAAGAGTCTTCCAAACTCTGCACCTTTTTGACTCCTTATGGAAGGCATCGGTTCTTAAGGGTTCCATATGGCATTAATGTAGCACCTGAAATCTTCCAATCCCAAATGGAAGAAAATTTTAAAGATATAGAAAATATTTTTATATATATGGATGATTTCCTAATATTTGGTTCAACTATCGAAGAACATAATGAAGCACTCAAGCATGTGCTTAAGAGAGCAAGATCGATAGGTCTTAAGTTTAACTTAGCCAAGTCAAAATTTCTTCAAGACGAAGTTAAGTTCATAGGTCATGTCTTTAGTCCAAAAGGAGTCAGTCCAGATGAAAATAAATTAAAAGCCATATTCGAAATGCCACGTCCAGAAAACGTTCCTGACCTCCAAAGATTTTTGGGAATGGTCAATTATTTAGGATCTTTCGTTAAAAATCTATCCGTGTAAACTTCAAATCTGCGTCAATTGCTAAAAAAAGAAGTTTTATGGCATTGGACTTCTAAGCACGAAGAAGAATTCAAAAATCTTAAAACTCTTATCATCAATGCTCCTATTCTCACTTACTACAATCCGGAAAAACCACTTACGCTATCTGTCGATGCATCTAAGAATGCACTAGGCGCTGTGATTTCGCATTATTCTTCTCCGATTGCTTATGCTTCTGCGACCTTGACGTCAAATCAACAAAATTACTCGCAAATCGAGAAGGAACTTTTTGCAATCCTCTTTGGTTGCAAAAAGTTTCATCAATACACATTTGGTCGCCGCGTAGTTGTAGAAACAGACCATAAGCCATTAGTACCTTTGTTTGAACGTCCATTTTATAAAATTCCTGTGCGTCTACAGAGGTTTATGCTTAGTCTTCAGTCATACCACTTAGATGTAGTATATAAACCAGGAAAGTATCTGTTTGTGGCCGATACCCTTTCAAGGGCAGCCCTTCCTGAAAATACTCTAAAACATTTTGAACAAGATCTACGTCTCCATTGTAACCTGTTAACTAAATCCTTGTCCGCATCCGAATCGAAAAATAAATGAGATCCGTTGTGCAACATTGAATGACAACGTACTGTCTATAGTCAAAAATTACCACAAAGATGGTTGGCCCTTATGTAAAAAGTCAGTTGATCAATTGGCCATGCCGTACTTCAAAATTCGGAATGATCTTCAAGTCATCGACGATTTACTTTTTAAATGTAACCGTTTGATCATACCACAGTCTCTTCGCCATGAAATGCTCCTACTTCTACATGAAGGTCATATGGGCATCGAACGTTCCAAAAGCCTGGCAAAAGATTATATGTTCTGGCCAAACATTTATAACATTGTCAGCAACTGTGAAATCTGTGTTCGTCACAGGAATGCAATTCCTAGGGAACCGTTACATCCTCACGAAGTCATTTCAATCCCATGGTTCAAAGTTGGCATGGATTTGTTCGAATTCAAAAAGAAGACCTACCTTTTATTGGTCGATTTCTTTTCGAAGTACATAGAAATTGCCCTGCTGAATAACGGATATACAAGTTGTTTAGTTATCACACATCTGAAGTCTATTTTCGCCCGCCATGGTATCCCAAAAGTTATGATAAGTGACAATGGGCCACCATTCAGTTCTGATGAGTTCAAAAAATTTGCTCTCGAATGGAAGATTGATCACCTGACATCAAGCCCATATCTAGCTAGATCTAATGGACTTGCCGAAAGGTCTATACAGACAATAAAAAAGTTATTTTCAAAATACGAAGAAACAGGATCCGATCCTTATATCGCTCTTTTACATTATAGAACAACCCAAAAAGGAAACATGAGTTCTCCTTCTGAGCTGTCAATGTCTCGCAAACTCCGAACAAAGCTTCCGGCTATACAAAATATATTTAAACCTGAACTAGTAGACATACAAAAATATGAAAAACTTGCAAAGGAAAAACAAAAGCAAACCGAAACTTATTATAATCAAGGCACAAGAACACTTAATCCATTGAATGTCGGAGACCGCATTTTCTAAAAGAAAACGCCAAATTGGAAATGGTTTCCTGAAACAGTAGCTTCCAATTATCGAGAACCTCGATCTTATGTGGTTTGTGATAATGATGGTACTCATTACAGGCGATCTCGTCAGTACGTTTTTGAATCTCCAGTCGACGTAAGCGCTGAGGAAAATAAAAGTAACGAGTCACACAATCAATCATCTGATGAAATACTTGGTATTCAAAAAGAAACTGTAAGTTCTCCGCAATCGTCAGCTAATAATAATTTTGTCACTACTCGTGTTGGAAGGGAAAGCAAACCTCCTAAAAGATTTGGTCATTCCGTCGTTTGAATTATTATCCTTAATTATTTGTAAGTAAAACATTTTCTTGTATATAAGTTTATATAAAATAATTTGGTATACCTGCGTACTTCCTGAATAAAAACCTAAAATTTAAAATTTTAAATGAATTTGTAATAAATTGAAACTTTAAATAACTAAGAATTATAACTCTTATAAGATATTTAAATAATTAAAATCAAATGAAATACCTTTGTAAAAAACTATAAAAAATATTAAGAAGCTTATGTCTGGAGAATATTATAATGAGATACTTGCAATATGTATCCCGAAAGGGAGATGTTATATAATGTAGGTTTCATACCTCTCTCTTATACTGGATATATATATGTTATGCATTCTATTATACTATTGCTCTAATGTAATTAGCTTATGATCCAATGAACCAGTTTAAAATAAACTTTATTAAAGAAAAAACGTCTTTATTTAATAATAGCTTTGTACAGTTCGTCTCTGTAGATGCTGTCATACGCGGCCTTAAAAGCGATGAAAAGGTGGCTATCGATTTGGAGTTCATAGGTCTTTTCCAGGATCTGTCGATGGTTGACTTTCCTGGCCTGAAGCCACATTGATAAGGACCAATCAGATTGTTGACGAAAGGCTTCAGACGTTCACATATTACGGTAGAGAGGATCTTGTAGGCGATGTTAAGTAGACTTATTCCTCTATAGTTGGCGCAGTTTAGAGGATCTCCCTTTTTCAGGATCGGGCAAACAATGCTGAGGTTCCATTCATCGGGCATGCATTCCTCTGACCATATCTACAGATGATTTGGGCATGCTCCTATCTGCTCGTCGCCTGCTGCTTTGAACAACTCAGCAGCTAGTCCATCTGCTCCAGCGGCTTTGTTGGATTTCAGCCGTGATATTGCGGTTTTCACTTCTTCTAGGTCGGGTTCACGGAATTGTTGGCTATCATCGTGTCGATGAAAGGCTCCTGTCTGACGGCGGTGTTTTGTTCGTCGTCGCCGTTATACAATCTACAGAAGTGGTCTTTCCAAATCCCCAGCATTGACTGCGATTCTACTATGATGTTCACTTGTTTATCTCTGCAGGCATCGGTTCTTGCTCGATGACCTTGAGCCAGCTGTTTAACCTTTCGGTAAAACCTCCGAACTTCATTCCTGCTGTTGGCTCTCTCAACATCCTCGATCTGACGCTTCTCATGCTCTCTCTTTTTTCTCCTGAGAAGCCGGCGTTAATCTCTCCTCTTTTGCTCGTAGAGCTCACGAGCAGCTCTTGTCCTTCTATGCAGCGCCGCTTTGTATGCCTCCTGCTTGGCTGCATGGGCCTGCCTGAATTCTTCGTCAAACCAGGGGTTTCGTTTTGGTGGCTGTGTGAAACCCAGCACATTAGAGGCGGCATCTCTAACTGCTCTCTGGCAATGTTGCCACTGGTCTTCGATACTTGATGTTGGCGGCATATGACTCCTTAAGAGGTTACTTGACACTCGATCAGAGAAGGATCTGGCGATCTCTTGCGATTGTAGCCGTCCGACGTCGAATTTTCTTGCAGCATTTCCTTGTTTTGGCCGTTGTCGGGATACTCGTACTACTACCTTGGCTACGACGAGGTAGTGGTCCGAGTCGATGTTAGCTCTTCGGAAATTACGAACATGTAAAATGCTGGACAAGTACCTTCCGTCGATCGCAATGTGATCAATCTGGTTGACGGTTGATTGATCAGGAGATCTCCATGTACCTTTATGGATGTTGAGAGGAGGGAACTTATCAAATTGAAAAATGTACACAAGTGGAACTGGCAACGTCAACCCTTTTCTAGAACAATGGTTTCCTATTTTAGTACAATAATCTCAAATGAACTATCGAAACACCAGAACAAAGAATGGAATAAGAAACTAAGTTCACTTGACAAAAATCAAAAGCCTTTTTGGAATATTGTCAAGGTAATTTAAAATAAAAATATAAACCATTTTTGAAAGACCCTTCTGCTACCTTCTTTATTGATACCGAGAAAGCTGAAGAGCTTGCAAGGACTTTCACTCAAAATCATTTAATTTCTCATAAAACAAATGACGAAGACAAGGATATGATTCAAAATATGAACCTACTTAATGAATTGACACCAACAAGTGCATATGTTGACTATAAAAGCATACAGGTTATTGTTAATAGCCTCAAAAGAGGAAAAGTGGGGGGTTTAGATAATATCAAAAATGTTTGTTGAATAATGTTAATGTAATGGAATTAAGTTTTTGACATTTATTATAAATGCATGCCTTAAAATCCAATATTTTCCTGATGTTTGGAAAAATGCTTAGGTAGTCCCGATATTGAGAGCTGGAAAATCTCAAGAATGTTCTTCAAGTTATAGGCCAATTAGTTTGTTGAGTAGCATAAGTAAAGCTTACATAAATGTCGTCAAAAATAAAATCCTAACATTTGTTTCAAACAATAACATTTTTCCAAATGAACAGTTCGAGTTTCGAACTTCTCATAGCACAACTCACCAGATTAAAAGAATTTGTAATTTTGTCAAAGAAGAGCGTACACTCGGGAAATCTACAGGTATGATACTCTTAGACATCGAAAAGGCTTTTGATTCAGTGTGGCACGATGGACTTGTTTTCAAAATGTTACAATTTAGTTTTCCTTTTTATCTGTGTAAAATTGTTCAAAGTTTTCTGAGTGGTAGAAGTTTTCAAGTGCATGTTAATGGTGGTGTTTCTCATTTATGTTTTTTTAGTTATGGTGTTCCACAAGGTTCTGTTCTCGGTCCTTCCCTGTATAACATTTATACTTCCGATCTACCAGTGCTTCCAGACTGTCAATCTGCAATCTTCGCAGATGATACAGCAATATTTTCATCGCATGAGTTTGCTCTCAATATTGAGACCAATTTAAAAAATGCTTTTGAAATTATTGAAAGATACTATTTTAAATGGAAGATTAAACTAAATGCTGGAAAAATTCAAGCCATCTTTTTTTCAAGAAAAAGAAAAGCTTGCTACCTTCCAAGCAATCAGTTACAAATAAGCAATAACAGTGTTGAATGGAAGCAATGTGTTAAGTATCTAGGTATTCACCTCGATACTAGATTGACGTTTAAGGAACATATAAATCAAACAATTAAGAAAGTAAACATTGGAATTAAAATGCTCTACCCTTTTATAAACAGAAAATCCCATCTTTCAAACGAAAACAAAATCATACTTCATAAAGTCATTTTCCAATCAATCCTTCTGTATGCATGTCCAGTTTGGGGAACTGCTGCGAATTGTCACATTAAAAAGTTGCAAATTTCGCAAAACAAAGTTTTAAAAATGATGCTGAACCTCCCATGGCATCACTCTACTCTTCTCTTACATGAAAAAGCGAATGTTGAATTGATTGTAGATAGAATTTCGAAGCTTTCAATTAAGTTCAATAATAGATGCGAAATCTCTGACAACCCACTCATTCATGAACTTCATGTTGAAGTAATTTAATTGTTGTATTTCATTTAATTTATTATTCAATTTATTTATTTACTTATTTTTTTTTCAATAACTGTGATAAAATTGTTATATATGCATATATATAGATTTATGTATTTACATACTTATTTATTTACTTCATACATTCTTATCAATTTTTTTATTTATTTATTTACTATTTATTTATTTATTACTATTTATTTATTTATTACTTTTATTTATTTATTATTTATTTACTTATTTGTTTATTTATTTATTTGTTAATTTATTTACTTACTTGTTATTTATTTTTTATTTATTTATATACTTTGTACCTTGTTTATTTACTTAGTTATCACATTTTTATTATTAATGTGTTCAAAACCAATTATTAATTTATTATGGAATTGTATTAAAAAAAAAATTATTTTGTATTTTTTTTAAATTGAATCATGTATACTTATTACAAAAAATACATAATATTTAAAAGCTTTTTTATCTCATGATCAATATTACTATTTATTTAGTCAATTTTACTATTATTATTATTATAAATATTATTATTATTGTTATTATTATTATTATATTATTATTATTATTATTATTATTATTATTATTATTATTATTATTATTATTATTATTATTATTATTATTATTATATTATTATTTATTATTATTATTATTATTATTATTATAATTATTATTATTATATTATTATTATTATATTATTATTATTATTATTATTATTATTATTATTATTATTATTATTATTATTATTATTATTATTATTATTATTATTATTATTATTATTATTATTATTATTTATTATTATTATTATTATTTATTATTATTATTATTATTATTATTATATTATTATATTATTATTATTAATTATTATTATTATTATTATTATTATTATTATTATTATTATTATTATTATTATATTATTATTATTATTATTTTTATTATTATTATTATTATTATTATTATTTTTTACTTGCGACATATAGAATATATGGCAAGTATTGAATTCGTACAAAAAAAAAAATTTGAGATGAGGATGAGATATGACATTACGATGATAGAGAAGTCGAAAAAAGTGGGTCCGGCGATTCCGTCTGTCTGTCTGTCGGAAAGTTTACAGGCATCTACAGCCTTAACTACTGGTCCGATTGACTTCAAATTTGAAAATTAGAGGTTTGAGCAAAAAGTCATATCCCAATTTTTTTATTTTTGTTTTAAGATCAAAATTTAGGGTAGCCACCATACGATTTTTTTGGCCAAAAACCAAAACATTTTTTTTTCTCCAAAACGGCCCGATAGATTTTTTTTAAACTTTCTTGAGTTTAATTTTTTTAAACATTCATGTATTTTATGTAAAAAAAAAATTTTGTATTGCTCCAAAACGGTACCTCCCATAGAACCGTTTTTTTGTTATTAGATTTTCTCGAAAACTGAAAGTCCGATCAGCGTAAGTTTTTTTTTGAAAGTACGTATATATTGTTCAAATAATATTGTGTTTTCAAAAAAATTTAAATTTTTTTTTGGATTTTTAAAAAATATTTTTAACTTTTTTTTTCAAAATTCTGTATCTCAAAAACGGATCAATTTTAAGAATCCAAGTTGGAGTATAATATGTATATTTACATGGTCTTAAAAACTGCATACTCAAATTAATTTTAAAACATTTTTGAAAAATTTTATATATAAAAAATTAATTTAAAAAAAAACGGCTCCGACGATTTTCAAAAAAAAAATTCAATAAATCAAGAATAAGGTTTGAATTTGTTTGGAATTTAAATTTTTGGAATGAAATGTTTTTACGAGGTTCATTTTCAAATTTTAATTTTCTTAATGAATTCTAATTATTTTTATATATTGAGTTTTTTTTTTTTGTGAGTTACGTGTAAGCTGTAAGTAAGAGTGTAATCAGAATTGCTTATAGTATATCTCTTATTTTAACACTACTTTTTGCAATTTAAATAATCATAAATATGTAGTTTTAGCATGCAGGAGCAAGTTCGTACGACCCAGTCGTGCACATTTTTTCTTTTCGCATGAAGAATTTTCAATCGTGTTTTCCTTTTTTTTTTTTTTATAATAAGCACACACTCAAGGGGTTTTTATACCCTTTTTATGCCATAGACACAGTGAGTACTTTAGGAAAGAAGGAAGGGGCTAGAGAGTAGGTGCCGGTGAACATTGGTTTTAAATTCCTGAACATTGCAATGATCGGGAAAAACAGAGTGTGGAAGAGAGTTCCACATTCGCGTAGTACGGCTAAAGAACGATTCTCTATACTTGAGCGTACGACCGAAGTTGGGCTCGAGTGTAAACTGATGGGCATTCCTGGAAGCGCGGGTATTACGGTTGAATTGCTTAAGGGGTGGAATGCAACTGGCTATTTCTCTAGAGCACTTACCGTAGAAGTAACGATAAAACAGAGAGAGACACGAAACGTTACGACGGTGGTCTAAAGTAGTGAATGCATCAGTGATCTCTCTATCACCAATCATTCTTACAGCTCTTTTTTGAACTCCATCCAATAGGCTTAAGTAAGTAGCTGGAGCACCAGCCCAGAGATGTGAATTGTACTCAAGCTTTGGACGGATATAGGTTTTATAGATGATAGCCAGATCAGACGGGGAGAAAAATTTCTTGCACCGTCTTAAGAAACCCAAACATCTTGCGGCATTTTTGGCGACATCGCGTATGTGCTCAGACCACAAGAGGTGGTCAGTGATGCACATACCAAGAATCTCGAGATGTTCGGTCTCATTGATGCAAGTGCCACTCATGGACAGTGGCAGGGGGGGTACATCTCGCTTCAACGATACCAGACAGCATTGAGTTTTCGAAGCATTAAACTCGACACGGTTCTTAATTCCCCATTGGACAATGCTGTTTAAGTCAGAGTTTAATGAGCTTATCATATTTTGCCGTTGCAGTTCCACATCCGAAGAGGAGGGATGTGAATCTGGAAACGAATATGAGAAGCTTAGGGTACTATCGTCAGCGAAACAATTTATTGGATTAGAAGTAACAGACAAGAGATCATTTATAAAAATGAGGAAGAGGGTCGGAGACAAAACGGAGCCCTGGGGCACACCAGCATTTATATTGTGGGTTTCAGACTTGAATCCGTCCAATACAACTTGTATTGAACGATTCGAAAGAAAGTTTCTAATCCAACGAAGTAGGGATTCATCGATTCCGAAGGCACGCATTTTCGATAAAAGAGCAAGATGCCAGACTTTATCAAATGCCTTTGAAATATCAAGTGCAACAATCTTACTTTCTCCAAAACGATGTAAAGATTTGTTCCACTGTTCGGTGAGATAAACCATCAAATCACCAGTGGACCTGTTGCTGCGAAAGCCGTACTGCCGGTCATTAAGAAGCTTTCGGTCTTCGAGATATTTCTTAAGCTGATAGTTTATCAGCGTTTCCATGACCTTAGAAAGAAGGGACGTAAGTGCAATCGGACGATAATTGGAGGGAGAAGAAGATTCGCCTTTTTTTGGAATAGGCTGGACAAATGCTGTTTTCCAACTGCTCGGAACGAGCCCAGAAGAATAGGATAGATGGAAAAGCTTACGCAAGGGTTTTGCCAGCGTGGAAGAACACCTCTTCAGAATAATAGCGGGGATACCATCCGGACCAGCGGATTTATGTATGTTGAGATCCTTTAATACTCTCGCCACAGCACGAGTGCGGAAGAAGATTTGTCCCATGGAATCATTGACGCGCTCAAGAGCTGGAGGAGTCATGACACTCTCTGGCAGCGAAGAGTTGGCGGCGAACTGCCTAGCAAAAAGGTTAGCTTTCGCGAGCGAGCTAACAACTGGAGTGTCATTGTCGACGAGCGTAGGGACAGAGGAAGAAGAAGAATTCTTCATGTTTTTTACAAATGACTAAAAATTCTTACTGCCTTTGGGACATTGCAGTATTTTTTGCCTTAATTTTTGGTCATGTAAAAATTTGGTCCGCCGAATATGGGCATTGCAGGCCTTCCTAGCTTGTTTAAACTTGTTTAAACTTTAAGTTTATAATTTCTTATTAATAAGATTCTTATTCATTGAAAAATAATATTACAGTTGAAAGAAAAATGTAATGTTTTTCAATTCTCTGAATGTAAAACGTGCGGCCACAGGCTTATTATAAAATATTTAAGCGAAATAAAATATATCTATCTATCTAAAAAAAAAAAAAAAATATTGGAGAAAAAATTTATTTTTTAACAACAAAGAATTAAAAAACAATGATTAGAATTCGTATTATTGATAAGCAATTTTTCTTAAGAAGTGATATTAATTTTTTTTTACTTGCGACATATAGAATATATGGCAAGTATTGAATTCGTAAAAAAAAAATTGAGATGAGGATGAGATGTTACATTACGATGATAGAGAAGTCGAAAAAAGTGGGTCCGGCGATTCCGTCTGTCTGTTTGTCGGAAAGTTTACAGGCATCTACAGCCTTAACTACTGGTCCGATTGACCTAAAATTTGAAAATTAGAGGTTTGAGGTTTTAGGGTAACCACCATACGATTTTTTTGGCCAAAAACCAAAACATTTTTTTTCTCCAAAACGGCTCGAACGATTTTTTTTTAAACTTCCTCGAGTTTTATTTTTTTCAACATTCATTTATTTTATGTAAAAAAAAAAAATTTGTATTGCTCCAAAACGGTACCTCCCATAGAACCGTTTTTTTGTTATTAGATTTTCTCGAAAACTGAAAGTCCGATCAGCGTAAGTTTTTTTTTCGAAAGTACGTATATATTGTTCAAATAATATTTTGTTTTCAAAAAAATTTCAAATTTTTCAAAATTCTGTATCTCAAAAACGGATCAATTTTTAAAATCCAAATTGGAGTATAATATGTATATTTACATGGTCTTAGAAACTGCATACCCAAATTAATTTTAAGACGTTTTTGAAAAATTTTATATATAAAAAATTAATTTAAAAAAAAACGGCTCCGACGATTTTCAAAAAAAAAATTCAATAAATCAAGAATAAGATTTGAATTTGTTTGGCATTTAAACTTTTGGAATGAAATGTATTTACGAGGTACATTTTCAAATTTTAATTTTCTTAATGAATTCTAATTATTTTTATATATTGAGTTTTTTTTTTGTGAGTTAAGTGTAAGCTGTAAGTAAGAGTGTAATCAGAATTGCTTAAAGTATATCTCTTATTTTAACACTACTTTTTGCAATTAGTAATAATCATAAATATTTAGTTTAAGCATGCAGGAGCAAGTTCGTACGACCCAGTCGTGCACATTTTTGTTTAATCACTACATTTATTTAGCAAGTACTTGTTATAAACACATAGCAATCAAAATATTTTGAAAAAACTTTCATCAAGCACATTTTGTTTTGAAAGTAAAAAGATATCCCAATTTACGTTTTGAAAATTAAAATCAGTAACGGCTTTATAAGTTTGGTGGAAGTCACGTTTCTCATGGGAAGGTGATTCTCTCTCTGTAGCAAAATGAATTTAGTTTAAAGTTTTTCCTCTGTAGTTGGATGGCGCATCAAGCAATTCGAATTTTCGGTTTCAGTCCTGAACACTCTTAAATCCCCAACTTATAAGAAAGAAAGAAGATAAATATTGGCATTCCTTCGGAAGCCAACAAGATTAACCAAACTTTTTGCAAATATAAAAAGTAGAATCAAAATATGTACATAATCTCTTTGAACAAGACTCCTCAGAGATCTACATCCTTCAAAATCATTGTTAGAATACGTGCTTATGTTTGATTGTAATTGCTCAAGCGACAACCAATGTACCTGTTCTCTGAGTCTGTCCATTCCGTCCAGATTATAATATTCTTTTCCTTCCTTCCTTTTCGGAAATGTTTTTGGTAATTGAGAATGAATATTAAAACCTTAACGCATGATCGCACATTTTCATTTAATACCGTAATTTGAATGTTGTGCACTTAAAGGTTTTGTTTAGGTATCTACTTTTTTTTTTTAAGGATCAACAAAAACTCTAATAATTGATGTGGAATATTAGAATCTAGGCATTGACCAAATTTCATTCATAAAAATCTACTTCTGCATTTGTATGAACCAAGAAAAAGGAAGATACAAAATTGGTTATATTACGCATGATTACTAGACCGAAAGAAATCTACCCTAACAATGCCAATGGTCCAGGTTTTGGGTTTACTTCAAAAGGAGATGGTCAAGAAGTGGTTGAGAGGAAGTTGATTCTTTTATTTTAAAAATATGATAGGTAATGATATTATTGGGTTTCAAAATCCTTTGATTGAGGTTTTTACTTGGACTGCATCATAACAGTTTTGTCAACAATATTAAACTACTGGGTGATCTTCTGAAATAAATGTAAATATTGTGACTAGGGGTTTGAAGAAAAGTTTTCGTACCGGATGTCAATATTCAATAACCGAATAGATACCGATGTAATGGATCCATTCGCAACTGAGATTAATTTCCAGAGAGCAACAGCAAGGCAGACATGGGATAATGTAAAGAAAATGCCAATATTGACTTTGTTTTCATTGGCATTAATCGTATTTCGTGTATTTTTTTCTTTTCTTTGATAAGTTTGAAGTTATATTAAAGCTTCCGACTTGTTTAGTCATTGTAAATATGTATTCTTGTTATCAAGGTTTTATTTCACAGCCAAGGAGTCTGGGAATTTATTTGCTCCATTTCTAGATCATGTTGTTTACTTTTTTTTGCTTATTATACGTTAGTTTTTGTTTTGACCACAGACTTGACATTGCTCACAAACAGCAAATTTGATCTTGAATGGGATATTGGTGCCGCAGAGGCGGCTGTAAGAGAACAACACGTTTCCAAATTCCAAGCTCCTGTATGATGGATACGATTTGCCAGGACATGCGATTCCAATTCATCTAAATCAGTGTTTTTCAAAGTGTGGGTCGCGACCCCCTGGGGGTCGCGAAGAAGTTTAAAGTGGGTCGCTTAAGGGGGTAAGTTATTTTCCAATTGAGGCTTATTTATTTTTAAGTTAACCATTGAAGAAAATGTTAGTTCACATAGATATGACGTTGAAAATGGCACAAACATTTTTGAGGCCTCATTTGCCAATTCTAGATATTTTTTTTTCCTTTCTATCCAGAAATTCTTTTGAATTGAACTTCATTCGAAGCATTTCATCTGCAGCAGTCAAAAAGTTTTTCTTTCATAGTTACAAATGGAAGTTCAGCGTATTGGACGGACATTTCTAAGAAAGGATTAAGTATCCATCTTTGTCCATTTCCATCAGACACCAGTTCTGAGCAATAACTCAAAAGTTTCCCTTTTAAGTTGTGCAGACTCTGTGTCATCAGCGATATGTTTCTGTTTAAATTTTCCGATTCATCTCTGCAAGTTTCATCGATGGGTTTTTGAAGGCAGGGAAAGGATTCATACACTTTTTTGGCAGAGACTCTGACCAGAAACAAAGTTTCAAGATGAATCCTCTGATTTTGCCTCTTGCAGACAAAATGTTTTCTACTCTTCCTAGGCGGCTTTTATTCAAGGTGTTCAGATCTCAGATGTTCGAAGATATCAGCAAGAAAAGACAATTTAAGTAGCCAACTGGGTTCAGAAAAAAAAAATGTGCACATCCAGAGTTTGAATTTTCAAGTCAAGAAACATCAATAATTCTGCTTTCAATTCAAATACCCGGGTCAAAACCTTTCCTCTTGAGAGCCATCTGACTTCAGTGTGGTACAGTAATGTCGTTTTCCATTTGTCTTTCCTTGACGTTTCTTTTTCTACCTCCAATGGAACGGGTTATGATGAAACTGTCATTCTTCTGACGCTTCTGTTTTCAAAACGGAATAGTTCTGCTCTTCTCAGAAGCATTCCGTCTGTCAAAGTCAGTCCAATGGAATGGTTTCCGAAGGCTTCTGGATTCTTCCGAATGTTTCTGGACTGCCAATGGAAAACGACATAAGTTTTAGTGAAGGGAACCCATTTCATCACAAAAGATCCTAAATAGCCTACTTTGTAAAGCTTTTCCTTTAATTGAGTTCACAACTTTGATGACATCTAAACGGAAATCATTTAATTCTGGAAAAATGTGTCCATGAAACGTTTGGCACTATTAACTTGAATTTAGCTATGAGTCCACGGGCAGGCTTTTGCACCATAGCTACAAATAGCAATACACCTGGTCCAATCCAGATCATAGTCGTGGCAACTTTCGAAAATCATGTCGAACAAACACTGTTCTGTAGAATACACAGGAAGAGGTTTACAAAATAAAATCTCTTCATCAATCTTGTCATCTTCTTCGAATCGAACAAATACAACAAGCTGTACACAATCTGAAACATCTGTAGATTCATCCAGTTGCAATGCAAATCGTTGGCTCTTCTTCAATTTTACAATTAACTGTTCTCGAATGTCAGCTGCCATGTCACTTATCCTTCCCTCAATTATATTATCAGAAAGTGGAATACTTTTAAGCTCCTCTTTTCTCCTGACAACCCAACATTATTTCAACCATGTTTAGAGCTGCATGTAAAATAAGATTTTCAGCAATTGTATGCGGTTTCCCGGCTATATATTGGGGGTCGCTTGTTTATTTTTGTATATAAAGGGGGCCGCCGGTTCAGGAAGTTTGAAAAACACTGATCTAAATAATAGTATTTTGGTCCAAATAACTCCTTATAGAAAGAAGTAGAATGTAGAATCCGGGTTTCTTAGTTAATTTTTATAGGCTAATGTTGGGTTCTTTTCTAAATTTCTAAGTCTTGGCGATCACTATTAAAATTATTTACCTTCTATATACAGGGTGTTCGCCGGGAAGTTATACTACTTTGTTTGTTTATAATTTTTGATTAAATGAAAGAGGATGTATTTTATATTGATAATTTTTGTATTTGATGTGGGCAATATTTGTATAGAATACAATATCAGGTAAATGTGCCCTTTTGAGCATATTTGTCATTATATTCTCATTTAATTGATTTCATCACGAATATTTTGTTTGAGTTGCTCAAGCATTTCTGGTTTTGCATAAACTTTGCTTTTCAGATATCCCAATCGACATCACGATTTTTGAAATAACTTGTTGAAGAAAGAGGTCTCGCAGTATTGCCATTGTAATCCTGGCTGTATGCGATGTGGCACCGTTTTGTTGATACCATATGTTAGCCAAGGCCCAAGCCATAGAGGAGGTATTAACTAGAGTCGCAATTCGTTCTCTTTTTTTTAAATCACCGTCCAAAAAGTTTTGCAATTTACTCTCTTTTCTTGTGTACGTGAATCTGTGTAAATCTATACCAATGCTTATGTGTTTATTCGCCCCATTTGAAATGCATTGAGAAACCTACACATTCGCATTGATATGGATATTTTATCAAATTTAATTTTTTAGGTCAAAAAGAGCAAAATGCCTTGAGTTGCGACTCTAGGTAGACCTCCTCTAGTTACATGTTTCGAGAATATTGACAAACATGTATCAACTGTTCTCGTTCAACATTGACAAACATGTATCATACACCTATCATTTGTTCTCACGAACAATTCTTATTAATGAGAATTGAAACATCTCTCTCGATTATACCAATATTTAAAACTTATACTGATGCTAATGATGAGTGTGGACACTACATGTGAACTTAGAACGCACTTCGTTTTCAAGGTTTTTTCTTTGGCGCAGTGTCATAAGTCCGTAAGTCATAAGTCCGTAAAGGACTTTTGACCCACTTAGGGTCATTTCAATGATTCATTCTGAGCATCTTTTTTTATTTTGATTGAAGATGAGGATATAATGCTAAAAAAAGATTCAAGATCGATTTGGTTAGAATGCGAGCGAAGCGAGCGAAAAAAATTTTGCCCAAAAGAGAGTCAATTTGGGGTGTGAAAATAAAAAAATTCGCGCGAATTTTTTTATTTATGTGAAAATAAAAAAATTCGCGCGAATTTATTTATTTTCACACCCCAAATTGATTCTCTTTTGGGCAAAATTTTTTCCGCTCGCTTCGCATTCTTGTGCCTATAGGATGCCCTAATTCCACCGAACTTTGACATCCCATTGTGCAGAAGAACGTTTTATTTTTTCAAAGTTAAATAGATTACTTTTAGCAACTAAAAGGGTCGATAACAGAAAAGTGTGGACATTTTTTGTTTGACCATCAAAAAGAAAACGAGCAGTTCAAACAGCAAATCAATAAAAAATTTAATTTTGTGCCTCTATTGCAGGCATATTGTGAAAAAGAAAGCGAAATATTCCTTCTTAATTCTATTTTGTATCATGGTTTATAAATTATTATTTTTTTTAGTCAAGTCCATAAAAGAAAACAAATTTATTAATTTTTGCCATATCTATTAAAATTTGTTTTCTAAGAACTTATGGCTCTTTCTTTTGCTGACTTTTGACACACTTACGTGGGTTATAAGGTCATAATCGATTTATGAAGTTTTGACCCGCCTAAGTGGGTCAAAAGTCTTTTACGGACTTATGACCTACGGACTTATGACACTGCGCCTTTTTCTTTGATCAAGCTAGCCTGTTGCTGTGCTGTATTGCGGTTACCATTTTCTTCTCTACGTTTATTGTTATAAAAATGTCCGGTTACCAACTTTCTTCAAGCTTGTTTTTCTAAAAACAGTTTTCAATTGAGTAATATTATGCAGGTGCAGAGTAAGTTTTTTGAGTCTTAGTTTGTAGACATGTAGACTATTTATATATCTATATTAAGAATTTAAATGATGTTACACAAGGTTTAATGGAAATTGAAATAAGGCAAAAACTCAAAGGCTATGCAAATATAGTTTTAATTAATAACAATGAACCAACTACATGGCCAGAAATCAAATCATTATTGCTTGAAAATTGCGGTATTAATGAAAGTATTGAAAATATTATGAATAAAATAAAAATGTTAAGGTTTAATAACTCTGTAGAAGACTTGTATGAAAAGACTCAACATTTTCTAACCCAACTTAATATAAAGTCTAGTCTTCTTGATCCTAATGACGTCCCTGTTTGGTACAATAGGGAACAGAATGATTATAATAACGCTTAAACTTTTTATAAATAAACTACCAGGCAGGCCAAAATTGATATTACAAGCTAGAAACCCAAAAAGCTTAAAAGAAGCTAAAGCAATATTAATAGAAACTGATAACTTTTCGAATACATTCAACAACTCAAGACAAATAACAGGATTCAATAGAAATAATCAACAAAATACATTCAATACCAACAACAGTAATAATTCTGGATCTTTTCATAATTCAAATCAACAATATTTTCAATCAAATCGGCACCAAAACTTTTCAAACAATAGTCCGACTTATGCAAATAATATTTAGCATAATTTCAAACAAAATCCAAACCATTCAGGAAATATTAAGAACAATTTCTTTTCAAGAAGGCCAGAAACTTCTGCATCAGGCTTATCGCGAAAAACACACCAATCAATGGACATAGACCAAATGAAATCCTCCACATCGATATATGGTTTTTAAATAAAAATTGTATGTTTCTTACTTGCATTGATAAGTTTACAAAATAATTGTCTATTCATCCAATAACAGACAGAAATTCAATAACAATTGTTAACATTTTAAAACACAGATTTTCACTTTTCGGAAAACCTAAGAAAATAGTTGCAGATAACGAGTTCAATACAGCCTTCATAAGAAATTGTTTGCAACAAGAAAACATTCAATATCATTTCACATCTCCGAACACTCACACAGGCAATTCTGTAATAGAAAGGTTCCATCTGACACTCAATGAGCATATTCGACTCTTTAAATTGAATCCAGAATTCAAAGGTTTTGATAACAACACTTTAGCATTTAAAGCAGTTGAAATTTATAATAACACTATTCATAGTACAACCAAGTATAAGCCCAATGATCTGCTATATTCTAACCTAACTGAGACAGATTGGATTCATTAAAGGGAAAGAATTCAAGACTCTAAGAAAAAACAAATCAATAAGCTAAATATTGGATACAAATCGCTTCCAAATTATAGGAAACGTGAATTGGTCAAAAATTTGGGATTCCACAATATTAAACATCTGCCTCGATATGTGATTAAAGATGTAAAGCAAAAAGGAATTACTTTTTTCACAGACTTAAAAGGACATAAACGCGATCGACAAGTAATTAAAAGGAAGTACAAGTTTCAAAAAACACCAAAAAAAATAAATTTGATTCAAAATCAACAGGCAGGGACTACTCTACTAGGAATAAGAAGATTAGAGCTTTGGTTTCTTGACATAAAGAGGTTTTCTTACTTTTTATTAAAAAATAAATGCTATAACTAATAGAAATACTAATTAAAAATAATCATGTTAAAATGCTTTTACATATATTCGTTTCGCTAACTTAATATCATACAAACTAAACTCATACAATTGTTCATTTATCTACATTAAATAATTAAATTAATCTACGCCTTATGGTGTCGTAGAAAAGACACTTTCCATTAAAATTATTTACCAATTTATATATACTAAAGTTGTATAAATGTACTAACGTTTATAAAAAAATGTCCAATTATTATTATAAAGAACAAGAACTATAACAATGATTTGTTTTCAATAATTAAAATAAATGTTCAAGCTTTATCATTCGTTGAAATATATATATATTATGTACAAGAAAAATTATCATTATTATTATTATTATTTTTTTTTTTTTTTACACTATCAGAATTGGTCGAAGAGAGCTTATAGCAAGCACAGTCTTACGACCAATGGTTTGCCAACATAGTAGACTATGTTATACCACCGGCTCATCACTTAGTGCAGTGTTAGTTGTTAGTAAGCAAACATAACATAACAAACACTCACATGGATGAAACAAAAACAAGACAGTTAACAAAACAAGATTAATCCATAACTAATAATTACAAACATTAAATTAATAAATAATATTACACTCCATTATCATTTAAACACTAAAATTAAGAACTGAACCTGCTCAGGCATAATTTAAACTCATAGGTTAAATTTCAAAATAAATTGAAGAAAAAAGCAAGTATACGCCACAGTTAACAAGTAAACTAGCAACATTGAAGATTTAACTTTCCAGAGATATTGAGTGAACATTCATGTATTGTATATATTTTGTTCACTAGGGCGGGAGGAGTTACATATGTTTCGAGAACATTGATTAACATGTATCAACTGTTCTCGTGCAACATTGACAAACATGTATCAAACACTTATCATTTGTTCTCACGAACAATTCTTATTAATGAGCATTGAAACATCTCTCTCAATTATACCAATATTAAAAACTTATACTAGCCGTGTTTTATTGGGAACTCAGCTTAGCTTAGTTCATCGATTATTAGTATTCCAATGAAAATAATCGATTATTAGCATTCAAATGGAAATCATCGCTTATTTGTATTCGAATGAAAAAAGATCGAATTATGATTATTACGAACAGTACTTGAATGATGGCTGTTAATATTCGATTGATAAACAACTAGTACATATTATCAAGTTTGGTGTTTACAATTAAGAATTTCAAGCAAATATTTTGTAATTCGAATGATCACTCGATTATTCAAATCAGTCGAATAATTTTGTCTCGATTATTGAAATCATTCAACTATGCGCACCACTAGCTCAAAAATCCCATTTGGTTCTGCCAACATTTAGATTTAAAAGAAACATATTTTGCTCACTCTAGCGTCGAGTAGCCGGTACTTTATCTTGTGTAAATTCCTAATTTAAATTCCTAACTTATTTTTACTCAGCTTTCGGTTGTTGTTGTTTGACATGTAATATCTATTGCTAAGCTAAGCTGAGTTCCCAATAAAACACGGCTACTGATACTAATGATGAGTGTGGACAGTACATGTGAACCTAGAACGCACTTCGTTTTCAAGGTTTTTTCTTTGATCAAGCTAGCCTGTTGCTGTGCTGTATTGCGGTTACCATTTTTCTTCTCTACGCTTATTCTTATAAAAATGTTGCTGTGCCGTATATTGCGGTTACCAACTTTTTTCAAGCTTGTTTTTGTAAAAACAGTTTTCAATTGAGTAATATTATGCAGGTGCAGAGTAAGTTTTTTGAGTCTTAGTTTTAAGTTTGAAACTTATGACTCTGAACTTGAGTTTTCTTATCATTAGTCTATTTCCTGCGTATAAAATAAGACGTGTTTCTGACTTAAAAAAAAAAAAAAAACAATGAATTGAACAAACTTAAAAATATTTAAATAAATAAAAGTTAAGAAAATTAAAAAAAAGACAAGTGTTTCATTTTAAACCGAAAATTAGTTTTTTTATTTTTTTTTTCTTTATTAATAAATAAAACATTACTTTCTGTGCCCCAAGCATTCAGTTGTGGCGTTAAAAAGTTTTCATTCATATCACGATATCGCTCTCATTTACAATTAACTTTACGCCCGTCGTTTTCTTTTTAAAAGAAGTAAGGTCCAATGATTCCTCCTGACCAAATTGCACACCAGACTGTAAGATTTAATATATGCAAAGCTGACTGACGAATAATTTGAGAGTTTTCCATTGCCCAGAACCGAATATTCTGCTTATTCACAAATCCATTCGAATGAAAATGTGCCTCGTCACTCATTCTGATTTTTTCATGTAATCGATGGTTGATTTTTATAAAATGTTTAAGCGATGAAAACACTTTTGGCTATCGAATATTTGTCCATAGTAAATTTTCCAAGTGTCTACTTCACGACTGCCAAATATGAGCTGTCAATGTCAAGTCTTACCAAAATGGCGGCAAAACAATGTATTATACCTTCCCAGCAGATACCCTGCGATACAAATATTTCGTTCATGAAGCATAGAAATCAAATGAGCCAATCGAAACATTGGGTTTGAAATTCTGCTTTTAAACTGAAATGTTTGTTAACTCAACGTTTCCTCTATTTGGCTAGCACTGATCGATGATGATGATGATGATCATCATCAGCGTGAGCTTAGTAGACGACCGACAAGTGACGGCCGTTGCCATTTGATTTCCAAACTCTAAAGTTACAATTCACCATTAACGTATTTTTCATCCTAATCATCAGACCATGTCCTTACATAAATGTTCGCCATTTATTTGGTTACTGAAAGAGAAAATTAACATACAACGAATTCATTTCGATATAGCAATCACGTATACATGCACGCACTCGCACGACGCACATATACGTACTCGGCGACATGTTTACAAATAAAGAAAATAAAAACAATGTCATGTCATCTGCAATGCTGCATAAATGATGTTTTACAAATACATAGACATTTAACCATTTGAAGCAAAAAAATGTGTTGCATGTTCGGTTGGTACCAATTCCGGATTACCAAAAAAATCGCTATAAAAATTAACAATGGCATTGAATTTTTAAAACAAAATTAGTACTTAATTACATAAAATTTTGAAAAAACTTAGTTCAAAAATGATTTTTTTTTTTTTTTGAAAATTTTGAGTTTGAAAATAAATATTTTTGAAACTATTAGTTAAAACAATTTAATTTAAAAACAAAATGAAAGAAGATGTTTCTGGCTTTCCAAAGTTCCAAAGGTACAACACGGTGTTGTAAACGAAGCCGTTGATTTTTAATATTTTTTTTTATAAAATAAGTCAATTTTTCAGAAAATTGCCCCTCCCGGCTGCTAAACGGGGGGGGGGAATAGATCCCCCTCCCATACGATTTCTTTCTTGTGTCAACTCAACCTACACGCTCTAGCTTTTTGGCACAACGCTCGTGAATCACCCTGTATATTCTATTTCATAACCCACGAAAATATTCTTAAAACTAGTTACTTCATAATTTATAATGTGTATTTGTAATAATATAAAGATATCGAAATGTTTAATGTAATTGTAAACATCTGAAAATATTAATTTATAAGTTGGCAATATAAAATAGAGTGGCGCGACAGCTCTTGAAGAGCTAAGGCCTAAGTGGCTTACTCTCATCAACAATTCTCTAGGTGCGTGTGAAGAATTGAGGGGACCTACAATTTTACGCCGATTCCGAACGGCAAAGTTGAGAAGCACTTTTTCATGACAGATGATACTCTTGGAAGTTTTGTCAGTTCTTCGCAAGAGGCAGTGTCCGTGAAAGATGAAATAAAAACTTTGGGCCCGAGTAGGATTCGAACCCACGATGTTGTGCTTAGCAGTCAACGCACCTTTTTTTTTTTTTTTTTTTTGTAATTCATTTTTTTATTCATTTAAACTTAAATCTACTTACATGCTAGACAAAAATGTGAAACTAGCCTAATTAATTCTACTTATATATAACTTACTGGCCCTAGTCGGGCGCTCTAAGCAATTCATTAATCTTAAAATTAATGCCTTTCGGCCTACGAACTCAGTTTGTATTTCAATTTATTTATTTATTTATTTTTTTTTTTTTTTATTAGAAAATTCTAAAAAAAACTAAAGCCCTTGTCTCTTTTGGGGTGTTTTACTTACATACTAAGGTCCTTAAAATAAAACTTAAAATTACCTATTCTACCTACAAACTACTTAAAACTAGAACAACCCAGTCAACGCACCTAACCACTAAGCTACGGACACTACACTACATTGGCAATATACATATTCTAATTGTCTGGTATTTTGAAGTACATCTCGAACTAAATTCGTGTGAGCAAAAGGATCACAACCATCGCAAAAATGGTAAAAAGATTTTCTTTTTTCAAAAAGTTTGAGAGTACTAAAAGGTGCATTAAAATGAAAACTCCTAGAAAAGTTGCAATGACAAATAATAGAATAAATCATGTAATCACATAGTTTATCACAGGATGCGCAAGGAGTCATCATTAAGGTTTGATTTTTAAATGATTGTTAGTTTAAAAATTTTGGTTAAAAGTGTTACTATTCTGTTCGAAGACTGTCGTAAATTCTGTCAAACATTTCCAAAATTTTCATTTTTGGGTGTTGTCGTATAAGGTATTCCATGCTTCGAACAAAATTCTTAACCGTTTCCCTAGGTCCTTGTCTTTTCCTCATAATCTCGACCTCCAATTTATTTATGTAGCGAGGTGCAAATTAATATCTGTGAAATGCTTTTTAAAGTTCATCCAATGTTTAGAATTGCTCCCTATGAATCCTGAGTCACTCGAGTGCTGGTCCTCGTAATATTTCTGGTAGTTTTCTTCTTTATTGGGATATGGTCCGGTGTAATTGAATCACATTTAATCAATTAATTGATTCTTTCTAAAAATTCTTTTGCTTTTCTTTTGCTGATCCGTCAGACAGACAAGCGCGGATTCAAGGGGGGTCATGGCTCATGGGGGAAATAGTTCAGTCCCCATTAATATAGTTTTTATGGGAAGATATACAAAACTTTTTTTAGAAAGAGAAAAGTTAAAGCACAATTCTTTGGACCTTCATAGAATAAGCTGTATTTAAAATGGCTGGGCTTGGGGCCAACAAATGGCACCCAATTCACTCGTTTTTTTTTTGGAGTTAATTGTTTTTTACATGTTGCAGATCTGCAAATCAAAAAATTGATGATGTTGTAAATGATGACTGCGCCGAATAAATACAGGAATACAAAAAAAAAATTGCTATCAAATTCATCTTTAGCAAAACAAAAAAATGTGCACGACTGGGTCGTACGAACTTGCTCCTGCATGCTAAAACTAAATATTTATGATTACTTAAATTGCAAAAAGTAGTGTTAAAATAAGAGAATTGGTTATAACCAATTCTGATTACACTCTTACTTACAGCTTACACGTAACTCACAAAAAAAACTCAATATATAAAAATAATTAGAATTCATTATAAGAAAATTAAAATTTGAAAATGAACCTCGTAAAAACATTTCATTCCAAAAATTTAAATGCCAAACAAATTCAAACCTTATTCTTGATTTATTGAATTTTTTTTTTGAAAATCGTCGGAGCCGTTTTTTTTTTAATTAATTTTTTATATATAAAATTTTTCAAAAATGTTTTAAAATTAATTTGAGTATGCAGTTTTTAAGACCATGCAAATATACATATTATACTCCAACTTGGATTCTTAAAATTGATCCGTTTTTGAGATACAGAATTTTGAAAAAAAAAGTTAAAAACATTTTTTAAAAATCCAAAAAAAAATTTGAAATTTTTTTGAAAACACAATATTATTTGAACAATATATACGTACTTTCAAAAAAAAACTTACACTGATCGGACTTTCAGTTTTCGAGAAAATCTAATAACAAAAAAACGGTTCTATGGGAGGTACCGTTTTGGAGCAATACAAAAATTTTTTTTTTACATAAAATACATGAATGTTTAAAAAAATTAAACTCAAGAAAGTTTAAAAAAAATCTATCGGGCCGTTTTGGAGAAAAAAAAATGTTATGGTTTTTGGCCAAAAAAATCGTATGGTGGCTACCCTAAATTTTGATCTTAAAACAAAAATAAAAAAATTGGGATATGACTTTTTGCTCAAACCTCTAATTTTCAAATTTGAAGTCAATCGGACCAGTAGTTAAGCCTGTAGATGCCTGTAAACTTTCCGACAAACAGACAGACGGAATCGCCGGACCCACTTTTTTCGACTTCTCTATCATCGTAATGTCATATCCCATCCTCATCTCAAATTTTTTTTTTGTACGAATTCAATACTTGCCATATATTCTATATGTCGCAAGTAAAAAAAACCCTAAAATCTACTTTTGAATACACGTCTGAGAAATTTTATTTGTGTTGAATTTCAAGTTTTGAAGTAGTCAACTGATTCCGAAAGTCAGAATAATTGATTTGTATCTGGCAATGCCTCTTTTGAATTCGTTCGGGACTTATGATTATAAGTTTTTCGTAATTGATTTGCTCCGATCGGGTACGGTAATTAAGCATTGAAGCATCTGTCAAATGAATCCTTATTTTACTTCTTACTTTTGCTGTTTATTTTCTGGTTTAATTTTTTTACCTTCTTTTTTTATTGGAAAATTCAATAAAAACTACATATCTTGATTCAACCGACACTGAAATCAACAATGGACTGTTGTTCTTTCAATGTTTTGATTGAAAAATGGGAAGTTAGCCACGCTACCATAAAAGGCGCCAAGTCATTTGAAAACACACGAGAAAACGTTTCAGAAGAAAATTCATAATAAAAACATTAATTGGCTAAGATATTTCTAAGTTTTGAGAGTACTTACATTTTTTATACACCTTAACAGTTTATAATTGTATATAAGTACATAATAAATTTATAACAGAATGGACGAGTTTCTGCATAAGTTTATTCTGTTTTTGTTTTTTATTAATTGAAGAAATTTGGTTTGCTTTGTTTATTTGGTTATTCTTGTTATTTTTCTTATTTTTTTTTATTTTTTTCTATCCTGTGACCCCCTCCAGTAAAAAATTTCTAGATCCGCGCCTGCAGACAGAATATCCCATTTTCTTACAGTGTTCATGACTTCGGCATCATGATTTACTGGGTCTGGTTGTTGAATCATACGGCAATAGAAAGTTTTCCGGCCTCATAATATTCTGAATGGGTTCGATACTTGGTTGATTAATGATTTGATTTCCAGAGCTTGGAGGCGATGACACTTCCTCATCTTTAGAGTCCAGTGGATCTTTACGATTTCTTCAAATTCTTTCCATAGCTCTCTGGTGGATAGTTCGTTTATTTATATAAACTCTCTTGCTATTTTTCTTGGGCATATTTTCAATAATTTCTTTTTTTTTTATAAAAGAAAAATCCATTAAAAAATATCCTCTTTATAACTATAGTCTTTCATATTGTGATGTTTCTTGTTATCAAAGGCTAAGAAATCCTCAAGGTATCCAGAGTCTACTAAGGTAGAAACAGTAAACCTTAGTTCGGTCCAATAGAAAGAACGATTAATGTTTCTTAACTCAAAAATTCCATTTATTTAACTAAGTAATAATGTTAGTTTTCTTAGAAATATATGTCTTCATACATATAGTGTAATTGATGGTGATGACTTTCTTCCTTCACGGCTTGGAACTTCATGTGCTTCTCAGATTCGTGATGAGTTAAAGATGAACACGACGGATGCGTGCGTCCTTTAAGGTTTCCCCTAGTGTATCAACGGAGTTTCCTCCGGCTTTCAACGGCTTGGTAACCGGTTATAAACAAGGTTTAACTTGGTTCATCGACGGCTTTGGACTGGTTTATCAATGGAGTTTCCTCCGACTTTCAACGGCTTTTAACCGGTGTATCAACAAGTGTATCTCTCTGCGGACTTTCATCCGGCTATCAACAAAGTTTCCCTTGGCTCTTCAATGGCTTTGAACCGGCTTATCAACGGAGTTCTGTTCTCTCAGAACGGTCGACTTTAAATTGCGGGCAATACGAGGTTCGCGGGGTCGGCTAGTATACTATATACATAATTCAACGATGAAGTTTGAGATGTCACCACAAATTGATGTCCGAATGCATAACGAACTGTCAAAATCTATCAAATGCGCACATATGGAATTTTTTAAATTTTTAAGACTCCTGCAAAAAAGCCTCAACTAAAAAGTTTAGGGAAAATCGACCCAAAGTTGATTGGATAGTGTTTTTTTTTTTTTTAAACCGCATAAGAGTTTTCTATGGTTGTTGTCTCTGGTTTCATAGTTGAGAATATCAAACTGATGTAAAATTTGCCATGAATCGTTTAACGCTAGAAGTGTGAAGTGTGATAGATAGACGAAGCAAGTACACAACACTGTTTTCAATTTCTAAGCATATTGTTGCTAAAACCTAGATATTTTTAACTATAACCAAGCAGATGCTATGTAAAAGCGGAGCCCTTTGAAAATTTTTATTTAATCCTTCAGTGGGTCACGTGCTTAAAAAAAAATAAAAACATATTTCCGACGATCTTTATCAAACCAAAAAATACTTCACGACATTCTGCTGGACAGTACTATAGAGATTCCCAATTTATTCACCGGCACGCTCAAGACTATCTTTACTACTCTCTTAAAAGGACCTGCGTGATCTAAGCGATATGATCATTTTTTTTTGTCCTTTTCAAATAATTCTTGCACGATCTATAAAACGAGAAACCATAAGCAGAATCATACAAGAAAAAGAAAAACTCATAGTGACGTGTTATGACGAATCTATTAATACCATTTTTCGTTTGTATTTTCAACTGTGGTTGCCAGCCCACAAATATAAATATGACAAAAATGTCAGTATCAGAAAAAGAGTTGACAAAGAAACATCATTGTTCCAAGATATTGTTCTTTGAAGTCAATTATCTATTGTTAGAGGCGGATATCTTTGTTTCTTGAAGTTGCATACAATGGACAAGTCACAAAAGAAAACCAACCAAAACTGACCATAAAACATATTTGATTGATTGCAAGGATTCTTGTTGGAATCAAAGAAAGAAAGAATTAGAGGAGCAGGACAGTATTTAACAATTTAACTCGAATGAAAGATGATTTATGCCTAAAAAATGTGTAAATGTATGCAAAATGGCGTTTTAAGTTTAAGACTTCGACTCCAATACTAGGAGTTTAAAGCACAATACTGTAAGCTTAAAACCCACAATACTGCAAGCTTAAAACCCTGAAATCACAAATACACTTCATTTAATCTCACATACACGGTTTACAAAAAAAAAAAAAGTAGTTCTCATTTCCTATTCTCTAATCTATGGACAATTGGACAACCTTTTTTCCAAAAGACAAGTTTTTGAAACCAGCGAAAATCGAAAAATTAATAGAAACAGCAAAAGTAGACTGACGTCTGTTTGTAAAATAATTTAAGACAAGATAGGTAGTTGAGGCACCTCTCAATGGAAAAGTAACAACACTGGTCAACTTCAGATCTATCCCAGATCACTTAGACTATACCACCCCAAAAATGGTATTCTATAATAGCATCCAAGTTTCAATCCCTTCAAGATCTTCTTGAGAAGAAGAGAAACCCCTGGAAGTGAATACGGTACACTACTATACTGACGGTTCAATGACCGATTACGGCGTTGGAAGTGGTATCTATTCGAAACAACTGAATCTCAGTATACCATATAGACTTCCCAATCAATTTATGTTCTAGAATCAACAAATGCTAGATGGTCACAGGCAGTGGCGTATATAGCCCCAAAAAAGCTTTCGCTATGGGGGGGGATATATTAGTTCGCTCGTTTTTTTTTTTTGAAGTTTTAATAACTCAAAAAAAAAAAAAAAATCAGCTAACAAACATCATTGAATCTATAAGGAAATAATCTCTTCTCTATGTTAAAGGGTTTTCAAATAAGAGATGTTATTTTGAATAGCACGCTTTTTCGGAAGCTGTCATTTTTTGAAATATTGACAAGAAGAAACTACGCCGTTAATAAAAATGGAACGATTCACGCTTCAAAAACGCATTGAAATTATTAAAATTCACTATAAATAATGATGAAAATTTGGTAGAGAGGTTCGTAAAACTTAAACATTTTTGGTCGTCGTGAAGCACCTTGTCGGACCGCAATACAGAAATTGGTGGACAAATCGAGCTGTTGGGACAGTAAGTGATGTGAGGTATAAATCGTCGTTCAAGTACAACGTCGGTCAAGAACAAACTGAGAATATTGCTGGTGTAGCCCAAAGGTTGAAAAAACCCAGGTTCTTGGAGTATTCGTCGTTCTTTGGAATTAGGCATTCCACAAACGTCATTACACCGTATTTTGAATAAAGGACTTGTGTCTTTAGGCTAATAACGTTCGGTTAACACAGGAACTCAAGTGGATCGATCTCAACAAACATCGGCATTGCTGAGGGTCCTTGAGATGCAATTAAAATGATCGGAAATTTATCGAAAAAAATCATCTTGACTGATAAAGCCATTCCCACCTCGGTGGCTACGTCTACAAGCAAAACTGTCGCATCTGGGGCTCGGAAACCCAAGAGTTATTGTTGAAAAGCCTCTCATCCTCAACGCGTGAATGTTTGGTGCGGTTTATGGTCGGCGGGGTCTTTGGGACCTTAATTTTCGAAAATGAGCTGTGCACAGTTACGGTCAATGGATTGCGTTATCGAGAGATTATTAATGATTTTTTAAGACCGGAATTGGTTGTATTGATCTGGGACAAAACGTTTACTTTCAACAAGACGGCACTACGGTGCCACACAGCAATGAAACCATCGATCTGTTACGGGAAAAGTTTCGGGACCGTGTTATCTCTCGAAGAGTGATACAATTGGGCCACCGAGGATCTGTGATTTAAACACCTTGCGATAAGGTCTATGCCAACAGCACAGAGTCGATTTTCAAAGGACCTCAAAATGAATTCGTGAGGCTATCGGGATATTATGGACAGCCACTTTACGATTTGGCTATGGAAAATTTCATGAAATAGGATAAGGTCTGTAAGTTGTGGTCGTGGCGGCATTTTGGCTGATGTTGTGTACCATTATTAACGGCATCCTGCCTCTTTATAATGAAATAAACATCCGCTCATTATCTCAAGAATATGCCATTTTTCTTTGAATATTAAAAATGGATGTGTGTTTGTTTGTATGTCTGTTATAGACTCCGAAATGCCCAAACAGATATTTGTGAATTTTCATGTTGATACTGTTTGTATTCAGTGATGAATTTGTGAAAAAAAAAAATTGGAAAAAACCTCATGGGGAAAGTGGGAAACTGGGAAAAAAACCAAACAAGGTCGGAAATTAGATTTTTTTGCTTGGAAATTTCTTGGTTTCAAAATGGGGTTTTCGCAATTGGAAAAAATGAAAGTTCTTGATGTAAAACTCGGAAAAATAACTCATTGGTTTTCTAATTGGAAAATTGCATAAAAATTGTCGATGTATGGTTTCAAATAGAAAACTTGGAAAATTTTATAATGGTTTTAGAAGGAACTCTGGAAAACGCATGGTCTTCAAAGGGAGGACTGGAAAATTGTTTGATGGGGTAAACTGGTAAAAAAAAAAAAAATGGAAAAACGAAAAAATTGGAAAAGCAAAGGGTAGTGGTTTCGGTAGTGTGGTAGAGGTTAGCATTATCGATTTATCGATTGAGGCAGTACGATGTCTGGCAGGTCA
Organism: Sphaerophoria rueppellii; assembly: GCA_920937365.1. NCBI lineage: Eukaryota > Metazoa > Arthropoda > Insecta > Diptera > Syrphidae > Sphaerophoria > Sphaerophoria rueppellii. Next base: position 59,284,258 of record CAKKXW010000004.1, on the reverse strand, counting down.
GCTGGTATATCTATACACGTCATTTGAATATGAATTAATATAAATAACTATATATAAATTAAATCTGCATTTTGTAAGGCCATGCTTTTTGTAATGAGTAGGTAATAGCGCATTTGTTTCTGGTCGAAATGAATGCGTTTGAGTTATCGCTTACTGTTAGATTCTGGTTAACTACACCGCCAGTTGTGCGACATTTGTTTTTGTGATGGAATGTGCTGCATATTTGCGTGTGGTTTCTTTATACCAACTTAACCAATGTGTCACCAACGATGCGAGAATCTTAATAATTTAAATTTTTTTGTAATGAAAGCTAGTGGGAAAGTCGTTTTCTTTCACGTTTACTTATTATCAATTGGTGAGGTAGGACGTAAATAAAGCTTTTAAAAATCGATTTAAAAGAGAAAATTTTGCTGTTTCTCCATAGCATGTAGGTATAGAATATACATTTGGACAATGCCTCTAACGAATCTGTGAGTAGTTACTTTCTTTAACTCGTTTGGAGCTGGTTATGTTGTAACAATTATCGTTCCAATGGGGGGGGATTTTATCCCTTATCCCCCCCTAATCTACGCACTGGTCACAGTACCACCTGCATAGCAACCAAACAAATATGGCCATGCATAGACCTGAAACGGTCAAACGGCTTGATTTACCTGAGCAGACAAAATATAAGCTCTACAATTGGAGTCATAATAGGACACTGCTTCATTGGTAGACATGCTTAAACGCTAGGGGTCTACGCAAATGACTTCTGTAGAGGCTGCATGGACGGGGAGGAAGAGGAAACAGTACATGTCCGGCGCTCTCCAATAGAAGGAATAACTATCTCGGTAATCCCTTCTTCGATTATACCAGTGAACTGGCAACGATCGACACAAAATGTCTCTCTAACTTCATTAAAAGTACAAAATGGATTGTTGAGTAACTTCTTTAGTGGTACAATGGACCCTTGAGGTCTAAGTGAATCGTAAACATCTAGACAGCCACTCTAACCTAACCTACCCTATGAGGCAGTTGAGGTAAGGTTTCCAGATGAAAAATTAAGAAAAGGAAACTGTTACGAATATTTTAAGAGCGACGCACGTGTTCAAAATCATCATATTGAAGAACAACATGTTTTCTCTTTTTGATTTTTAACACAAAAAGCGGTCAAGTGCCTAGGACTTATTAGGTATGTTCAGCGACACTGTTCTGCACATTTTGGAACAGTTTGGAACAGAGAAGTACAGCTTTTTGGTGTTCATTGTCACATTTGCTGTTCCAAACTGTTGTGATTTGGTGTTCATTGAGTCTGAACAGTTTGGAACAGTTTAGGACAGGTTTTTCTGTTCCATCTTTTTAGGTAGAAAACATTTTGTGTTCTAAACTGTTCCAAACTGTTCTGACATTTCTCATGAAGCTGTGCTGTACTGTGCTGTGCTGTGCTGTACTGTGCTGCCTTTTTTCTCGCTGAACAAACCTATTGTGATACACAAGAATCTAGGGTACTTCCTACTGGTTGAATCATTTGTATCAGAGTAAACTCCGCTGCCTACACCTTCCTTAGTTTTGGATACATCAGTGTAAAAGTGTACCTATGTATATATATCATCCCTAAACACTCTTCCCTCTCATTCTCTTGATGGTACGGAGAACTAAAAACTTTTGCCAAAAAATCAATTGTATCCCTTTTGAATCCCTCACTCTTCAATGAAATATACAGTTCGTTGATCACCATTAATGCAACATTAAATTTATGCCTACATTCATAATCTTAACAAGGGTATACTAGACAATTGTAGGAAAAGAAAGGCTTTAGCAATGATTTTACTAGGTGTGATTTCATTTTCGGCAACAATAGGCTTGATGATGTTCTTACCGCTGGTAATCCACCGTAGACTTTTCTAATTGTATCCGAAGTAGCACCACATCTAGTCATTTTCCTATTTATAGTGAATCCTAGATATTTAACTTTTTCAACATATGGCAACGTTATTCCGTTAAAATCGGCTTGTGCAAACTATACCAAGTGATTTAGTTGGATTTAATAGAATTTTGTTCAACTCAGCCCACATATGGATATAAGCCAAGTCTTCTGGCGATGCGATCATCCAAAAGACCAGGTTTTCTTGAATGGTATAGAGCCACATTATCTGCATATACATATATGTGTATTTGGCTATTTTCAATGACATCTGGTAGATTATTAATGTAGACACTAAACAAGATTTGTCTCAAAACGGAACCTTGAGGGACACCTTTATTGATAAGATAAATACTAGATATTCCGTTATCGGTTTTAACTATTATTAAACAGTTTGTTAGACAATTATGGATTAGTTCAAGAGCAGAATGTGAGTAGCGAAAATTGGTTTTGAGTTCTTGTAAAAAAATTGATTGATCAATTACATCAAATTTAGAGAAATCGAGTATCACCATACCACAAATTTCATCACATTGCGGCCCTTAAATCAGAGGTGATCTTAATGACAGCTGTTTCATAACTATAACTTTTCCTAAGCCCTGATTGCCACTTAGTTAATTTATTATGCCTTCTTTTCAAAAACTTTGGATAGAAAGGAAAGTAAACTGATTGTCCTCAACTCAGATGGACCAGCTGGTTTTGAGTTTTTTGGAAAAGGAATTACTTTAGCATTCTTCCATTTCTCCGAAAATTGTCGACTATAAATGCAATAGTTGAAAATGTGAACTAGAAAAGGAAAAAGTACCGATAGAATAAGTTTTACAAAACTCGGGCAAATATAATCTAGTCCTGTTGCATTAGATTTTGCAGAGCGAATTGCTTTTCCAACATCCAAGTCATAAACGCACCTGAATTCAAAGCTTCAAGTAAGCTTCACCATAGTCAAATGTAACCGCATTAGATGAATTTGGCACAAGAACCGAATCCATAGCTGAAGGGCTAAAAGGATATTTAGGTATTTCATTTTCAATTACAAGAGCATTTTTGAGAATTTTCCATAGGGTTTTAGAGTTTAGTTGGGGATCGAGGTACTAATCCCATAAAAAAAAACCCACGATAAGATTGAAAACTCTAACCAAAAGCGCTCCAGCCGAATAACGACATCGAAAAAACTCACACGTACTCAAATAAGCCTTTCTCTCTCTTATCATTGTGTATGTCATATATGCATAGATATGTCTCATCCAACGTTATTTTTTTTTTTCACCAATCTGCAAGTGTTCGCAAGTGTTTGACTTAAATCCTCGCCACAGCGAATCATAATATAAAAGCCTAAGCATTCCAATACTGAATGCTTATTTTCACACATAACCCATGAGAAGGAGAACAAATTTAAAATAATCAAATTGATGCAGTCTGTCCAGTCCGCTGGTGCCCAGTGCACCTATTCAAAAGATGCGAGAGTTCTTTTTGTTATTCTAATGTCCATTATGCTCAGAGAGCGAAAAAGGTCCTCGTTAATCCTTCTTCGTTGACAACAAAAAATGACCTTTTTTCTTGTTACGTTTGTGTCACACCTGACAGCTTTTATTGTGTACAGTCATTTAATACAGTCGATCGAAGAGAGATTAAGGGACGGAAGGTATCTATTTTTAACAATAAATGAGCATTCAGCATCAGCGATACCACTTTACTGCAATTGCAGTAGATCTACTGCGATTTTTCCAAAAAGCAAATCTACTGCCACTTAATCCAATCTACTGCACTTTTTCTTCTTTAGTTATTATAATTTCATTTGCTTCTGTGACAGAAATGAAAATCAGATATAACTTCAGCACACCCTTAATTTGTAACAGGCATTCGTGAAATTGCTTGAACAATTTCACTCACGTGAAAATCTGATCACAGAAATAACTTTCAACTAGATCGTTCCCAAATCATTCAACGATTCATCATAGTTTTTGTGCACGTTTCCTTCTTTTGTTTATGAATAATAGTATGTTCTTTTGGTTTGGTCCTCTCTGTACAAAACTACTTATAAAATGTGGGTATCAATTATGCTAACTCCCGCATAGCAGTGCTGCTCCGGATAGAAAATGTTCACAAGTTACCAGGAGGGTTATTTCGTAACATTCAAAACAATAATCATCCAAACAATCATCGTCAACGATGGGTGCTATCATAAATGCATGGTTGCGAAATTCTGTCGAATGCGCAACTATAAAAATCACATGCACACTGAATTTCTTTCTGAATAAAAGAAGCAAGTATATAAGAAAGTAAGTAAAACTTCAAATTCTGACAGTGTTTTGACATATGACGCAAATCATAAAAAAATGTTCATAAATGCAGCATAAAACGCATGCGCAAGTATTTTTGTGTGACGTTAATATGATTGCAATTGATCGCATGTAAGCAAAGCAGTCATGCATTTATGAAAGCACCCGATATTGTCTCAAATTTGCTTCACATAAATTGATCATCCTCGTCTCTTTTAAGGTTTTTTTTTCAAATGTATTTGAGAGCTACAGATGCTTTCAAACTGTAGACAGCTCATGTTTTTTGTTTGTATACTTGACCGGTATGACGCATTTGCAAGGAAGATATTGAGAGTACCTTATAATACAGATGTCACTTCCCTTTTTTGATTCGTTTGTAGTACTCTTTAATAAAAATACCATATATCATCAAAGATGACAGTTGAAATTAGGCTTTTTACATATTTACTTTTTGATTACCTATGAGATTTTGCTTACACATAGATATGATTTCATTGTAATTAACTTTCCAACGGTTGAAATGAATGATTCCATTTTCAACTCAAAGAAAGATTCCCCGGTTCTTGACAAAAATCATAAGATTAATGGTATAGCATAAAATGTATAAGTTTCAACCGTGTTTTGAATTAAAAAAGAAATTGCTTTGAAATGTTTATTCTAGATGATACCTATTTAACTATCGTTCCATTTCCATAGGTTTGACGATATCGTTTTGACGCTAATCGAGTTCCAGAAAGCAAATCTCGATCTGAAAAAACAACATAGTCAAGACGATAATTATTTTCAGAGTAACGTGAAGCGAGCGAAACGATATCGTTTGACGCCATGGAGATCTGGAATGACCCCCCAAATAATAGCAAAAACAGGAAATAAATTGAATTTTACTCCACTTGTAAACATAAAAATTTTTTGCATGGATATTATGATTAATATTACAGACAAATGCTCGAAACTATCAGATTCTCCTGGATATATCAAACCTTTCCAAATTTTAATTTTACAAATGGGGAATTTGTGAAAAAATTAAATTCTATAAATTTGATATATTTTGTATGCATATTTATGTTTATGTTTTAATTTTTTGTGAAATAAGAAATCTACTGCGAAAATGTTTGATTTACTGCATTTTGTCAACTGTTTCACTGCGCAATCTTACTTTTGAAGTGGTAAAGCTGTTCAGCATAGCCATAGGCGTATCGTTGGAGGCAAAAAAAGAAGAGAGAAAAAGAGAGTTCGTGTAAAAATGACTCATAGATTCAGAGGAAAAATTTCAGCTAACTTTAAGCAAATTGTGTAAAACATTCAAATGTAGTGCAATGAGTGAACCCTAGCGTTGCATTGGGCGCCATTCTGTTTAAAAATCAAATAAACCACAGTAAACTTAGAATTCAGTAGCACTTTTAGGTGCATTCCGAAAATTTCGGCACACGAAAATATTATTATTCAATTCGCGAATGACGAAAAGTCCTAAATATTTTCTTACCGTAAATATAAAATTACATCCCTAAAACTTTAATCCACCAACTTCTTGTTATTCAACGTTAGACAAAAATCATCTTACACATTCTTCAGTATAATTAGTAGACTTGCAATTTATAACAAAAGAATCAAAATTCTAAAATTCCATGACTGCTTCTTTGTTCTTTCCTAGAATAAAAATAGATCAAGAAATAAGGTAGAACTAGTTTTCATAAACTCCGCGGCTAATGTGCGGTTCTTCAATATTTGTTTTTTTTTTTTTTTTTAATCCAGGTTCAGAGGTCTGCGTGTCACTCCGTGACAAGCTATTGAAAAATTGTCTAAATGCAATTTAAACAAAACTAATAAAAATTGCACAGCAACAAGGTGTAGCAGTAACTTATAATCCGGCAGCTGGAAACGCAAAAGCCAGTCGAGCAATGAATTGACTTTTGTCTATAAAATCGTTCCTTCAGGTATATCAAAACAAATTCTTGAGAAAGGTGATAATGAGGGCGTGTTTTGATTGACTAAGTTAAGATGATTGTAAAATCCTTAAGTTAAGGATATGACATTCAAGATCGCAATAAGATAAGATTTTATAGGAGATAATTTTACTATATGTATTATGCAAAGTAGAACGGATATTGGCAGTCGATTGTCATTTTCTTTTTTTGATATTTGAAGGCTTTGAATAGACAAGACTATGAATTGATTCCGTAGCAGTATAGTGCACTTTTGAATGAACATCCTTGTGCGTAAAGAGCAATTGGTTAAGGTTTAAATAAGGATTAAATGTCGCCAAACCTATAGTTATGCTTTTTCCTTTTTTTTGATTTGCCTAGCCGAACCAACCAAATTTACCAAATTAGATTTTGGATTCCGTGGACAACAAGAATCGAATGAAGATTCGATATAACAACTTTTAAGGGGGTTCCCTAGATGCAGAATGTAGATAGTTATGTACTGTTATAACTGAAACTGAAAATGCGAATTTCTTGAAGCGGAAAAAAAATTCCAATGAAAATCATGACTTCCGGCAGACAAAAAAACCTGTTACTGACTTTAATTTTCAAATTTAAGTAGATTTCGCGTAAAAAAAGATGTCTTTAAATTTAAAAACAAATGTTTTTCATCATAGTTTTTTCAAAATATTTTGGTTGCTATTTGTTGAGGACAAGTACGTTCTAAATATATGAAGGGATTAAAAACGGAAAAAAAAATCGCTACATAAGAAAAATTGCTTATAATAATACGAATTTTAATAAAAAAGAAATAAAATAAATAAAGTGGTGCGACAGCTCTTGGAGAGCCAAGGCCTACTCTCATCAACAATTCTCTAGGTGCGTGTGAAGAATTGAGGGGACCTACAATTTAATGCCGATTCCGAACGGCAAAGTTGAGAAGCACTTTTTCATGACAGATGATACTCTTGGAAGTTTTGTCAGTCCTTCACAAGAGGCAGTGTCCGTGAAAGATAAAAATAAATACAATGAACACGAGTAGGACTCGAACCCACTAAGTTCTGCTTAACAGCCAACACATCTAACCACTAAGCTACGGACTCCACATTAACAGTGTCTGACACATCGGAATCTTTGTCATTGGTTGACTCTGTGGTTATGTGCAATTCCACCCATGTTTGAACATCTCAATCCAATTTTATTTGCATCCGACTTTGCTGCCACAACCTATTGTACAGTTACAAAAGAAGAACTTATACAAATGTTGAAAATGTTTCCAAAATAAAAATCACTTTGTCTTAGAATTTAAAAATTATATTTTTTTTTTGTGTACATAATATATATAAAGGATCATGACCATTTATTTATATTTATCTTATTTTCTTAATTTCAAGCCAAATTGTAAACCTAATATAATAATTTGATTCTTCTTTCTTGTATAATTTGATTAAATTTAAATCTTAAGATAATAAGTATTAAAAATAAGACAACATGTTTTAAAATGCTTAATGATTAAAATAAATACAAAATACAAAAATACAAAAGATTGTGTTCAGTACATCATCGTGTGATTGGCCCCTTTACCTAGACTTTTTCCGTTCGGCTTTCTTAAATCGCAGGTCTTGTCGAGTAATCCGTTAACCACTACGGCTTCCAACAACAACATAATCGATGCCATCGGTCAAACTCAGTCTGATTTATGCGCGGAAGTCATCAAAAACTGGACCTTTCTTGACTTGAACGATGTTTTATTTCACACATAATGTCATTAATAGGGTCCTCAAATGAAGATAAAACCTAATTAACACATTGTCTTCCATCTTGAACTTGACCCACTTTCCATCACAAAACACCCGAGTTTCATATAGAAGACGAAAAAACAGCAAATGTTTTTTTAGGATAATATCAAGACGAACAATTTGTCCACGACCACTTTTGACCTCCGGGCAATAGATCGCGAAATATTCACGAATTTCGAGACCTTTTGACTACCATATGTCGATTTTGTACATCTTCATAACAGCACCGTAATCAAGGTGTACACAAAAATCTAGCCCACTAGGAATTATTCCGCAGATGAAACCCAAAATGACCGTATTATTATCAGAAAAAAAAACACCTTAGCTAAGCAGGTAGTCCCCCAATTCCGAAACTGTAAAGAAAAAAATAAATAAGTCGTCTTTAAAGCTACAAACATATTAGGAAACTCCGAAGTAAACCTACAAAATAATAACTTTCTGACTGCTTTGACGAGTTCCACACAAAATACAAGTATTTTCAAACGTCGTACAGTTCCCTCCAAAACACAATCTTGATCCAAAGTATTTTTCAAGACTACACCGACAAAAAAAACCTTGGTAAAATCAAACTATAATCTTATTTGTTTTTGCGTCAAGCACGAATATGTTTAATTTGAACATGCTGGCATTGTTATTTCAATTTCATTGTTAATCAATCACGTTTGTAGTATTAGAAACATGAAGATGGTGTTCACTTAAATATTATAAGGATTCTTGACTGACAATCATTGTGCTTGAATTAATACGAAAGTAATCAATATTGTTGTTGATCAACAACGTATTAGTGTTTCTTTAGCTATGAGATATTAAAGTGTTACAATTTTTGTGCTTGAATTAATACGAATTCGGTCAAGCTCGTTGTTGATCATTGAAAATTGTTCTGCTTAACTTAAAAAGAGAAATAGGGTGATCTATGTTGATACGTACCGATTATGATATTAGAAAACAATTAAAACATCAATGAAAGTGGCTAGAAAAATATTTTCATTGTCGATATAAGAATACTTACAGTTTTTTTTCCAAGGAAATGAAAAACCATCACAATCAATTTTTCTAAAACATATTTTATTTAACGCGTTGAATGTTTGTGTTTGGAATAGATATGTGTACATATACAGGGTGATTCATGAGCGTTGTGCCAAAAAGCTAGAGCGTGTAGGTTGAGTTGAGACAAGAAAAAAATCGTATGGGAGGGGGGTCTATTCCCCTCCGTTTAGCCGGGAGGGGCAATTTTCTGAAAAATTGACTTATTTTATAAAAAAAAAATATTAAAAATCAACGGTTTCGTTTACAACACCGTGTTATACCTTTTTGAAAAGCCAGAAGTATTTTCTTTCATTTGGTTTTTAAATTAAATTGTCTTAATGAATAGTTTAAAAAATATTAATTCTCAAACTCAAAATTTTCAAAAAAAAAAACCAAAAAATCATTTTTGAACCAAGTTTTTTCAAAATTTTATGTAATTAAGTATTAATTTTAATTTCAAAATTCAATGCCATTGTTAATTTTTAGTCGAAAACAGAAAACCGGATGCAAAAATGTCTTTTCGTTTTTGAGAAATAAAAAAAAGACCAGGACCACTTTTTTCTAAGAAAATCTTTGTTTTTATTATTACCTATCTCGACTTTTAGTTTTATTAATTTATTATGATACATTAACCTTTCTTTTAATATTTGTTTTTTTAATATATGCGATTATGTAAAGAGTGGAGCTAGCAAAGAAACACGACGACGTTCAGTTGAAGACTGACTTTATTGTTACAGAACTTATGCTAATTAGGTACATGCTTACAAACTAGGTATGATAAGAGATAAGCGATTAAGTAAAGAGAAGCATAATAGTTGATGCTGAGATATGATGTTATGTGAGCATTATCTTGCATATTCAACTGTACTAAAATACAGTGGTGTTGTAAAGTAATACTCCATATATATCACTCCCCCAAACTTGATTTAAACTTTAAATAATTAATAATCATGTAATATTTAGTAATGTACATGTTTATATTTAAATAATTCAATTACTTCCTTACATTATATTTTGTTCACCTTATAAATTAATTTGCATTTATATTTAACAATTGTGTATGTATATAACTCATGAGAAATTCAAAATAAGTTCCCAACTAATTTTAATATTGTAATTCCAGTGTTAACAAATATATGTGTATATTTATATCTACGTACATATTATTTTTCGTTCATTTCGAATTATAATTCATTTATATTTATAATTAATTTTTAATCTTGCCGATCTTCTCGGTACATGAGAAAGAGAAGTCGATCTTCTTTTCCTACATGGAACATTAAATCTCACCCGTCTTTTACTGTTAATATTTGACGGTGCATACGTTATAATATTTGACGGTGCATACGTTAACTCTTTAAATTTACATTTTTTTAATTGAGATATATGAGCCATTTTATTATTTCCATCAATGCTAACTGAATACATAACTCTTCCTATCTTCTTAACTATGATTCCAGGAACCCAAGTATACAAATTATTGTGTTTCATTTTATAAAATACTTTTTCACCCACAATTAGTGATTTTATAGTGTTTTGATTTGTATATAATGGTGGAACTTTGGAACTTTCAACGTTAGCTGTCTTGTCATTTACGTTAATTTTTGTGTTTGAAAGGCAAACCTCACGAACTTTTGGGTTAACATCATCAATAAGAGTCTTCGGTTTTATTTTAAATATCAGTTCATTCGGACAAAACAAGGTTGTTGTTGATGGAGTCGAACGATATTTAAAAAGAAAATTGAGAATTAGTTTTTCCATCGGAATATTTTGATACTGCTGATCAGAGGTCAGTTTCTTAAGAGAATTTTTGACTGTTTGAACTCCCCTTTCCGCAGCTCCATTTGACTGTGGATGGTATGGCGGACTTTTCAAACACCGAATATTGTTATTCTTACAAAAAAATTCAAAAGATGACGAATTAAATGGTGGGCCGTTGTCTGATACCAAAACAGACGGTAAGCCAAAATATGTAAAAATAGGTCTTAAAACAGCAATCAAACTTTCTACATTCGTATTTTTCATTAATTTAACATCTATCCATTTGGTATAGCTGTCGACAACAATCAAATAAGTGCACCCTTTCAAATAAAAAAAATCTAAATGGATACGCTCAAAAAATACATTTGACTTTGGCCAAGATTCATGATGATTAGAAACAGGTTTGTTGTGACATAGATTACACGACCTACATTCTAAAACAAATGTTTCGATGTCAGCATCAATCGCTGGCCACCAAAAATATTTCCGTGCAAGACTCTTCATCCTCACAACACCTACATGAGACTCATGAAGGAGTTCTAAGATGGACTTCTGAACAGAATCAGGGATAACTAATCGCTCAGCATAAAACAAACAACCTTCCTCTTCAGACAACAACAAACGCTTATTAAAATATTTCTTTAAATTGTCAGGCACGCTACTCGGCCAACCTGTCTGAATCATGTTTAAAACGCTTCTGATTTTCCAATCCTTCTCTGACTCCTCAGCTATGTCTGAAAATTTTACATTAAGGTAGTTATTACATTCAACCGACCTTATACTATCTTCTTCTATTTCGGTTGGATACGTTAAAGGAAGTCGCGAGAGAGCGTCAGCATTTGACATGTAGGAACCTTTTTTATAAACTATTTTATAATCATACATACTCAAAATCACTGCCCAACGATTAAGCCTTGCTGCAGCCACAGCTGGTGTTGACTTATTTGGGTTAAAAATTTCTCTTAATGGCTGGTGATCTGAGTATATGGTAAAAGTCTTTCCATAAATATACTTATGGAACTTTTTCACTGTAAAAATAATGGCCAATGCTTCCCGATGCAATTGAGAATACTTCTGTTCTGCAGCGCTTAAAGTGCTAGATGCAAACAATACTGGCCTTTCAATGCCATTAATAATATGTGACAAAATACCACCCACGCCGTAAGGGCTTGCGTCACAATGCAGAACAATTTCTTTGTTTGGATCGTAATGATACAGAAGATTATCATTTAACATTAAATCTTTGCTTCTCTGAAATGCGGTTTCGCAATCATTAGACCACACAAAACTAACATTTTTCTTAGTCAATGAATACAGATCCTTTAACTCTGATGACAGATTTGGTATAAAACGTGCATAATAATTAAGTATTCCTAAAAATGACTTGAGCTGAGTAACATTTTCTGGTCTTGGTGCATCTCGAATAGCTTCCAACTTTTTTGGATTAGGTTTAATACCCTCGCCATTCACTACATGGCCTAAATAAAAAATTTCTTTTTGAAAAAACTGACACTTTTCATATTTGACCCTAACATTATACTTATTTAGCCGTTCTAAAACCATTATTAAATTCTTTCTACACTCATTTTCATCCAACCCTCCGATTATAATATCATCAATATAACACTTGACCTTGGGAATATCTTGTAAGATTTCATCCATGATTGATTGGAATGCGGCGGGAGCTGACTTTAAACCTAAAATTAAACGTCGAAAACGGAAGAGCCCGAGGTGGGTATTAATTGTGAGAAGCTCCTGACAATTTTCATCTACTTCGACCTGTTGGTAGGCTCCCTCTAAATCCAAGACACAAAAGCATGACGAACCATGCAAACTCGCAAAAATGTCTTCAGATAGTGGCATAGGAGAATGATCTGTGCGAACCCACGGATTCACAGTCATCTTACAGTCGACACACAGTCGAATATCGCCATTTGGTTTCACTACAACCACAACTGGAGATGCCCAATCACTATAACGCACATGATATATAATACCCTCGTCGACCATTTTCTTAAGTTCTTTTTCAACCTTTTCTCTAACACCAAAAGGAACTGTGTACGGTTTGAAAAATACTGGAACACTATCTTGTTTCAACAGAATTTTTGCTTTAAAATGACGAACGCAATCTTTTTTATCACCATGAAACACGTTTTTATAAGTTTCCACTAGTTCAGAAACATAACCTGAACCCTCTAAGTTGTCACATCTACTTTCCCTAACGAACGCATTTCTCCACGTAGGTAGCAACTTATCAAGCCATGTCCTTCCAAGAAGGGGTACAAACACCTTCGGACCTTCCACTATGACCAACTCCAAACTAAATGATTCACTTTCCCTTGTTAAACTGACCAATGCCGCAATATAACCAACAATCTTAACTTTGTCGCCAGAAATCACATTTAAAGACCGATTACTTTTTAAAATCTCAACATTCGGAAACAAAGACTTAAATGTGCTAATATGCATGACCGAAGTACAGGCCCCCGAATCCAGTTCCATCCTTATACATAAGCCATTACAAATTAAATTTAAAAATAAAGGATTATTTTCTGTTCTTAAATTATTAATATAACCTAAATCGTTTGACTCAAAACTTTCAATTTCTGTATTCGTATTAATACAACTAACTCTATTACCTCTATTTCCGTTATAACTGTGATAGCTGTTTTTGGTCCTCGATCTGCTCTTCGATCTACCTCTGCTGTTATTCTTCTGAAAACAGTACTTTTGCACGTGGCCCCATTTTCTGCAGAAATTACACTGAACATCCGCCAAATTTGACCACTTTGACCTAGACACATGTCCTCCAGCCTGCCCTTGTTTCCTTAAATTCTCTTGACTCTTTGAACGACCTCCTGCTGCCTCATTGGAATATCTCGCTTTCATAGAATGCAAAGCCCCTGATGCTGATGTTCCACTCAGGTTAACCATCTCCATTTCAAGCATCTCCATATTTAATGCAGATTCACACGCCTTTTCGAACGTCAAGTCCCCCATGTCGATTAGTTTCGATTGAATCTTTTTGTTTTTTATGCCCATTAGTAATCTGTCTTTGAGTGCCTCCTCTAAAAAATCACCATATTTGCAATTATCAGCCAATTGCTTGATTGCAACGATGTAATCTGAGAGATTCTCATCCATAGCCTGATCTCGGTTTAAAAACTTAAAACGCTCTGCCGTCGTATTTCTTTTTGGTTGGAAATGTACTTGGAGCTTTGCGACCAGCTCCCCAAACTTCAGCTCATCAGGTTTTCTTGGCGCAACCAACGTCTTGGAGATATTGTATAAATCTCCACCGCCAACTCCAATCAAAAAAGACACCTTGTCTTCATCCGTCGTGATTTTGTTCAGCTTCAATAAATGGTTTAATCGCTCAATATAGCTACTAAAGTCGTCACCTGCATTGAAATATTCAATGCGACCAATGAAGGTGGACATTTTAACGGTGCTGTTTAAAATTTCGGTTTTACTTTGCTGTTCCTCTTTCACTGACATCAAATACCAAAGTACAGCTAATCATCAATAAATTAAAAAAAAAATCCAGTTATCCTCGTCGCCAATTTAATATATGCGATTATGTAAAGAGTGGAGCTAGCAAAGAAACACGACGACGTTCAGTTGAAGACTGACTTTATTGTTACAGAACTTATGCTAATTAGGTACATGCTTACAAACTAGGTATGATAAGAGATAAGCGATTAAGTAAAGAGAAGCATAATAGTTGATGCTGAGATATGATGTTATGTGAGCATTATCTTGCATATTCAACTGTACTAAAATACAGTGGTGTTGTAAAGTAATACTCCATATATATCAGTTTTGTAATTGGAATTTTATGAGGCCTCAATTAAGTAGAAAAGTATTGGATTTTCCCTAAATTAATCATTTTGTTCATTGATAACCACTGAAAACTGACCTGAAATTCTTCTTATTATGCCTGAGGGCCGTGGCCACCTGTCGGTGAAGGGTTCTACCTGCTAGGAGCTTAAGATGACTAAATTTTTTTCTTGAACGAAAAGACCTAAAGGTGAATAAAAGGCATCGCATATTTAGTAAACAACCATTTCCAATTGAAATATTGACTCATCAACACATATCAATGTCACACTCATACTCTCGAGAAGAGTTAACGGACATGCACTTCTGCTACGGTTTATTGTTTTTTCATTCAAGAAAAATTGCGGTTCAATCATCTTCAGCTCCTAGCAGGTAGAACCTTTCAGCGACAGGTGCCCGCGGCCCCCAGGCATAATAAGAAAAATTTCAGGTCAGTTTTCAGTCGTTATCAATGAACAAAATGATTAATTTAGGGAAAATCCAATACTTTTCTACTTAATTGAGGCCTAATAAAATTCCAATTACAAAACAAATATTAAAAGAAAGGTTAATGTATCATAATAAATTAATAAAACTAAAAGCCGTGATAGTTAATAATAAAAACAAAGATTTTCTTAGAAAAATGTAGTCCTGGTCTTTTTTTTTTATTTCTCAAAAACGAAAAGACATTTTTGCATCCGGTCTTCTGTTTTCGACTAAAAATTAACAATGGCATTGAGTTTTGAAAACAAAATTAGTACTTAATTACATAAAATTTTGAAAAAACTTGGTCCAAAAATGATTTTTTTGGTTTTTTTTTTGAAAATTTTGAGTTTGAGAATTAATATTTTTTAAAATTTTCATTAAAACAATTTAATTTAAAAACCAAATGAAAGAAGATATTTCTGGCTTTTCAAAAAGGTACAACACGGTCTTGTAAATGAAACCGTTGATTTTTAATATTTTTTTTTATAAAATAAGTCAATTTTTCAGAAAATTGCCCCTCCCGGCTAAACGGGGGGGAATAGACCCCCCCCTACCATACGATTTTCCTTGTCTCAACTCAACCTACACGCTCTAGCTTTTTGGCACAACGCTCGTGAATCACCCTGTATATTCATCAGTAAGATACTTTGTAAAATGTGTTTCGGAAATACATTAATTTGATGATGAAATGCGATACTTTTTAAAGCGTAATATAATAATGAAATATATAAAGGAAAAACTACTTTTTTAACAAATAAAGAATGCTAGATTTACCAATGTTTTCCCGGCAGAGCTTTTAAAAAGGGGCCAATTAACTAACATCTTCTCTTCTTAGGTCATAAAAATGTTCTTACTCCTCAGTATAACCTCGTTCTGCGGTTCATTGCTAAGTTGAAGCCATTATTTTCAGCAAGAGAGCTTTGTAAACATAAACATAATGTTGATGAGTCGATAAGCAAAACAAAATAATGAAACTATAGTATTAGAAACCGCTTACCTTCAGATGCTTAAAACTCTTCATCCGGGTTAGAATTTTAAAAACTTCTTCTTCTTCCGTGGAGAGCTTGTGAAAGATATCAACGCTTATTATTCTGCACCTTCTTTTAGAATTGAAGAACCTGCTATCTTCTGATTGATTCACTTTTGATCCTCTTGGAGGTGGAACAAATTATTTTCTGTTTAAGAAATATAGTTAAGAAATGTAGTACATTAGTAACCTTTGTTTTTTTATACTTTTCAAATTCGGAACGATTAGCATTTCAATGAAAATTAGCACGGAACACCATAATTTTAAGTCCTGCATAAATAACATTCTAATAATGTCGGACTAGATTAAGACTTGATTTATTTCATTTTATGAATTTTAACAAAATTGTTCGTATGGGGACGACGAAGAGACGATAGAGTTTCAGAGTTCCGTGTTAATTTATAGTTTTATAATATATTAAAACAAAAACTTACCTTAGAAATTACATTTCTGGTGCTGGTGTTGTTTCGATTCTATTTGTTAAGCAATTAATGTTTTTTAAACAAACTCTTATTCACTTTATACACACGTCTTATTCACCAAAAAAAGCTAAACTAACGAACAACGAAACGAATGCATTAAAACTCAAATATACATGATTGTTGCAGGCCAAAAAATACAAGTACTGTATTGAACATACACGTGATACTTCAAGTTCGAAAAGTATTCAAATTGAAAATGATTGCGACATTTTAACAATGTTTGTGTTGCCTCAACCATTATGGTGATTCGTTATATATGAACATTGTTGATCGAGCATATCGTTGAGAATTCAATATTTTAATTTAAATTTTTTTTCATTCAAGAGTTTTTTTTTACAAGCATCAGAAACTAAAGTATTCAAATTGAACTTTAACGACCTTTGTGCATCTTCAAAAATTCTTGTGATTGGATAAATACTTTCATTGTTGATCAAACATTATTAGTGATACTTCAATATGAAACGTTGTTTATCATTGTCACTTTTCATAAGATTAAGTTGAATTGTTAATCAAACACGTTTGTTGTTGAGCAAGTTTAAATTCAACAATGATATTCTTGCTTAAATATAAGAAAATATTCAAATCAACTAGGAACATGCTTAATTTGAACATTTTTATGTTACTCACCAAAATGAAAATTTATCACGGCTGCATTGTTGATTTAAACATGCGATCTTATTTGTTTTAATCACAAAGCTTGTTTAATTTCACAACTATAGTCAAATTGTTAATTAACAATGAAGTGTGTTTAAATCAACCAATGTTTTTTTCTTTTAGTGTAAAATTCTTCAAAAGCAATTGAAGTACATCGTAAATATTATCCTCTTCATTTCCGCATGTCGCTCGCTTGGTATAACGTGATCATTATTTTTTTCGCATCAACTATTTACGCAAACAATGGAGTGTCACTGATAGGTTCAATCGAAGAATCCTTTTTCAATCCTGTATACAATTGTCCGAAATTGATTTTATGCATTTCCCACAATTCAACATATGAGTCACCCGCACTACGCGTTTTCATCATTTATATGGGAAAATATATATTTCTCTGGCATCGGACAAGAGTTCGCAACATGCATACAAACAAAAATATGAATAAGAAAAAGAATAATAATGACGGGCAACTCGTTCGGTTGGATTTCCTCATTTCCTATCGCACATTATTAAACCATATTTGTATGGGCTGAACATAACAGAAAGATTTTCCACAGATTACAGTTTGCAATATGCCTAACAATGGGCAAGGATAGAAATAACAATGCACTTTCGTTTCATGCATTGTCCATGTCCATTTCTGGGGTTGATTGGGTGTGCATCTGTCCTCTCGTTTGGTGCAACCCTTAAAAATCAATATCAATTAAAAATGGTTCGTCCGAGCGGTTTTGGTTTCCTTTCCGAAAAAATGGCGTTTTGTGTTCGTCTTCGTTTCAAGTACTTTTTTTGCTGGTAGAATTATGCTAAATTATAGTATGTATTTACTTCTTTGTGCAGTGCATATGGTCAATGTTAGGTAATAGGGAATGTTGTGAGACTATCATCTTCCTTGAGATGTATTATCTGTTTCCCATTTTTTCATTGTTTGTGTTCTTCGAAGGGAGCGAAAACCCGTTTTGGATTTTCAAACAATCGGATGGATAAAAAGGATTTATTTTATAATTTCTATTGTTTGCGGAGATCATTACCTTATATCTGCTTCGTAAGAATGAATTTCAAGAAGAAATAAGAAAAATATGAATCTTTCCAAGCTTCCTAGTTAACATTGAGCTTCAGGGTTTTATTTCATCAAGTTGGGTTGATTGATTTACAACAATCTATTCGCATTAAGATACAAACCTCCATAAACACGTTGTAACTTGCTATGTCATGACCTGCTACTACAATTTCTTGCTCGCGTCTGGAGTAACGGCGTATCTGCTTCACACTGTTGGGTAAGTCTCTACGTTTGGTATTCTTCTTTCCAAGACATTTAAGGCCAACCTTTCTTCATAGTTGTCTGTTGTATCGGGACATTGTGTGGATATTGCCTCTTTGGCAGAGTTCTGACGTTCTCTGCTTTGAAAATGGCAATACAAGGTGAGGTTGTAGTGTTAAATTTGTTGAGAAAGGCTTTTTTTAACATTATGCTTCCTTAATTTTTCGTACTCCTGATTCAATCGAGCTTTTGTTACTCCTGATCATACGAACCATCTTGATCTCAACTGCCTTTATTTAACTCTGATTTGGACAAGCTGTCCAACATTGGGAACCATATGTGAGTTCTTGAGTCTTAAAGCACTACAGCAGTGTAGAGCCTTCCTAAGGGAGCATTTTTACATCTCAGAAGAAAGCGAAGGAATTCCTCTTCCATCCACTTCTGGAATCACGTTTCTAGAACTCCCCATTGCAAGAGGAACCATATTCGTAGGAGATCTCCTGGTTGTCGTTTGAATGCTTTATCAAAATTAACCAATACGAAATGCAAACCATTCAAGGTAGAGTGCTTCATATACCCGCAAAATCGGCTACCCAAGTCTATAGCTCAATCAAGATTATGGTGTCCGACATCAGCTTCCCTACGCGCGCAGATTGCATGTTTTGAGTCAAAAATCATTTGCATTTGACCCCGATCCATCTTTACAAAGAACTCAGAGGATATTATTATTATGCAATCAATTCCATTCCACTCTCTAAGGCCTCATAAGCTTCTTGCAGCGAAGACTTGATTCATCATTCAATCAATTGCACCGTTAATACTGTGTTTTTCAATTGAAAGCATAGGCATAGAGCTATATTACGGTGGGGGAAGTCTCTTTTATCTCGACTCGAACCCAGCTAAGAGTTTAGTGAGCCCTTCACTGAGAACACAGTGCTTGGATCCTTTAGTATTGGTACGTCTTCAATTTTAAGGCAATGACTGGCTAAATAAGATAAGTTCTGTTTTAACTGAAGGTTCGCTCTATATTGATAGCGTATGCCACTACTGGCAGTTGAAACA
Organism: Sphaerophoria rueppellii; assembly: GCA_920937365.1. NCBI lineage: Eukaryota > Metazoa > Arthropoda > Insecta > Diptera > Syrphidae > Sphaerophoria > Sphaerophoria rueppellii. The sequence continues at coordinate 59,264,780 of CAKKXW010000004.1, read as the reverse complement.
TTTATTTTCATGCTTATAAATCAGCAAACATTGTATATAAGTAAATAACTAGCTCATAGATGAAAAAATTTCAACTAATAAATCTGCTCCCTTTCCAGCAATACCTTCTCAATATTGCGTGAAATGGCCTCCCTCAACCAAATGCATCGTCGTGGACAGCATATAAAGACCCGGCCACTTCGTCAACCGCTCGACGGCAAACCATTCGCCAAGGGACTCATCCTCAAGACGCTCATAAAAAAAACCAAAGAAACCTAATTCAGTCAATCGAAAGTGAGTCCTCGTGCGTTTGTCAACTGGCAAAGAAATAACAGCCTATATACCCGGCATCGGTCATAATAAACAAGAGCACTGTGTTCACTAGCATAAAATAAAAAAATCAAGAAAATATTTGCAAATTTAATTTTTAAAAATAACATTACACAATAGGAGGATGGATATACTGGATACAAATAGAAGGCGATCGAATGTATTTCAACGGAAATGTAAAAATTTGATCAAAATCTATAGTTAATCTTACGGGTTTTTAATGCATTTAATGATACAGAAGTCGAACAAAATATATTTTTACATTGCTCCAAAACGGTACATTGCTAGAACGGTTTTTTTTTTTGTTATACGATTTTCTACAAAAATAAACGTTCGATCAATGTATCTTTTTTGTAAGTACGTATATATTGCCCAAATAATATTTTGTTTTCAAAAAATGTTCAAAAATATTTCTTAACTTTTTTTCAAAATTCTGTATCTCGAAAACGGAATAATATTTTAAAAAAATCTTTACAAGTCGTATGACATCAATTTTTTCACATTAAATGTATTTCTGAGGAACATAATTAAATTAAAATTTTTATTTATGAATTTTAATTAAATTAAATTTAAATTAAATTAAATTTAAGTTAATATTAAATTTTTTTTAATGCTTTTTAACTATAACTATGACATATTTTGTTTGCAAAATCACCGATAATTAAGTTCTTGTGTTCAACTCTTTCGATTTGATGAAATTTTCAAGTTTGGATAGATGTTTTGCAAATAATGTGGGTAAGGGATATGCAAAAAAAAACAAAATTCCAAATGTTTGCTTTTATTCTCGCACAATAACTTAATGATTTCATGTTCTGTGAACTCACTGTAGATGTGACATATTACAATTTACATTTGCTTACATTCGTATGGTCTGGACCTACACGCTATTTCACATGCAAAGATAAATTATATTCTTTGGTTTGCTGAATTTTGGGATAAATTTTATTATAATTAATTAAATCAAAAAATGGTTTTACTTAAAAGAAAAAACATCTTGATTACGTTCGTTTTGTTCAAATTGTTTATTCCGTAAAAAGTATTATAGCTAGATTTATAGACAGTTTAATTTTCAGTATTAGGGCAAATGTTTTTTATTCTACGACGTTTCATCTATGATTAAAGAAATAATCAGCATTATTTTCATTTCAGTATTTTATGCATTTAATTTACTGAACAATTTGAAAACACATCAATATGTATTGAGTTGGAATTGAAAATAAACTTTTTACTTTATCAAAATAAATTTCTAACCAAGACTGATAGGTAAGAAAGTTTAGTTTTTTGCAAAAAAAAACCTTAACTTTCTTGTGGCTAACGGTTATGAAGATATGGTTTTAAACCCCAGCTGTAATAATCAAATAAAACATTGAATTAAAAAAATCAGGCCTTTCCGGAATGCAGTAAATGCATTATAATATTTCCATTGACTGAGGATTTTTAGAAAAAAATGTGAATTCTGCCTTCATCAAGATAAAAAATACAACGAATCCATTTCCTCGTTAAATTTTAACAAACGGGTTATTGTTTTTGATAAAATGTTATTAAAAATGTTAATGTTATTAATTTTATACAAAAAAATTGTTTGCCGGGTCTAGAAGTTTGATTACAATAATTTTTTAGCTAAAGAAACATTTTTATTCAGGCGGAGTCATCTTTATAAAGTGTTTTTATATGTAGGAGGAAATTTGGGATAATAAAATTTTCATATTTTAGAGTTCCTTAAAAATGTTGTCTATTACCAAAGTAAATGCTTACTTATTTTTTAAATAAAAGTATTTTTTAAGGAAGGATTGTGATATGCATGATGTGATATGGATAAAATCTTAAGATTTACTCTTAATAAAATTATTCATTGACATAGTTAACCGATTATTATTTTTTAATTATCAAAGTTTATTGTGTCAGTGAACAAAGAAATTAAAATTAATAAACTGGTTATTAATTTTAGAATTGGTTGTGATATGGGATGAAGGTTGCTATATAATCTTTTGAAACCACCTTAAAAAATCTTGTTTATTATCGCAATAAACGATTAATTATTTTTAATAACTGTAATATTTGCGACAATTATTTGAGTTACTTATTTTAATAAATGGTGTTTAAATGGTTCAATTTTCATTTAATAAATGTCCATTAATAGTATTAACAAACGATTATCCAACGCTGATATTTTTTTTAACAAACCGTTTATTGTGGCAAGAAATACTTAATTGTGACAATAAATAACCAGTCAATAAACGTCGTTTTTTATATTAACGACCGTTTGTTTTTTCAGTGTGGGTCTATTACAAGATGTACCCGGTGTCAAGTTGAAATGTGTTCGAGGAGTCTATGATCTTCCTCATGTTATCAAAAACACACAACAATAAAAAAAAAGACCTTAACACCATTTTTAGCAATAAAAGAGGCAATTTGTTATTCAATTCCGACTACAAGAAGATTACAATCTTTCTTAGCACGGGGAACATCATAATCATCATCAGGTTCAACTTGTTCTAGGATCTTAAGCCAATAGAAAAATATAATTTTTCAGGAATTTCAGGACATTTCTCTATGCTCATCAAGACGAAACAATCAGAGAATTACGAAATTTTACGGTTTTACTCCGACTGCGGGCATTGTCCGATGTCTTGTGGGCAGATCCTTTGCTATCACAATACCTTTTTACCTTTAACTTGTAACGAAGCGTTACAAATATGTTATTTTGTTCGACAAAATTCGGGAGCGGACGTACCGAAAAAACCCAAAACAAATAAAAAGGATAGGCGCCCCATTGTAAAGTAACCTACGGAAATCCGCTCCTGGAAAAATAATAATGAGAAACAACAAAACACCGTCCACAAGAAAAGAGAACAAAAACCAACAACCGAAGCAGCAACACGAACATGCGACAGACGACAACACATGATAGTGACTTGGGTGTGATACGATTCACACCCAACGTTGGCAGAAAAATGCACAAAGCGAAGTGTTGTCGTCGACACAAATGAGTTCTGACTCCGCTTCGGTAGAGTGAACGTTAGAGAAGTTTGCTATATCAGCATCCTATTTATAAATTTTTTGTCGGGAAGCAATATATATTTAGAGCTACCCACCTGTATTTTGTATTGGGAATATATTTCTTCAAAATATATTCTCAACCGACCGGGGCTTCTCTCCGATCCGATATTTTGCCGACCGTTTATTTTGTGTATTTTCCCTTCTGGAAAATATACAAACAAGAGTAATAATTGTTACTCGACCGTTTACCGTTTATTCTTTGATCCACCCCTTCTGAGTGTATCAAAGACAGGGCTTCGACGGAACGTTTATTCAGTGGAGACTTACCGTTCACTGACAGGAGTTCCGACTCGATCGTTTATTTCGCTTATACTTCCCTTCTAAACGAACAGGGGCAATAGCTCGACCGTTTATTTCACAACCTTTTGTTGTGAACAGGAGTCTGATTTTGACTAGACTCAGTTTATTCTTTAATCCACTCCTTCTGAGTGTATCAAAGACAGGGCTCCGGCCGAACTTTTATTCAGTGGAGATTTACCACTCGCTGACAGAAGTTTATTTCGTTTACCCTTCCCTTCTGGAAATTAAACGAACAGGGGCGATAGCTCAACCGTTTATTTCACAACCTTTTGTTGTGAACAGGAGTCTGATTTAGACTAGACTCGGTTTCTTCAGTGGCAACACTGACAGCTATATAATCCGACTATTTGTCTGTGAGGAGCCGCGACTATCCAAGAACCGAAGGCCAAGGAGTAACTCATCGTCGCTGTGGTATTACTAGGTATTATAAGTATTATAAGTAAATTTCCTATACAATAAACTAGTATAAGAAACCTGTTAGACTTAAGACATTACTAAATAAAAAGTCGTTAAACGAATAGTGAAGTTGTGTTGTGTTATTTGGTTTGGATCTTTAACTCGACGTTTGGTGCTTAGTCGAGAACACCCTGGACAGACTGAGCATACCTCAGCCTTAGAAAGCGAGCATCACAAATTGATGCCCGAAGATACTAAGAAGTCCTTTTAAAGGATCATAAATGAGTTGTAAATGTTAGGGATAAAATCCTTAAATGCAATAATGCGACAACCAAGGAAGTCATTTTGTGGTCATTCCATTCCAAGGAAGTCATTTTGTGGTCTTTCAATGTCCATTGTTCGTAATAACATATTTGGAGGAGTATTAACAGAAAAAATCTCTAACGGGAATATATGTCCTTTTTCCATAAGGATACGATTAACATCAATCTACAGCTTTTCATTTATTTTTGTCGCAAGATATGAAAATAAATATTAAATGACTGTCCTGTAATGTTGCGTTTGGTTTTGTATGGTCAGAAATACAATCAAAAGGATTGGCGTAGGAAGGAGTTTCTTTATTTTTGGAAAGGTCGGCTTCTTAAGATGCTTAGGACAAATAATATATAATTTCTATGATGTCATGCAATGTGGTTGGAGCACCCACATGTTCAAAATAATATTATGTAGAGATATGTATGGGCATTGATTTTTTTTAAAGAGATTTTGAAGACAACCATCATATATTAGTTATCAGTACGTTAAGAGGTCAAACGAGTTATAGAAAAGAGTCAAGAAACGATATGGTGGCGGAGCTTCAAGACCGCTTAAAGTAGGTAGATGTTTCTCTTAAATATTTTCCAATTAAGTCAATACTTACTTATTTACTTATAGTGGCGCTACAATCCAGGTCGGACCTGAACCTCACCCAACAAACTTCTGCAGCCAGCGCGGGCCCTAGCCAGCTGTCTCCAGTTTCGCACTCCAAGTTGGTTCAGGTTCACTACTATCTGTGTGCTCCAACCGAGTCGCGGTTTTCCTCTTCTGCGACGTCCCTCCCGTTTGGATTCGACGACTCTACGAGCCGGAGCATTATCTTATATTCGCTTAACATGACCCAACCATCTAAGTCGTTGGACCTTAACTTTTCTGGATAGGTCAGTGTCGCTTAAGTCCATAAGTTCAGAAATATTCCCTCCTATGGTGTAGTGTCTGTGGCTTAGTGTAGTGGTAAGGTGCGTTGGCTGTTAAGCAGAACGTCATGGGTTCGAGTCCTACTCGTGCCCATAGTTTTAATTTCATCTTTCACGGACACTCTCTCTTTGCGAAGAATTGAATAAACTTCCAGGAGTATCAATCTGTCATGAAAAAGTGCTTCTCAACTTTGTCGTTCCGAATGGGCGTTAAATTGTAGGTCCCATCAATTCTTCACACGCATCCAGAGAATTGTTGATGAGAGTAAGCCACTTAGGCCTTGGCTCTTCAAGAGCTGTCGCGCCACTCTATTTATTTATTTTATTAGTCCAAAAAAGTTGTGCCCCGAGCCCCCTTTTTACTTTACACCAACGATCCGTAAAATATTGTAATGTACATACACTCTGTCTCTATTTGAAACACACCAGCGATATTGTGTGCATTTGTATTATAATAATATAATAACGTATTTTTATTAAGAAGCATAAGCTTTATTTGTTTGTAATATTTAGAACATAGTGTACTGTTCGATCCTTATGAAATGAGATCCTCTGAACTGCACCAATTACAGAGGTTTAAATCTCCTCAACATCGCCTACAAGATCTTGTCTGCCGTACTGTGTGAACGTTTGAAGCCCTTCGTCAACAACTTGATAGATTTTTATCAGTGTGGCTTCAGACCCAGAAAGTCCACCATCGATCAAATATTCACTCTACGGCAGATCTTGAAGAAGACCCAGGAACTTAGAGACGATACCTACCACCTTTTTACCTATTTCAAGTCTGTGTTAGATGACAATGACAATGGAAAGCTCACGCTGTTCCATCATGGTCAAAAAAAAACGGTTGAATGGTACATACTTATATGAATCGCGTGGGCAATCTTGATATTTGTGTTGAAAAGGGAATCCTTTCGTTTGTTTGGATATTTGAAATTGAGGAGGCTCGGTTTTATTATTTCTTGTCCACGTGCCTCTGTTATTAAATTTCCTATTGAAAATCACGAAAATGTCTCGTGCATTCAAGTTATAACCTACACATTGTATTGAAGACAGTATTGTTCTAAAATGCTTCCTCTCCTCATCAATGATTTAATATTTATTTTCTATATGTGTCCTATCTTCAAATTCCTCGAAATTTGAATGTAATATTTGTTTATTTTTTATTTGACTTAGGGCTCACACATGTGAAATTCATTAGACATATAATCAGCTGCCTTTGCGGACCATGACTCGACTCAACTCCTTGACCACAACTTGAGACAGTCCTCTTTTGTCGGGTGGACAGAATTGAAATCTTTTTATACATATTTGGCACATGCTGAAACTATTGTTATCCTTATTCCTTAAGGATTTAACTTGACTATAAAGAGTTTCTAACGATTTTTCTTTCCGGTTTGTGTGCGTGGTCTTACGAATTGCTGATGATTAATTATTTGGACTTCTGGACACATGCGATGGTCACTAAGGGTCCATATGACCATATGTGTATGCGCAATGACTGCTATTATATTGAGTTGTTCTAATTGACTTGGGTACAGGCGCTATATGTCAAACAAACGAGGATAATTTGCTGCAATGTTTGACCATCGATAAAAAGCGTTGGTTGATGCAAATGGAAGCATGGAACCAAAACTGCTTGAAAGCAAATGCATCAGTAAATTAAAATCAAACAATTTGTCTTCCTTGTCAAAGGAAAACCATTAGTTAGTTAAAATTGCAGTGAACTTTCAGAGAGGAGGTCATGTTTCAAAGGAGTTCTCCTCAGAAATGGCACAAATGAATTAAAGAGTTATTTCAATGCAACATAATTACTCGTTAGGATATTGAGAAAGGTTATCCTATTTTCCCTTAAGTTAAGAAACCCTTTAACATTAGATCCATTAACTTTCATATTGGGTCCAACAAATTTGGGTGGTCAACTCCATTTACAACAAAACTACAGGAAGATTTTTTTCTGCCAACCAAATTTTAAGAGTTAATAGTACCCAGGAGGCAACCACAAAACCCGTAAATATGAGATCCAATACCATAACAAACATCTGTCGTTCAACTGTCACTGTCCCTCGAACCAGAGCCATATAGCGATAGCGTGTCACTTAAATCACTTCAGTTGCCAAAGACTACTCAATATTTTCTAAACAAAAAAAAACCCTTTCGTCGCAAAATAATCAAATATTGAATGGAACCCGTTAGAATCGCATGTACCTTAAATGCACACAAAACACAAACCAAGAATATGAAGCAATGCGGAAGGATTTACGAATGTGACGATTAACTATTGAGAAGGGTTGCCTTATGCTGATCAATTATACCACTCACCCCCGCATGATGACTTTACACATAAATCCCGAATCCACAGCTATTCCGAATTCCCTCCGTCACGCACCCAGCTGAAACCAAGTGAATGCGGAAGAAACCGCAAACTTCTGATGTTTTTACTTGAAACATATAGAATATATGGCAAGTATTGAATTCGTAAAAAAAAAATTTGAGATGAGGATGAGATATGACATTACGATGATAGAGAAGTCGAAAAAAGTGGGTCCGGCGATTCGGTCTGTCTGTCTGTCGGGAAGTTTACAGGCATCTACAGCCTTAACTACTGGTCCGATTGACTTCAAATTTGAAAATTAGAGGTTTGAGCAAAAACTCATATCCCAATTTTTTTTATTTTTTTTTTAAGATCAAAATTTATGGTAGCCACCATACAATTTTTTTGGCAAAAAACCAAAACTTTTTTTTCTCCAAAACGGCTCCTGCGATTTTTTTAAACTTCCTCGAGTTTTATTTTTTTAAACATGCATGTATTTTATGTAAAAAAAAATCTGTATTGCTCCAAAACGGTACCTCCCAAAGAACCGTTTTTTTGTTATTAGATTTTCTCGAAAAATGAAAGTCCGACCAGCGGAAGTTTTTTTCGAAAGTACGTATATATTGTTCAAATAATATTTTGTATTAAAAAAATTTCAAAAAATTTTTTTTTGGATATTTAAAAAATATTTTTAACTTTTTTTTCAAAATTCTGTATCTCAAAAAGGGATCAATTTTAAAAATCCAAATTGAAGTATAATATGTATATTTACATGGTCTTGAAAACTGCATACCCAAATTAATTTTAAGACATTTTAAAAAATTTTATTTATAAAAAATTAATTTAAAAAAAAAACGGCTCCGACGATTTTCAAAAAAACAATCCAATAAATCAAGAATAAGGTTTGAATTTTTTTGGCATTTAAATTTTTGAAATTAAATGTATTTACGAGGTACATTTTCAAATTTTAATTTTTTTAATAAATTCTAATTATTTTTATATATTGAGTTTTTTGTGAGTTAAGTGTAAGCTGTAAGTAAGAGTGTAATCAGAATTACTTAAGGTAAATCTCTTATTTTAACACTACTTTTTGCAATTTATGGAACATAAAAGTAATCATAAATATTTAATTTTAGCATGCAGGAGCAAGTTCGTACGACCCAGTCGTGCACATTTTTTCTTTTCGTCAAAAGAATCGACTCTCATGAAATCATGAGAGATATGCGTGCAAGATGGGAATTGGGAAATGGCTTTGATTATTTCGGATATCGAACAAAAGGTTAATGCCCTTCGCGTCATTCATTCAGTTTCAACCCTTTTTGTTTTGTCAAAATCCAGAGTTTGTCAGAAAATTAAATGGGAGAGACGATGCACTCGCACACATTGTCGATTTGGTTTTCTTCCTGCAATGAATAAAAGGATTATTATATGTTTTTTTTTTTTCAAGTGAAAATGACCACAGGGCAGGAGGGTGCGTTAATGAAGCCGGAATATTGCATTTTCCGTTCTGAAAAACTGAAGAAGTAATCTTAGGTATTATTTTGTCTAGAGCAGACCGCTGCTGTGTGTTTTTCTATTACATGTTCTTGTGTTTTGGGTGGAAAAATAAGAATGTGGATGAGGATGAGGCTGACTGTGATTGGCGTAGCGATGCAATAAGGGATAACTGTGCCACCATATCGATTTTATGGAATTGAGTGAGTATGGGGGAATTGGTGAACGGAAAACCCTCGTACTTAATTGGACATTGAAAGTGTCTTTAAAATGGCGAAGGGCAAATGGTGGAAGTTTAGAATATCTGTAATATTTCAATAGATTGTAAAAGACGAAGAAACGATTTGATTTAACGATTTAAGGAAGTCAGAAGATTTTTTCGAGCTTTTGAATAATTCTTTGAATAGTAAATAATTAAGAGTGTAAAATTAAATTATACCCGCTACTTGTGCCTCGGTGATTTTAAGAAGGATAAAAGAACATACCAGTTAAGAGGGACTCCAAAACGACGGAGTATTAGACCACTTACACTCACTGCTGAGTACTGGGCGATTTGTTAACTTACCAAGACTGAGTAATCCCAATGGATGGCTTTTTGAAGAAAGCCCATATTCTGGAGAGCAGATGGCACAATGGAATGATTTAAAGGCCTTAAGAGCAACTGTGCTATGGGATACTAGATTTCAAGCAACCTTATGAGCTCTACCTTGCCTTGCTATGATGAGGGTCTTAAAACATGGAGTAGTACCTATTGACCTCCCGCAATCAAAGCCAGTCGCTCCAATTCCCTTATTAGACCACTGAATATAGAATAGTACAACTCAGTACGACACTTACCGATTGAGGCAATAGACATCTACACCACTCTGTTCAACAACGCGCATATTATCCAATGCGTTGGAAGACAGCTGTAGTTCATCTTCTCCCGAAAAAGGAAAGGACAAATCTTTGGTCGATAAGTCTTCTTCCAAGTGTCAGTAAGGTATTTGAAACGATCATCAATAGAGCTCTGATTAAGTGGGCTGCGGACAACACAATAATTCCGGATAATCAGTTCGGGTTCAAGGCAGGACATGACACTATTTATAGCGCGTTTAAGCTCGTTTCGACGTCAGAAAATGGAATAAGTCCAAGAAAAAATGCACGGGTGCTGTTCTGGTGGATTTAGGCAAGGCCTTCGACACCGTATGGTTAGAAGGTTTGTACCTAAAACTCCCTAGATAAGGCATCAGTAAACCATTATTGTATATGCTTTATGATATGCTTAACGGTAGAAAGTTTGTTGTCAAAAGTGGCAATGTAATTTCTACTACCACCTTTGAAATTAAAAACGGTGATTAACAGGAAGCGGTCAATTTGCCGATCCTGTTCAGCATTTACACCAGCGATCTGATAGGTTGCTTAACAAACGCAATTGCGTTTGCCGACGACCTGATTGCGTACAGAACGGCCCGAGAATTCTCTTGCAGCGTGACTTCTAGAAGATTCAGCTATACTGCGACGACTGGAAACTGAAAATAAATGTTAAAAAGTCGTAGACAATTTTGTTCCGCACTCCATTGGCTAAAGTTTCGCAAGATACGTGTAAGAATTGGCGCAAGATTGTCATTGTTGATCCTCACGGACAGCCAATGACGAGCAAAAGTGTAGTGAAGTACCTCGGTATCTGGTTGGACCAGTATCTGTATTTCGACAGACATAGATGCTGCTCTAACTAAGGCCAGAGGAGCCTTCACTCCGACGAAAAGGCTGTTAAACAGCAGTCGCCTTGTTGAATATTAGACTTTTTTTTAAACTGAATATTTTTGTAACCAGCTTAATAACTTGTTTTTTTTTTTAGGTTACTTAACTTAGAATTTTGATTATAAATTTTGTCTGAAAATATTTTCATTCTCTCTTCAACTACTTACTGAAATAAACGTTTGTTTATATAATAAGAGCTGGCGATATTTAATTAATTAACCCAAAAGACAACAGGTTATGGGCCCAGTAGGCAATTGAACAAATAACGGTAATTAATTAAATAAATATTTTGTAAAGAAAAGACAGGAAAAATTAAACAGAAAGGATAAGAAATGGATGCAAGACATAGCTTGGAAATGCTGACTGAGTCTGGAGACGGAAATGGTGCATCAAATTATAAGTCATGGATATTCAAGTTGAATCTTATTTTAAGAATGAAGGAGATTATAAAAATAGCCACTGGGGAAATTGCAAAGCAAGATGAGGGTGAATCTCTCAAAAATTGGATTCGAAAAGATCTGGAAGCTCAAGCAATAATTGGTTTGAATGTAGATCAGAACATAGCTCTGAAGATATCATCGTGTAGTTCTGCATCACAGATGATCGACAGATTAGAGCAACTTTATGGTCAGAAGAACCAAAATTCAACAGCAATGCTCCAGCAACAGTTTTTTGGATATAAATTTGACGAGTCAAAGACTATTGCTGAAAATTGTCTGCAGATCGATGTTCTCGCGCAAGAACTCCGTTCAAATGGAGAAGAAGTGAAGGACACATGGATTATGTCCAGAATTTTAAACTCTCTGCCAGCTAAATATGATTATTTTCACGCTGCTTGGGAATCAGTTGCAGATTCTCAAGAATCACTTCAAAAATTACGGGAACGTCTTCAACTAGAAGAGGCAAGACTCAACAGTCGAGAATCAGAAGCTTCAAGTAGTGCTTTAATTGTAAAGCACGAAAAATTCAAGAAAGATATTCAAGAAAGAACACTATCCAATGACCAGAAATGAAAATGAAAGCAAATCTAAAGCATTTGAAAAGAAATGTTTTAAATGTGGTGAACTTGGACACTACAAACGTGATTGCAGAAACAAATCAAGTCAAGAATACATTAGTTATTGCAAAAGAAATTGCAACTGCAATAAGTGTCAGAAGAAAGGACATTTTGCAAGTGAGTGCAAGTGGAAAACTAACAGTGAAGAGAAAAAGGTAAGATCTTTTATTACTCTTGCTTTATCGTCAACTCTTGAAAATGTTCGGACTGAACCCGACGATCAATGGATACAAGATAGTGGTGCAACACAGCACTTGACAGGAAATCTTAGATGTTTATCGAATGTCACACCTTAAGATTGTCCTGTGCAAGTTGAAATAGGTGATGCAACTAAATTAGAAAGTGTTTCGTATGGTGATCAGTGGCGAGGCGTCATATTGTTCAAGTCGTGCATGAACGACTAGCATTTCCTCCTTCCACGCACCGTACTAACATCTCAAACATTGTTTTGTTTTGTTTTTTTATTCCAACATATAATATATCCACTTCCAGTTCCAACTCGTACTAAGGGTATCTTAGTAAACCATATAAATAAAACAAAACGAACTAGCTACCTGCTACTGTTTATTTTACTCAACTGATGTGTATGCGTATCTATCAAAGTCGTTTGAACAATCTGGCAACGACTTGAACCCATAGAGAGCATGTCAGAAAAAAAAAAACAAATCGCTCGTAGAAGGGATCTTGTCGTGCAGTGCAGTTGCGGACGAGTAGAGCTTTTTTTTGAATGAATACACAGAATTTAGGAAATGAGAAAAGTGGGTAGTTAGGCTAAACACAAACCGAAGCGGACAAACTGTTTGCTTGTCGCAAGACAAAAATTCGTGTCGTAATTCACCCCACACCGAGGACGACAAAGACAAAATATTTTGTTGTCACATTCGATGTGTTTTGCCAGCGGACAAACAAAGAAGACAAAAATTGAAAAAAAAAAAAATAGGTTGCGTGTTCCCTTGATTTTATTTTGCTTCTTTATTCCTCGATGAATGGCACAAACACATTTATCGCGAAACAGACAAACTGTTGGAATTTCATGTGTATAATATACAGTATACATACATTGCCGTATATTCTCGTGTACGTGAGACCTAACGGGATCCAAAAATGTAAACAAAAATGAACCACGTGGAGAGCGTTCCTACTAGGTATACTCTGCAGACACATTTTGGAATTACATGTGTATATACAATTTACATACATCTGTTTTCATGCACAGTTCTTTGAAACCACAAACATCCACACATAAGAAATCTCTACTTTTTTCTTAATTCTTTTTTCTTAATTCTTTTTACCATTACAACAACATCCATACCAAATTGCACAAAATACAACAAGAAATATCGCAATAAATACAAATCCAAGTATGAGCAACAGATATGTCCGTTTGTCGAAATCTGTTTGTTTGTCTTGTTCACTTTGGTCTGTGGTTCTTCATAAGACGGTGTGTACTTTTAGGCGTCGACATTTTGTCCGGGACTATTTGTCTTCTTTGGTGTGGTTTGTTCCTATACAACCCCATGTATTTACTGCAACTGATTAGCGGACAAGACTTTTTATCGTGTCGTGTCTGTTTCTGTGTGTGTTGCCTCATAAGAGCAATGGACCTGTGTCCGGGGAAGAGCGAACAAACGTTTTGTCCGCTTCGGTTTGTTTTTAGCCTTATTGAATATGATAAATATTAAATATAACAGACGGACGATCATTTTCATGATTGTGTTCAAATCAGTTTGGAAAGAGGAAAGCTTTTTTTCCTGTTTGAATAATGGAATGAAGGAAATGAGACGAGCCCAGCATAGTTTTTGCATTTTGGAATGTGTATTTGCGTTGAGCTGACTTTTGTTTTCACTTTTGTTTTGCAAGTAAAAAGGATAATTTTCTTTAGTTTATTCATTGTGCGGCATAATTCGTTAAAATGACATCTTCAATCAGTGAAAATAGTTCGGAATTTGATTGCGTTATAGAAAAACTAATAAACAAACCAATCTTTCAGCTAAATTTAAAAGAAAAAAAAGTAATAATACACTCAGAAAGACCAACTCCCTTGCTTCCAGAACTTGTTACAAAAATGTGTAAAAAAAAAAAAAAAAAACAGGACCGAAGGAAACTGTTGGAAGTTTTCATGTAGAAACTAATAAGAGATACGTTCACATTACCGGTTGCAAGAAAATGAACAGGCTGTTTTGTTGGTCACGTTTACTCCTTAGAAGCGATAAGAACAAAAATCATTAGAAATTTTTTGGGTTTTCGGATTTGAATCATTTGAGCGATAGCTTTGGTAAGCATTTGAAATCGTGTACCCACATTGCTTCTCTCTATGCATTCAAGACCTTTGGTGCAGTATATCATAAGTCAAATTAACTATTTGGATTGTGGCCAAAAGTTAATTTGTCAAACTTATGATAGAGCAGCAGTAATGTCGGGGCATTTTGGGTTTGAACGACTACATTTTACAGGCACGCGTCGCCGCTGATGGTGATGTTTATTTGGAAGCCTATGATGGAATTGAATGGAATCCTATTGTTTTGAAAAATGTTTTATTTGTGCCAAAATTAAATTTTAATCTTTTTTCTGTAACAACAGTACTCGACAAAGGTTACACACAACAAGCAACAGCTGAGACATCTTTTATTATGGAAGATAATGAAACTGTCATGATAGCGAGAAGGTATGGGGGTCTTTTTGAAATGGCTTTTCGACGAAGAAAGGAATACAATTTATCTGCTGTAAGCATAAGGCTATGGCATGAAAGACTGGCACATCAGAACATTTGTCAAGTTAAAGATATACTGAAGAAAAACAACATACCATTTATTGAAGACTGGGATAGTCAAGTATGCGAAGGTTGTATTTTTGGAAAGCAACACAAAGTATCTCATCCAAAGAATGACAAAATTTCAAAACATATATTAGATAAAGTCCATGTTGATCTATGTGAAATGAATGAAAGATCTCTTGGCGGTGCAAAGTATTTTTTACTCTTCAAGGATGACTTTACCAAATTTCGAACGGTATATTTTTTGAAACAAAAATCAGAAGCAGTTGAAAAGCTTCATCAATTTTTGAATCTTGTCGAAAATCAGTTTGAAAGAAGAGTAAAAGTTATAATGTCAGATAACGGAAAAGAGATCAAGAATGTAAGAAGTAAGAATAATTTTGAAGAAATGGGTATTTTTCATGAAAGATCCGTTACTTATACTCCACAACAAAATGGAAGGATTGAAAGAGAAATGCGTACCATAGTTGAAGCAGCAAGATCAGAGATCTATGCCAGAGATCTTGAAACATCTTTATGGGCTGAAGCAATCAATTATGCAGTGTTTACAATAAACCAAACAGGAAAAAGCAATGAAATTGGTAAAACACCTGCTGAATTATGGTTTGGTCGCAAGGTGAATCTCAAGTCGTTGAAACCTTTTGGATGTCTGTGCTATATGCTAACACAAAATAACTATCGTCAAAAACTCGATAAGAAAAGCAAAAAAGGTATTTTTGTTGGTTATGACATTGAAGAACACGGATACAGAATTTATTTTCCACACAAAAGACATGTTGAAGTGTCATGTAATGTGATTTTTGATGAAGCTAGTATAAAATCCAATTTTAATACAAATAACAAAAATCAAGACAGCGTAAAAATTCAAGGAGGAGAAATAACACTAACAAAATTTTTACAGAATCAAGAAAAAGAAATAGAAAATACAAATAGCCAAGCAGAACAATCTGAAGAATCAATTGAAAATACAAGTATACAAGATCAGGAACAAATTGAAGAATCAAGTCATGAAGAACAACAGCGGCGACAGTCATCTCAGGAGGAGTATTTTGAATGTCAAGAGGTACAACCAAATCAAGAAATGGATCAAAATACTTTACCATACAAAATTCGAAATCGTCAAAACATCAAGCCACATCCAAAGTATAATGACTATGCAATGATTAATGAAGTTGAAGAAGTATCGGTAAATAATGCATTGAAAGATCCGGGATGGAGAAAAGCAATGGAAGAAGAAATCAAAGCAATGAATGACATGGAAGTTTGGGAACTAGTGACTCTACCCAAAAATCGAAAACCATTAACATGCAAGTGGGTTTTACGGGAAAAAGCTGATGGACGTTTGAAAGCGAGAATTGTTGCCAGAGGTTTCGAACAAATTCAAGGAATAGATTACAACGAAACATTTGCTCCCGTGGCAAGGTATGCAAGTATTCGTTTACTCTTAAGTCATTCTGCTACCAAAGGACTAGAAGTTCAGACTTTTGACATAAACACAGCATTTCTTAATGGAAAGTTGAATGAAGAAATTTACATGTTACAACCTGAAGGATTTGATGATGAGTCTGGACGAGTATGTCGACTTAAGAAAAGCCTGTATGGATTAAAACAAGCTCCAAAAGAATGGAATGCAACATTTACTCAAACCCTTAAGAGACTACAACTGAAAGACACGGATGATGACCCTTGCATATTTTATAACGAAGACAGATCAGTCATTCTTGGAATATTCGTAGACGATGGAATTATTATTAGTCAAGACAAAAGAAAAATTCGCCAAATATTGTCAGAAATATCGAATAATTTTAAAATGAAACAAACTATGCCAAAAGAAGGACAAATATATTATCTTGGAATGGAAATTTGTTTCAAACAAAATGGAATTATGGTAACACAGCAAAATTACACAAATAAAATTTTAAATCGTTACGGATTTACGGAAGCATATCCTGTTCAAACGCCAATAGAACCAGGAATGTTAACTGAAAAGCATACAAATGATGAACCATTAAAGAACAAACCATATCGCGAAGTTATTGGAAGTTTATTATATTTATCAACAATATCAAGACCAGACATAAGCTTTACAATAAATTACCTGAGTAGACAAGTCAATAATCCTAAAAGATCTCATTGGAGAATGATTGAACGCGTTTTAAGATACTTAAAAGGAACAACAAGTTTTGGGATATATTTTAGCAATGAAAAAGCAAAACTACGAGCATATGCAGACTCAAATTATAGTGGAACAGAACCTGACATGATTTCAACAAGTGGAATTCTTGTTTACTACGGTGGACCTTTAGTCTGGATGGCCCAAAAGCAGAGTGTTGTGTCAATTTCATCAGCAGAAGCAGAATATCGTTCAGCAGCCAGTTGTATACAAGAAGTATGTTGGATTCGAAGGCTAATGCAAGAACTCGGCATTCATATAAAAGAACCTACGGATTTATTCATTGATAATAAGGCAGCAATTCATATGCTTGAAAACGCGGACGAAGGAAAAATAACAAAAGGCAAAAAGCATATTGAAATACGTCGAAAATTTATCAATCAACATATTGGAAAGACAGTTAATCCAGTTTATATAAACACCAAACTACAAATTGCTGACATTTTTACTAAAGCGTTAACTAAGAATATTTTTCAAGAACTTAGGCTTAAGCTGGTTAAGGAGGAGTGTTGAATATTGGACTTTGTTTAAACTGAATATTTTTGTAACCAGCTTAACAACTTGTTTTTTTTTTAGTTTACTTAACTTAGAATTTTGATTATAAATTTTGTCTGAAAATATTTTCATTCTCTCTTCAACTACTTACTGAAATAAACGTTTGTTTATATAATAAGAGCTGGCAATATTTAATTAATTAACCCAAAAGACAACACGCCTTGACTCCAGAGTGAAGGTAATTTGCTAAATGGCCCTCATACGGCCAATGATCGTTTATAGTTGTCCAGTGTGGTTCAACATTGCCCCTTCCCAAATGGAGAAGTTTCGTTCGGGTGTTCGAGAGGCACTGTCTCGATTCGTATCGAACACCTGAATCTTCTTATCTGCATTATTATTCGAACGAGGTTCTAAACAACGGAACTCGAATCAATAGAATTGACAATTTCGTGATAAAACTTGTTCGGGGCCATATAGCAAGAGCTATGATTTCGACCAACAATTTGATTTTCGGGCCTTTCTATCCGAAGGACAAATACTTCGAGAATGCACGCTTGAGCGGATTCATTTCACCCGAGGCATTCCTCTATTTAGACCAGTGCGGCATGATAGACAGGATAGATTGGCAGTACCGCTTATCTACCTCGTCAGGCATAAAAAGATAGACCGGCGACTCCTGTATGAACCAGGCATCCTCGCTCGTGAATGGAGCGGAGCTATTTCGGTTCAGTAGGGTGGTGTCCGAACAGGACCGCTTTGATAGGATGAAGCAGGAGGACCAGTTTTGGTGGCTTCAAACGGCATTTGACAATGGGTAGTCCGGGGTGGGGTATATTTGCCTTGGCCAGCTTACATATTTGTTTTAGTCTTAGGTTTTAGGTTTAAGAAGAGTAAGTATGGTGGTACTATAAAATATAAAAACAAAAAACAAACAAAAAAAAGCAACACCAGGACCCTAGGCAGCGCTGCCGAAACTACTACCACGGGAGTAATTGTACTCCCTTTGCGTTCAGTGTACTCCCATACTCCGCTTTACTCGAAAATACTCCCCTTGGAAACTTAAAGGAACATTATACAAAATTATAATATATTAATTACCGGGCTTACATATTTATTTTTATCATTATTTGAGCGAACACAAATAGTCTAGTTGTGTTAAATCGCACGAACGGGGCGGCCAATAGACTCGCCCATTTCTTGAGGTAACTCGCTAATCAAACCTACCCTTCCATAAAGTGATTGTGAAGTGTGCTTTGTGGCTTGTATCAATATCCTAACCGGTAGTCATGGTGCTATAACGCTGGAGATTCAGAACGCCATGGAATTGAAATTGACTGATTTGGATGATGTGCTACGGACGCCGGAACGGCAGCGATTTTTTCGACACTTCGACCTAACCACTGTCTCACTGACACGGCAACATCACACAACGAATATCAGGATACACGATTTCTCCCCGGTCTACTAGGGCGAGAATTACCACCGAAAATTTTAGATATTAACGCTCTTAAATTTGTGGTCATCGACTCCAAATTTCGCCAGAAAGCACACTGTTCGTTGGTGAACTTGAAAAAGGCTAGGCAGGTATGTTATGATGGCTGTTCTGGGCAGCCTCTGCCCAGGAACACAATAAGCGCTTCAATTGCGCGGTTTTGATACCATAAACTCGAGGTTACCTAACAAAAAATAAACTATAAAAAGATACGCACAGTTCAGTGCATAATAGATATTTGGAGTGCTTAAATCCATTTGATTTTTTTAAGATAAAGAATAAAGTTCCTAATCTTAAAATTTGCGAATTCGCTAAGCTCGCGTAAGAAGGAAGCACCAAAAGCCATAATTCTAGCATTTAAAAGGGCCGGGCACTTACACAAAAAGTGCTGCAGTGTTTCCCTCTGAGTCGTATCTCTAAAGCTACGACGAAATTCATTGTGGGGCATACCAACAACCTTCAAGGCATGTTGTCCGATCGACCAGTGGTCTGTGCAAATGGCAACTTTTCTGTCAACGTCTGACTTAGGTTTTTTCAAAAGTTCCTTGGTACGTTTGTGTTCGTAAGTGGGCCATATCTGTCTGGAGATATTGTAGTTGTTGAGATTTTTCCATCTTACGTTAGATTTTTTAAGAAAATGGTTTTGAATATCCGTTTTCATGACTCCTAAGGGAATCCTAACTGCCTCAGCAAGGGATGTTTGAAGGCTTGATCCCGTACTGTCGAGTTCATCAGCGATTTCATTGCCTTGAATGTCGCTATGCCCTGGTACCCAGATTGATTTTTATACTGTCGTTAAAACTTGCGAGCTCTTGCTTGCAATCTCTAAAGATTCTGGACTACCTAAGTCAGGTTGCTATTTAAAACCTTGATAGCTGCTTGGTTATCAATAAAGATTGCAAATAGATATTTTTATGATTTCGTGAGATTTGACTGCTTGTTTTAGAATCCTACATGTTTGTCTTATCGCTAGAACTTCAGCTTGAAGTAAGCTACATCTGTCGGGCAGTCTAAAGGATTTTTTAAACCCAGCTCTTCGGAGAAGAAACCGGCCCCAACACCGAGTTCCATCTTGGAACTTTCAGTGTAAACTGTGATGTCGAAATGCTTTGTAGGACTATAAAATCTCCAATTGGAAATTTAACCTTAAATTGCTTATCAATGCTTAAGGTTGGTAACGTGTAGTCAGAGGGTTCTAGTTTTATTTCTTTAGGTAATACATTTAGAATTTTACTATGACCGAAAGACTTTGTAGTCCACATACCCGATTCTCTCAGCCTTAAAGCACCACAGGAGACTGTTTCGTGAATGTGAAGGTCGATGGGAAAAGGATTCAGAATGATTGTGAGTGCATCAGCAGGGCAAGATGATCCCGTAGTACCAATGCAAGCAGTTCTTTGAACTCTTTTTAGCTTATCGATGTTATATTTTTTGTCTAGGGCAGACCACCAATCAATTGATCAATGTCAGAATGGGCACACTTGTGAAAGGGTGCATAAGTTTAATTCAAAGCTGTCAAAACTCGATTTATTTTCTTTTACCTAATTAAAAAGTGTTCCTTAAAAACAAAATGTTTGTTTCTGTACTCCCTTCAATAGCAAAATACTTCCCTCTAGAACTTGAAATTACTCCTCTGTGAAAATTTGAACCTAGCAGTGTAGGTGAAAAATCCCAGAAAAGATAAGGTCATTAGTTTTTTTTTTAATTTTCGTATAAAAATAAATAAATAAGTGAAATAAAAAGAAACAAACCTAGTTCGTAGGCCGAAAGGCATTAATTTTAAGAATAATGAATTGCTAAGAGCGCTCGATTGGGGCCAGTAAGTTATATATAAGTAGAATTAATTAGGCATGTTTCACATTTTTGTCTGGCACGTCAGTAGATTTAAGTTTGAATGAATAAAAAAATGAATTTCGAAAAAAAAGTACAATTCAGTTCAACTCTATTAAGCTAAATTAATTTTTTAAATTTTTAAATGGATATGTTGTTACTTCTTAAATGAAGGAGAAGTTACTTCCTTGAGTTTCAATTTAATACTGATTTTTATTTATTTTGTAACTGCTATTTATATGAAACGTTTATTTACATGCACAAACAATCTAAGTAAATTATATGTAAATGATTTATAAATTATTCTTAAGCTAAGTAAAATATTAATGATTACAACACTGCTATTCATTATCTGCAAATAATTAATCATTTAAGTTCACTTTCTTTATTTTATTTTAATATATTCTTTACTTTCAAATTTGCCTTGTAAAATAATAATTAAATTGTATAATTTGCTTTTAAATATTTTAATTTCTATTTCAAATACTATGCTTCGCAAACATTTTCAAAAAAAATTTATTTCAAATGATTTGCAATCAAAACAATTATATATTTCTTGTTTTCAATTTTTCCGTGAAAATTCACATCGTGTTGTGTCCGATAAATTAATAAGTAGAAGAGAAATTTTGTTTTCGTCACTCTTGGTTTTGATATTCAGCACTATTACTTGCGATATTAACACCAATCGAGAGCTCGGTTTTCTTTGCCATTTGCCTATTTTGAAAAAATCTGATAATTTTGATAATTTTGGCTTTGTATTTTAAGATTCATTTTTCAGCTTTCCTTATTTTTCATTGTCATTGCTTCACATCTTCATTGTATTGAACTTTCTTATTGTAATTTTCATTTTCTTATAATTAATAAACATTAACTTAAGCTAATTGCTAAACTTTTAAAACAATCTTTTTATTTTGTCTCCGCTGGACTATATTTGTTTTGGCATTCCACTATCTTCACTTTTCCATTTACCGCGTTGCCAATTCAACGTTTGCTGTAATCTTTGGATAGCAGAAACGAGGTTGAGAATACAGTAAAGCTGCTGTTCTACTCTATGTGGTTTGACTGATTGTCCCACAAATTAAACCGCTTAGAAGCGCTCACGCTTCATGATTATAAACTTAGTGGAATATATGTAAAATAAAAATAGAGTGGCGCGACAGCTCTTGAAGAGCCAAGGCCTAAGTGGCTTACTCTCTTCTACAATTCTCTGGGTGCCTGAGAAGAATTGAGGGGCCTACAATTTAAAGCCGATTCCGAACGGCAAAGTTGTGAAGCACTTTTTCATGGCTACTATCTATATAAGACTTGTATTCGCCCCAAGCTTGAGTATAATTCTCATCCGTGGGCTTGTGCTCCAGCTAGATACTTAAGCCTCTTGGACGGTACCTATACAAAACAGAGCAGTTAGAATGATTGGTGATAGAGACATAACCAACTCATTCAAATCCTTAGACCACCGTCGTCACGTTTCGTGTCTCCCCTTGTTCTATCGTTACTTTTACGGTATGTTCTCTTGTGAAATAGCCAGTTGCATTCCTCCCCTTAAACAATTCGCCCGTACCTAATACTCGCGCTTCAAGGAATGCCCAATCAGTTTACCCTCGAGCCCAACTTCGTACGTACCTTTAAGTATAGAGAATCGTTCTTTAGCCGTACTACGCGAATGAGGAACTTCCTTCCACACTCTGTCTTTCCAAATTATTACAATGTTCAGGAATTTAAAACCAATGTCCACCGGCACATCCTTAGCTGCCCCTTTCCTCCTTCCTAAAGCACTTACTATGTCCCTGGCATGAAAAGGGTACAAAAAACCCCTTGAGTAGGTCCTTTTTATAAAAAAAAAAGATTGATCCTCTTTGAAGTTTTGTCAGTTCTACGCAAGAGGCAGTGTCCGTGAAAGATGAAATAAAAACTATGAACACCAGTAGGACTCGAATCCACGACGACGTTCTGCTTAGCATCCAGCGCACCTAACCACTAAGCGACGGACACTACAAGTGCAATATATAAATAAGTATATTGGACAGCCACATTACTCGCCCTCTAGTGGCAACGATATCTATCTGGAATATGCACTCTACCAGATTTGGTTGTTCTTTGAGGTAGGATTAAAGTAACATTTGCCTCCTGCGTTTGGTCTTGATCTTGTTCGTTTATGAAAAATGCTTGTTTGAGGCTGTCTATTGACATATTTATCTGATGTCCTTTGATTTCTACTTTTCTAGTGTGTAATATTTGTTCGTCTTCAACTTCACAAGGTATGGGCCATCATATGGTTGTTGTAATGGCTTTCTGATTGCATTGTTTCGAAGGAAAACATGAATCGAATTTTGGAGGTTTTTGTTGACGAAAACTTTGTTAAAACCGTGTGATGAAATGTCGAGAGATGAAATGTAGTGTAATGAACTGTAGCCGACCAGGGTTGTGACTTTACTCCAATTGCAGTAGATGAACTGCAATTTTTTCGCAAATATAATCTACTGCCACCAAATTGGAATCTACTGCACTCTGCATTCGAAAAATATTTTGTTTAGTCTATTTAATTTTTTTAAATAAAAACCAAGAATATTGTAAAATTGACGACATATTTGTATTTTCCATTTCCATGTTTTACCAACAAAACTAAAAAAAAAGTCTTACCCATGCTCTCAAAATGCTAATTACTATGTTTGAAACGAATCAAATCAACAGGATTTCAGAAGGACAGGGAATTGGAATAAAAAAATGTGTTCTTTACATTGAACAATTTAGTATGGTATTGAATATTGAATATATTGAATTGTCATTAATCTATTGACAATTTCAACTTAAATTAAGACAAATAGAAGATTGAACTATCGGGTTTTCCAATAGTAACTTAAAATAAAAAAAAATTAGAGTGGTGCAACAGCTCTTGAAGGGCCAAGGCCTAAGTGGCTTACTCTCATCAACAATTCTCTAGGTGCGTGTGAAGAATTGAGGGGGTTACAATTTTACGCCGATTCCGAACGGCAAAGTTGAGAAGCACTTTTTCATGACAGATGATACTCTTGGAAGTTTTGTCAGTTCTTCGCAAGAGGCAGTGTCCGTGGAAGATGAAATAAAAATCTCTTGCCCGAGTAGGATTCGAACCCACGACGTTTTGCCTAGCAGCCAACGCACCTAAGCTACAGACGGATGTCTGAAAGGCAGCGATATTTTCGACATTTTGATTTAACCGTTATCTCACTGACATGGCAACATCACACATCGAATATGTAGATACAAAGGCGAGAATTATGACTGAAAGTTGGTGGTTTATAACAATCATTGAAAACTTCTGTCATCGAAAAATTTGGCTGGTAAAAACTCAGCCGGAAATTTTTAGCTGACATAATTCTATCGTTGGATTTGTACAAACTTGAAACCCATATTATTAGAATGGTTCCACCCATTTTTCTGGCAGAATACAATCAGCTGTTCAGGAATATGAATTTTCAACTGGAAAAGAGAAAAAATACATTTTTATGAAAATTAAGTGAGCACTTTTTTGT
Source organism: Sphaerophoria rueppellii (assembly GCA_920937365.1). Lineage (NCBI taxonomy): Eukaryota > Metazoa > Arthropoda > Insecta > Diptera > Syrphidae > Sphaerophoria > Sphaerophoria rueppellii. Next base: position 59,240,600 of record CAKKXW010000004.1, on the reverse strand, counting down.
CATCGATCGGTATGTAAATTTGCATTTCTTTTTAAAAGAAGAAAATTATTTTTCTGAATCCATTTCAGTGAAAGCTATAATTGGCCTCTTAAGCTCTTAAAGTTGCGGTTACTAACCCCGAATTTAGGTAGAAGATTTTTACAATTCGCAGACGTTATTCGTTAACAAGTTGTCAAGTCTTTATTGAAAAACAATTTATAGGTTTTATAAAAAAAACATCATTATTTGCTTTATACGCCTATAAAATTAAACCTAGTAACCTTTATTGACATTTTGTTGCACAATTTATGCGACATAGCACAGATTATGAAAAGCAAGGATTAGCATTCAAAGTTGAGTCTGCTTTACTACACTTTTGTCATTCAAATCACTGAAAAAACTTAAATTTGGAAAAATATTATTAAAATCGGAGATGTTTCAAAGATTTTTCAGTTATGGCCTTTTTTAATAATAAGAATAACTTAGTTAGTTGAGTGCATTTATCTCAGTTGGAGTTTGAAAACTTTTAGTTTGATAAGTGTCATACTTATGTATGTTTATTTATATATTTTTTGTGTTCGTTATGTTTCAAAGAATTATGTTAATTTTTTGTAACCTATATAAGAAAAAAAATCTACTGCGAAAAAATGAATTCTACTGCGTTTTTTGTTCAAAACTACTTCGTACGATTTCTAAAAAAGTCACATCACTGTAGCCGACCCGTTAAAACCATGACGTTCAGATTAGATTGGTTATTTTGCATAGTCTCTCAATATTTGTGAAGGGAATCGTGGTTGAATGAATCATTAGATGTTATGAACAAATCGCCTGGAAGTCTTAATGTTGTACCATAAACAAGTTCAGCTAAGGTTGCTTTGTAGTTTTCTTGTATGGATGATCTGAGACCGAGCAGAATAATTGGGAGTTTCGTAACCCAATCTTCTGTTCCGTGGCATTTGATTGCTGTCTTCAAAGTTCGGTGAAATCGCTCTATCATTCCATTTGCCTTGGGATGATAAGGTGTATCTCGATGCCCAAAAGTTTTGACAGCTAATTGAAAAGGGAGGACTCAAATTGCCTTCCTTGGTCTGTCACGATGTCTTGGATATCCAACAGGAAAGAAAAGCTGCTGCTACTGTTCAGCGGTGATATCTGGGAGAAGAATAACTTCTGGCCATCTTGTAAATCGATCAATGCAAGTGAGGGCGTATGTGAACACACTTGAATATGGCAACGGTCCAACTAGGTCTAGATGAACATGGAATCATTCTGCAGGTGGTGCAAAATTGGCAATTGGAGATCTTGTATGGTATCTTGCTTTTCTAGGAAGCTGATGCAAGTTTGAGACCATTTGCGACAATCTTTCTTCAGGTCCGGCCAAATTAAACGTTCCTTTACCACCTGAGTACTTTTCTTTATACTGGGTATGCCATGTTGTGGATGGTAGTGGAAATTTGACGTCGTAGAATTGATGGAATATGTCTTACCTGTAGAAATATCGCAAAAGATTTGGTAATTAGTATTTGGGAGTGTGATTGTTTTAAGTTGAAGACATGAAGTTGAGTTGAAGAGTTTATTTTAGTTCTTCGTCGGTTGTTTGCTGATTGGCCAAATTTCTGTAGTCAATTGTAGATGGTGAAGAAATGGCGTTTACTCTTGATAGAGCATCAGCCACTACGTTATCCTTGCCATAAATATGGATTATATCTGTGCGTCTTATCTATCATAAGATAAGCGGAAGTGCGTCAAGGGTTTTTTTAATAAGTAAATTAAAATATTTCCTATTTCAATGTAACCGACTTGCCCAGTGATTTCAAACAATAAACGAAAAAAGAAACAAACAAATACCTGTCAGGTTCGACATGTTTGGGAACATTAACACAGTGCAAACAACAATGACGCCAGTCTTGAGTTTCGCCTCCGCAAAACAATATTATTATTCATCCATCCAAAACCAAATAGAGACAAAACACAAAACGAAACTGTCCTTTTTCAACCTGCCATCCATCCGAATCAAATATATAAATAAGACCTCTGTCTATCATCAGATCAACATTCTTCTAACAACGAACACGCGCCTATATGTAAACCCAAAAACTACTTTCCCATTCCCTTCATCTCACCGAGCAGGTGTGTTGCAATGAAATCAAATACATTGTCAAAAAGAGTACAAAGGATTCACCATTCAATCGAGTTCTTTCCTTTACTTTTACAACCATATAATATTTGGCCACCGAATTGAGTGTCCTTCTATATTGAATTTATACCTACTTTTGGATACAATTCTTGTCGATAAAAAAGGACACAAAATATCAAATGATTTATTCTTGTAAGAAAATATGAGAACCGTTATCTGGGAAGCCTCTTCCGCAAAACGGTTCACACGAATCTTTTCGGTATGTTAAATATTTGTGTGCGGACTTAAAAGGATATATTTCTACAATAATTTCAGTTTGACATTGACAACAAATAAAAGAGAGAATGCCTCTGACCGTTTACACAAGTGAGAAAAAATTACAGTCCATCAAAACGAATAAGCCGACTTGAATTTTAAGTTCCTTTGATTTTAGTGAAAAAAAGAACAGTTAGATGGTACCTAAAACATATTGGCAATTTATTTTATTTGAAGTAATTAAACTGCATGGATATCAACATTTATAGGGAGAGAAATTTTAAGACCATAAGATTGAATTGGATTGATGGCTAAAGGGAAGGATGAATGGGTAATGACAATGAGTACTTTACGAGTTAATTTCAATAATGATGTAGGTAAATACTCAAACGTGAATTTGAATAATACAAAAGTGGTGGTGCGGTTTTGAGACTTGGGCTATGGAAGGCAGCCCTTTCCAGTCTTTGAGTTCAGGTTTAAACACAGCAGGCAAGTTATGACACAGTTTTTACACCGACAAGTGTATAAGAGCACAGCGCCTTGCCATACATTTAATAGATTTGAAAAAATAATAATATCAAACATTAATTATGCCGAGGCATAAAGCGCTCCAAAAACTTGCAATCTCAAGGTAGATCTGATATAAGCTTCCACCAAGGCACTCCAAACGAGGGACGGCAGCGAATGAATTTCTATTTTGGAATCAACGGTGGCGTCCCAGTTAGGCCGAACTACTTGGTGAACACCTTTTCGGGCTACTTCGACACATTTGAAGCCTAGGCCGTAAAAGGAGTGTTTTTTCCGGCTTTTGCACTTGGAGTCACATCAAGTGCCTGGTACTCCAAATGAGCGTTGTACGTCGCGGTAAGGGGGACTTCCCGACTACGTAGAAAAACATTTAGTTGCGAAACAACAACAGGCCTCGGAGACGGACGGATACACTGATAACGACCCAAGCTAATGTTTTAAGGACAACGAATTTTGGACATGCACGTGGAATGCTAGGTCCCTTAATATCCGGCTTGCTGCTGAACAATTAACGAAGACCTTCAACTGCTACTAAGCAAACATTACCGCTTTTCAGGATATGCGATGGGATGGATCGGGCAATAGGAGGATGAAAAACTGAGACACATGCTATGGTAATTGCTACCGAGAGCAACAACAGCGGCTCTTTGGATGCGGATTCGTCGTGGGAAGCAGGATCAGGCAAAAATTTTGAGTTTTAAATGTGTAATCGAACGCACTACGACGATCCGAAACAAGGCTAACTTCGGCAATATTAGCCTAATATGCGCGCATGCCCCCACAGCAGAGAAAAATTACGACAACAAAGACCAGTTCTACGAGCTCCTCAACAAAACATATGACCAATGTCCTAGCTTACTTACTTACTTACTTATGGTCCAGGTCGGACCAGGGCCTCACACAACAAACTTCTACAGCCAGTTCGGTTCCTAGCTAGCTGTCTCCAGTTTCGCAGGCCAATTTGTTTCAGATTCTATACCACTTGACTTGTGTGCTCCACCTGAGTCATGGTCTTTCTCTTCTGCGACGTCCTTCCGGGTTGGATTCGAAGACTGTACGAGTCGGAGCATTATTTTCCATTCGTTCAACATCACACAACCATCTAAATCGTTGGACTTGGCTACGTCAGTGTCGTGTGAATCTCGTACAGTTCCTGGTTGAATCTTCCTTCGTCTCCATTCTAAATTAATTCAGACAGGACCAAACATCTCTCGAAAATTTTTTCTCTCAAAGCAGCCCAAAGCGTTTTCATCAGGTGTTGTCACGGTACATGTATCTGCACTATACATAAGGACCGGGATGATGATAGTTTTGTACAGCATCACTTTAGTTGCTCGTGAGAGGACTTTACTACTCAATTGCCTTCTAAGTCCAAATAAGCAGCGATTCTTGATTCTTCGTTTGATTTGTTGTCTGAGTCGATAGCGGATCCCGTCTATGTTGACGTTTGCTCCAAGACGTCGATGTTAGTAGTCCTTTCTTGACAGCAATTACTTGATCTTGCCCTTGTTAACCGCTAGACCCATCTTCCTGGCCTTAGTCTCAAGGCTCACAAACGCTTCACTGACATCACGCTGTGTTCTTCCAATTATGTCAATGTCGTCTGCGTATCCTAGTAGCTGGACGGACTTTTGAAAGATTATGCCTCTGGTGTTGACGTTGGAGCTTTGCACAATCTTTTCAAGAATAATGTTGAAGAAATCGCATGACAACGCATCGCCTTGTCTAAAACCTTTTTTGACATCAAAAGCATGATGGAATGCGTGAGTTTTCCTTTGTCATCTTACACAAACGGACGAGTTTTTCTGCGATGCCAAAACTAGACATTGCTCTATATAATTGGTCTCTAAAGACGCTGTCATACGCCGCCTTGAAATCGATGAAAAGGTGGTATGTATCGATTCTGGCACTTCTCCAAGATCTGCCGTGAATATTTGATCGATGGTGAATTTTCTGGGTCTGAAGCCACACTGATAAGGACGAAGGGCTTAAAGCGTTCACACAACACGGCAGACAACATCTTATAGGGCGATGTTAAGGAGCCTTATACCTCTGTAGTTGGTGCAGTTCAGCGGATCTCCTTTCTTGAGGATCGGGCATACGATGCTGAGGTTCCATTCATCGGGCATGCTTTCCTCCGACCAAATTTTGCAGATGAGCTGGTGCATAAATAAAAATAAATAGAGTGGCGCGATAGCTCTTGAAGAGCCAAGGCCAAAGTGGCTTACTCTCATCAACAATTCTCTAGGTGCGTGCGTGTTAAGAATTGATTTGATTTAACGCCGATTCCAAACGACAAAGTTGAGAAGCACTTTTTCATGACAGATTGATATACTCTTGGAAGTTTTGTCACTTCTTCGCTAGAGGCAGTGCCCGTGAAAGATGAAATAAAAACTATGGGCATGAGTAGGACTCGAACTCACGAGACATTCTGCTTAGCAGCCAAAGCACCTAACCACTAAGCCACGGACACTACTGATCTGGTGCATTTTCCTAACCAAATCATATCCAGCTGCTTTGTACACTTCACCGGCTAACCCGTCTGCTCTAGCGGCTTTGTTAATCGTAAGTTAAGATATCGCTTCTTCACTTCGTCCATGTCGGGTGGGTGGAATTGTTGGATAATGATTCTGCATTGCTGGTGGAGTTTTGCTCCTTATCGCCATTATACAACTTGGAAAAGTGGTTTTTCCACATCCACAGCACTGACTGCGGTTCCATTACGATGTTCCCATGATGGTCTCTACAGGCTTCAGTTCGGGATGTATAAGCCCTGGAGGTTTGTTTCACCTTTTTGTAGAATTTTCGAACCTCGTTCTTGTTGTGACATCCCTCTATCTCCTCGATCGCACGCTTCACATGCTCCCTTTTTTTCTTTCTGAGAAGTTTATGCTCCTCTCTCCTTTTCTGCTCGTAGAGCCCACGAGCTGTTCGTGTCCTTCTTTGCAGCGCTGCTCTGTATGCCTCTTGCTTAGCAGTAAGTGCTCGCCGGCATTCATCATCAAACCAGGGATTTCGTTGTGGTGGCCCTGTAAACCCTAGCACTTCAGGCATCTCTGATGGCTGCCTGCTTGGCAGTGTTGCCTATGGTTTTCTATATTTTGTTTTGGCAGCGAAGGACTTCTGAAGAGATTTTCGGAGACACCATCGGAAAAGGATCTAGCAATCTCTTGCGATTGTAGCCGTTTGACGTCAAATTTTCTCCTAGGGTTTTTGCGTGTTGGCCTTGATCGGGTAGTGGTCCGAGTCGATGTTGTAACCTCTTAATGTGCGGAAATCTTGCATGCTAGAGAAGTGTCGTGCGTCGATCGCAATGTGATCAATCTGGTTGACGGTTGATTGGTCAGGACATTTCCAGATTCCCACGACCCCCAACCTGGAGCGCCAGGTCTTTAGTTTAAGGCTAGGCGCATATTGGGGCGCGTTCCACACGAGTGACGCTACACAGCACAGCACTTGTTTTTGTAAACAATATAATTAAACAGGACAACGCATAATGATAGACCGACATGACATGACTGACTAGCGTTGTTTCCCGGAAATCGCGTGACACAGTGATTGAAACACATTTTTTCTTGCGAGACTGCTATGAGTATGTTTTTTTATGTCAAAAATAAAATAAATATTCAAGAAAAATGGAAATTTTTTAAAAATAAATGACCCGGATGTTATTCATTATAAGGAGGTAAGTTAATGACACAGTTATCAGCCAAGACGGCCGCCACGACCACGCTCACAGGACCATAATCCTTTTCATGAATTTTTCCATAACCAAATCGCAAGGTTGCTGCCCTATGTCCTCGTAAGCCTCCACGAATTCATCTTGAGATCTGAATCGCCTGGCTGTTGGCGTAGACTTGTCTTACGTGGCCCCAAGGAAGAAGTCGCAAGGTGTTGAAACCACAAGATCTCGGTGGCCAATTGTGATCACCTCTTCGAGAGATAACACGGTCCGGAAACTTTTCCAGTTTTTACGAACTGTCCTTTGCTAAATTTTTTCACCATTGTTGTTATGAACTTTAATAAATTTAATTTATGGTGTAGTTTCTACTTGTGAAACGTCAAAAATGGACACCTTCTCAAAAGTGACAGCTACCGAAATAGCGGCTATTCAAATAATACCTCTTATTGAAAAACCCTTTAAATTGTCGTTGGGCTTTTGCTTTTTGAAAGATATTTACATTCTTGGATTTTAAATTTTGGTCTTCAATGAAATCAGCAAAGTATTCCTCCTCGTATTCTTCCTCAGAATCAGAACTCAAAAAATTAAAAAAATAGTTAAACTTTTTGACGAATTCATTGAATGTTCTTGCCCTGCTTTACAATTTGTGATTTTGATTAATATAATATGTATTTTGACACGAGACACCACGCGAATCAATTTGCGGAGGAACGGCATGAACCATGTTTCTATAATCATGTCGTGCGACCGTTGTCAGGTCACGTCACACGCTTTAGACGCGTCCCAATATGCGCCTAGCCTAACTCTAAGATGAAGAGCCAGCCAAACCGCTCCTAATAGGCCTGGGCTGCGTATATGTCGTAGTAGCCCTATAAGTAGTTCATCCTGACTGGAACTGTAGACGCCACCGTTGATTCCATCTTGTTAATTCTTCCGCTGCCGCCTGTTGAAAAGGAGGCATGCCTTAGTGGACGCATACCTCCTCCCCCTCTCTGTCTTTGCTGCCGCCAACAACTTCCCACCGGGGTTTGAACCCACCCGATGTTCACCACGGGGAGGTGGAGAGTAGGAGTTGATAGACAGAGGTTTCTGTGGACGCTTGTGTCCTACAAGTGTCTACCCTTCAAACATCAGGCCACGTTTTATACCGATAAAATGTACAGTTTTCGTGCTATAGATTTGTCTTAATTTCGCATATTAGAGCAAGGGATTGATACGATGCAGTGGTAGTAGACAGTGGTATTTTAGGGGTTAGAAAATGGCATACATATTCTTACTGAAAAGCTTAAGCAAAAAATGTGCACGACTGGGTCGTACGAACTTGCTCCTGCATGCTAAAACTAAATATTTACGATTACTTTAATTGCAAAAGGTAGTGTTAAAATAAGAGATATACTTTAAGCAATTCTGATTACACTCTTACTTACATCTTACACTTAACTCAAAAAAAAAAAAAAATATAAAAATAATTAGAATTTATTAAAAAAATTAAAATTTGGAAATGTACCTCGTATATACATTTCATTCCAAAAATTTAAATGCCGAACAAATTCAAACTTTATCCTTGATTTATTGAATTTTTTTTTTTGAAAATCGTCGGAGCCGTTTTTTTTTAAATTAATTTTTTATATATAAAATTTTTCAAAAATATCTTAAAATTAATTTAGGTATGCAGTTTTCAAGACCATGTAAATATACATATTATACTGCAATTTGGATTTTTAAAATTAATCCGTTTTTGAGATACAGAATTTTGAAAAAAAAAAGTTTAAAATATTTTTTAAAAATCCAAAAAAAAATTTGAAATTTTTTTGAAAACAAAATATTATTTGAACAATATAAACGTACTTTCGAAAAAAAACTTACGCTGATCGGACTTTCAGTTTCCGAGAAAATCTAATAACAAAAAAACGGTTCTATGGGAGGTACCGTTTTGGAGCAATACAAAATTTTTTTTTACATAAAACACATGAATGTTTAAAAAAATTAAACTTGAGGATGTTTAAAAAAAATCGTTCGGGCCGTTTTTGTGAAAAAAAAAAGTTTTGGTTTTTGGCCAAAAAAATCGTATGGTGGCTACCCTAAATTTTGATCTTAAAACAAAAATAAAAAAATTGGGATATGACTTTTTGCTCAAACCTCTAATTTTCAAATTTGAAGTCAATCGGACCAGTAGTTAAGCCTGTAGATGCCTGTAAACTTTCCGACAGACAGACAGACGGAATCGCCGGACCCACTTTTTTCGACTTCTCTATCATCGTAATATCATATCTCATCCTCATCTCAAATTTTTTTTTTTACGAATTCAATACTTGCCATATATTCTATATGTCGCAAGTAAAAAATCATATTTTTTGGAAGATTCAGCGATATCTGGGTACCAGAACCAGTTACAATTCACATCAGATTGTTTTTGGGTTTGGTATTGGTTTGGTATACATATTTTTAAAAAGGAAGAGAAATCTAAAAGAAAATTATGTAAATATAGAGGGTGAGCTTTTGAAAAGGGAAATTTTAAGAAAATGGTTAATACAGAATTTATATCAAGATTGATTTTCTGTTAAGACACTCAGTGGGCGCTTAGTTTAGGTTAGGTTATAAGGGTGTGCACAGCATGAAACTGTTGCATACACTGGGGTCACTGGTCCATTGTGATCCCCTATAAAAATAAAAGTTAGCATCAATGCTTTTCAAAGTTTCCGATTAACGTAGACTGGCTCGTTAACGAACCAGCCTGGGCTAATTTTAAATGTCCTCATATTTGCTATTGAGACCTGTTCTAGATCATCCAGTTCCCCAACAAACCTGTTCCCGAAATGATGGAGTCGGTTGGTTTGGAGGTTCGGACAGTCACAGAGCAGGTGTTTAATGGTTTCTATTATCTCCTCATCCTGACAGCTCCTACAGAAATCGGATTCAAAAGCGCCCCCTACCTGAATGGTCGCTTCTACTTGTATCTGCTTCTGACCCTTTCCTGGCTAGGTAAGCTTGGAGTCAAGGATTACTTCTAGAAATGTAGCTTCCTTAGAAAGTTTTAGAGGAATACAATTTAGTTAAGGAGGGTTGAAGCCCTCCAGTTTCCGTTTTTTAGTGAACAAAACTAGCTCTGTCTTGGTGGGGTTGACCCCGAGACTGTGCCCAAGAAGATAAATGCTTTAATGCGTTGCCATAATGTTTCGGATGATAATAAGGAACTTGCCTAATACCAGAACCACTATGTATGTATCTGCATATGCTACAATTTTTATGCCCTGACCTTTAAACTTTGTGAGAATTTTGTTGACTACGAGGATCTAGAGCTGGGGAGTGATGACCCCTCCCTGTGGTGTGCCTCTAGTAACTGTTTTCTCAATAGTGCTAACTCCCAATTGAGAGTTGATATTCTGCCATTTAACATAGTGAAAATCCAATCGAATATGACAGATTCAACTCCAACTTCAACTAAGGAAATTTTGATTGATTCCATTTTAACATTATTAAACGCACCGTCGATATCAAGAAATGCTGTCTGTATATTCTTTCCGAGGCTTTTCTTAACACATATGTGAAACTACCTCATGCAGTGGGTCCTTAAAAAAAACTTACATAAATTAAAAACTTGTTCGCTTATTCAATCATACATTTTAGAATTACTTTTCTATTATTATTAGGCTTTATTTAAGGCTTTGTATTAGTGTCCGTAGCTTGCGGTTAGGTGCGTTGGCTGCTAAGCAGAACGTCAGGGGTTTGAGTACTACAAGTGCCCATAGTATTTATTTCATCTTTCAAGGGCACTGCCTCTTGCAAAGAACTGACAAAACTTCCAACAGTATTATCTGTCATGAAAAAGTGCTTCTCAAATTTGCCGTTCGGAATCGGCGTTAAATTGTAGGTCCCCTCAATTCTTCACACGCACCTAGAGAATTGTTGATGAGAGTAAGCAACTTAGGCCTTGGCTGTTCAAGAGCTGTCACGCCACTCTATTTTACTTATTTATATTAGGCTCTACCCATAAATAAAGCATAAACCCGAAATAAAGAGGAGCTAGTAGGTAGTGAAATTCATTATTTCATTCAATTCTCAACATAACAGAGAGAATGTCCAAATAAAACTTTCAATATTGAAATACAAACAAATTTAACTAAAATTTGAAATTTTTCCCAAGATTGCAAGTGCAATTCCAAAAGATTTTAAAATTACCAATAACCTTCGGGTGTTGATTGTCTTGCCCATAGATTAACTGTTATCTATCAAATCCATCATTATGTTCCAAGCACTGATGTCCTATCCCTTGCATTTGTATTGTATTATTCTTTCGACTTACATTTGCTCCTCCATTAACCAACCTCACAACAATGACAACAATATCTGCAGACTCCTGGATAGATGTCAATCAGTGAGAGTAAATAAAATAAAATTGACACTTTGCACCTTTCGACGGTTTATCGTCACTCTAATTCTTACAGTTAAGAGCATATAATTCAAAAACCACACACAAAACTGTATTTCCATTCAACCCTTACATTACTTTACAGTACATGAAAATAATGAACCACTCCAGGATATCCTTATTTTACGGGACATTGCAGGAAGTTTTTCCATACACATCCAAAAATGACAGCACAAAAAAAAGGTGTGACGATCTGCAATGAGATGAGCATGCAAAATGTCTTCCACTTTTTTTCTGGACACAAATCTTTGGATTATCAGTTCTAATCGGGTTTGTGAGAAATGATTTCATTTTCAAGATCAAAATTCGAGTTGAAAAAAAAAATGAGTATATGTACTCGATTCTTGATTTGAAAATACTTTATCTTGGGAATTAGGGAGGAGGAGTTCATTGTTTTGACACAAAAAACAGTAAAAATTGTCATAAATCCGGAAGGGTTGATTGTTTCTTGGTTTTGTGCCTAAAAAGGATGGAGTTCCTTTCTTTTGGATTCTGGCGAATGATCTTCAAATGAAACGAATTACAATCTAATTTGTTTTCTAGGGAGGAACGAAAAACATTTATAGGACCTTAAAATGAATGATGGCAAACGCAATGGCGAAAAATTATAGTTCGCTAATGAAAAACTAGCTAAGGACCGAGCTAGCTGGCGGAGACTATTGATTGAGGCCCAAGTCCACAACGGACTGTAGCGCCACCTTAAGTAATTTTTTTTTTTTTTATATATAATGAGCACGCACTCAAGGGGTTTTTATACCCTTATTATGCCATAGACACAGTGAGTGCTTTAGGAAAAACATTAGTGTTCAGTCATGTCTCAAACATCATTTTCAGCTAGTATCACATTAAATTCTCTTAAAATTGTTCAATAGCGGACTATAATCTTGTGCAAATTTGTTTATAAATTTTTTTTTTTTTATAATTTGCACCCACTCAAGGGATTTTTATACCCTTTTTATGCCAGAGACACAGTGAGTGCATTAGGAAGAAGAGAAGGGGTTGAAAAGGAGGTGTCGGTGTACATTGGTCTTAAATTCTTGAACATTGTAATGACTGGGAAAGACAGAGTGTGGAAGAGAGTTCCACATTCGCGTAGTACGGCTAAAAAATGATTCTCTATACTTAAGAGTACGTCCGAAGTTGGGCTCGAGGGTAAACTGATGGGCATTCCTAGAAGCGCGAGTATTACGGGCGAATTGTTTGAGGGGAGGAATGCAACTGGCTATTTCACTAGAGCAATTACCGTGAAAGTAGCGATAGAACAAGGAGAGACACGCTACGTTACGACGGTGGTCTAAAGGAGTGAATGAATCAGTGATCTCTCTATCACCAATCATTATTACAGCTCTTTTTTGTATACCATCCAAGAGGCTTAAGTAAGTAGCTGGAGCACCAGCCCAAAGGTGGGAATTGTACTCAAGCTTTGGACGGATATAGGTTTTATAAATAATAGCCAGATCAGACGGGGAGAAAAATTTCTTGCACCGTCTTAAGAAACCCAAACATCTTGCGGCATTTTTAGCGACATCGCGTATGTGCTCGGACCACAAGAGGTGATCAGTGATGCACATACCGAGAATCTCGAGATGTTCGGTCTCATTGATGCAAGTGCCACTCATGGACAGTGGCAAGGGGGGTATATCTCGCTTCAACGATACAAGACAGCATTGAGTTTTCGAAGCATTAAACTCTACACGGTTTTTAATTCCCCATTGTACAATGCTGTTTAAGTCAGAGTTTAATGAGCTTAGCATATTTTGCCGTTGCAGTTCCACATCCGAAGAGGAGGGATGTGAATCTGGGAACGAATATGAGAAGCTAAGGGTACTATCGTCAGCGAAACAATTTATTGGATTAGAAGTAACAGACAGGAGATCATTAATAAAAATGAGAAAGAGGGTCGGAGACAAAACGGAGCCCTGGGACACACCAGCATTTATGTTGTAGGTTTCGGACTTGAATCCGTCCAGTACAACTTGTATTGAACGGTTCGAAAGAAAGTTTCTAATCCAACGAAGAAGGGATTCATCGATACCGAAGGCACGCATTTTCGATAAAAGAGCAAGATGCCAGACTTTATCAAATGCCTTTGAAATATCAAGTGCAACAATCTTACTTTCTCCAAAACGATGTAAAGATTTGTTCCACTGTTCGGTGAGATAAACCATCAAATCACCAGTGGACCTGTTGCTGCGAAAGCCGTACTGCCGGTCATTAAGAAGCTTTCGGTCTTCGAGATATTTCTTAAGCTGATAGTTTATCAGCGTTTCCATGACCTTAGAAAGAAGGGACGTAAGTGCAATCGGACGATAATTGGAGGGAGAAGAAGATTCGCCTTTTTTTGGGATTGGCTGGACAAATGCTGTTTTCCAACTGCTCGGAACGAGCCCAGAAGAATAGGATAGATGGGAAAGCTTACGCAAGGGTTTTGCCAGCGTGGAAGAACACCTCAATAGCCAATAGCGGGGATGCCATCCGGACCAGCGGATTTATGTATGTTGAGATCCTTTAGGACTCTCGCCACAGCACGAGTGCGGAAGAAGATTTGTCCCATGGAATCATTGACGCGCTCAAGAACAGGTGGAGTCATGACAATCTCTGGCAGCGAGGAGTTGGCGGCGAACTGCCTAGCAAAAAGATTAGCTTTCGCGAGAGAGCTAACCACTGGAGTGTCATTGTCAACGAGCGTAGGGACCGAGGAAGAAGAAGAATTCTTCATATTTTTTACAAATGACCAAAAATTCTTACTGCCTTTGGGACATTGCAGTATTTTTTGCCTTAATTTTTGGTCATGTAAAAATTTGGTTCGACGAATATGAGCATTGCAGGCTTTCCTGGCTTGTTTAAACTTGTTCCGGTTTTCCTCAGTTGGGTTGGCTCTAAAACACCGGAACTTTACTTCTTTTTCCCTGATAACCTCTTTACAGCTTGAATCAAACCATGACTTTTCCTTGGGTTTGATGCTTTTAACCCTATTCGGGATAAAAGTTTTCATTCCCAAAATAATCATATTAGTAATCATATCTGCGCTGGAGTCTACGTCACTATCGAGGAAGCATAGTGACCAGTTAAAGGTCCGGAAAAAGTTGTTGAGACCGTCCCAGTTGGCTTTCTCGTATTGCCACACGGTTCTCTTCGGAGCTCTTTCTCTAACTGGATTAGCTTGACACGAGAAATTTGCAGATATGATACTATGATCTGATCTGCCTAGAGGCGTTAATACACTGATAGCGTATTTATCAGGGTCAGATGTAAGAAACAAGTCAAGAGTGTTTTCCGCTTGGCCATTAATGTCCGATATTCGAGTGGGCTCGGTGACAAGCTGAGTTAGGTGGTTAAACTCAGCAAAGATCTCAGCACACATTCCTTCGGGTGTTGTCTGACCCGAATGGAGAAGCCACGAAGAATTGTGTACATTGAAATCGCCCGTAGTAACGATTTCAGTGTGAGGATACAGGGAAACAATTCTTTGGATGGAGTCAGACAGAGCGTCAAATTCGCAAGAAGTTGAAGCTCTGTCCAGATTTGGGCTTCGATAAAGAAAACAATAGTGAATTATGTTTTTATTTACGGAAAACTTAAACCACATAAAATTGAAAAAAGGGTTGGAGCAGCGTCCATACTGTGGTAAGAATTGATAAGCAACATCATTCCTAATGTAGACGGCGAGACCATGGTGGGAGAAGAATAAAGGCACTAGGCAATACCCATGAATAAAAAATTCAGTAGGGTCAGAATTCTCACCTACTTGGGTTTCACTCAGTGCCAATACAGCTGGCCTGTTCGAAACAATGTGGATATACGCAGCAAGAAAATTAATTTTTAGCCCACGAATATTACAATAATCAACTCTGAAATTATCAGTCATTACAAGTAAAAACAATAAAAAGACCAAAACAGACAAGATCTAAAAGAGTTACTGAATTAAATAAAGAAATCTTTACGATTCGCACCACTGTTAGTGTTATGCCTTAACGGCAGCGTGAATCGATCCGACCCTGGAATTCAAACAGCAAATCTTTATTCATCTGTTATTGACGACACATCATATGCACACATTGAATGAATAAAAAGAGTTCAATGCAATGTAATGCATATGATAAGCCATGCAATTGTACGACGGGGAAACAAAGAGAATGGGAAGATGGGATTTTGTACTCACTGTGCTCATGTGGCTAGCGGGATATTTTTTGCCTTTTTTTTTGTGGGTGCATTTTTGTTTTTGTTTTAGACACTGAAGTGATTCAATTTATTTATTTATTTTTTTTTTCTTTCTGTTGTTTTTTTGTTTTTTGTTTTGTGTGAAGTTTTATGTTTTAATTTTTATTGTTGTTTCTATTTTTTTTTTTTGTGGTATTTTTTTTCGGGCGCGAGGGACGTAAACGGGACAAAAAATAAAGACTAGGGACAAAAGCACTGCACAACCACTCTCTTTGGACACTTGACGATTGCAAATTTGTTTATAAATGAAAATAACATTATCTTGAGAATATATCTTGGAAAAAAGTCTCACAATGTAACGGGGTTTCTAAGCGTGTCCTTGCTGGCACATCCCTGCTAGCTCGTGGGGTGGTTCGTAGGACTCCTCGTAAACAAAAAATATAAAATTACCAGCTCCAGCACTAGGTGGTGTTGTGCGCGAGAAAACGTTTAATTCGATACCCTCCCTCGTGGTTATTCCTCTTGCTAAAATAACCCCTTTATCCTTTCTTACTTTCCTTCTCATCTTTCCCTTTAAAACGAAATTTTAGTTCATATTCATTATCAGCCTTATTTATTAGATTTCACTAATACTCGTTTGAAACTCGGAATAGTTATAACGAGAATAAGCACGTACATCAACCTATTCCTATTTCTTATTTATAAAATATTTTCCTACTCGTTTAAGTTATGCCCTGCTTATATCAAATTTTGAACTGTTAAATTGGCTTATCCAAAACTTTAGTTATTGAAATCTGACACATTTGTATATTTTTTGTCAATAATATATACAAACCTGACACTGACTTTCATTTTTTCATAAAATAAAAAAGTGAAGAGCAAAATGTAGCTTTTTTGGATTAAGCAATGTTTATATTAGCTGCGTTTTATTATCACGATGATCTGATCTGAATCAGATCATGAAAATAAAACAGCTTCTATCATCAACTTCTCTTTTACTTCGAGTTTGGCAGATGTTTGTATTTTTTTTTTTTTTTTTATTCCGATCGAAGTTGCCCTACGACATTTTTTTTCAACGATTATTATGTTGTTTTTTTGGGGGAAAAGTTTTTGCTATGTAATTGAAAAATTCATTACCGGATAGATGAATGTGTGAAAGTGGCAGCACGGTTTTTATTGAAAATATACGCCAACGTTTCAACTTGTGTGCGGAAGAAGAACTAATTTTTGGATCACAAAAATTGATCCAAGTGAAAAGCAGGATCTCATTTTGTTGTTGTTACACATATAAATCAATGATCTGATCTGGATCATGGTGATAATAAAACGCAGCTATTGATACAAGCAAAAGTAAGTATGAAGAAGAAGAATGGTTCCAAATAATTTTAAAAACTATATACGTTCTGAAGATTTTAAATTAATGGCTCTTTTGGACTCAAATGCATCTGCCAGACGTTTGAAAATTTGACAAAACATTTGTTATATGACAATTTTAATTCAAAATGACATTTAGATACTAAAACGGACTTATTCTGGCTTTAAACCTCCTATGAAACAGTTTTATCTAACCTATTCCGACTCAAAAACTATTTTTTTTTTTTTTATAAATAAGCTTTTCGGTATAAAGGCGTTTTAAGGTCGGAATCTCTGAATATCTTTATTCTGCCTCTTAACCGCGTTTATAAATAAGGCTGTTAATGTATAATTTTAATTCATATTATGATAGTTTTAATAATTACAGCAATTTTTTTTTTTAACTTTGCTCAGCCATTGTTTTTGTATAATAAGCTAACAGCTACCTTATAAGATTTTAAATCTTACTGTTGTTAAGCATTTTCGATATAAAGTAAGTAAGGCCGTGTGTGAATTGCGTTAAAATGTGTATTAAAACTTGACGTTTGGTTAAAATTTGACGTTTGGTTAAAAAAGGGAACAAATTTAGCCATTTGCTGTGTGAATTGCGTTAAAAGGGATTTTTTAAACCAACATTTCTATGTAATACTGAGACATTTCCCTCATGATTTAAGAAATGTCCTTCAACAAAAATATGTTTTTATTCTTCTAGGTAAAATAATTTTGTGTGCAAAACCAAACTTTAAGTAAAAAAAATTTCATGAAAAGTCACTTAAAATAACAAACAAACTTTGTTTTATTTATTTTTCTAGATTTTGCAGTGGTAATATGATATATTGAAGCAACAATAAGCAAATCTTCAAACAAGAATTTCCCTTTTTGGATGATTGTTTTTTCCGTGTGGTAACACTGCAAAACATGTTTTCATAGCTGACATCTGTTATCATTCTCAAAACAAAGAACAATTATTTCGTTTTTCGATTTTAAAACATGATGAATTTAAAATATTTTATTTTAATCTCTTGAAATATCAATGCAATTAATAATTAGTTAATAAAATAGAAGCAAATTTTTCTATCATTCATGACAAAAAAAACACGTCAAAATTTTAACCCATTTAACCTGCTCCACAGCATCATAAAATTTAACCCATTTTATTCACCACGCTAGTGTCAAGTTTTAACCAAACGTCAAGTTTTAATACACATTTTAACGCAATTCACACACGGCCTAAATAAACAAATAAATAAAGTAGTATGAACACTCCAGACTCACTTTGACGTCTTTGTAGTTGTCATAATTGACAAAATTGTTGCCTCAGTACTTGGCAACTTGATGTTAAAAGACAAAATACAGTGCAAAATTAAAGGCTGTATGCAGCAATTGGAAATAAATTGGTATTTATTTCTTCATATTTAATTGTGAGTCATACACAAGAGTTGAGATTTTTTTAATTTTGTTTATTTTTTAGATGAAACTTAATATGAGTGATATTGAGGAAGAAGTTTTGGTGTACTTATCAGCTGTAAACACAGCTGCATTATGTGTGCTGGAAAAGAAAAGCAGAAAACCTAAAAGCCGTGAATGGGTAAAACAATGGAAATTAAGAAGATCAAACTAGGGGTCAATTGGTCTTCTCCACAATGAACTACGATTGGAGGATAGAGATTCTTTCAGGAGATATTTGCGGATGGATGAGAATTGTTTCGTAGAGATCTTGAACATGATTAAAGCTAGTATACAGCGCCAGGACACTCAAATGAGATTAGCAATCACACCAGAGGAATCTCTGTCTTGTACTTTTGGCCACTGGAGAATCCTATAGAAGCATGGAATTCCAAACAAGGATTTCTTTGGCATTCATCTCGGAATGCATTCCAAATGTACTTTATAGGAAACTTTAAAAAAAAAAGTACTAACCAGTAAGTTAACGATTTTATGTACCTTTGCTTTTTTCATATTTAAATTTGTGTACGTATAGTTTCCTCAAGGTTTGCAATGGGAAGAAATCGCTGCAAAGTTTGAATCGCGTTGGCATTTCCCACTGTGCATAGGTGCCTTAGATGGAAAAGGCATTTCGAGCCTCTAAAAGTTATGGAGCTTTGTATTACAACTACAAAGGCTTAAACAGTGTGGTTTTGCTGGCCATGTGTGACACCGACTACAAATTTACTTTTGTTGACATTGGCTGCAACGGCCGCGTCAGTGACGGCGGTGTGCTAAACCGTAGTGCACATCACAAAAAAACTTCAATTTTCGACTGAGTCATGCAAGGCAAACTATAGAGCATGCCTTTGGAATTTTGTAGTATCGCTTCAGGGTGCTCCAGTCAAACATACATTTGAGACCCCACAAGGTTGTGCACATAATTCAAGCCTGCTGTGTTCTTCATAATTTCCTCATTATGAAAAGTGTGAATTACACATCTGAACTCAACTTGAATACAGAACCTCATGAAGTTGAAACCCAAAGTGACGGAAATAGAATCAGCAATGCCTTCAGGGATTCCAAACAAAGCAGGAAGGATTCGAAACCTTTTTGCTGAATACTTCAACAACAAGGGAAACCTGTTTTATGTTTGAGTGTTTTTCTTGATGATAAATAAAATATGTTCTTTCAAATTAAAGATTTTTTTAATGTTGCATTTTATTTTGGTGGTTGGATTCTCGTAACATACATGGTCTTAACCTTGGAAGTTTTTGGTGTTTGTGATATTGGTTTTTGTTGAGAAATTGGGTTTTGTGTATGTGATGCAGTAGAGGTTTGGGAGTTAATTGTTACAAAAGTGGGTGAACCTACAAGTGTGGCTGGAATTATTGGTGTTTGTAGTATGGGTTCATGTTGAGAAGTCTGTAGTGAATTGAGGTGTAGTGTTGATGTTGGATTTGGTGTTAATGTTCGTGTATGAGTAGGAGTGGGTTGGGAATGTATTGTTGTTTGTTGCACACTTTCATGCTGTTTTCGGATGAAATTTTTTTGTTGAATTTAGCGAATAACATCCATGATCTTCCACTTTGACTCCATGAAAAGGTCCTCTGGAAGATCCTCGAGCTCTTGCTCCACAAATTTACCTAAATTGCAGGCTTTTGTTGGCTTAACCTGTTTTTTTTTTTGGCGGATGTTGTTGGCCTCTGCAACTTGCAGCGACCTTGAAATCTGCGTTTCAAAGCCGGTTTCTCTTTTCTTTTCTCTGTTGCAGTCCGTAATAAAATTAACAATTTCAAATGTGTTATTTTGATTTTCAGTTTTAAAAATCAACTTACCGGATTAGGTTGCTGAATTTCTTCTTCAAATTCCGTTTCCAAATTCCCTTCAACTGGAGTACTTATCTGTAAGAAAAAAATATATAACCAAATAAAGTATTCAAACCGTTAGTTAGACTTACTTGTGTTATATTTGATGTAGATGGAGTCGACTTTATAAAAGCATCTAAGAACTTCAGCTCGTCGAAGCACCACAGCTTAGGGATGTAAACTGTATTAGTTCCAGCCCCACTTTTTTAGATCGAGCTATTGCATTCTTCTCTCGAATGAATTGACTCCTCAAAGTTTTTAACTTGCTTTTTACTTCGTCCTGGTTAATGTCCGGCCGACAGACTTTTAGCTCTTCTGTGATAGCTTTCAAAGCATCCAATTTTTTTATCCTATCCAGGGCATCCACGCAATGGCTGTTATACAGCACTGGATGTTGCTCATAAAGCATTATGAGCTGTGTTGTTTGCGACTTGTTCCAGAAGCTCATGTTGAATTTTATTATTTTTTCGCCGAAATTTTAAATGCATAAAATGAATGAAAACCAAAAACCAAATATAAAATTTCCATAGGTCACTTAGAGTGGATATTTCGATTTGGAATAAAACTAAATGGATATTTGAAAGAACGTAATAAAAATTTGATTGGTTGTGTTTCAAGTTTGCGCGCTTTAATCTTGTTCAAATTGATCGAAATACTTGCTTTTAAAGTCCCTTAGTGGTGGCTATGGTTGAGGATTGTGATTGCCTGCCTTATCCCATCGAAAAGTACGTCTCACAGATAAAATTGGCCAGTTTTTTGGAGGGTTAAAGCTTTGAATTGTAAATTTTGAATATATAAAAATAATTTTTTGGCACCAGGACCAGTGTTTCAATTTATTATTGTTCTTAGAAGAGAGAACTATTTTTACATTTTAACACTGGAATAAAGAAACCACTCAAAATTAACAAGTTTAAAATATTATAAGCAAAACAAATTCGATCTGTCAAATAAACACAAGACGTCAATCCAAAACGAGACTCGAATCAAACTTCTAAATAAAAGTGCTGCCAGTCATACTTTTTGAAAATGAGCTTAGAGGAAATTCTGAGGGAAATTAAAAACACAAAACAAGAATTAAAAAATGATATTGAATTTTCAAAAAAGAGTATGGAATCAAAAATCGACCAAATATGAAATAGAATTATAGCAATTAATCAAAAGCAAGAGGAACAAGAAAAAAGAATCACTCGGCTAGATAGAATGTTGAGAAGGAAAAATATAATTTTCTCGAATATCGATGAGTTGAAAGAAACGTAGACGAACTTGAGAATTTTATAATCCATCTAATAACAAAAGACTTAGGTGTAGAGTTGAACACAAAAGACATAGATTTCATCTATAGACTTGGGAAGAAAGGACAGAAAGCAAGGCCAATTATGGTAGTATTATTAACTTTAAAGAAAAAAGAAGAAATTATGAAAAATAAAGTCAAACTACGGCAAAAAAGTGGAAATCCAATTTACCTAAGAGATGATATGTCCAAAGAAGATATTGAAATGAAAAGGGTGAGCGTGCTTCAAAAGAAAAAAAACAAAAAGGCGAAAAATCATAGTTCTGAGAAATTGAAAAGAAATAGGTCTGATGAAGAACCCGAATCAATAGAAAATAGAAACATGAACTCTCCTTCCGCAACAGCAAAAAGGTCTAACTCTTCACAAGTGAAGAAAAGCAAAACAAAAGACTCTGAAACACTCGAAAAACCTAGCACGTTGGACAAGTTTTTTTAGAATCAGAAGCTCAGCATCAGAATCGTCTATAAACGAAACCGATCGTGAAGATCAAAATCAATGAGGTATACAGCACGGGCAAACGAATCTTAAAACGAAAACGATTAAAAAGCAACAAATAAAAAAGAAAACAAAATTAAACCGATCAACAAAAAACAAAAACACCAATCATCCAATCCGGTTGGCCACCGTGGATGAATACGGCAAAAACCCCCCATCAACTCTTTCACCAAGTCAATTAGCACTATCGTTGCAAACAACAGCACCAACCTAATCACCACCATCCCCACCACCAGCTTCGCCTCCATCACCACAACCATCGACATCACATTCACCACTATCTCAAAATTCATCAGGTAAACAAGAAAGCAGATCACTTGATAATGAAATATACATTTGTACCTACAATGCTCAATCGCTTCTATCAGAAGAAAGGATGACCTTGTTTGAAAGCGCGAAAAGAATGATAAAGTGGGATATTATTGGACTTTGTGAAGTACGAAAAATGGGAGAAGAAATTGTAGAAACAAATGAAGGACACATATTTACATATATCGGAGGGACTAAAGGCGAATATGGAGTTGGATTTTTTGTTCATGAACGTTGGAAAAAACACATTATTGAAATAAAAGGATATAATGAAAGAATTATAGGATTGAAGATTCAAATTGGAAGGGTTAAAACTACCATTATACAAGTCTATGCTCCAACAGGAACAGCTTCTAATGAAGTGCTAGAAAATTTCTACAAGACACTAGATCAAGCTGTCAACCAACTCAGCTCAGATTTACTTATAGTAATGGGAGACTTTAACGCACGCATTGGATTTAAGAAACCCGGAGAAGAACCAATAATGGGACCATATGGGTATGGAAAAAGAAATCACCGAGGGGAAAGGATGTTGCAATGGCTGTGGCAGCATAAGCTAACAGTTACGAATTCACTCTTCAGGAAAAAGATAGTAGAATGTGGACTTGGATCCATCCGAATCGAAAACATAAGAATCAAATCGATTTTATTCACACCAATAAAAGAACATTTTTTAAAGATGTCGATGTTTTTAATAAGTTCGAATAAATTAGTAAGAGCCAAGTTACTTATCAATCATAAGTCAAGGAAGTACCATAAGAAAACTCATCTTGTGCTGAAAAAAGAACTCAGTCCGATTCAAATTGCGAACTACAACAAGGAGTTAGAGCTCCGCTATCGCATTTAGAATGAAACGAGTGGTGATAGAACGGTTCAACAAAAATATGACCAATTCGAAAAAACTTTGAAAATAATAGCTGCAAAGCATGTCTTAAAAAGTCCCGAGAATTCGAACAAAAATAAAATATAAGCTGCTACACAAAATATGATAAAGAGAAGAGAATTTTTAAGGAAAACCGAAAATATGTCACCAAATGAAAGAATGGAACTGAGAACCTTGAGAAAAGAGATAAAGAAAAGAAGCAAACAAGAAATAAGAGAATTCAATGAAAAAAATATCTTGGAAACCACAAAATCGATAAAGAAAGTTAAACAAAACTTGAAATTGGAGAAGGAGTGGGTCTTAGGGGTTTCAAAAAACAACGAACAAGTCCGGAACAGAAAGAAAATAAACGAAGTAGCAACAGAATTCTATAAGGACCTCTACTCAAATAATCGCCAAAATGAAAACAGAAATAACATAGAACAGAGGCTAGAAGAAAATTCTCAAGAAATTTTACCTTTTTTTCAAGGCGAAATAAAAAAGGCTATTATGGAACTTGGGAATGAAAAAAGTAAGGGTAGTGATGGAATTGAGGCCGAAATCCTTAAGTATGGAATTGAATCTTCTTCAGCTTGGCTTAGAGACATTTTTAACGATGTTGTAGCTACTGGGGAAATTCCTGTCCAATGGACAAAGTCATACATTACTCTGTTACATAAGAAAGGGAAAAAAGATGACATCAACAACTATCGTCCAATTAGTCTGATATCTAACATCTACAAAATATTTGCAAAATGTATCTTCGAAAGATTAAAAGTAGACTTCGGGCAACACCAACCAGTGGAGCAAGCAGGATTTCGATCAGGTTTCTCAACTATGGATCACCTTCAAGCAGTTAATCAAATCATCGAAAAAAGTGGAGAATACCGGTTACCTGTTTATTTCATCTTTATTGATTTTAGAAAGGCCTTCGATACAATTAACCAGGACTTTATGTGGGATGCACTGCTCAACCAAGGTATAAATAGTCGCTGGGTAAAAATCTTCAAACAAATCTATGATTCCTCCACTGCGCAAATAAAAACAGAAATCTTTGGAGAACCATTCAAGCTTCAGAGCGTAACTAAGCAAGGGGACCCAATTTCGCCACCTTTCTTCGCAGCCACCCTAGAAGAATGCTTCAGAAAACTAAATTGGGAGCACATTGGCATACAAATCAATGGAAAATATCTTACAAATTTGCGGTTTGCTGATGATATTATTTTGATGAGTGATAATCCCGAAGATCTTCAAAAGATGATAAACGAACTCATTCTCGAATGCTCTAAGGCAGGTCTTCAGGCAAACGAAAACAAAACTAAAGTCATGACAAATGCAACTAGAACACCTATGCATATAAATGGACAACTGATAGAATATGTGGAGGACTTCATATACCTAGGACAGTTATACTTCGTCCAAAACAAATCTGCAGTACAGGCCTTATGGGAGAGCTTTTTTACTCCAAAGGGTGCCTGTCTAGGAAAAAAATCTGAAATCCCCTTAAAAAAATATACTACAACACTGTTTTCTCATACAACTTGTTTTTATTTATTTTGAAAAGCAAGCGTATATCCCCCTATGACCTGCTATTCGCACGGCTAACGCCATGGCCATACTGATTTTGTATTCGTTTTTGCAAAGCTCTTTCTGTTTGACAAACAAACATATAAATCAGCGTTGCCAGGAAATAATAATGCTTACTTTTATTTCGATTCTGTAAGGGAGCTTTCAAGAATCGTAGCTTTTTCTCAGATAATCATTGCCAGCCCATTTTTTGTTTTTTTTTTTTTTTTGCAATAAAATAATAAATAAATAAATAAAACAACAATACAATGAGAACAGCTCATTAGACGTGCTTTTTGTCGCTCCGGTTGGTTTATTTAAATTTCCCTATAAAAATTGTCCGATTAGCTTCCTTAAAAGTTTAAATGGTTCTTGCTAACTAACACTAACAAATCTCTGGAAGAATCTACGAAGCTTGGGTTTAAGTAAACAGTAAGGTGATGTTTGCAAAGCTATTGATGTGAATTTACTAAACCAGAATTTTGTAACTCTACCGCATTCATCGGATGCAATACGATCGCCATCCCTGGCAAACTTACCTATTGATAATATCGTTGAAATAAGTCAAAAGTTCGGATTTAACGGAGTTGACCAGGTTCAAGTAGTTGAAAGCATTCTTTCCATCAAATCGAACGCTGTTGGAATCGATGGTGTTCATCCCAAATTTTTAAAAATACTACTTCCGATTGTACTGCCCTATATTACTTACGCTTTCAACAGTATTTTAACAACCAGTGTTTTTCCTACAGCTTGGAAGAGAGCGAAAATTATACCGGTTCCGAAAAATTCAAGTGGAAAGGATTTCCGGCCCATATCCATACTTCCGTTTTTGTCGAAAGCATTCGAAAAAATAATGAAAACTCAAATTGATTCTTTTTTATACGCTACTCATGCCCTTTCACCGCTGCAATCTGGTTTTCGGGAAAAACATAGTTGTATTACTGCTTTGCTGACAGTAGTCGATGAAATAAGACAAAACATTGATAATGATCAAATAACTTTTCTTTTACTGCTTGATTTTTCACGTGCTTTTGATACTGTTGATCACAATATTCTTTGCAATAAGCTCTTTAATTTTTTTGATTTTTCTTCTTCTGCCACAAACCTTCTTATGTCATATCTTTCTGGTCGGGAACAAGCGGTTTATGCAAACAATCTATTGTCTAACTTTATAGCCGTGCCTACAGGAGTACCACAAGGCTCTATTTTGGGGCCTTTGCTTTTTTCACTTTATATTAATGAACTTCCATCTGTCATTACAACCTCTAATATTCAACTCTATGCCGATGACGCTCAGCTTCAAATTAGCTGCCCTCTCGGACTAATTGAAGATTGTGTAAGTCGCATTAATGCTGATCTTGAAAACATAGCTAATTGGTCAAAGAAAAATCTCCTCTCAATCAATTCAGCTAAATCTAAGTGTATTGTCATCTCTCGGAAATGTACATTTACATCTTATTTTCCCACGATCTTCCTCAACAATGACCCCATCGAATATGTTTCCACAGCCAAGAACTTAGGAATGGTTTTCAACAAAACCCTGACTTGGAGTAACCACATCAGTGCAGCAGTAGGGAAAGTTTATGGTGTATTACGTTCTTTATGGGCGTCACAGTATTTTACTCCTATAAAAACTAGAATTGTGTTGGTGAAATCACTAATCATTCCTATTCTTACCTATGGTTGTGAGGTATATGGGAAATGCGATGCAATGTGCAGGAGAAAATTAAATGTTGCTTACAATAATGCAATAAGATACGTTTTCGGACTCCAGCGATTTGATAGAGTATCTAGTTTCTCGAACAAAATTTCCACACTAACCTTCGATAAGCTTTTGAAATTTAAATCATTAACTATGCTATTTAACATTTTACAAACCCATCAACCTCCGAATCTGTTCAACAAAATAACTTTCTGTTCTTCTGCTAGATCAGCGCAGATCCTTCAACCGCGGTTTTCATGTTTGACGTCCGAACGCCAGTTCTTCGTTTACGCCGTTCGGCTTTGGAACTCTCTCCCACGACATTTTAGGAGCATAAGTGATAGGAAGGGATTTCAAAAGGAACTAAAGGCATATTATTTATCTAACTGAATCAATTAATTTTCTTTTCTTTCTTTTTTTTACATATATATGTTTTACTCAAATTTTAAATAATTTAAGCCTCTATGAGTTGTTGTCATGATTAAATTTGTTTCTAAATTTAACTTTGCACTAGCTTATAAGATATTTGTATCTTAATGTGTATAAGTATACCTTTAAATAATAAAATGAAATGAAATGAAATGAAATAAAAACTTAAAATCTGTTAAAATAAAAAGTAGGCTTATTCAATGCAGAGAAATATTTATTAATTTGAAGTTTAGTGCGATTTAAATTTTTTTGTTTGAATTACGAAATTCAAATTTATTTCATATTCGTATTAAATATTTTTTCTGAATGAAAATCTTTGTTTAAGACAATGCAAATAAAATATAGAAGGCAACTCTTTCCATTTTTCGGAGAGCTTTTTACAGTTTTAGTATATAACCTACGGTAACCCTTGCCAATTTTTTCTTTCACACAACGTAATGGAATTCCTCTCAGATAGAGTGAGAGATGAATGTTCTATCTTCCCTGTACTGCAGATTTGTTTTGGACGAAGTATAGTTTCATTTAATAGAAGAGAAGGAGATATCCCGAAGAATAACGAACGGATGGAGGCAATTTTGGGACGTTAAACCTATGTTGGACTCGAATATTTCAAAAACTACCAAAAAATACATTTTCGATACAACAGTTTTACCAGTGCTAACATATGGCTCCCAAACATGAACGAACAATGTTGCAATTAAAAGCAAGCTTTCAACCACTCAAAGGGCAATGGAGAGGACAATGTTAAAAATAAGAAGATCTCAGCGAATAAGAAACGTCAACATACGCTCATGGACAGGATTCGAAGATGTTGTTTGGAAGACAAGGAAACTGAAATGGGATTGGACAGGCCATTTAATGCGGAAGTCAGATGACAGGTGGTCAAAACTATGTACCGAGTGGACACCATTTAATGGCACTAGAAGAGTTGGACGTCAACCGAAAAGATTGAGAGACGAGTTACATGCTTTCGATAGACTTTGGTTTCAAAAAACGCACAACAGAAATGAATGGAAAATAATGGGGGAGGCTCTTTGCCCGTGCTTAAGTATATTTTTATTTGATTAATTTTAAATAATTTGCTAAAACAAATAAATTTAGTTTATGTAAATATTAATATAATGAAAAATTGAAAATGTAAATGTAATAATAAGGCAGAATAGCTAATAAATAAATAAATAAATAAAAATTCAAATCCGCTTAACATCTCCAAGAAAAATATTAACTGTTGAAACTCAAAATTCTGTACATTACTTTTGTTTGGAACAATATTCTCCGTTGATGTATTCATGGTATATGCTTTTACACAGCATACCTGTAGTTTTCATTACTATTAAAATTACTCAAAATTTTGTTTTCTTATAGCAAGTACAATTTTCTTTATTAGTTAAATTGTCTACATAAAATGAAATACACCTACAAATCTATTTGTGCTTGCTCCAAATACTCCTCTATGTTCTTACCCTCGACAGCTTTCAGCTTATTCCCGTGGCATTTTTGCCATTAACAGCAATATTCCTTTTAACAACCCCATTGCAAGTTCATTCCATATTTTTTCAAAACTATCCAAGGCCATTCTTCTACTGGAGGAAGTAGAGGAGCGAGTAAGAAGAGCGAGTACTTCTGATCATTGCTTAATTGGTCTCTCAAATAAGTTAAAATGAAGTAATCAATTCTATTCTTCGGAACTTGGACACTTACATCAATTGAAAGCCTCTTACAACCTCAACACGAGCATCGATTCCAGCTGCCCGGCAGACCAAAGCACACAAGGCCCTGGAAAGCTCCAACTGCGCCCCGACATACTGTGACGCAACTGCATGCAACAGTTCATTCTAAAGAAGCAAATACGAACTCCAGCAAAACCTCGAACTCGCAGACGATTTTGAAGTCACGTTTTGCTGTTTCTACGATGGCATCACCACTTCATAACGAACTGTTTCGTCCGAATCGTGCTGACGAATTCGCAAATTGTCGATTATGTCGGCTCGCAAGTGTCGATGTGTTTGTAGTGTGCTTCGGGAGCGTATGCCCGGAGGACATAGGCATGCAACTAGGAGTTGAACATCTCTTGATGAATGATGGAGAAAAAACGCATCGACTAGATGTAGGACAAGTGGGATGTATTATTGGTAGAGTCATCGTCTTGGCCCATGGCTTGGAGTGCGTGAGCTAGAGTCTGTTCAGGCAGAAGAAGTGATTAGCGAAAAAGCGTGGGTATTTGGAGACGTGTTACCGAGTATGCGAAGTGGATGTCAGAATATGCTGAACTTGAGTCATCTGCAGGTGGTTTTATATTCTTATAAAGATAGTAGGGATAGAAAAAGAGCATGCCAGATGCATCAGCTAGGTCACTACTGGTCACTATTTTTGTGTCATCCTCTCTACAAAAAAAAAAGTGTACTGCAATTTATTAGCTTGACCATCTTCAAAAAAAAAAAAGACAAAACTTACTTCAAGACAATATTACTGAATTCATCGAGTTTTTGTTGTGTTGTTATCACATAACCACCGCTATTGTTCATAGGCAATGCATTCAATGCTCGCTATAAATACGTCTCCATTTTTTCACCCTCGACAGCTTTCAAGTTTCAACTCCATCAACACCTCGTCTACGTCCTGCATCATAATAAGAATGTAAACAAAATATCGATGCACTAATCAAATTCATGAGTCAGGAATCATGACCAGGGCTTCGCCCTTTTGTTGACCAATGCTCTTGACTAGTGGACGACGGACGTTTGGGAAATCTGTACATCTTGCGGCCTTAAAGAGAATTGTTTTAATTGTGCCACGATGCCATCAAAAGCATCAGTCCAAAATCGCCACATAAAATTGCCCGAACAATTGTTATTTCAGCTTGTTATCTGGCATTTGATTATGTGAGCTATTAACGAGTCCATGGATACATTTATCTAAAAAAGAAACATTTGTTTTTGTCTAGATTCCATACTTAAATTTTGATTTCGTACAAACCGATCTCTGGAACTATTCTAGCCATCAATATTTATGGGGTTGATATAATTCCATTTGCAGCGAATTTGGCCAAAATGCAATGAACAACTCAGCTTACGAACCGGATGAATATACAAATAACAATATGTAATTTTTTTTGCTATTCACACCAATTTTTGTTGAGAAATTTTTGTTGAATTTAATTTTTTGCACAATGTTTTGTTTTTTTTTTTTTTTGATTTTGAAAGTTAATTTATGTGACGGCCGTGTCAAATGCCAAACCTCAAAAAATCCATAAATTTTTAGTTCGGTTTGAAAATCCTTCCTCACTTCGTTGTCTTTTTCTTAATAGCAAGTACGAAAGAGAAAAAAACATATAGACGTCAAGATAAGTCGGTGGAAATAGTCCAATGTGAACATCGTCATTCACTTCACGTACACTGCAGCTAACAACACCGCTTCCTACTTCTTATTCAATGGTTTTCGTTTTTGTAAAAATAAAAAATAAAAGATTTCTTTTAGTTTCTCTTTAATTTCTCGAAAACGACAAGATATTTTCTGTCTCCTACTAAAAATTAATAACAGCACAGAATAACAAAAGTTACTTAATTACATATTTTTTTTGACAAAAATGAGTTTGACATTTTTTCATTTTTTTTTTTCAAAATTTTGAGTTTGTAAATTAATTTTTCAAAAACTATGCTTAAAACTATAAATATAAAAGTTTAATTTAATTTAAAAAACAAACAAACATTTTGGCTTTACGTTAAGATACAGAGAGGCGGCGGCGGCGTTGTGGAAAAAAGTCGTTGATTTTTAATATTTTTCTTTACAAAATAAGCCAAGATGTCCTTTTTTACGTCAGAAATATATTAGGAATATACAAATGCGGACCATTTTCAAATATTTTCAAATAAAAGGGAAATGGCTTAGTAAATAGTAACTCATTATGTCTTATTCAATTACCTGTTCTCTTTTTGAAATCCACAACGTAATGGAAAGAAGAGAAGTATTGGCTTTCCTTCGGAAGCCAGCAAGATTAACCAAACTTTTTGCAAATATGAAAAGTAGATTCAAAATACATAATCCCTTTGAACAAGACTCCTTAGGGAGTGCTTATTGTATGGTTGTAATTGCCCAAGCAACAACCAACATACCTGTTCTCTTAGTCTGTCCATTCCGTCCAGATTATAATATTCTTTTCCTTCCTTCCTTTTTGGAAATGGTTTTGGTAATTGAGAACGAATATTAAAACTTTTACGCACAATCGACAATTTTCATTTAATTCCGTAATTTGAATGTTGTGCACTTAGGTTTTGTTTAGGTATCTACTTTTTTTTTTTAAGGCTCAACAAATTGACTCTTATAATTGATGTGGAATATTACAGCCATATTAATAAAAAATGCCTAGTCCACTCTTAATCCACAGTCTAACTGGTCCATAGACCAAGCGTTAGTCCATGGCCTAAAATTTGTCATTAATAAAAATAATTTGATCCCAAAATAGTAAAGTGACGTTTACCAAAAATTTCCCTTTGGGAATTTTAGTTTATGTTGATATTTGACAGCCAATCTGAAAATTAAAAATGTAAACAATTTGGCTGCTTAGAATATCAATTCAAGCTTTATAAATTAAAATGCAAAACGCTGGTAAAAAAAGAACAAGAACAGAAAACTGGACCATCAGCGACAAGGTATGTTTGTAAAAATTAAAGTCAACGAATACAAGTAACCTTTATTTTTTCAGAACCTGTTAACATCTTTGTGCAAAAACAAAATAACAATAATTGAGGACAAATCGGTGGATACTTATACAAACAAAAAAAAGAAGGATTGCTGGGTGCAGATCCTAAATCAGTGAATTATTTTACTTCAATTTATTGTACAAACATATATAATGAATGTATTCCTTAGATTTAATGTAGCTGCTGATGTTGCCCGTGATGTTTCCCAAGTCCAGGTGCAGTGGAAGAAGATAAAGCAGAGGGTAAAGGCAACAGAATCAGCCTACAGGAAATCTGTGAATAAAACTGGTGGCGGTCCACCACCAAAATCTCCGACCAGTGAGGATCAGGAATTAATAAGCCTGATGCCGAATGAATTCGCTATAGACAGCAATCTATATGATAGCGATGGAATTGCTCTGCAGGTAATAAAACTTTTAATGACGATAGTACTTCTACCATACATAAATTTTTTCGTTTTCATTTTAGAATTCAAAAACAGAAAACTTGGGTTTTGAACAGTTCGAATATCTGGAAGAAGACATTGATTGTGATAAAGGTAAGGCAAATCTTTAATTACCAAATCATAAGTACACATCCTTTTAAATTTCCTTTTATTGTTTTAGAAAACATCGATGAAAATGAAAACCCAACAATTTTAGAGAACAGTAATGTTCAAAAAGAAAAAAAAAAACGAAAAGTTTCAAATGTAAGATAAACATGATAAATATTTTAAACATAATAACTAAAAATATTGTAATATTCGGCTAGGTCCGAAACTTAACAATTTATTTGCAAATAAAACAGAAATTTACGTTATTCAAATCACTCTCAAACTTATTCAACACTTAATCACACACAGTATTTCTACTATATCACTTTTGTTACATACTTATTCAACCACAACACAATATTCTTGTTGCGAATAGTGTATGTACACATTACAATATTATGCTTTAACGTTCTAGGATTCATACCAGAAGCAAATTTTTGAATTGACGAAAGCGCATATGGCGGAGGAGCACGCCGAAAAAATAAAAGTGCTACGGTTAGAGCAGCAGTGCCGAGAACAAGAGCTGCAAAATTTAAAGGTTCAAGGAGAGCTTTTAAATGAAAGAAAATTGTTTGGGTAGTTTTTGTTTAGTGTGTTTGGTTTTACTCTTTTTTATTGCAATGAATTTGCTGTGACTTTGTTTATGTTTATGTTTTTACAATGAATTAATTGTTTGTGTTTTGTTTTATAATAGATTTGTGAAGTAAAATATTTCGTTCTGTTGACTTATACTTTGGCTGTTTGTACTATGAACTGTGAAGCGATTGTTGATTGTTGTTCCAATTCGGCGTAAACTGGTTGTGTTGATTAAAGTGATATCGATGTTGTTGATTGAATTGATTTTGTTGAAAGTGAAATTATCTTGCTGCTGTGATTTTGTTGTTGATTGACTTGATATTGCTGTTGCCTGTTTTTTTTTTTTGAATAAAGGTTAATTATATGGATTTGCTATTGCCGGTTTTCAGTTTTACATACCCACATTTTATGTGAAATGAGCTGTTATGAATGCTGCACGTGAACTCTCTTGGCTTCCTGACGGCTGCTGATTCGTTTGGAATGATGGTTCAATGTTGCTCAAAGAATAATTTTCGTCATTTGATTCTGAAAAAATAAGAAATTTAATTCATGATATTATCAAAGCATTTATTTTGAAAATGTTACCTAGGTCATCGTTGAATTGAATAGCCAAATTGTGTAAGACGGCTAGTGCCACAACTAATATTTTGGCATTCCTAAGTGAGGACCTCATCCCTGTTTGTAAAATCCTAAATCGCGATTTCCAGAGTCCGAATGTTCGTTCAATTGTGTTTCGGGTGGCTATGTGAGCAATATTGTAGTTCATTTCTGCTGAATTTATTGGATTTTGCACAGGTGTAAATAAACGATTTGTGCATGCATATCCACCGTCACCTAAAAGTCGTCCTCGGAAATCTCCTCTGTCAAAGCGGTCTTTTAAGGTACACTCTCTAAATATTCGGGAATCATGGGTACTACCACGCCAATGACAAACTATGTCCATTATTCTCAAATCTGCATCACAGACTGCCTGTTCGTATAAAATGAAGTAAAGAAACTGAATTATAAATATATTTAGGTAATATTTCTTACCTGCACATTGATGGAATAGTATCCTTTTCTGTTGACATAGTATTGCCCATCATCTCCGCCCTGTTTTTTTATTCGAATATGGGTGCAGTCGATTGCTCCAATTACTAATGGAAATCCACGAATGTTTCTAAATTTTTCAATTACACTTATTTGTTCGGATATCGTGTGCGGCATTTTGACAAACCGCCTCACTTTCGAAGCAAATGCTTTGGCTACTCTTGCAGATATTAGAGCCATTGTCGGCTGGCTGAAACCGTGCATATCACCACAATCGTCTTGAACCTATATAAAATGTATTGAATTCAGTTGTTGTCATTGAACGTATTCTGCACCTACCTCGTTACGACCCCAGCATCTAATAGCAGCCATAACTTGCAAGTCAACGGGTATATGTCCACCTCTTGTATCCCCATTTAGATCGGGTTCAACTATATTTATGAGTTTCTTCATATTTGTTTTTGAAAACCTATATTTTTTTTTAAAATCCTCCTCACATAACACTTCCATAGGATTGTACCTCGTTTTGTACATCTTTCTTTTTCGAGTTATCGAAGGCTGGTTGTTAATTAAATCCAAACGATTTAAAAACTCACTAAACCGATTAGCCATTTATGTATTTAAAAAAAAAGAAATATCAATAATTTATTTTCACACAGACGTTTATTTTTTTTTTCTTTCACGATTGACATATTTTTTGCTTAGTCCTTTGCTAATCCACCTCTCAAGCTGG
Source organism: Sphaerophoria rueppellii (assembly GCA_920937365.1). Lineage (NCBI taxonomy): Eukaryota > Metazoa > Arthropoda > Insecta > Diptera > Syrphidae > Sphaerophoria > Sphaerophoria rueppellii. The sequence goes on along the minus strand of CAKKXW010000004.1, from coordinate 59,206,558 downwards.
ACTAAGTTAGTAAACGTCACTTAAGAGAAATTTTATTTTATTAATAGCATTTTTCACTAGTCCACAGACTAAGCGTTAGTCCTTTGGTAGTCTATGTTTATTAATTTGGCTGTTAGAATCCAGGCATTGACCAAATTTCATTCATAAAAATCTTTTTCTGCATTTTTATGAACCAGAAAAAAAGAAGATACAAATTGGTGACATTACGCATGATTACTAGACCGAAAGAAATCTACCCAAACAAAGCCAATGGTCGTGATTTAGGGTTTACTTCAAAAGGAGATGGTCAATTAGTGGTTGAGAGGAAGTTGATACTTTTATTTTAAAAATATGGTTTTCAAATAATTGGGTTTCAAAATCCTTTGGTTGAGGTTTTTACTTATACATTATCGAACTACTGCGTGATCTTCTGAAAGAAATGTAAATATTGTCACTTTTCGAACCGGATGTCAATATATACTTAGATAATGATGTAATGGATCCATTCGCGATTGAGATTAATTTCCAGAGAGCAACAGCAAGGCAGACGTGGGATATGTTAATGATGTTAAGAAAATGCTAATATTGACTTTGTTTTCATTGGTATCAATCGTATTTCATATATATATTTTCACTTTGATAACTTTGAAGTTATTTTAAAGCTTCCGATTCCGACTTGTTTAGTCATTGTAAATATGTACCTATGTATGGGTTCTTGTTATCAAGGTTTTATTTCACAGCCAAACAGTCTGGGAATTTATTTGCTCCATTTCTAGATCATGTTGTTTACGTTTTTTTCCTTATTTTACGTTGGTTTTTGTTATAACCTCAGACTTGACATTGACTCTCAAACAGAAATTTGGTGCCGCAGAGGCGGTTGTAAGACAACAACATGTTGCCAGATTCCAAGTTCCTGTATGATGGATTCGATTTGCCAGAACATGCAAATCAAATAAAGAAAGAAGTAGAATGTAGAATTCGGGTTTCTTAGGTAATTTTTATAGGTAAGTATTGGGTTCTTCCAAATCCAAAATCTTGACGATCACTATTTCAATGGTTTACCTTTTTATAGAACAAATATTTCGTTCATGAAGCAAAGAAACCAATGGCTACTGCATTCAAATGAGCCAGTCAAAACACTGGACTTGAAATTCTGCTTTCCACTACTGATCAATGATAATAAACATCACCGTCAACTTAGTAGATAAAGTTGTTCCACCTCTCCCGATGGACGGCCGATGCCATTCAATTTTGCACCCCAGGTTTCGGTTATCCATTTTTATACCACCCTTTTAACTCAAATTTGGCCTGTCACGTGCGTTGTCTCCTGCCATGAATTGTAACCCAAAAGATTTAATGAGGTATGGAGGTATCCAGCCCAACGGAAATGAGAAAAACTTGAGAGTTGAAAGACAAGCTGAAAATCCTTTTTCTTCACTGCTTTTTAATCTCATCTCGAGCGTTAGAATTTAAAAGTAGGCGTCTCTCATTTTTTCAAAATTTCCCTTGGATATTTTTTTTTTTTTTTTTTTTTTTGTGGTGTTTGCATATTAAGGATTGACAAACGGTTTTTGTATGGAAGGGTATTTAGAGGATCAATCCACTGAAACAAAAAACGGGTAAAATTCCGTTGCACAGATTCTAGTCTTTCAATATGAACATCATATAAAGGAGACCACACCTGCGATGCATACTCTATGATGGGGACGAACCAAACTGTTGTACAAAACACAGGTGACATAAGGATCCCGGAATTCTTTTGCCCATCGCTTAATAAAACCTAACATAGAATTAGCCTTATTGACTATGTCGTTAATATATGCTCAGAAAAATCTACATTAGGTCCTTAACAGTAAAAACACGAGCTAAAGTGTGGTTTGAAATGACATAGTCATATAAGATGACGGTGAACGTTTTTAAGAGAAGGTCACACCATAATGTAAGGCAGTTAATATCATTTTGAAGTAAAATGTGATAATTTGCAGAAGTTATATTTTTATATATCTTCATATCATCATCAAAGATGAGAATTTCACTATTATTTACACATAACGGTGCATCATTGATAGCTAATATAAAGAGAAGGGGCCCCAGATGGCTCCCTGCGGAACACCTGATTTTTTCCAAGTATATGATTTAGATAGAGTAAGTATTTCTGAATTTAACTTGATAAGATCTATCCTCAAGGTAAGAGACAATCCATGAAATTAAAAAAAGTGGGAAGCCGTAAGAGTTTAATTTCAACTTGATAATCTCATGAGATAGTTGATCAAAAGCCTTCGAGAAGTCCGTGTAAACACAATCTACTTCTTGGCCGCATTCCAAAGCATCTAAACATTTATTTAAAAAAATAACCAGATTAGTAACCGTTGATCGTTTCTGCATAAAACCATGCTGTTGATTGCATATAATATTCCTACAGTTGAATGCCAAATTGTCACACACTTATTGCCCAAACAACTTTGGAATACATGTGAGAGTTTAGAAATCGGCCTGTAATTACAGATATTGTTTTTATTACCTTTTTTATAAACGGGAGTTATAAACGCACTCTTCCATACTGCAGGAAATTTACTTGATTTCAATGAAAGATCAAAAATATTACGCAAGGGAAGTGCTAAGACTGACCTACACTTTTTAAGAACTACGGGTGGTATTCCATCTGGTCCAACAGAATAGTCTTCTTTAAGATGAGACATTAATTCTAAGATTTTATTTTATTCTATTTTAATACTATTAAAAGACACTTGGGGGCAGTTTTGCAGATAATGGAAATAAGTTTCATCCACAACGACAGGAGAATCAATGAAAGATGGACTAAAATTTTTTGCAAAACCGCCACAAATGTCAGAAGTAGTGGTCAAGGTAACATTATTATAAGTGAAGTTAATAGGATAACTGTCACACTTTTTCTTTGAGTTAATACATTTCCTAAGCCCCCATCGACTCTAGGTATTCATTATAAAGTTCGTAAGAGAGTTTCTTAAACTCTTCAAACAAAGAGATATAAATGACTTGATTTTCCAATGTCATATACTTAATGTATTTCTTCCAGGCCTTATTTCTTTTGCTGCGAAGATGTTTAAGGTCCTTAGTATACCAGGGATGGAAAGGGGTATTTGAGGGAATCGTTCTTTTAATTGGTACTGCTTCTTGTATGCAATTTAACAAAACTGAATAAAAACTCGAAATTGTTTTGTCAATATAGTTAGAGATCGGTAAGTGTTCTGTACCGGATTTATTTAAACAATCCAAAAGCTTTTCAAAATCAGCTTTGCGAAAATCAAATGCATGTGAGCAGTCATGAGGATTACTATTTTCAAGTAAATGACCGCTCGTGTCAAGAAAAATGTAGAGAGGTGGATGGTAGTTATCTATGTTACATAAAGCAGAAAAGGATTCAACCACTACAGTATTAACGGCGTCAGATGAAAAAACTAGATCCAGCATTCTATTTCTATAATTTTTTATGCAACTTACTTGGTGCAAATCCGAAGATATAATATTATCTACGAATTAAAGCTCTAGTTGGGATGAGTTGGTTGAAGCTTCAAAATAAGAATCGTCTTCGGAAGGAACCCAGTCAATGTTTGGAAGATTGAAATCTCCCAATAATAATATAATACTGTCGAGGCTTGCTTAGTTGATAATAAAATCAATTGCAAGAGGGGAGTTCAGAGAACGAAGACACCGGGCTCTTTGGTGGGATGTAAACGTTTAATACATATATGTACTACTAAAGATTGTTTAGATATTTTTACACAGAGACAAGTTCTATAGATAGATTCATTGGGAAAACTATTTTGGTTGAACAAAAACTATTTCTTACATCAATGAGGACTCCCCCACCTACCGAATTAATGACATCGTCATGAAGATCTTTACGGAAAACTAAAAACTCATTATCGAAGAGTTCTGTGTCTAAAATTGTGGCATTAAGCCAAGTCCCGGTAAGAGCGAAAAGATCGTATGACAAAGATTGGGAATTTTGAAAAATAGTTGTAGTTTTACTACGAAGTCCTCTTACATTTTGGTAGTAGAGGGAAAGTCTTTGCAGTTTTTTTAATTCGGACCAGACAGAGCGAGACCTGATTTTCTTCTCTGAGGAGCAGAAAATTCTTTAGTTTTTGACAGATACGTTCCAATTTTAGATTTGAATGTATGTCAAATCAAATGTTTGGTAAATGTTTACGCTGAATATAAATTAAGGCCGTGTGTTAAAATGTGTATTAAAACTTGACATTTGGTTAAAACTAGACACTAGCGTGGTGAATAAAATGGGTTAAAATTTATCCTGCTGTGGAGCAGGTTAAATGGGTTAACATTTTGACGTGTCTAATTTTTTCTTATGAATGATAGAGAAGTCTTCTTCTGTTTTTTTGTTTTGATCTGTTCCTCTCCCGTTTTATGACTAATTAATAATTAAATTGATATTTCAAAAGATTAAAATTTAATATTTCAAATTCATCATATTTAAAAATCGAAAAATTAAATAGCTTGTATCTCTTTTGAGAATGATAACAGATATCAGCTGTGAAGATATTTTTTTGCAGTGTTACCACAGGGAAAAAACAATCATCCAAAAAGGGAAATTTTCGTTCGAAAATTGTTTATTGTTGCTTAAAAATATCAAATTACTACTGCAAAATGGAGAAAAATGATTAAAACACAGTTTGTTTAACATTTAAAGTGGTTTTTCATGAAATTTATTGCTTAAAGTTTGGTTTTGTACACAAAATCATTTTAACTAGAACAACAAACACATTTTTTGTTGAGGGAAATTTCTTCAATCATGAAGGAAATTTCTTAGTTCTACACAGAAATGTTGGTTAAAATATCCCTTTTAACGGAATTCACACAACAAATGGCTAAATTTGTTCACTTTTTTAACCAAACGTCAAATTTTAACTAAACGTCAAGTTTTAATACACAAACGGCACAAGCTCCGGTGGTCATGACTGAAAAAAAAGAACAAATTGCTGAAGATGGTATATTCAGCAGAAGAAGAAGACTGGCTAGTGGCAAATGCTCTGTATTACAGAAAAAAATTTAAAATATTCGACAGTGACAGCTAATTCATTTCTCAGAAATTTTTTTATGAAAAAAAATGTTTGTTTCACCACTTATTTTTTTTTTTGTCACAACGAACTTTATACTAGGCTTTAAGCCTAGTATACAGTTCGTTGTGAAGGCTTTACTAGGCTTTAAGCCTAGTATACAGTTCGTTGTGACAAAAAAAAAATAAGTGGTGAAACAAAAAAAAATTTTTATGAAAAAATTTCTGAGAAATGAATTAGCTGTCACTGTCGAATATTTTACTTTTTTTTCTGCCAAAACAATGAGAAACACATTGTTTTGTGTGAATAAAAATTGAGGTGAGTATAATTTTTTTCTTCGATTTTGGTTTACAGCTCGGATCACAGTGGTGAAATGAAAAAATATTTTTTTTGGCAAAAATCTCTCCCATAAGCTGTATACTAGCAGTTCTTCAAAAAAAAAAAAAAAACTAATGTATTTCTTAAGGGAGAGATTTTTGTCAAAAAATAATATTTTTTCATTTCACCACTGTGATCCGAGCTGTAAACTGAAATTGGAGAAAAAAATTATACTCACCTCAATTTTTTTTTCACACAAAACAATGTGATTCTCATTGTTTTGGCAGAAAAAATTTAAAATATTCGACAGTGACAGCTAATTTATTTTTCAGAAATTTTTTCATGAAAAATATTTGTTGTTTCACCACCTAATTTTTTTTTTTCAGAAAGAACTGTATACTAGGCTATAAGAAATACAGTATTTATCGCTTATAAGAAACACGCTTATAAGAAAACCTCGCTTAGAAGAAACTTGAATAAAAGCACCGTGAACTTTCCCATATATTTTAATGTTGAATTGTGTGTTTATAAGAAACACGTTTATAAGAAATACACTGATAAAAGAAACATTTCTCAAACACAAACTCTTATTTTTCATGTAAAGTTGGTTGGATATAAGAAACCTGCAAACAAATCACGAAATTCAAAATAACATGAACAGACCCTAAAGAAAAATTCAAAACAAACGACGCAAATGTCATTTATGTACATTTATGATGTTGTTTGATATTTGAATGAATGATTGAATGAATTTCAGTGCAGTGTTCATTTTTACATTAAATTTGTTATTTTTTGTGTTTCTGTTCTTTCTGTTGTGTTCCTCGTCGTTTAATAACATTTCAATTAAAACTAAGGCCATGTGCGAATTGGGTTAAAAAGAGGTTAAAACTTGACGTTTGGTTAAATACTGACACTTCACATTGAATAAAATCTGTTAAAAATTAAGGCCGTGTGCGAATTGGGTTAAAAATGGGTTAAAACTTGACATTTGATTAAATTTTGACATTTCGCATTGAATAAATTGTGTTAAAAATTAGACTAGCTGCGGAGCAGGTTAAAATATGACAGTAGTGGTTAAAAATTCATCCATTTTTAACCATAGTTCATCCAATTCGCACACGGCCTAAATTGGTTATTTTAGATGAAATCAAACCGGGAAAAAGTCGTAAAAAAATTTGTGAAAAAATTAAAATTGATGACATCATACCGCTGGTTCTACGGAAGGACCTCATTTGAACTTTTAGGTAGTTTTTCACAATCACTAAAAAACTGTTTTTGCAGTACCTCGTATGTATCAAAAATATTCAGAAATTAAAACACGGAAAGGACCTCGTATGTATTTGCCTCAATTTATATTCCTTGTAGCTAATTCACAAAAAATTTCAAAAAACGTAAATCTCATTGTTTTCCTAAGAATAAATACAAACCATAAAACACTTCTTTGAATAATTAAGTTTAATATTTTTCGATCAAATCTTAACAGTAAAAAACGACTCAAAAACTCATTTCAGAGACTAACGAGGTACTGTATTTTCATTTTGAAAAGATTTTTTTTCCAGGTTTTGTATTTTCGAGTTTTCTAAATTTTCTTAGAACAAAGACATTTAACCAGAAATGCCAAAAGGTGGCTCTGTTTTTTTTTTTAGCCTAATTTCAAAAGAAGTGATTTTTCTTATTACGAGGTCCTTTCGTAGAACCATCGATACATTACATCGAAGATATTCTTGTCAAGAAGCGCAAGGAAGACTTGATTCAAACAACAATTGATGATTATATGTTTTGAAGAGTTAGGTAAAGGCTAGGATAAATGTTTGACACTCCAAGGTATATCCGTATAAGAAACTTGTTTCTTATATCCGTATAAGAAACTTGTTTCTTATATCCGTTATAAGGATATAAGAAAACCTCGGTTAAAAGAAACAAATATTGTGCAAATTTTGAGTTTCTTATAAGCGTTATGTACTGTACATTAGTTTTTTTTTTTTTTTGAAGAACTGTATACTAGAGAAAACTCTTAAGTTTGCCCCTCGTCTTCTACTTTTTTAGGAAGTTGAGAAAATCAGAAGTTGATTCACTTGAGAGTTGAGAATCGAAAGTTGAAACTGTCAAATGGGAGTGAAGAAAACCACAATCTCAAGTTGAGAATAAAATTCCTCAAGTTGAGTTCAACTTGTAGTGAATAAAATGTCTCTAAGTTAAATTGTCATTACATCTGCTTCGCGGTAGAGTGCCATTGGGTACTCAGGTCTCGGATCTCTTATGGAAGGAGATTTAAGTGTAGGTAGGTTCTTGGATTTGAAGGGCCTTGGAATGCTAGATTTGAGCAGTAGCAGCCCACGTATTTCTTCTAATTCCATCCATATTGTTGTGGGCTCCAACTTTTGTCCCCTAATTGAAAGATTCCACAACTTATACAACTTGAGCTTATCTATCTTAATAGTAGTTCTTTTCCTGTCAACGTTTTCTAAAGACAACGTCATCATGTTTTAATCCTCTGCATCACATGATAAAAGTTAAGTAAAAATGCTTTCTCCAAACTCTAAAGTAATAATCAACCATTAGCGTATTTTTCATCCTTATCATTAGACCATGTTCTTACATAAATGTTCGCCATTTATTTAATTGCTGAAAGAGAAAGCATACAGTACAACACGCTTATAAGAAAGTCTGAAAAACCCGGACATTTCTTTCTTATATCCGAGTTTTTCTTATATGCAAACAACGGATATAAGAAAGAAAATTTCTTATGTAAGCAACACGGATATAAGAAAAAAATTTCTTATAAAGAACAACGGATTTAAGAAAAAACAATGCATAAAGTTTTTGGAAATTATGACCTAAAAAAAAAGACAACTTAAAGTTTTTATTTTCAAACGTAATAAAAATAAAATAAATAAAAATAAGTATTTTCTTCAATAAGGAAAATATTGCATACTTGCACAATTAAATTACAATTAAAATTCAGAGAGGTATACATACTTATGATTATACAAGCTTCATATTCCTAGGAACTGTTCATATGTTACTAATATTTAAAAAATTGTTTTCGATTTTTTTCTGGATGAAATCCTTTGAAATGTCCTTAAAAAGAAGTTCTTCAATAGAATCCAAACTCTGTTCTTCTTCAATATCAAAAAACTGCTTTAGAAGAAAGAACGCTTCAATTGCTGCGGTCCTAGTTGGTCGTTGTAGTAACTGTAAACCGTCGTCATCTCTTTCAACTAAATCTGGTTCCTCGTATCCATCTGCCATCATTTGCATTTCATTAATGAGATCTCTTTCGTTTATTTCTCCGAAACATTCTTCATTTTCCCAGCTTTCAAGGTAACGGAATTCATCATCAAATTCATTTAAATTCTCTTCATCAGCACAGATTACTTCAGCATCCAATTCAATTTGAAAAAACCCGGCTTTCTTGAAGCAGTTTTGAATTGTTTGAGTTGTGACCAGCCACCAAGATCTTTTAACAATGTGTAAAACTTTGAGAATGGTCATATCTTTAAAAAATGTTTTGATGTAAAACAACTTAGCACTGCGCCAGAACTAAAGATGGCACTACAATCGATTGCCAGGTCGCGGGAACTAGCTAGATAGAAATACGATGAGAGTATTAACGCTCTTGTCAATCTGACGTTGTCATTTTTATTGGAAAACTGGAAGTTGTTACTTAAGGTGGAAACATATTGGTGCCTATGTGTAAACAAATATTTATTTCAATCAAAGTAGAGCTGAAGTTAGTTTCTTATATGCGTACTTTTTTGTTCTTGATAATTTGTATTGTGCATTAAAAGATATTTCTTATAAACGTGTTTTTCTTATATGCGAGTTTCTTATATACGTTCAATTTCAGAGAGAAATTTAAGAAAAAGACATGGTGTTTTAGGTTGCGTTTCTTATAAGCGAGTTTTTCTTATATGAGTGTTTCTTATATCCGTAAAATACTGTATAACGAATTCTTTTCGTTAAGCAACTATTACGGAACGTTTGTTATTGTTTTCTTAGTGAGTTCTAGATTGCAAATTGTTACCCATTTTATATGTATGGTACAATGCAACCGTGAAATTCTTTTGAATAAGGTCTTTCTAATTACATTAAAGTAGTTCATACAAGCCTAAGCCTACATATTTAAAAATCCAAGATATAGAAACCTAAAAGAAACTCGAACTCACCAAAGTTATTAATGAACTAATGAACGATTACTGTAATAAAAATTTTTACTTTTCAGAAGTCGCGACGCTACCGCGGGCAGGCCAGCGCACTTTTTGCGCTACCTCATGGTTGCATCTCGTCATAAAACCATAATAAAAAAAAACTGAAAAGCAAAACCAAAAACCCTTTGCTTTTCTATTCAATATTCAGAAAGAAAAGATTTAAATTTGCAGTTCCTATTAAAGGGTTTTATGAAAATCCTCAAAAAACCGAAATTATCAAAGGAAACCGGCAAACTAAAATGGTCATTGAATGGCTTTTTTTCAGGTAGGTTACGGTACTCGTTTCATCAAGAAGGGTTTAAAACACTTTAATGCATGCAAATATTGCCTGTCATTAAAATTCGCTCGTACAGAAATTCCACGAATATCAAAGAGGTAGAAGGTATGCCAATCCTTTGTGAAAAATTTTTGCAATGTTTCGTTAGTTCGAAAATTGCGATATATATGCTTCTTTCCCTCATGATGAACCACTGTCGAGAACTAAGGATTAAAAATATAATTTCTAAAAACAATAGGACCAAGCATTTCTGTCAACAAATTCTTTTTTCTCAATGGACAAAAATGGACAAACATGAACACCGAGAAAAAGGCTCTCGGCTAGGTTAGGCGTAGGTGCCATTTTTGTTTCGAAAAACTCCTTTTCGGCCGAAATCTTGTGCAAATGGAAGGTCATCGAAGCAAAACAGTTATATTCATACACATTGCAGGTGAAGTGGATATTTTTGAAGAGTGGACAGTAAATATTGAGCTGGATGCAATTTCGAGAAAATAGTTGTTTGCTTATCAACATTCCTAACGGTCAACGGAAAGGAAGGGCTAGGGCTTAAAATAAATAAAGAGAGGAAAGAGTTGTTATGATAGAGAAGGACTTTAACTTGTCAAGGTTACCGGACAGTAAAACTGTTGACTCGTACTGTTCCCAAGGATTGTATCTATTGAAATAGGCAGGCGCTTTTGATATGCTTGTGATGTGTACGTGGATTTGAATTATATTAGCTATTGTCTTATTTTTGAAGTTTTTTTTGCAATTTTTGACAAAAATGCACACAGTCTAAGTCGTTTGTAGATCTGTCAATGTTTTGTATGCAAACATTTTAAGACTTTCGGGAAAAAACAAAAGGAATACAGATATAGACGTAAATTACTCCATTTCCAACATAAAGTGAAAAAAACTTTAAGGAGCATAATAGGAAAGCTCAAATTCCAGGCGGCTATATGATGGGCTGAAAAAAATGTCTTTAAAAGGTCGAAGCAATTAGCTTCTGGTTTCAGAACCGGGACACAGGCTCTTCGAAACAGTGAAAGAAACCTAGGCAACAAAGCACAGGGAGTTGTAGATGTTTTCAAGCAGCACTTCCAACAGCTGCTGAATGCGCAAAATGTCGAGCGAGCTAACGAGGAGCAAGACCAGTCAATGAAGAACCAGTCTCAGACCCCAGCGCAGAAGAGGTAGAGAAGAGCCATCCAAAAGTTAAAAAATAACAAGTCCGCCGGGTCGGATGGTATACCTGTAAAACTCTTTAAATATGCAGGAGGTGTTTTGATGAACCACATGCACCAAGTCATCAACAAAGTGCGGGAGGAAGAATGCATGCCCACTGAGTGGTCGATAAGCTCCATATGCCACATCTACAAAAAAGGCGATCCGATGCAAAAACTACCGTGGCATATCTCTGCTTAATGTTGCATACAAAATCATATCCATCGAACTGTGTGAGTGTCTTAAACCTTTCTGTAACACAATAATCGGCACGTACTAGTGTGGCCTTAGGCCAGCAGAACAACGATAGACGAAATATTCACACTGAGGCAGATCCTGCAAAAGACCAACGAATTTCAAGTCAAAACCCACCATCTTTTCATCGACATTAAAGCTGCTTATGATAGCATCCACCGCCAAGAGCTTATGATGGCTGATCCAGCTGTGCCGCATGACGCTAAACAATACGCAGTGCAGTGTGCAAATGGGTAACAGTTCATCCGAGTGGTTTCAAACATTCGCAGGGCTTAGATAGGCGATGTGCTGTCATGTCTTGGAGCAGATAGTGCGAAAGGCAGGTGTGAGCACGAAAACCACTATCTTCAAGAAGTCCACCCAGCTCCTAGGATATGCGGACGACATTGACATCATCGGTCGAACCAAGAGAGCTGTGCTTTTTTTTATAATAAGCACGCACTCAAGGGGTTTCATTACCTTTTTATGCCAAAGCACAGTGCGAGCGTTAGGGAAAATGGGATAGACGGAGAGGGTTAAGGATGAGGTGTCGGTTAACATTGGCTTTGAATTCCTGCAATGACTGGGGAAGACAGAGTGTGAAAGACAGTTCCACATCCGCGTAGTACGGCTAAGGAACGATTCTCTGAACATGACCGTACGACCGAAGTTGGGCTCGAGGGTGAACTGATGCGCATTCCTGGAGGCGCGGGTATTACGGTTGAATATCTTAAGGGGAGGAATGCAACTGGCTATTTCTTTAGAGCATATACCGTTAAAATAACGATAGAAGAGGGTGAGGCATGAGACATTACGTCGGTGTTCAAGTGACGTAAATGTCTCAATGATGTTACGGTCACCAATCATCTTAAATGCTTCTCTCTGGATGCTGTCCAAAAGACTTAAATACGGTGCTGGAGCACCAGCCTAAACGTGGGAGTTGTACTCAAGCTTTGGACGTATATATGTTTTGTAGATGGTAGCCAGATCAGAAGGGGAAACAAATTCTTGCATCTTCTTAAGAAACCTTAACATCTTGCTGCATTTTTGGCGATATCGCATATGTGATCATTCCATAAGAGGTGGTCGGTGATGCACATACCGAGAATATCGAGATGTTCGGTTTCACCGATGCAAGTGCCACTCATGGATAGTGGCAGGGAGGTTATATCTCGCTTCAACGATACAAGACAGCATTGAGTTTTCGAAGCATTAAACTCTACACGGTTTTTTATTCCCCATTGTACAATGCTGTTTAAATCAGAGTTTAATGAGCTTATCATATTTAGCCGTTGCAGTTCCACATCCGGATGTGAGTCTGGGAACGAATATGAAAAGCTAAGGGTACTATCGTCAGCGAAACAAGGAATTCGATTAGAAGTTGCAGACAAGAGACCATTTATGGAAACGAGAAAGAGGGTCGGAGACAAAACGGAGCCCTGGGGCACACCAGCATTTATATTGTAGGTTTCAGACTTGAACCCGTCCAATACAACTTGTATTGAACGGTTCGAAAGAAAATTTCTAATCGCACGCACGCACGCATTTTCGATTAAAGAGCCTGGTGCCAAACTCTATTAAATGCCTTTGAAATATCAAGTGCAACAATCTTACTTTCTCCAAAACGATATAAAGATTTGTACCACTGTTCGGTGAGATATACCATCAAATTATCAGTGGACCTATTGCTGCGAAAGCCGTACTGCCGGTCATTAAGAAGCTTTCGGTCTTCGAGATATTTCTTCAGCTGATAGTTTATCAGCGTTTTCATGACCTTAGAAAGAAGGGAAGTTAGTGCAATCGGCCGATAATTGGAGGGAGAGGAGGATTCGCCTTTTTTGGGTATAGGCTGGACAAATGCTGTTTTCCAACTACTCGGAACGAGCCCAGAAGAATAGGATAGATGGAAAAGCTTACGCAGGGGTTTTGCCAGCGTTGAAGAACACCTCTTCAGAACAATGGTGGGGAGGCCATCCGGGCCAGAGGATTTGTGTATGTTGAGATCTTTTAGGACTCTCACCACAGCACGAGTGCGAAAGAAGATTTGTTCCATAGAATCATTGACGCGCTCAAGAACTGGAGGAGTTATGACACTCTCTGGCAGTGTAGAGTTGGAGGTGACTTGCCTAGCAAAAAGGTTAGCTTTCGCGAGAGAGCTAACTACTGGAGTATCATCATCAACGAGCGTAGGGACCGAGAAGGAAGAAGAATTTTTCATGTTTTTCACAAAAGACCAAACATTTTTACTGCCTTTGGGACATTGCAGTATTTTTTGCATTAGTTATTGGTCGTCTAGAAATTTGGTCCTACTATTCCGGTTTTCCTCAGAAGGGTTGGCTTTGTAACAACGGAAACTTAACTCTTTAACCCTGATAACCTCTTTACAGCTCATATCGAACCATACGTTCATTTTAGGTCTGATGCTTTTAACCCTGTTCGGGATAAAAGTTCTCATTCCCAGAAGAATTAAACTTGTGAGCATATCTGCACTGGAATCTACGTCACTATCGAGGAAGCATAGTGATAGTGACCAGTTAAAGATACTAAAAAAGTTATTGAGACGGTTCGGTTCTCCTAGGAGCTCTTTCTTTAACTGGGCTTTTTTTTGACAAGAGAAATTTGCGGATATGACACAATGGTCAGATCGGTCTTTATCAGGGTCAGAGGTAAGGAACAAGTCAAGCGTGTTTTCTGTTTGGCCGTCAATGTCCGGTATTCGAGTGGGCTCGTTGACCAGCTGAGCGAGATGGTTAAACTCAGCAAAGATCTGAGCACACACTCCTTCGGGTATTGTTTTGCTCGAAAGGAAGAATTGTGTACATTGAAGTCGCCCGTAATAACGATTTCACTGCGAGGATCCAAGGACACAATTCTTTGGATGGAGTCGGAGAGTGAGTCAAATTCGTTAGAAGTTGAAATCCTGTCCAAATTTGGGCTTCTATAAAGGAAACAGTAATGGATGATGTGCTTATTTACCGAAAATTTGAACCACATAAAATTAAAAAAAAGGATTAAGATGAGAGCTATACTTTGGTTGAAATTGGTAAGCAACATCACTTGTAATATAAAACGCGAGGCCATGGTGGGAAAGGAATAATGGCACTAAGCTATGCCCTTTAATATAAAATTCAGTAGGATCAGTAGCCTCACCTTCTTGGGTTTCACTTAGTGCCAAAACAGCTGGCCTGTTTGAAACAGTGTGGAGGTACGTAGACAGAGGCCTTCTGAGCGATTGAAGAACAGGTGAAACTCGTTGGTCTTGAAGTGAATGAGGACAAAACAAAGTATGTACATGCTATCAACAAACATAGCAACATCTGTCCACCACCTAGGACAAAACGTCACTGCTGGTAGCAGCAATTTCGAGGTAGTTAAGGAGTTCACCTACCTTGAAACAAACATCAATCCCACAACCGACACCTTAGTGAAGATCCGAAGAAGAAATAGCCTAGCGAACCGCTTCTGCTTCGGGTTGGCCAAACAACTGGTTTCAAAACTCCTCACTCGAAAGACAAAGTGTCTGCTATATAAAACCTTGATTTTACCAGTCTTACTCTACGGCGCCGAGTGCTGGAAGATAAGTAAAAATGGGGAATTGATACTGGGCGCTTTCGAAAGAAAAATTTTTCGACGGGTTTCGGTCCCGTTTGCGACGATGGCGAATGGAGAAGAAGGTTCAACCGAGAACTGTATGAGCTGTACCAAGATGTGGATGTAGTCCAGAAGACCAAGAAAAGACGACTACATTGGCTCGGCCACATCGAGCGAATGGACGACAACGCTTCAACCAAGAAAGTCTTCTCATCCCAAGCCCCAGGTTCGAGATGATAAGGAAAGCCGAACCTACGGTACAAGGACCAAGTGACTGCGGATGCCAGAGCGCTTGGTTTCGGCGACTGGAGAGTGTATGCGAGAGACCGTTCACGATGGGAGGCTGCAGTATCTCAGGCTGCGATCCTTCATGGATTGTGAGCCGGATAAGTAATAGTGGGTGAAAGTAGAATATGTTAAAAAAGAACATTATCAATAAACATTGTATAACACGGACAAGTTTTGTTGAATCATACAAAAAGAAGAAATAGTTTTCGATCTCCTTAAGTTTTCTTCAAAACTGTACTTTACGAGTATTACAAAGTCTTTTACTCCTTTTACTCCTGAGTTATTATTTATATTTTTAACCTTTTCAACCTGATGTGCAAGCAGCTTCCTTTTTAAACCCCTTCAAAATCACTTTCCCTTAAAAAAGCGCTCATTCCAAGCAAAATATTTCAAATGCAACATAAACAATCTCCTTATGATGTTCTTCTCTAGAATTCGGCACAAAAAACTCTTTTTTCTACATTCATAAAATTGAAGAAACACTCTCATATTACCTAAGAAACTGCGATAAAAAAATGTTTAAACCGTAAACTATAAAACTCTTTCATCCAAAACACCGCACACACCTATTCTGTTCATTCTTCTCGTAATAAAACGAAAGAGTTTCGTTTTCTTTCCTGCGACTGTTTTTAAGAATTCGTCAGTATGGCCAACCCTTTCTAAGGTTGCGTTGGTTAAAAAATGTTGTTTACAACATGAAAAAACACAGCTATCTTTTAAAAACTCGAAAACAATAAAGAACGCAATAACCAAGAGCAAGAGCCCTTATAGGTACCCAAATACTCGGATAGACGTATGTAATAGCGGAACCACAAAAAGATGCGAAAATTCCACTGGTACGTACACAGTACCAGAATTGCAATAATCCGCATTAATGGCCTGTTACTGAGCTGCATTGAAAAACTGATTACCCTACACAGGTCAAAAAAATACGCACGCATACAACCCTCTCCGGAGGCGTACCTCCCTCTTCTTCTTTTTTTTTTTAAACTACCCTTTCGACTTCGCATTGTCTAGTCGAGAAAAACGAGTTGAGGTTGTTTGTCTCTTTTATTTTCATAGTTTTCTGGGACAGAGATAAGAAAAGCAAAAATACACTCTCATTCACCCTGCTGTCACGCAATTGTCTAACGTTTTCCGAGCTAGGTAACGGGACGGCTGGTTCTTCTCACCCCTACACGGAACCGTAGGTATATAAGGTCGGTTCAAAATCTGTGACTCGTTAGTCAGCTTAGTACGACTGGAGCCCTAGATTTGCTCACGAAACTTCTTAAGAAGATTAGGACTGATCTGGGACCGCAATTCGGGCATAGGATGAACCAGGTGTTAAAGAACGTCATGGAAGAACCCAAGGAAGAAAGAAGCGCCATGGATGATGGATCAGGAAATAGATCCAAACACCAGTGAAGAGGAATCTAACTCGGATGACGAAACTATCAGCCAGGAGGAACGTTTCACCGAGGACGAAAGTACCAGCATGACCAGCAATGCTGTTGAATCACCTCAACCGGGACAAAAAAGGATTCGGAAGAACCAAAAGAAGGGGAAAAATGTTAAGAAGCATCTTAACGAAAAAAGGCCCCTGCAGCCCCAAAGACAAAGGAGCAACCAGCTTCAACAACATCAGCAGCCACTTCATTAGCACCAGCTAGCTTCATCAACAAAGCCACAGACAAAGGAGCAACCAGCTCATGCAACATCACCAGCAACCCCCTCATCAGCACCAACAACAACTAAACAACAGACAAAGGAGCAAACAGCTTCTGCAACAGCATCAACTCAATCACCGACAAAGGAGCTATCAGCACCTGCAAGGCCACCAACACCAGCTACATCTAAGATGCCACCCATATTCTGCTACTCTGCAAACATTGCTGAAATCAGCAGGTTCTGTAGAAGCAAGAACCTCCAGTTGACATTCAAGAACAGGAACAGTAAATCAACCATCATCAGCGCAGCCAATAGACATAAATTTGATGTATTGAAGGACTTCCTCACGGACAGGAAAATTGAGTTCAATTCCTTTACATCGAGGGAGGAAAGGAAGAACTTGCTTCTTCTGAAGGGAATCCATAGTACCTTTGCGGCCATTGAAGTTGAGGACGAACTCAATATTGAAGGGCTACCAGTCATCAAAGTGACTCCTTTCAAAACCAGGAGCCAGAACAAGATCTACAACAACTTTGTTGTAGAACTCAGCAAGAATTGTGAAATCAACGAAGTGTTCACAAAAACACTCATAATGAACCAACGAGTTCATTGAGCGCGTCTGCAATCCACAGACATCGTCCAGTGCCGGAACTGTCAACGATTCGGACACGTGGCAACTAACTGCAGACGTCAATATGTCTGCGTTAAATGCAAAGAGACCCACGAACCAGGACAATGCCAAAGGACAGTCAACACAGGACTCTACGTATGGTGTGCCAACTGCCAAAAGACAGGACATCCAGCTAGTTTCAAGGGTTGCCCCACCCTTGTCAAAAAGCGAACGGAAAAGAACAGAAAGGAAGCTGAAAAGAAGGCACGGCAATTGTTCGCCACACAATCAGCATGCAAAGGAGTTAATCCACTCATGTCGTTTGCCAACACCCTAAAAAATGGACCAACCAACGTACGGAGACCACAACCTGCCTCAACTTCAAAGGCCCCAGCAAGACCAGCCCCAACCCACCAAGGACAATCCCAACCACGACCAAGACCAACATCGAATCCATCCCCCTCGATTGACCTTAATACAAAAGTCCAACGAATGTTCGGAGGCAATCTACTTTCTGTAATGCAGAAAGCTAAGAATGCTGTGCCATCGAACTACGCCCAGCTGAGTGAAGGAGAGAAGTCCGTGGCCCTGGCCACCTTTATATTCCACATATGCAACTAAAGAAGCTCCGCATACTGACGTATAACGTAAATTCGTTATACAGCCTGGAAAAGAGGACAGCCTTCAACATGTTCATGAGGAACAACAAACCGGATATTATATTAATCAGCGAAACCAACTGTAACGGAACCAGTGTTCCCCCTCTCCATCCTATACCACCTTTACGACCTTAGGACTACAGGACCCTAAGGCCGGTCCAGGCAGCAGGATGGAGAAGGTATCCAAGCTACGGCTACGCGGCATGCTTGCTTTGCCAAAGGCTTGCTCGACGGGGGGGGGGGGGGTTCTTGTAGCCGCAGCACTGGATGGTGTTACCTTTTTCATGCCGGAGAAAAAAAAAGACAAAAGGGTTCTGAAAAGTTCCGGGGACCGAAGGGGAGGGTCTAGATTTTAGGGACCCTCGGAGGATTTCCCACCCTATGTATCGTAAAGATACCGCCATGGCTGCTGCTTCCTCCTATTTGTGCAGCAGCCCCAAGCCAGATCAAATTTCTCGGCTTCTCCTGTCTACAGACACATATGTCTCATGTCACCTCCACCTCTGAGCCTTTTCAAATTATAGTCCAGCCATCATACTGGTTTCCATTAAAAAAAAATTGTAATCAATTCATTTTGTACATAATTTACAAAATTTATTGAATAATTAAAGAATAGTAATATAATACAGTAACATTCTATAGATAGATATACGTACAAATTAATACCTAAGAAAGAAAACTTAATATAGATATGAAAACGATAAAGATATTAATCTAATGATTTTTTTTTTTATTTATTTAATATAAAATTACAAAAGTATAATTTACTGTTTCCCGATCCAAATGTAAAATAAAGTTAAGAAAAGTAAAAAGAATAAAAAAAAACATTACCTTATAATCCGCCAAGGTGCACCCGGCTGATTATTCTTGTTTATTTTGATTTGCTGTTAGGGTAAATTATTATTTAAGAAAAGGAATCGGGGATTAGTTGTTATACGTATATACACTACACTAACAACACATGACTAAGCACTCATATACATATATTGACTCTATGAAATCAATTATGTAAACAAAAAAATAAAAAAAAAACAACTGATTGATTCCATCAGGAAGTTTTTTTTTTTCTTCTTATCTTTTTTTTCAGGGACAGAGATTCGTAAGTAAGTTTTTTTTTTAGCAGGAACACAGGTAGGTAATATTGTTTTTATAATTATCGTAGCACTAGAACTGACCGCAACTGGACCCTCAATGGGTCCAACTTAGAAGTGGTGAAAGAATTTAAATATTTAGGCTACACATTAACTTATAACCTGAATTTTGGTGTTCACATAAAAGATAAGGTGAGAATCGCAAAAACTGCAATTAATTGTATGTGGTCAAACTTTTTTAATAACAAACTTGTAGATCCTACGTCTAAGTTTAAAGTGTTTGAAGCAACCATCAAAAGCTGTTTGTGTTATGGCAATGAAGTTTATGGGTACAAGCAAATAGAAGAAATCGAAGCTGTCCAAAGATATTTTTTCAAGCGTATCTTTAGACTCCCAACTAACACGCCCAACTATGCTATACAGATTGAAACGGGACTTGCTCCAATATTTATTATGAATTTAAAAGCAAATGCAGATTATATATTGAGGGTAATGCAAAGGTCGGTCAACAATTTGCAAAAGAGGATCCTATCAGTGTGTTTTAGATGTCGGTATACACCATTTAAAGACTGGTATGATTTGGCCTCGGCACACAACTTTCCTCTGTCTCTATCTGTTGATAGTTTAGATACGTGGAGACACGTTCTCTATGAATGTATATCTACTATTGATGATCACTTGTTCCAAAGCTATCTAGATAGGGCGAGGGAGTCTGTGTCGAGACCAATTTACAGTAAACTTAACCTCAGTCTCGGGACTTCTAATTACTTTAGAGATGAATTTACTGTAATGGAAATGAGTATCATATTCAAAGCACGCACGGAGATGCTAGAGCTCAATCACAGACCTCACAGAACTGATAACAACCCAAACTGCACTTTGTGCAACCTTAATCAAGTTGAAAACACTTTCCACTTTGTTGCATTGTGCCCAATCTTGCAAGAATTCCGGCGGCTATATTTTAACAAGAGTTTTCTGTCACTTGAAGAATGTCTAGGTGTTCTGAATGGAGATAACGGTTGGCGTCTACTTATTCAGTTTTTATTAGATGCAATTTCATTTAGAAACATGTACAACAATATACTTTAATAATAACTCTATTACAATTTTGTTTTAGCTAAACTAAAAGCCTTAATCGCATTTGAAAGATTGCTAACCATTAAAATCTTTAAGATATCTTTTTTTGTTTTCGCCAAACTAAAAGCCCGAACCGCATTTGAAATTGCAAATTTGTAAGATCTATGTATCCTTTTTTGTTTTAGCTAAACTAAAAGCCATTAAATATTGTTAAAAATTGAGTCAACAACACTTAAAACTCGAATCAGATTCATTAGATAAATTTTGTTGCATTTATTTTTATTTTATTTTATTTTATAAATTAATTTCACCTAATTTATAAAATAACTCCATTAAAATGAGTATTTGTTTTCCCTCTGGCATTACTCGTTTTCTTTTCTCAATTGCTGAAATGTTTTCTTCATATAACTCATTTTTTTTTCTATTAAATGTATTTTTGATAAATTTTAATTATATTATACTTTCTCTCACTAAATGTTTAGTTTAGAAAAATATTCCGGCAGACGGCCCATGAGCCATGCTTGTAATCTTTAGTTTTAAGTTTGTTAACTTTTGATGTGAAAAAATAAAGATAATAATAATAATAATAATAATAATAATAAATTATTATTAGTTTTTGACGATTATCTTCTTATTTTGTTTTTAGATACAGACTGAGATTAGGATTGAGTTTTGTATCACAAGAACACATATAACATCACTGGTAATTATAGTTTTTTTTTTATGTTCGCAATTAAAGAATTATATTTTCTTTTTTTTTCAGGGAATGGACACAGGAACACAGAAACACAGGTGAATATATTTCTTTTTCTTTTTCAGGTTAAATTTATTTTTTCTTTTCAGGGACTTAGAACCATTTAGTTTATTAACAAGGAGGAACAACATTGACATCGTGGGATACAAAACCTTCCGACAGGATAAAACCGATGACCGAAGAGGAACCGCCATACTAATGAGGGAATTAATTTCTGCATCCAGCAAAGAAATATTAATTTCAGGACTCCGTACAAGTGAAGCCACAGCTGTCCGTATAGAACTGGGATACGGAGAAACGCTCATATTTCAAATGCAGCTCCATCTCCGGAAATATCCACAGCGACCTGTACACCCTCAACCGAGCAGTAAGGCAATCTACATATGGACTCATTGGCGGTGACTTCAATGCGAGACATCACCGTTGGATTGATACATTCTTTGGTCGTTGTCTCACAACCAAAACCAACATTCCCTAGAACACCATCCAAATTAAACTTCTTCTTAGTTTCATCTAATTTTGTTTATTTACTTCCAGAGATTTGCAACTACACCTGCTCCATAGTGCCAAGTGACTCGGACCACGAAGCAGTTTTGCTCTCAGTGAAACTAAATCAACCAGCCATACTAGCAGCAAGGCCTCAAGCGGAGTTTATAAACTACAGGAAGCTCGACATCGGAAGACTACAGAGGGATGTCGAACCCAGTCTAAGCCTACCACCACCCACGAATAGGAACCTAACCACTGAGGAAATTGACAGCGCGGTTGATAACCTGGAATCAGCTCTTTCCAATGCACTTGATGTACAAAAAAGTACCCAAGTCATCGAAGGACCGATATCAGCATCTTCCGGGATATGTCCAAATAATTTACGCCCACAGACAGAGGATTAGGAACGCCTCCAAAGAATACTGCACCGGGAACTTAACACCGTCAATCTGAAATACAGAATAGCCAAAAAAGAACTGGAGCACACCAACATCATGTTCCGAAACGCTATTCAACACCATAACGACATCGCGTTCAGGAAGAGGCTGCAGGCCATCAAGCCAAGACCAGACGCATTCAAGGAAATAAACCGCCTTATTGGGAAAAACAAGCCACTTCCGGAAGTAATGCTCAGCAAAAGCATCGAGATTACAACAATAGCAGATAAGGTCGAAGCCTTTGCCAACCACTTCGAGCAAAGCTTCACACCTTCTCCGTCAGCAGACCAAGCCTTCCGTATGGATATCGACGCCTCCATCCAATTGATCCAGCAACCCAATACTGAAGTAGTTCAGTTTGACGATGCCTGTCCAGCTGACGATCGAGCAGAACACCAGCAATTCTGCAATCAGGAGGAGATTGCAGAAATCATCGGCAGTCTTAGGCCAAAGAAGTCAGCTGGAATGAATGGTGTTTCCAACTACATATTGAAGAAACTTCCGCAAGCTGTAATGATAATTCTAGCGATTATCATCAACAACTGCATCAACAATTTTTACTTTCCACAGAAGTAGAAAACAGCAAAAATAGTGGCCATCCCGAAGAAAGGAGCAAGCAACCTGGGGTGGAATCGTGCGTAAGGTGATAGTCACATGTGACAATCACCAAATTGATACTTTTTCTTGTGACAACTATTTTGTTATCACATTCATATAAAATTGTTCGCGCTTTTAAATTATTATGGTTTTTTCTAAAATTTTCGTACAAAGTGAACGTGTCTGTATCAGTACAATTATTTAAAAAAAAATTAAAATAATGGATAGCGAGAAAATAAACAAAAAAAAGGGGTTAACCTGCGAAATAAAATAAATTTGTTTGAACTTCCAAATACAAAGCTTGTTTTGTGTTTACGCAGATTGTTTATATTTTCTGAAAAACAATATATTTGTAAACGTTTTCATATTATATCCCCCAAATTTTGGATTTGTAATTTTGTATTTGAAATTTGAATTTATAATGTCTATGTATTTATATAACCTCGCAATGAATAAATCGGAGTCAACAACTGCTGTGCCTGTGTATATGAAACACCTAGTACTACTAGTACTATCGAGAATCGTGTTTCTTTTCTTCTCAATACCAACTTATGTACAAAAAATAGCTTTCTCAGCTTGTAACTAGATAGCGCGATGATCGATTGCTACTTTGCTAGTTTGCCATATACATACTAAGGATTCTTAGGTCAAAAACGAAACGTCAAATGTTTATTTTTGGAAGTAGTGCCAAATTGCGAATAATTTTTAGTGATCACCTTACACAGAAGGAAAATAAAATGTGATCACATTTGATAGTCACAAAGGTGATAGTCACAAATCACCTTACACGATTCCACCCCGGTCTGCAACTATCGGCCTGTATCCCTTCTAAACAACATGAGCAAGATTCTGGAGGAAATCATACTCAGGACTCAGGAGGCTTACAAAGTTTGGCTACGAGCGCAGTATCATCGCCGACATGCAGTTTGGATTCCGCAAAGGCCACTCAACTCTACATCCGTTGGTGAAATTTCAGAACGACGTCTCCTCAGCTCTCAACAGTCACCGTGTTACGGTAGAATGCTTTCTGGATGTTAAGAAAGCATTCGACAGCGTTTGGATCGAGGCTCTCATCCACAAGCTCCGTATTTTAGATATCCCTCAGGCACTTATTAAGATTTTATTTTATTTTCTTTCTTCCAGGAAGTTCTTCGTGGAAGCTGAAAATATTAAATCAACAACAAGGAACATTTTGGCGGGAGTGGCTCAAGGGTTGAAGCTCGGAAACTTTTTCTATAGCCTAATGACGTCGGAACAACCTGTGCCATCAGACTGTGAGAATCTGCTTTTTGCAGATGACTCTCTCACGTACGCCTCATCCATCTCACCTGTCCTAACAATCCGAAGGGTTGAAGCCCACATATCCAGACTCTACGAGTACTACACCAAATGGGGAATTAGGATAAACACCGCCAAATCGGTGTTGGCATGCTTCAGGAGACCGGTTTTCAACAGCAGCCGCTGTAGATCGACGGCAGCATGCAGGAACCTTATACCACAGATAATATAGTTACATAGATATCGCACGCAGAGGAAAAAAAAATTACCATTTTTCAATTCCATGGGACGTACCACTACGTCCCAGTTCGATCAAACAAGCGTGAATCATACTCAGTCTTTATGTTGTTACTTATTTGTATTGTATCGTCAAGTTGCTTGTTGCGCTTTTTTTTTTATTTGCGACGTTTAGAATGGCAAGTATTGAATTTGTGCAAAAAAAAAGTTGAGATGATAATGAGATATGACATTATGATGATAGAGAAGTCGAAAGTGGGTCCGCCGATTCCGTCCGTCTGTCTGTCTGCCTGTCTGTAAACGCATCTACAGCCTTAACCACCTAGTCCGATTGACTTCAAACTTGAAAATAAGAGGTTTGAGCGAATTCGCGTGGGTGGTTTTTTGTTTGTTTTTTTAATCAAATTTTAGGGTAGCCACCATACGTTTTTTTTTGCCAAAAACCAAAACTTTCAATTTTCTAAAAAACGGCTCTTGATGAAAAGTCGAAAAACTCATTGGTATTCAAATGAAATGTGAAATGAAATGTGCACGACTGGGTCGTACGAACTTGCTCCTGCATGCTAAAACTAAATATTCATGATTACTTTTATGTTCCAAAAATTGCAAAAAGTAGTGATAAAATAAGAGATATACTTTAAGCAATTCTGATTACACTCGTATGCACTTAAATATTTAAATTTTTCAAAAATGTCTTTAAATTAATTTGGGTATGCAGTTTTCAAGACCATGTAAATACACATATTATACTTTAATTTGGATTTTAAAAATTGATCCGTTTTTGAGATACGAGATTTGAAAAAAATAAAATTAAGAATGTGTTTCAAAAATCCAAAAAAAATTGAATTTTTTTGGAATACAAAATATTATTTGAACAATATATACGTACTTTCGAAAAGAAACTTACGCTGATCGGACTTTCATTTTTCGAGAAAATCTAATAACAAAAAAACGGTTCTATGGGAGGTACCGTTTTGGAGCAATACAAATTTTTTTTTTTACATAGAATACATGAATTTAAAAAAAAATAAAAGTCGAGGAAGTTTAAAAAAAATCGTAGGAGCCGTTTTGGAGAAAAAAAAAAGTTTTGGTTTTTGGCCAAAAAAATCGTATGGTGGCTACCCTAAATTTTGATCTTAAAACAAAAATAAAAAAAATTGGGATATGAGTTTTTGCTCAAACCTCTAATTTTCAAATTTTAAGTCAATCGGACCAGTAGTTAAGGCTGTAGATGCCTGCAAACTTCCAGACAGACAGACAGACGGAATCGCCGGACCGACTTCTCTATCATCGTAATGTCATATCTCATCACCATCTCAAATTTTTTTTTTACGAATTCAATACATACTTGTCATATATTCTATAGGTCGCAAGTAAAAATTACATAAAATTGTGGATGCATTGATTTTCAAGTGGAAATTTAAAGTACTTTAGAAATTAGACTGTAGAACTCGCGGCTCCGGGACTGCTTACAAACTCAAATTCGGTCGTACTATCAAGTACAGAGATATGTTTATTAGTCTAACAACAAAAATATGAATCTGACTACAGGCGCTTTGCGACCTATACAAATATTTTTTGGAAAGTTCTTTTTCGTTGTTGTTGTATTTTGTAGATTTCGACAAACCCATCAACATATCGCAAAATATTTTTGAATGGTGGGAAATATTAAGTCTTTGTATTTGAGACGATAAAGATAATTCTCGTTTTTTTTTTTAAGTTTTAGTTTTTTTGGTATGTTTTAATTTAAGATTTTTTATTTTAATCTTGTAACTTAATAAAGTTTTGTTTTTACATTGCATTTTTTTACTCCGCTTTGACGCATCTCTCTAATAATTGATCGCAACTTACCCACGAAATGCTACATCTACTCGAAGTTTTTCTTCGTTTAGTTGGAGGAGATTTAATATCTTCTTAGTTTAATTCTGAATCCAAATTAGGAGTTAAATTCAAAGAAGGACCAGCATCCTTCTTAAGGTATTATCTTCCCAAAAACTCCGGGCAAACATGGTCTCCACAAACAAAGTACTTGCCTTCATTTGCAAAACCACAAGCCTGCCTCCACAAATTACGTAAAATTTCATGTTTTTTTTTTTTTTTTTGTAAGGGCAAAAGTTTTCAAATTAGGATATTCTCTTTTTGTTTTCTTTCAAATGAAACAAGAAACTCCAGATTCTTATCAGCCATTGCATTAGAAAAAATAGCACTGAAAAATAAATCGCATAAAAGCATCCAAATCGCTCAAAAGTCCAGCGTAAAAAAAGAACAGACCACAACAACCGATCGTGCGAGCACAACGCAGCCCACAACACAACACAACCCATCGATCCATTCTTGGCTGTCAGTAACAAAATTATATTATAGAAAAAAACTACCTGCACATGAACAGTTCAAAGTTGTGTTGGCACAGGAAAAGGAATTGCAAAAAGAAAATGTTTGTATCTTTCGAATGTAACTTGTTAGCTAACCAACATTTGTGGTTGGAAGCTGGATATTGTTCTTCTTGTTTGATTTTGTTCTGTTGATTTTGGTTGCAAGGTTTGACTATAACAAATCCTTTGAAAATAAGGGACAAAAAAGTGGTCATTTTTATTTGCACTGGGTGCGATATCTATGTAACTTTATTATCTGTGCTTTGAGTGACCTGGAGAACACGAAGGCTACCATAAATCTTCCCAATCGCGCTGTTAACATGATCTTTCCATGTAAGGGTACGATTGAAAACGATTCCTAGATTCCTAACGGAGCAGACATAATCAATGTTTCTGTCATCCAGCTTCAACGGGTTTAGAACTGATAAATCAAATGCTTTGCGGTAGATGGGCAGGGTTTTCGATTTTACAGGATTTAAGCAGAGATTATTTTTCTTTGACCAACTGGAGATACGAAGTAGGTCCTCGTTCATTAAAGAAACCATGTCATTTTTAGCAAGGAATGGGCGACTTATCAAAAGTTGTACATCATCTGCATATAGGTGAACTAGACTATTTTTAACAACTAGCGGGAGCTCGTTGATATAAAGGGAAAAGAGGATCGGTCCAATTATAGATCCTTGTGGTACACCAGTTAGAACACTCATAAAGCTGGATGATTGATCATTTATGACAACGCGTTGTTGTCTTCCACTAAGATACGAAAGCATCAACTTACAAGTCTCAAAGGAGAATCCGAAGTTATTACTTAGTTTTCTACACAGTATCGAATGGTTGACAGTGTCGAACGCCTTAGAGAAGTCTAAGAGGGTTAGAAGAGTTAAGTGGTCACTGTCCATTCTACTTCGTATTTCGTCTGCCACTAAAAGTAATGCGGATTTACAACTGCGTTGTGGACGAAAGCCAGACTGACATGTGCTCAAAAGATTGTTCGAAGATAAATGTTGAATCTGCTTAAAAATTGCTTTTTCAAAAGCCTTTGAAAGAAAAGGAAGTATGGCTATTGGACGAAATTCTGACACCGTGCCTGAAGCTTTTTTGGGAAAAGGGATAATTTTGGCTTTTTTCCATTCCATAGGAAATTCCGAGGTTGTCAGTATACTGTTGAAAATATGGGTAACAAATGGCAGTAAGTACGGAAGCAGAAGTTTTACAAATTTTGGGTTTATAAGGTCGAGACCAATAGCATTTGATTTAATCCATAGGATTGCCTCAACAACATCTTCATCTTGTAGCCCAATAAAATTGAAAGTACTGCTGACATCAGTTAGTTCATCTTCACTGTGTATGTAATTTTCGGTGAGTGTAGATGGTGGCATTGAAGTGAACTTCCTGTTGAGAGCATCACAATCAATGTCATCAGATGGTGCCTTAGTTCTTTTAACAATACCGATTCTTTCAGATTTGTCCATACATTTTTACTTGAAGCTGAAGAGCCAAGCTTTTGTTCATAAAAATGCACTTTTGCTGATCTTATCATTCTGACTACTTGGTTTCGAAGTCTGCGATAAGTTTGGTGAAAATGTTCTACCTTATATCGCCTCCACTGACTGTAGGCGGCATCTCGTCGTGACATTGCAGATAAAATGTCGCCATTCAGCCAAGGTGGAGCCGTATTCATTACTAAACAGGTTTTAATTGAGACATGCATATTAAACAATATGTTGACGTTACGCCCTAAAAAGGATACCTGTTCGTTTACATTTCTCATTAGGTAAAGTGAGTTCCAGTCTATATCATTAAAATCTTGCAACAATGCTGATAGGTTTATGTTTTTGAAATCACGATATTGAAAACTTTGCTGACCAACCTGGCAAGCTATATCCAAACAGGTAAAGATCAAATCATGCTTGGAGAAACCAGATGCTTGGAGCTGGCTGTAAGCCAAAACCCTATCAACGTCACTAGCGAGATATAAGTCGAGCAGAGAACTCGATGATTCAGTAAAGTGAGTAGGTGTGGAGCGGTTAATGGGTTTCAGATTGAGGGCCTAAAAATTACTTAAAAAGTGTACGGATGTATCTTCGTCCAACAAATTACAATTAAAGTCACCACAAAGTATTGTATACGAATAGCACCAAGAGATTGACTCCAATGATGCAATCAATGGAGCAGTGCTGACGTGATTGTATGGTCTATAAACTGATCCGACCAAAACAGTTTCATTAGCTGCGTTTTATTATCACAATGATCCAGATCAGATCATTGATTTATATGTGTAACAACAACAAATTGAAATCCAGCTTTTCACTTGCATCAATTTTTGTGATCCAAAAATTAGTTCTTCTTCCGCACACAAGTTAAAACGTTGGCGTATATTTTCAATGAAAACTGTGCTGCCACTTTCACACATTCATCTATCCGCTATGAAATATTTTTCAATTACATAGCAAAAACATTTCCCTTAAAAAAACAACATAATAATCGTTCAACGAAATTATCGTAGGGCAACTCCGATCTAATTGTCAGAATGAAAAAAATACAAACATCTGCCAAACTTGAAGTAAAAGACAAATTGATGATAGAAGCTGTTTTATTTTCTTGATCTGATCCGGATCAGATCATCGTCATAATAAAACGCAGCTATTGTTGCATATGACGCTAATGAATAAATATTCCAATGGACAGTCGTCATCAGATTTATCTACGAACTTGCAGCTTAATCCATCACGCACATACAGAGCGGAAACTCCACCAGTCCTTGATAATAAATCGGCACGGAAAAGCTTATAACCATTTAAACAATAAAAATCATCACTTATATCTGGTCGGAACCATGTCTCGGAAACGGAAACAACATCTATTTTTGAATCTACAAACAAGTACCTGAATTCCCCTAATTTATTTGTTAAGCTCTGTGCGTTTAAGTGACATATACGTAAACCATTATTTTGAGCTCGCAAAATTCGGATCATATTATACAAATTAGTGTCCATGTTATTTCCAGTGAACCCCCTGCTATTGTTAGCTGCACTCGTAGGTCTTAAAGCTACAGAAGTAGCAGTAGCATGAGAAGGAAAAAGAGCCCATCAAGGTATAACACAAAATAAGTAATATAATTTGACAAACGAGAATTGTAAAGACAAAAAAGACAGTATTTGGCAAAACACCGTTACAGAAAAAGAAAAAGTTAATAGAAGTAGGGGAAATATCGCAATAACAAAATAAAAAGGAAGTTTTCATCATCGTTTCTTACAGCAAGTTTAGTTTGACGTCACGGCAGCTTCTAAGTTCTCAATGCTGTTTACAACAAAACTGTCTCCATCAGGTGCAAGCTTTATCCAAACAGATCCATGCATTGTGTATGCACTATACAGTTGTAAGATTTTGAGACGACTTTTGAAAATTTACATCACATTGAACATTTTTTTCGTCGATATGACAATTTTCGGTTAACAAGCAGTAATTTTCAATATGACAACGGTTATTTTTTTCAGTGTACCGATTACCACATGGTCGATTTGGTTGGTGGTTCGACCATCCGGATATTGCCAGGTCGCTGTGTAGATCTTTCGTCTTGGAAACCTAGTTCTACTTATCACCGTATTACGAGCTGCAACAAAGTCGATTAGTCGGAAGCCGTTAACTGTTGTCACTTCGTGGAGGCTGTGCTTTCCAACTAATCCGCCAAAGATGTCTTCCTTCCCGATTTTTGCATTGAAATCTCCGAGTACGATTTTGACGTCGTACTCTGGACAGGCTCCGTAAGCTCTATCCAGTAGGTCGTAAGAATCCTCGTTGCTAGACTCCTCAGCATCATCGGTAGGGGCGTGTGCACTTATTATACTGATGTTTTGTAGTGTGGCCTTGATGCGTATTACAGCCAGGCGATCACTTATTAGCTTACAATCCATGACCTAAGCCGATTTCCCACGACGAATCCGCACCCAAATATGTGCTTGTGCATTCTCTGATGACAGCTGTAATAAATGACGCAATTTTTTTTCATTGTCCCTGATCATATCCATCGTATTTCCTGGATCGCAGTAATGTCTGCTTTATACTGCGTGATGACAGATTCAAGTATTTGAGTTTCACCTGGAGTGTAGCGTGTTCTTACATTCCAGGTACAAACTCTCAATGCATAGTCCGTTGTCGTTCCGGGTCTGATTACCATAAGAGGGGGGTCATTATCCGAGGCTACTATCGCTCTCATAACATCTTAGTTTTTTACTGTTGAGGGGTTGTTAGCCCCTCGCACAAACCTCCAAATTTGTAGGGCCGTTGATTAAGTGCTTTTGTTTCTCCGTTTTGCATTCGCGCTTACAAGTACCGCAAGTTATTTCTAGTGAAATAACCAATACCCGGTGTTTACCACTTGGAGGTAAAGTAAACACTTGGTGTGTAGGAAAAGATACAGCATATGCCCCCAGATCCTACAACACCGAACCACTATTGAAATATTCCAGAAATTCCAAAATTCCACCATTTTCCCTTC
Source organism: Sphaerophoria rueppellii (assembly GCA_920937365.1). Classification (NCBI taxonomy): domain Eukaryota; kingdom Metazoa; phylum Arthropoda; class Insecta; order Diptera; family Syrphidae; genus Sphaerophoria; species Sphaerophoria rueppellii. The sequence continues at coordinate 59,175,651 of CAKKXW010000004.1, read as the reverse complement.
GCCATTTAAAGACACTTTCGATGTCCAATTACGAGGGTTGTCCGTTTACCAGTTCCCCCACAATTATTCCCTATTGCGTCGCTACACCAATCACAGTCATCCTCATTATTTCATTTCCACCCTTAATTTAACCAAATCTACTTGACACAAGAACATGTAATATAAAAATACCCAGCTACCGTCTACTCTGGACAAAATACAACCTAAGATTACTTCCTCAGTTTGTCAGAACGAAAAATGCAATATTCATTAACGCAACCTCCTGCCCTGTGGTCATTTTCACTTGAAAAACAAAAATTGTTTAATAATCTTATATTTATTCATTGCAGGACCAGGAAGAAAACCCAATCGACAATCTTTGTGTACGTTCGTCGTCCCCCTCACTTGATTTTCTGACAAACTCTAGATTTTGACAAAACAAAAAGGGTTCAATGGACAACGGGACAGGCATTAACATTTTGATCGACATCCAAATAATCAAAGTCATTTCCCGATTCCCATCTTGTATGCTTATCTCTCATGAAAGTTGATTTTTTTCTTTTTTGACGAAAAGAAAAAAAACCATCAGAATTTTGCGGTTTCTTCCGCATTCATTTGGTCTTAGATGGGTGCGGGACGGAGGGATCCTGGATTTATGTGCAGTCATCATGCGGGGGTGCGTGGTTTAATTTAATGTAATCGTAGTACAAGGCAACCCCTAAGTGACACACTATCACTATATGACTCTGGTTCGTGGAACAGTGACAGTTGAACGACAGATGTTTGTTGCGGTATTGGATCTTATATTTTGGGAATTTATGGTAGCTTTTAAGTAGATACTAACGACTCTTAAAATTTGGCAAGGAGAAAAAATCTTCCTGTAGTTTTGTTTTAATTGTTGGACACAATATGAAAATTAATGGATCTGATGTTTGATGATTTCTTAACTTAATTTAAGGGCAGATTTGTAGTCTTGTGAAAAGTTATTTAGAAATAATATGGTAAATTAAAGTCATAAGATTCCCTATGCCTATCTGAATATCCCAACGAGTCATTATAATGCATTGAAATAACTCTTAAATTCAACAAGAAAGACAAATTGCTTCATTTTAATCTATTGATGCAATTGCTTTTAAACAGTTTTGGTTCCATACTTTCAATTGCATCGACCAACGCTGTATCATATGGTAACATATTGCACCAAATTATCCTCGTTTGGTTAACATTTATATTATTTAATTCCAAACTCATTGCGCACATACATTGTGTACCCTTAGTGACCATCGCATATGTCCAGAAGTCAAAACAATTAATAATCAACAATTCGTAGATCCACGCACAAAAATCGGAAAGAAAATCATTAGAAACTCTTTATAGTCAAGTCAATTCCTTAAGAATAACAACAGTATCAGCATGTGCCTAGGATGTATAAAAGAATTTCATTTCTGTCCACCCGACAAAAGAGGACTGTCTTAAGTTGTGGTCAAGGAGTTGAGTCGAGTCATATGGTACGCAGAGGCAGCTGATAGTATGTCTAATGAATTTCACATGTGTGAGCCCTAAGTCAAATAAAAAAATAAACAAATATTACATTCAAATTTCGAGGAATTTCAAGAAATGTTCACACAGGACAATAAAGTGACATAGGTCACATATTAAAGAAAATAAATATTAAATCATTGATGAGAAGAGGAAGCATTTTGGAACAATACTGTCCTCAAGCCAATGTCATGCTTATAACTTGAATGCACGAGACAATTTTGTTGATTTTCTATGGAATGAAAGAAGCACGTGGACAAGGAATAATAAAACCGAGGCTCCTAAACTTCAAATATCCAAACAAACGAAAGGGTTCCTGATGAAAGCGTACCCTTACATAAGAATTCTAAGTTGGTATCATTATAAAACATTTTCCTTCTGATCAAATTTAATCTACTGTCATTCACTGTCAATTGATATAAGCCTTCGCACACTGAACTTCTGGCTTTACTTATAAATTATATCGTTAACCTTGTCTATATTAATTTTTAAATCTGAATTAAACTTGAACATCACATTATATAAACTTTGCCTTTTAATTACAACATACTGGCGACGAGGATCAAAATAGAACTCTGTAATTATGGACGCTGCAGATCTTGAAAGAATCTTACAAACACTTCAAGTAGCTAATCAGGAGTTTCTTAAGACCATTTTGGAACAGAAATCTGTGAAACAGACCTTCGTTTCGTCATTCAAAAGCTTCGAAAAATCCAAAGAATCCTGGACGACATATCTCCTTCAGTTGGAGCAACACTTCATCGCTAACAATGTACTCGACGACGATTCAAAGCGTGCGTGTTTGATTAGCTGGATTGGTGGTGAATCACTCGAACTTCTTCAAAAGTTCTATGGAGACAAGGTTGCAAATGAAAATTTTCAAACACTAATCGCTAAACTCACATCCCATTTTAAGAATAAACCTCACATGCTTGCTTCTAGGTTTAAGTTTCATAGGACGTTCATGCAAGCTAATCAAACTTATGCAGAATGGGTGGCAGAACTGCGAGGGATAGCTAAGGAGTGTATGTTTGTTTGCGGCAGAGAAAATTGTGGAGAATCGTACTCTAAGATAAGGGATATGATCATTCTTTATACTCCACATGACAAAGTTCAGTCAGCGGCTCTTCAAAAAGAAAACCCAACTCTGGATGAAGTTCTACAAATCGCACATATCTACGAAGAAACCAAAAAAACCTGCAACGAACTCAAAAACGACCAAGCTGGAGCAGAGGTTAATGCTGTCCATCAAACACATTATCGACCAAAAGGTAAGCGGGGGTATGGCGGAAGTTTGGAGGGTAAGAGTATGAAAAAAGAAGGTAAGAAATCGTGTCCTGGGTGTGGAACGAGTCATCAACGATTACAGTGTTTCCATTACCTAAATAAATTAGTCTGTAAGATCTGCAAGAAAATCGGACACATTGCAGCCGTATGTATGGCATCAAAATCACGCGAATTTAATCATCGATCGTTTCAAGTAAGAAATCACAAAAACGATGTCGTCAAACACAAAAGTGATGAAAACATCCATTTGATTAGACAATTTGAGACAGTAAGCACTGTTGATATTCTTGACTCACCCGAAACCAATCTCGAAATCAATCATACTAATGTCAGTTTAGACAAACTCTTTATCGATTTAAGCATCAATAAACAAATCCTCAAATTTCAAATCGACACGGGAGCGTCGTGTTCTCTTGTTGGTCTTTCGGGCTATCAACAGCTAAACGAACCACCTGTCAAACCAATACAAAAAGTTCTAAAAGCCTACGGAGGAAGTATACTACCCGTGAAAGGCACTATATCGGTCGAAGTAACATTAGATTCTAAAAATGAAAACTTAAATTTGATAGTAGTTGACAGCGAATGTGCAACGAATATTCTCGGTATGGATTGGTTCCAAAAAATTAATTTCGATATCCATGTTCCTAGCAACATTCGATATACACATGATTCGAATCATAATTATCATAAATGTTTAAACGTAGATCAAGAATCTCTCAAATCAGCACTCGAAGTTATCAAAAATGAATATCATAACACGTTCTCAGTAGATCTTGGACATTGTTCTTCCTTCAAGGCAAATATAGTGCTGAAACCAAACGCCCAACCTAAATTTCACAAGCCTTATAATCTACCTTTTGCGCTCTATGAAAACGTTCGAGCTGAAATAAATCGCCTGGTGTCGTTAAATATACTTAAACCAGTGAACGCGAGCGAGTGGCCAGCCCATATCGTTGTCATCAGAAAATCAAATGGTCGGGTAAGAATCTGTGCCGATTTTAAAGTTACTGTCAACCCTCAAATCGAAATTGATCGCTACCCAATACCCAGAATAGAGGAATTGTTCCACAAGTTTAGTGGTGGACAATTGTTCACAAAAATTGATTTAAGTGACGCTTATCTACAGATTGAATTAACTGAATCATCAAAAAAACTCATGGTATGCCTTTTGGAATAGCGAGTGCTCCTGGCATTTTCCAGAGAATAATGGAAGGAATTGTGACGGGCATAGCAGGATGTGCCGTCTATCTCGACGATGTTATTATCACTGGAAAAGATAATGCAGAACATTGCAAAAATGTCAAATCACTTTTAGAAAGATTATCTTCGCATAACCTCAAATGCAGAGAAGATAAATGCCACTTTGCGCAAGAAAAGCTGGAATATGTTGGCCACGAAATCGACTCAAAAGGAATACGTCCATCTGAAAAAAGAATAGAAGCTATCAAACTCATGCCAGCTCCAAAAAACATAAACGAACTAGAGTCATTCATCGGAAAAATCAATTATTACCACAAATTTATCCCTAACTTCTCATCAAAGGCATCAGCTTTAAATCAACTCCGACGACAAAATACAGAATTCATATGGGGAAGTAACCAAAATTCAGCGTTTTTATAATTCTGGCAACGGATGCTTCACAAACCGGTATAGGCGCCGCTCTTTCGCACCGTTATCCAGATGGTTCTGAGAGACTAATTTAATTTGCATCGAAAACTTTGAATGAGAGCCAGCAAAAATATTCTCAAATCGAAAGACAAGCACTGTCAATAATATTCGGTGTCACACGATATCATCAGTACCTCTACGGTAGAAAATTTCAACTTCTCACCGATCACCAAGCCCTCATTACACTCTTTCACCCATCAAAAAGATTACCTGTGATGATACTCCACAGACTGCAACGTTGGGCAATTACCCTTCAGGCGTACTCATATTCGATCATTTACCGCAATACCAAGCAGCATGCAAATGCAGACGATCTTTCCCGTTTGCCAATTGGAGATGATATCGAATTCGATAAAAAAGAAAAAGAAATGGTCTCGATTTCTTACTTACTTACTTAAGGTGGCGCTACAGTCCGTTGTGGACTTGGGCCTCAATCAACAGTCTCCGCCAGCTAGCTCGATCCTTAGCTAGTCGTCTCCAGTTTTGCACTCCAAGTTGATTGAGGTCCTCTTCCACTTGAGTGCGCCACCTGTGTCGCGGTCTTCCTCTCTTCCTACGTCCCTCGGGAATAGTGTCGAAGGCTTTCCGGGCCGGAGCATTGGTGTCCATTCGCTCTAAATGACCGAGCCATCTGAGTCTCTGGACCTTGACCCTTCTGACTAGATCCATGTCGTTGTACGACTCGTAAAGTTCGCTGTTGTATCTTCTTCGCCATTCCCCTTCAATGCACACGGGGCCAAAGATGACCCGAAGAACTTTCCTCTCGAAACAGCCTAAGGCACTTTCATCCGATTTTGTCAGGGTCCATGCTTCTGCACCATACAGCAGGACTGGGATGATGAGTGTGTTGTACAGTTTTACCTTAGTTGCTCGAGAGAGGGCTTTTCCACTCAATTACTTTCTA